>JANBXA010000730.1:30455000-31055000 GCA_030556225.1 Cricetiscus sungorus
CACCCTGGCCACCATCCTCCCACCCCCATTCCACTTGTAGGGTTATGCTATCCAGGTTGGGTCATGTAAATCTGTCAAGTCATTTGAAGTAGGAACTAGGACTTCTCTACTGTCTCTAGGTTAAGGGGGTATCCCTCCATGGGGGGGTGTGTCTGCAAGGTCCTTTTGTGCACCAGGAATAGATCCTGTTTCTACTGTCTGAGGTCCCCCAGACTGCTCAGTCCTTCTAGCTGAGACCCATATTCAGGGGGTCTGAGTCAGTCCCATGCTGGATTCCCAGCTATCAGTCTGCGGGGGTCCATTAGCTCCTCCTTGTTCAGGTCAGCTGTCTTTGTGTGTTTCTGCAAACTGGTCTCGTCCCCTCTCTCTGCGTCTGGATTCTAGTTCGACTCAGTGTTTAGTTATAGATGTTTGCTTCTGTTTCCAACAGGTACTAGATGAGGCCTCCCTGATGGTGGATAATTTAGTTGATGATCTCACTATCAGGGAAGGACATTTATGGTAGCCTTCCCACAGTTGCTCGAATTGTTAGTTGGAGTCAGTCTTGTCCGTTGTATACATGAACCACATTTTCTTTATTGATTCTTCTGTTGGAGGACATCTAGGTTGTTTCCAGTTTCTGACTGTTATGAGTAGAGCAGCAATGAACATGGTTGAGCAAGTATCTCTGGTAGGATGAAGTGTGACAGAAAGCCCAAAGACAGGACAAGCAGGCACCTGATGTGAACCAACTTAGGTTAAAATTAATAAATCTTCTTACTGTGACTTTTTCATTGTCTTTCTATAGGCCTACTCCGTGTATGATGAAGACATTGGGTACTGTCAAGGGCAGTCTTTTCTTGCTGCTGTATTGCTGTTGCATGTAAGTAATTTTCCATGTGCTAAATAGAATATAGTTACTAAGTTTATTTTCTACAGAGTTTTTATATTCACGCTGATTTCCTGTTTGAGGAAGATTACACATGACATATCTCTTTAAATTATATCTTGGGTGATAAATTAAAATATCTGATGTCCAAGACAGGACAGTTTTCCCATTAGGTTTCTTGGCTAGAAGCAAACAAATTGCTTAGAGTTATTTTTAGCTCAACTATCTTGAATAAAGAAGTCAGCATAAGCATTATGAACTCGGACCACTATGAATTATAACAAGGAAATCTACATTTTCTGTGATTTATTTTTATATATTCCTCCTTCCTGTCAATCACTTTCATTTAGCATCAATTGACAGGTTCTGGGCTTCAAGTGGGATTAGTGATGAATCATTTGTATTCTTTGTCCAGAATGGGACACAAATAATGTACACAAACTTATTTTTGGTCTCCTTTCTTTGTCTTCATTGGTTTTTCTGATGAGTGAAACAATACATGCTTATCTAAGTGGAACACTGGGGCGAGATAGTAGACAGCAAACTTGACCTACCCATTTCTGCCAGAACTGACAGAAAAAACTTTCTGAAGCAGGTGGCTATTTTGGCAAGAAATGATAATTAAAGTTTAGGAATTGTAGACAAGAGAACAAGAGCAAGTGTATGAAATGGATACTATATTTAGAGAGAAACCACAAGAGATCACACTTTACTACATGTAGGAAATAGTGTGGGGGGAAAAATGGCAAGATAGGCAGAAGCCACATGATAAGTACTACAGAATCCTTTTACTACACTACAATGATTGCCTTCTAACACAAATGAGCAGTCACTAACCAAGGGTTGACATTCATATTCTTGTTGTGTTTGTTTTTGTTTAGAGGGTAAAGCTGAGGACAACAAACAGCTGTGGAGATACTAGTTTAAAAACATCAGTCTCCACAAAATAAGTTGGGATTGTGAAAAAGAAGAAAGTGAGAAGCATTTAGAAGGAAAAATTGTCAGGTTCTGAATTAGTAAAGGAAAAGTCAAAGGTGACATGCCAGGTTTTCTAGCTTGGTGGATGGTGGCAGAGTACTTTTAGCTGAAAGCATTACACTAGATTGAATGAAAGCAGTTTGTAGTTAATTATTAATTTTATTTTTTGGTTTCTTGAGACAGAGTTTCTCTGTATAGCTCTAGAGCCTGTCCTGGAACTAGCTCTGTAGACCAGGCTGGCTTTGATCAAACTCATAGAGATCCTACTGCCTCTGCCTCCCAGTGCTGGGACTAAAGGTGTGCACCACCAATGCCCGGCTAATCTTGCTTGAAATTCTTTGAATTTGGGATATTCTGAAATTATTAGAGCTGTGCAGCAACTCACTGATTAGACTGATAACCAGGGGAGACATAAAGCTGACAGATGAGAGTAGATCAGATTGTCTCAGGAGAGTAAATAAGACCAAGAAAATGAGAGTGAAGTTTGAGAACACAAACATTGAAATAGTTGAGGAAGAAGTGGAATATTTCACCTCTTTTGCCTTCTTATTCAGTAAGATGAAAATAATTCATGGTGTCAGGTGCCGCAAGGAGGCCCAACAAGTTTAAACTAAGGCATTAAGGCATCAAGTTTAAACTTTGAGCCTAGCACTCTGAAAAAGAGCTTTTATAGTAGATATTCACTGTCTCTATGTGGGTTACCTCCTTCTAGTAAAAGGGATACTCATGGTTCTGTTGGTATGATTCTCCTCACTTCACTTTAGGCTAATGCTTTTTTTGTTGCATCCTGTCTGTGATCTTGCTTTTCTTCTCTTTTTTGATATCTTCACATCCTGTCTTCTGATGCCCTGTGATATCAAACTCTTTATAATCCCAATTCTTTGGGGGCCCTTCTTGTAGTACTGAATGCAAGTAAGTGTATAAAATGGTTAGGTCCCTCAGGAGACTGGACAGTGTGAGAAGTGCCTTGTGTTCTTCACGATTCAGAGCCAACTTTCTTCTAAAGGAACCTTTGTACTCACTGAGATGAAAAACTGAGATTCAAGTCAAGAATGGTACTGCTTTGTTTTGTAAAAAATAATTCTCGGATATCCACATATAATTATTTTTACCCCTGTCCATGGTGTGTCACATTTGGGGGAAGATGTGACCAAATATATGCTTATCTTAGACAGCCAGCAGTGACAGGCCAGCCAGAAGAACCGATGAGGTTATTGGGATTACCCTAGCATGAGTGTTTATAATCCTCCCGTCCATTTCTCAGCACCCACAAGGTAGTTTTCACTGTTTGTAATTCCAGCTCCAAGGGATTCATTACGTTCTTCTGGTCTCTACAGGCACAAAGCACCCATGTGGTATGCATACATACATTCAGACAAAGCACTCATATACATAGAACAAAATAAACCACTCTTTTAAAACAACAACAAAAACATTGAAAAAATATCCACTATTGTTGTAATCACAACTTTAAGTTAAAATGAAACATTAAAATGACTATGTGGTGGTATTTTGTGTAGTAGAATGTTATAGAAATGGAAAAAATGTTTACACTGTATAAATTATTATGAATGAATCCTATGAGCATAAGTTCTACTAAAGAAGGTATAAGATTACATTTGGCATGATTCAATTTTAGATAACAATTGATAATGGGCAGTTATTTTTCTTTTTAGAATATTACATAAATGAAAAATATATATATAGTACAAAATGTAATGGTTCCTGTTGAAGTCAGGATGGTGAATTTTCTAGGGAGAAGCTGTGTTAGGAGAGGTTCATGACTGAAAAGGCTAACACAGGGATCTTCAATGGTAAAACAGTATTTTCTTTCTTAGAGTAGCTGGTGGCTGCATGGGGCCTTGTGGTTTTGGTTTTTTTGTTTGGTTGGTTGGTTGGTCATTTGGTTGGTTTGGTTTGTTTGTTTTTGGTATTTTTGCCTTATGACCAGTTATTTATTAGAACATACATTTGACTTTTGTGTACTTTGTGAATTCTATTTCAGAATAAAATAGATTAAAAGGTTATTAGTCCCTTAATGGAATTTCCCTTAAAGATAGGATTTTCATAGTGGCTATAAGAAATGACAAACAGATCAGGCTGGAGAGATGGCTCAGGGGTTGAGCTCTAACTGCTGTTTTGGAGGCCTTGGGTTTAGTTTGTCGCACCCAAGTTAGATAGCTTACAGCCGTTAACTCTAGCTCCATGGGACCTGAGGTCCTCTTCTGGCCTCCATTGGCACCCGCTCATGCATGTGACATATGTACATGTATATAAAATGCAAACACAGAAAACAACAATAATAAAGTACTATAAATAAATAAGAAACAGAGCTGCTTACCACTTGTCTTGAAAATCAAGATTTCATAGAATCAAAATAGCAGCATCCAGATGTCTTTATTGGTACATTGTATATAACCAAAGCTATTTGTAACATATTTTTCTGGACTTTTTCTATGTGCGATAGTGGGAACATTTATTGGCTTTAAGCTGGGAGTTCAGTGGCAAAGATTTTTGATGTGGTTGAAATCCAGGGTTCTAATTTTGTCATCCTAAATCTCTATAGTTATGCTTGTCTGCCCTTTCCATACAGAACCTTTCTAAGGGTATTTAAGTGAGAAACTAGGAAATTGAATCACTATTTAATGTCTCTTAGGTTAATGTGAACTTGGGCAGAATTCCTAAACCAGGGTTCAATTTCTTCCTTTATGATACAGAAACAATATCATTACCTTTGTAGACATGACCTTCTTACGAATGTAAAGAATATGACTGACTTTGTACATGTCACGAAAGGGAAGTCATGAAATGAAATCCGTTTTTCTTAATGGACTTAAAGTTATTGGTAATTACTTAATGCCTCTGAACTTCACTAGTCTCATATTTCAAGAATTTGTGAGAATCAGGTAGATTCATGAATGTGTGTAATAATGGTAGCTTCTAGTATTTCTAAAGTTAACAGCCAATTTTCTTCTGGCCCCAATCTTGCTCATTTAAATTGGTAATGCATAGAAAGCTAATGACCAAATATTGATTTAATTGTATTTTAGTATCTATTTGATTTAAAGGGAAAAAGTAAATAAATAGCTAGCAGTTAACACGTTATTTTCATTTCAACATATATAAACAGAAAAGGAAGGAAGCCTCATGAGCTTATGAATTTCCAAATAATCAGCATCTACCTTTGTTGGGGGAAAAAAAGTCAGGAAATCAATAGAGTATTCAGTGCTTTCAAAGAAAAAGGTTGATCATTCCACAAGATGCAAAACATAGTGAGGTAGAAAAAGAAACTACTTCATAGTTAATATCCTTGGCTGTGTTACCATCGAGGGGACACCAGTGTCAGGTCAGCAACTTGAGACCATGTTGGTGTCCAAGGATCATGCTGCCAACAGGGTCATACTGATCTGGGTGGCCTGTACTGCCACCAGAGCCATTGTCTTAGTTAAGGTTTCTATTGCTGTGAAGAGACATCAAGACCATGGTAACTCTTCTTAAGGAAAACATTTAATTGAGGTGGCAGCTTATAGTTTCAGAGGTTTAGTTCATTATCATCATGGTGGGACATCGTGGCATGTAGGCAAACATGGTACTATGAGAGATAGCTGAGAGTTCTACATCTTGCAGGCAATAAGAAGTGAACTTTGGATGTGGCTAGAACATATATGATACCTCAAATCCTGCCTCCACAGTGACACATTTTCTCCAACAAGACCACACCTACTTCACAAAGGCAACAACTCTCATTAGTGACACTCCTTTGGAGGCCATTTTCTTTCAAACCACCATAGCCATGTTGATGTCCAGGCATGAACTACTGCTGCCAAGGGCCATATCTAAGTCCATGTTCCTACTGCAACTGGGGCCTGTGTTCCTCTCCATGGCCTGTGTTACCACAGGGGCCATAGGAACCATGCTTGTTGAAATCTGAGGGCTGTGCGTTGCCTGCACTGTCCTTTGCTAGTCCTGGGAGAGCTGGTCCTGCCCCTTGCTGACAACTGAAGCAGAAGAGCTGGCTCCACTTCTCACAGACTAGCAGGCCCTACACTTTAGACAGATGGTCCCACCCTTCACTACAGTCTTCCCAGTGATACACTGGAAATCTAAAACTTAAATGTAAATGCTGGTGGTGAGGGCATGGGCCCTCACCCCTTGCCCCTGCCACCTGTGGTGGGCAAAAGAGCTGACCCACCACCTTACCAGCTGCAACACTTTGGAAAGTGGACCCTGCACCTCACCTGGGCAACACACAGTAGACTGGCTCTGTTGGCAGAGGTGTGAATAAGCCAGCCCCAAAGTTGTGAGTATGGGAGAACAGTCCCATTACTAATCTGTTTATGTCAGTGTGGGCAGGAGAGAGGTGCCCCCTTCCTGCACCTATCAACTACTTGCAGGTGGGAGAGCAGTCCCTGTCCCCAGTCAGGTGCAGCATTTAGGAGAGTGGCCCCTCCACCTCACCTGGACAGCACAGTAGAGCTGGCCCTGGAGGTGTTGGTATGGGTGAACTGAGACCCTGAGGATGTGAGAGTGGGAGAACTGGCCCCACCCCTTGCTCATTGCTGCAAGGGGTGAGCTAGGCAGGGCAATGCTGGAGAACTCACCCTGGTGGTGAGGCTCCCCAAGTTCTTCCCCAACTGCTTTTGGTTATGTGTTTTTATTACAGGAATAGAAATTCTAGCAAGGATACTATTATACAATAAAGTAAAATAAAATACATAGAAGTGAAAGAGCTTTATAATAAAAACTCTAAAACACTGACGAAAAATTGAAAACATCTCAGAAAACCTGTATAAATAAAAAATTAAATCAGAATTTTAAAAAATAAATGATAAATATGTAAGGAGATCATTTATTTAACCTGATTTAGAAACTATACAATTTAGCTGGTTATAGTGGTACACACCTTTAATCCCAGAACTCAGGGAGTAGAAGCAGGAAGACCAGTCTCCATGAGTTCAAGACCATCATGGTCTACATTGTGAATTCTAGGCCAGCTGGATCTGGAACCAAAGCCAGACCAGCCATAGTGAGACCAGAATTTCAAAATAAATCAAAAACAATAACCAATGTGTATGTGAATCAAAAATCACATTTTACCCATTAATATAATTAATGTAATTTTTAGATATTAATTTTAGAAATCAAGCAAAGAAAAACACCCAAGGAGACAAAAAGTATTGTATATATCTCACCTGGGTAGCACAGTAAAGTCAACTCTGTTGGCAAAGATGTGGGTGAGCTAGCCCCAAAGTTGTGAGCATGGGAGAACTCTTCCCCATTGTGCATCTGTCTTGTGGCATTGTGGGTGGGGGAGAGATGCCTCCCCCTTAACACCTGAGGCAGGTGGATGAGCTGGCCCTGAGGTCATAAGAGCTGGAGAGTTGTCCCTGCCCCTTGTCAGCTACAGCACTTGGGAAAGTGGCCCCTGCACCTTGCCTGGGCAGCACAGAAGAGCTGGCCCTTTTGGCAGAGGTGTGGATAGGTGTGAGAGAACATACCCTGAGGATGTGAAAACCTGAGAACCAGTCCTGTACCTTGCTCATCACTGCAAAGGGTGAAGCAGCCAGGGCCATGCTGAGGAGCTCACTCTGGTGGTGAAGACCTGCTGGGGGAGAGCTGATGGGCTGACCAACCTTGCAACTACCCAGACCCAGAACTAGGGTTATGTGTTTGCGCACCCCAACATTCATCCCCATCTCTGATTTGCTGGAGAACGTGGGGGAAGGGGTTAGGGGGCTGGTCCTGTGTCCTAGAGCTGCCAAGTCTCCAGACCACAGGACAGCAATGGGGTATCTATGAAGAGTCCTAGTTAGGGCCCAGAGTTGATGGTGTAGCAGAGATCAGTGGCCTTGAACCAGAGCAATGATTCTTTATAATTATTGCTTGCATGTAATGATGTATGGATAAAAGGGTTTACTTCATGACTCACTGTGTCACACTGTAGCTTCCATAACAAGATTTTCTTTTTCTTTATTTTTTCCCCCTTTATTCTCTTAATTTTTTTTTGGGAAAAAAGTTGCTGGGGCAGAGAGCGAATTTGAGGGGAAGAAAGATGGGTGGGGTTGAGATGCATGGTATAAAAAACACAAAGAATAAATAAAAAGAAAGTTTAAAAATGCAAATGCTTTTAAGAGCATGTATTCCAAAAGGTCATTTTAATAGAAAGGACTTAAAACAAAAGTTGCTTTTGTAGTTTTTGAGAAGGTAAAGTTCTACTTGTGTACTCCTTTATCCTTTTGATACTTCTATGTAAAGCACTGTTGTGGGTGTTGAGGTATAAGAGGGTCCCTGTTTTCCAAAGAAAGAAAAAAAAGAGACATGTGTATATCCTCTCATATAAGTCATTTAATCCTTCATACCATTTCTTTGGCACATACTTTATTATTTTTAATTATTTAAAGCTAAACATATTAGGCACTCAGAGCTTAGCTGCTCAAAGCCACCAGCTCATAACTAAAGCATAGCTGGGAATTCATATTATGTTGGTATGACCCTATAGTCATGTTTTCTACTGCAGTATCTTTCTTTTAAAGAAAAAACTATATGTATTATTTATAATCAAGTGTGTTTGTGTTGGGGTAAATGCATGCGAATGTAGGTGCCCTCAGAAACCAGAAAGGGGAATTATATCCCTTAGGGCTAGGGTTACCAGAAGTTATGAGTAATGTGCTGAGAATTTGACTCAGGTCCTCTGCAAGAGCAGTGTGTTATTTTGCTTTCCATTGCTATGGTAAACACTGACCAAAATAAATTTCTGGAGGAAAAGACTTGTTTTATCTTACAGAAAAGTCAGGGTAGGAACTGGAGGCAGCTACTGGAGCAGACTGGCTTGCACTTCTGGCTCACATTCCTTTCCTTTTTTCCTTTTTTTTGGGGGGGGGAGGTGGGCGGGGGGAGAGGTGCGGTTTGAAAACAGTGTTTCTCTGTGTAGCTCTCGCTGTTGTGGATCTTGATTTGTAGACCAGGCTGGCCTCTAACTCACAGAAATCCACCAGCCTCTATGTCCTGAGTGCTGGATTTAAAGTCATGCACAACCACCATCATGCATTAGCTACCTTTCTCATCCATCCCAGAACCACCTGCCTAAGGATGGCATCATTCACAGTGGCTGGGTCCTCCCACATGAATCATTGATCAACAAAGTGCACTTGCCTACAGATCAAGATGATGGGCTTTTTCTCAATTGATGTTTCTTTCCCCCAACTGTAGCTTATGTAATAAAAAACAAAACAAGAAACAACCAGGACAAGCAGTAAGAGCTCTTCACTGCTAAGCCATCTTTGTGGCTTTGCAGCATCTTTTCTGTAGTCACCAGAAGCCTGTTTGAGGATCATGATTAACTGTAGTTTATTGTAGATTAGTGTGTCACACAAAATACAGAGAGGTTGTGGCTTTACTGCCTTGGCATGATCTAATGCCCTGTGTTAGATGCCAGGTGATGTGTTTATTTATGTTATTCTGTCATCAATAAAATCTCAGTCAAAAAAGCAGGGGAGAGTCAAAGGGCTGACTCATGGAATCTCCCTAAGCCCCACTTTATCTCTTCCTGTACCTTTTTATCTGACCCTCTAAAATGTCTTTGGCTAATTTGACTCAAGGTTAAGCTATATTAATGGTCTCAGATTGTCAGTGCAAACAATTATCCCACAACATTTAGTTATCCCTTAGACATTAATTATGACACCTTTGTCTCTCTGCTTATAATTTTCAGAATATTGACTGAGTTCCTGTTTGTATTGTTTGAGCTCTGTTTCATAACATAATTATGAAATTTGTTCCTTTGACTTCAGGCCTTATTTTTTGTTCAATAAAATATCTATGAAAGGATTGGTTTATTTTGGTCATTTAAATCTTATTGATAGAAACCCTTAAGATTATTTTCTGTTTATATGAATATGTTTGTGTGTGTGTGTGTGTGTGTGTGTGTGTGTGTGTGTGTGTATTCTTATTTTACATATTGATCCAAGTTCCCTTTCCCTCCCTCCCATGCTCCTCCCCTCACCCTTCCCACCCCATTCCCCACCCACTCCACAGGGAAGATGATGCCTTCCAAGAGGTATCATCAAAATCTGTCAAGTTCTTTGGTGTAGGGTTTAGGCCTTCCCTCCTGTCTCTGAATTAAGGGAGTATTCCTCCATAGGGAATGTCCTTTCCTGTACCAGGGATACATTCTGGTTCCATTGTCAGAGGTCCCTTAGACTGCCCAGGCCTTCTAACTAAACCCATGCTCAGGGGGTCTGAGTCAGTCCAATGCTGGTTTCCCAGCTATCAGTCTGGGGGTCCATAAGCTCCCCCTTTTTCAGATCAGCTGTCTCAGTGGGTTTCTGTAACCTGGTTTTAACCCCCTTTCTTATCACTCCTCCCTCTCTGCAACTGGATCCAGGAGTTTGGCTCAGTGTTTAGTTGTGGGTGTCTGCTTCTGTTTCCATCAGCTACTAGATGAGGGCTCTATGATGGCATATAAGTTAGTTATCAATCTCATTATCAGTGAAGGGCATTTAAGGTAGCCTCTCCACTGTTGCTCAGAGTGTTAGTTGGGGTCATCCTTGTAGGTCTCTGAATATTTCTCTAGTGTCAGTTTCTCTTCAAGCCTATAATGACTCCCTCTATTATGGTATCTCTTTTTGCTCTTGTCTATTCATCCCCCGACTCAATCTCCTGATCCTACATGGTCTCCTCTCTTCCTGTTCTCTTTCTCCTAACTCCCTCTCCACTCACTGCCCCCCCCACTCCCAATATGCTCAGGAGATCTTGTTCCTTTCCCTTTCTGTGAGGGACCTTGTATGAAACTCTTAGGTTCCTCCTTGTATCCTAGTTTCTCTGGCAGTGTGAATTATAGGCTGGTCATCCTTTTAATTGAAAGAAAAATAGCAAAATCAAGAAGATACTGGAAGAATAGCGTTACACTATCAAAATTTAAAATATGGCCAAGGGGGCTGGAGAGATGGCTCAGAGGTTAGGAACACTGGCTACTCTTCTAGAGGTTGTGAGTTCAATTCCCAGCACCCACATGGTGGCTAACAACCATCTATAATAAGATCTGGTGACCTTTTCTGACCAAATAAAATATGACCAAGGATTGATGGCCTAACACCTATAACTGTAGAACTCGGAAGGGTTAGGCAATATATAACAAATCCTTGTTTAAAAAAACCAAGCAATAAATAAACAAAAATCTATGTATTTTTTTTTCAGCCTAATCCCTTACCATAGCCCATTCCTGTGTCAAAGGCAATGTGTAGAAAAAGTTTTTTGTTGAAGCTACTGGTGATACAAAATTAATAGTAACTCAATTATCTATTCATAGGAAGCTTATTAGATGAATTCCAGAATATTCACTGTGGAATATACTACAACTATTATAAAAATAAAGATGCAACTGTTTCTATAACAAGAGAGAAATAATTCAATATGTTAATGGGAGAAAAGCAAAATATGTTATACATGTATGTGATCTGCATTTGCCTTTTGTGTAGGAAAGGGGAAAGTAAAATAGAATGTAATTATTTTATAGAGAAAAAATTATGTGAAGTCTTTTTATGCAGAAACACTGTCAGGACTCAGAATTATTGAGTAGTAAGGAGATTCGATCCAGAGACGAGGGAGCAGGTGTCTAAGACTTATGTCACAACAGGCCTTCAGCCATTTTTATAGAGGACTTGAAAGACCTTCTCATGTATTCTGAACAAGTGGCATTCATTCATAATTCATATGTATGTTTCCTGTAGATGCCAGAGGAGCAAGCATTCTGTGTTTTGGTGAAAATCATGGGTTACTATGGATTGCGAGACTTGTACAAAAACAATTTTGAAGATCTTCATTGCAAATTCTATCAACTTGAGAAACTAATGCAGGTAAGGAAAAGTGGGAAGTTCTATCACCCACAAATTTGTTGTTATCAAAAACCCCTAACATAATTGATGAACAGTAATTAATTATGAAGGTCTAATGAGTACAACTGAAAATGTAAATAGAGTTGTTTTATTTTATTAATATTTTTGACTTTTTAGACATGAAAGTTACTTTTTTCAAAAGTAAGTGTACCTTGTCTTCAAAAATCAAATAACTACATTTAATAAATGAAGAACTAGTTGGGCTTGATGATATTTACATATTCTTATTTAAGCTATCAAAAAGATACATTTGGGTCCTTTTCAGAGCGATCATTTTGTACAATAAATGTGTGTGTGTGTGGGGGGGGTCTATTTGTAGAAGAAAATGAGCACGAGCTTTTCTGTGTTTCTGATTCTGTCCTTTGGTTATGGGAATACTTTGTGCTTGGACTCTTATGCCTTTGATTTGCATGTTTAGCTAGTGAAAGAGTAAAGGCAGCATAAAGACATTGTTAGGAGCTAGTTATCTTTATGGCACTCTTGTACAAATCTACTTTGTCATTTTCATATTATCATGATTGGGTTTTTAAAGATAGATATTACTACTTTTATTTACATGTGTGTACATGTCTACATGCATATGCATTTATGTTTGGATCACCATGGTGACCAGAAGAGGGCAGCAGATCTCTGTTCAGTGGGAGCTACCTGACTTGGGTGCAGGGGACCAAACTCAGGTCCTCTGGAAGATCAGCAAGAACTGTGAACTGCTGAAGCATCTCTCCACTCCCCGATAGACTTTGGTATCTGGTAATGCTTTGGAGTTTTCCAAGTGCGCAAGAATATTCTAAAGTCATACTATATACCTCAGATAATGTTGTTTGACAATTTACAAAGTGAAGATACATTTTGTTTCTAGGTAGGTAGGAGGAGAATCCTGTGTCTTATCTTGGAGTAAGGATTAGAATGAAGGTGTTCTGAGAGAAAAAGATTTCTCCCAGGAAGCAAGAACACTTGTGATAGCAAGGATAATTTTTGTTATAACAAGTGTTTTCAGTCTACATTCATCTATCATCTGCTCAGTTCCCATCTCTGTCATCACTTCTGTACCCTGACATAAAAGACAACCAGTACTGGAAGACAATTTGAGTACAACAGGGAACTTGATAAAAATTGCAGTTGTTGCAAGAAATAAAGCTTCGTCAGCAATTGTCTCTCTAAATCTTTGGTTTTGACTTTTAGGAACAGCTGCCAGACCTGTACAACCATTTTTGTGATCTGAGCCTGGAGGCTCACATGTATGCATCGCAGTGGTTCCTCACTCTCTTTACTGCCAAGTTTCCTCTCTGCATGGTGTTCCACATCATTGACCTGCTGCTGTGTGAGGTACGGTGGCCAGTTTCATACCCGTGATGAGCTAGTCTACTGAGAACCAGTCATTTCCGCCTTCTTATACTTTTCTTTATTACTCATACTCACAGACCAAAATTTCACTTGAACTTAATGGAGATTATGTAATTTTATTATCTGTCAGTAATAAAAATATTAAGGCTTATGTAATTCCCACAAAACAAAATTATATGGTTAAATTTGTGTAATTATACCCCTAATAAGCTTATATCTGTGAATGATATATTACCAGTGTAACTTTTAAAATGGTTAGATAAATGCATTTAGAGTCAGGGGTTTTTAATATTGATGCACTTATATTAAGGAATATGATTAGGCCCCTCTCCCCACACACAGTAATTAATTCCTCCATTTGTTAGCTTCTTTTGTGTATGTGGTATTTTTGGTTCCTCCAAAAGAGAAAAATGATAACAATTTTAGCTCGTGTAATTTTCCTTTCCTTTTTCACTTCCTTTTTTCTTCTTGCAGTAGCAGGATTCAAACTTTTAGATTTATGCATTCCAGACAAGTGTTCTGCCACTGAATTACAGCCTCATCCCATTTGTAGTTTTAGGCAGTAGGATGTGTCAGGAATTCATTTTCAAAAATGTCTTTGCTATTTAGCTTTGTTTGCTTTATTCTTTTTAATTCCCTTAGTTGACTATATTTATTTTCCCTATTTTCTTTTGGGGTGGTAGTGTGAGGATTGAACCTGGACTTATCTAAGCATATACTCTGCCACTGATATCCAACTCCATACCTACTTTTTCCTTTTAAATAATTTATTACACATACACATCTCTCATACTGTATTGTCTGTCAAAATGGCTGACAATTATCTTGAAAGATAGTTTTATGGGCCAGGCGTAGTGGTACACACCTTTAGTCCCAGTTCTAAGGAGGCAGAGACAGTAGAATCTCTATAAGTTCCAGGCAAGCCAGAGCTGTATAATGAGACTCTGTCTTAAAAAGGGGTTAGCTTGCTTGTTGAAAAGAAAATTATATATTTAAAGTATAAATGTACAGAAACATAAGACTACCCATTTTAATCCTCCTAGACATTAGTAATTTTACTTTTAAAGTAGTATTTTGAAAGTATATAAGCTATATAAAGCTTAAGTGCTATTTCTTAGCCTAATGAAAACATCATTTTATATGCAAACATTGCTGGACTTTTGTTATCAAAGGCTCTTGTTAGTAGTTGCATAGCATCTGAACTTGGAAAACATTTTGTATGCAAGCAAAGTTCTGAATCACTGGTGAAATACTTTGGTAAGGACAGAAAGAGAGCTTGAGTTTTATTTACGTAACAGCTGTTAGTATTTGGGCATCTATAGTAGCCTGCCCTTGGGGTTCTGACAGGGTATGCCCTCAGCTGCATCACCTGTGCATATTCACTAAGTTCCCTTTTAAAAGGGCCATGCGTATTTCCCATCTTTCTTTCTTTCTTTCTTTCTTTCTTTCTTTCTTTCTTTCTTTCTTTCTTCCTTTCTGTCTCTCTCTGCTTCTCTGTCTCTCTCTCTCTCTATCTCTATCTCTCTGCCCCTCTCTCTCTTCCTCTCCTCTTTTGCAGCTCCTGCCTCCAGAAGACTGGTCTCCCAGTCTCCCCTCTCCTATCCCACCTTTTCCCATTCATTTTCCCCAATAAAAAAAAAAACCTCCATCCAAGCTCTGTTGCATGGTGTCTTCCTCTCTTACACTGCTTTTCAAAGTTACAACAACAGCTATTGATGCTGATTGATAATATTGATAATATTGATAATTCATTGTCCTATTAATTTTACTTATAACTTAGTCTATAAAATGATATTTTACATATAACCAGTGGGAAGACACAAAGAAGCTAAAACTTTTTTCAGTGCGCTATGATCAATCACAATATACACAAAGAAAACATGGGCATTTATGCAAAAATCCTACTTTGCCTGATTATCCTGATTGGTTCTGACTCCCTTTTTAATACAGTACTCTTTAAAAGAAACCAAATTTAGGTGATTGAATTCTGTAATCTTTAAATCAGCTAGTATTTAAAAATAATTTTTATGAATAAGTCTTCATAGGCTACCCCAAGTTATACACTAAGTTAAGGATAGTGTTTCATGAAATGAGGAAAGTGACCATATGATATGTTAATGCGTTTGCATTATATACAGTATGAGCTTGAAATTACTTACCATCACTTCATATTGTTTTCTTAAAGAGGACATTTGTGTGCATAGTATATTTGTTTGTTGTTTTCCTTACAGAGTTTAGTGTGTTTAATTGTTCTGCTAAATGGATTTCTCCATTGCTTGCGGAAGAATAGTAATGCTGTAGTGTAGTTTGCTGGATGGATGGCCTTCTGAAATTGTCTCCTGAGCCATAACACCTGGTACTATTTGTGGGTCTTCTGGAACCTGGATTCACAATTTCTTGGGAAATTTAATCTTGAAGATACTTGAATTTCTAATGTTAAGAAAATCACTCAAATTTACAGTAAAGAAATGCAAACGAAATTTAAAGGCCTTCCTGTCCTTTGTCACCTGTGATCACAGTGGGTGAAAGATCACAGTGTTCATCACAGTTAATAAAACCACCAGGAGTATCATTCTGTCACTATCAGCCTGTACTCTGAAGCTGCTTTTTGTTTTCAACTAGCATACAAAGTAATTTTTTCATTATTTCTTTTAATACAGTTTTTAAAATTTTTCTTCCTCACTCTTCTTTGAATATTCCCGGTTTCTCTCCTCATAGACCCCTTTCTTTCTGGGACTGGGTTAGCTCATTAAATATAATAATTTCCAGATCTATTAATGTTACCAAAAATTTCATTTTTCCTTTTGTCTGAATAAAAAAGTTCATTGTGTATATGTACAGGGTTTTCAATATCCGTTTATTTGTTAGGGGACTTCTAGGTGGGATATTTTTCCTGGCTGTTGTGAACAATGCACTAGTGAACATGGATGGACAAGTATCCATGGTGCTATTAGAGTTTTCAGCAGGTACCCAATAGTGGTAGAGTTGGCTTATATGAAAGCTTCAGTTTTAAGTTATTAGGAAGCCTCCTGTCCATAGTTGCTTCTCTGTTACTGTGTTAAACACCTTGACCAACAACAACTTGTTAGGTGGCTTACACTTCCTGAGCACAGTCTGTTATTGAGGAAAATCAGGTCAGGAGCTCAAGCAGGAGCAGAGGTGGGATCAGAGGAGTACTGATTTGTTCCCCTGGTTTTGCTGAGCTTCCTTTGATATACTGCCCAGCCCTACCTTTCCAGGGGTGGTGCTGCCTGCATGACAATGCCCCAACTGCTGACATTTCCAAAGGCAGCTCCTCAGTTGAGGTTCCCTCTTGCCAAATGTCTCAATTTGTGTCAAACTGACAAAAAACTCAACCAGCACTCCTCCACTGATTTCCATAGCAGCAGCACTATCTTACCTTCCCACTATTGGTGAGTAAGGGTTTTGTTTTTGTCTACAGATCCTTGCCAGCATTTGTTATGTTAATGATGGACATTCTGACTATAATGAGGTGGACTCTTAAAGGAGTTTAAATTTACATTTCTCTGATAGATAGGGATGTTGAATATTCTTTATTGGCCACTTGTGATTCATTTTTTAAGAAGGATCTGTTCAGTTTATTTGCCCATTGATTCATTATTTATTGGTCAACATTTTTGTTTTTTGTATGTTTAATTTTCAGTTCTTTATATATTCTAGATACCATTACCACACCCAAATCTAGCAAAAATTTTTCTCCCATTCTGTGGCCTATGTTTTCTGTGCTGATATTTCCCTTTCCTATGAAAAAGCTTTTTGATTTCATCTAATCCCATATATCAGTATTTTTATACTGTTGAAATCCTTTTTAGAATGTTCTTGCTTTACCTTTGTCCTAAATTATTATCCTGCAGCATGTTTTAAATTAAAGCCTTTGATCCATCTTGGTTTGTTTTTGTGGGTGATAGGTAGGATATATGGGTATAATTTTATTCTTTTGTATGAGCAATGTGGCTATCCAGATTGCCAGCACTATTTGTTGAATGGGGTACTTTTTCTCTAAAATATTTTTTAATGTCTTTGTAGAAAACATTTGCTGGTCATTGATGTACACATTTATTTCTAGGTTTTCTATTCTTTTCTACTGGCCCACACGTTTTTATGCCAGTACTATGCTATCTTTGTTACAGTATTTCTGGAGTATAAATTTGAGGTGAGTTATTGTCAGAGCTCTAGCAGTGTTCTTTCTGCTTAGGATTGCATTCATTATCTGTGTCTTCTAGTTCTGTGAAGAATGTGTTTGTAATTTTGATTGGGGTTGCATTTGATTCTGTAGATTAATTGTAAGGTCTTCTGTTGTGTGGTATCTTCAATTTCTTTGTTCAGTGTCTTAAAGTTTTTACTGCAGAGATCTTTGACCTCATTGGTTAGGATTATTTCTGTACCTGCATAGCTTTCCAAAATGTGGGGTAGGTTATTGTTGTAACATCATGATTTCTAAGGAAGTAACAGAGAAAAGTAGCTCTTCCAAATAAACTGTGAGGAACAGTATTGTAGTGTGCCTCAGGATATTCATTCTTTCCACTAACTCATCTCTGTCATCTTTGTCAGGAATTATTTTGCAAAGGAGCTTTTGAATAAACTTTGACTTCCTGCCTGTCTGCTTTTTCTCTTTGCCATTTTCCTTCTTCTAGTTAATAAAATATTTATATCAAAAGCTATTCTTTTCTACTTACTAAATATTCTAGTGGAAGAAATGTTCTTAAATAAACTATATACTGGGTCTTTTGAATATCTCTTTGTAAGAAAACAGTACAGATCTTGATATTTGTCAATTAATATTTTGCAAATGAAAGGCTAGGAAATTCTTAGAAAAATGTTGGTTTTTCAAAGTCATTCTAACTAAAAACACTAGTCAGTAAAGTGTTTTACTCATAAATCCTATTATCATGTAAAAAAGAAAAACATTGAGTTTATCTTTACTCTTACAGGGCAGATCATCATGTTGTGTATTCCCTTTTTTCAATCTGAAGTTAGGAATACAAAGTTAATTTAGCAGAAAGGGGATAATTTTGTCATTTTGGCAGCACAACTTGAGTTTTAAGAACCTCCTACTTATTAATAATTGTTATTTAAAATACTTAAACCCAATTGTGTGGTGGCCTGTGCTGATTCCCTATTGTGTGGCAACATGGTATAAATAAATTAAGAGTTCTGAAATATACTTCTTACACTAAAAGGAACTATCTCTAAACTTTTAGCCAGCATTTGAAAGGAAAATCATTTTAACACACTGTTTTAATATCTGGTTTTTACAAAAAAAAATTATTAATTTATTTTTTATATTCCAATCCCAGTTCATCCTCCCTCCTCTCCTCCTACTCCCCCTACTTCCCCTCCCTCTCTAATATGCTCCTTGGAGAGGGTAAGGCCTGCCCTAGGAAATTTACTAAGTCTGCCTTATCCTTCTTGAGGCAGGACCAAGGCTCCTCTCCACCCCCCACACTGTGTGTCTAGGCTGAGCAAGGTGTCTCTCCATATAGAATGGGCTCCACTAAGTCATATTGTGCATTAGAGTTAGAGGCCAGTGGCCTCATTTATTGTCCTAGTCGCACCATTGTCACCTATATTAAGGGAGTCTAGTTCAGTCTTATACAGGTTCCCTGTTTGTCAGACCTGAGCCAGTGTGAGATCACTGACTTGGGTCAAATGATTCTGTTGTTTATACTATTGTACTTCCCTCATTTCGATTCTACTCAGGGAGCTTGTCCCCTTGGTTAGTTGTGAATTTCTGCATCTACTTACATCTGATTCTGGAAGAACCTTCTAGCTTCTCTGGAGTTGTGAATTGGAGACTGGGTATTGTTTGCTTTAATGTCTATTTTGAGCTACTATCCCACCAAGAAGAAAATGCTTCACTTTTTTAAATAACTTTTTTATTAGTACAACAACAATTAATGTTAATTAAGAAAAACTTGATGCTTTCTCACAGAAGGAATGCGACTAAGGTAGTCAGCACCAAGATCACACAAAACAGCATCTCATCTACATTTTTCTGTTTCATTGTTAATAGCCTTAGCATTCTTTCCCTACTAAGGCTGTTAAGTATGGCTGTGAATGACCCTGAATTTGTCTTCTGAAGTCTAGGCACACACTTCTGTGGATATACTTCTAGAAATGTATGCTTAATGTAAGTAAGTATGCCAAATGCATTCTAAACCACACTACCCATTGCCTTTTTAGCTGTTTTATTCAGTGTAAGTACTCTTTGTAACCAAGAGAAATAGATTTGTTGTGTTTTTAGATAACTAATCCTAGTTCAGATTCTAATTCACAAAAATGCAGTAAAATGAAACTCATTTGGATATTGAAGAGATTGACTTGACTTCTGAAATTTCATAGAGATAGGGACCAAGGGCTAGATTTAAAAGCTGAAGTACCTTTTCTCATTTTCTTGAAAACAGATTTTTTTCCATATAATATATCCTGAATACAGTTTACCCTATCTCCAGTTCCTTTTCCACTCTCCTTCCATTCTGATCCACTCTCTTTCTGTTATTTACTAGAAAACAAATGGGCTGCTAAGGAATAACAATAAAATAATGTACGATAAGATAAAATCTAACACATCAGAATTTTATAGAACACACAGAAGGAATATAGACCAAAAGAGGGCACAAGACAGAGAGACTCAGTCATTCCCACACTCAGAAATAACATAAAAACACTAAATTGGAAACCATAATGTATGCGCAGAGGACCTGGTGTAGACCCGTGCAAACCTTACTCATGCTGTTTCAGTCTCTGTGAGTTCAGTGTGTTTTTCTCATGTTGATTTAGAGGGTTTTGTCTCTTGGTGTCCTCCATCCCCTCTGGCTCTTAGATTCTTTACACCTCCTCTTCCTTAGGATTCTCTGAAAGACACTTCCCATTTAGGTTTGAGTGTTCCAAGTATTCTAACTTTCTGCATGATGTCTGGCTGTGGATCTCTGTATTTGTTCCCATCTGCTTTAAGAGGGATCTTCTCTGATGATAGCTGAATAAGACACTGATCTGTGAGTATAGCAGAATGCCATTAGGAGTCATTTTATTGCTACTTTTTGTTTTACCCTAGGTCCCTGGGCTATCTAGTCTCAGGTTATTGGTCACCTAAGCAGTGTTGAGTATGGATTCATTCTCTTGGAGTGGGCCTTAAGTTAAATCAGATATTGGTTGGTTACTTCCATAAGCATAGTGACACCATTGCCCTACCTTATCTTGCAGGCAGAACAGTATTGTAGATCAAAGCATTTGTAGATGAGTTGGTGTTTACATTTCATTTTTGGCAGCAGGCAGCATACCTTCCTGTACCAAAGACACTAGAATGTAGTGTGAAGGCTCTATGTAGGCACCAGCTCAACTTCTCCATGTTTACTGCGTTATGTAGGTGTTGTCTTTAGCAATGGGGCCTTGCTGTTAGTTGTAGAGAGCAACCTATAATCTTGGCAACAGCCTGGGTTGTTTGGAGATTTCCATGGGACTTTGGCCAACAGCTCAATTAAATGTAACCCAATCCCAGGCCCAGAGTCACTTTTGTGCCTGTATGACAGAAGTTACCCTTCTGGGGAAAATTTTGAAAGAATTCATTATTAGGAGAAGGAACATAGAGACAGTATAAAATGAGTTAACAGTTAAGATATTAGACTTAAGATCCTGATCCTTTCTGGGTATCTTGCTCATGTTAGTTAACCAGTATTTCTGTAGCTTTAGTTGTAAAATAAGACTATCTCTCAGATAAAATAAGATTGTGACAAAGTGTTTGTAACATTAAATGCCCCATTAATTATAAAATTTCCTTGTACTGTGCTCTACTCATCTATAGGCCCTTTTGAATACTTCTCAGTTTTTTAAGTAAACCAGTCTTCTTAATCTCACTCCCAGACACAACAAATTGAGATACTTATTTTGGTAAAAGCAAATTTTTAGCCAGTGGCCTTAATAAAAGGCTTGATTTTTAATCTCCTTTCCCATTAACGATTCATGTAGTTCTCCAAAGTTTTCTTTCCCTCCTTTTCCCTTCACCGTTTCCCAAAAGAAGTAAGGAAAAGTGCAGCATTTCTCTTAGTCTTGACAAGATAACTGACAGCGGGTGTTTGAAACTGACTCTTTCTAGATAGTTCAGTATTAAAGTACAAAATATATTCAGCTTTATATAGTAACTTGGTATTTCATGAAACTTAAGGAAATCATTGACCCTTTGAATTAGAGTATGTCTCTAATGCCTCCTTTCTCATAAGAATGATGAGAAAATGACAGTTCCATATTATTTGATTAATACCACCAAGGGTAATTCCCCTTTCAAGAAAGTTTTCTGACAAGAGTTGAATAGATTCATTATATAACATTCTTCCCCTTTAACCCCAGTACCTCCCACTCCCCACTTCCCACCCCCATAAAAAACCTCTTCAGAATAAGATGATCTAAAGACAGTTAAGACTCTGGAAAGAGCAAATGTTTCTAAAAACTCCCAAGAGTTGTTGGTATGTATGCACAAGAATACAGAAAATAAGTGCTTTGTGTAGTCAACAACAATAAACCTGTATAAGCTACTTAAAGTTTTATTTACCAGTGTAAGTTTTGAGAACTATAAAGACATTCTCTCTAAAATCTCGCTCCTGAATCATGGCTGCAGCCTCTTTTATAGTTAACACCCCATACCTACATGCATGTACACAACACCTTTGAAATAAATTTAAATACAGAACTAAAATAACTTTACAATGAAAATTATAAAACAAAAACTTCAAAGACCTCTTATATTTATACATTACACAATTTGGTATGATTAAACTCACAGATTCAATTCAGCAGTCATTCAAAGTATCAGGATTTTTAAAAGAAATCTCAAAAGAAAAAAACAACGCAAAGAGAACCACAATACCTTATTTCAAGCTACTCCAGGAACCATAATAATAGAGACATAACACCAGATACATAGATCTATAGAAAACAGTTGAAACCCAGAATCCAATAAAGCCTTGCAACTGCAGCCACTTAATAAAGGTGCCAAAAGCACATTTGAAAAAAGATAACCTCTTCAAAAAAAGGTTCTGAAACTATTGTGTCTTTCCCTGTACAAAACTCAACTCAAAATAGATCAAAGGCCATAATATAAGACATGAGATTATAAGAAGATTATAAGAAGAAAACATGGGTAAAACATTGAAGATACTGGTATAGTCAATAATCTTCTGGATAAGTCCAAGAAACAAAATCAATCTAAAAGAAGTTTGTACAGAAAACAGAAGAGACAACCTACAGAGAAGATGATAGGATAGAAAGAATACTAAGTAGCTGTTCATCTAGGGGTAGATTAATATCCCAGAGCTATAAGGAACCCCCACCTGGATTAAACTGGCAGGAGTTACCATGATGGCAAAAGTAGTTTTCCCCAGGTGAGGCTTAACTTTTCACTTTGGGTGTGCTGACTTCTATAATTTTCCCAAATGTGGGAGATGCTGATTGTGTAATTTTCAATAGTGGGAAAATGCCCTGTGTCTTTTGTCCTCAGAGTAATGCCAAAAGTGATACTATGTCACTGTATTTAGAAGGAATATTATATGAAACAATGTCAGAATATGGAGGAAATGAACTTGTATACATAATTGGTCAGGTTGTAAGTATGGTGGATTGAGAAAGAATAACCCCTATAAGTTTCTATATTGTTTGGAATGATTAAGAGACATAGCCTTGTTGGAGGAAGTGTGTTGCTGGAGGTGAGCTTTGAAGTTCAAAAGCATACTCCAGGCCCAGTTTATATCTCTGTCTGCCTGCTGCCTGTGTAAACACCCAGGTACTTGCCTAGTGCCTTGCCTGTTTGTTTCCCATCATTGATGATAATGGACTATCCCTTTAAAACTGTAAGCTAGTCTCGCCCAAATACTTTTTTTTATGAGTTGGTCAGCAATAGAATAGAAACTAAGACACTAGGAAGAAGAGTATGAAGCTAGTCTAAGATCCTAAAAGTAGAACTTCCACATGACTAAGTTATTCTCCAATATGTATGTATATATGTATACACACACACACACACACACACACACACACACACACACACACACACACACACACACAAACATCCATTTAAGGAAATGAAATCAGCACACTAAAGAAGTGCCTATTTGTGCATTTTTATTGCAGACATATTTATAGTAGCTAAGATACGGGATCGCCAATGTGTCCATCAAGTAAATTGGTAAGTGAAATAGAGCATATACATAACAAGGTATTAATCAGCCATGAACATAAAGAAACCCTGCCATTTTCAGCAAAAATGGATGGAACGGGAAGTTATCATGTTAAATCAAATATGCCAGACATAGACAAGTACCACAAATCCTGGTTTTTGTTTCTTTTTTAATACTGTTATTCTTTCTGAAATTGAGGAAAACTTTACAAAACACATTTTAGGTTATGTTGCTTCTGTGCTGAAACCCCTTGTACTGTTTGTCACACCATGACACATTTTCACTAGCTGGTGGCCTTCCTTTCCACTAGTTAGTCTTTCTTACTGTGCTTCAAGACTGCCTGCCCTCTACTAGGTTCTGTAGCTTTTATGTTTTTCAATTGAAAATATTTGTGTTGTTTTTTGTTCTTCTGCCTACATCACGATATTCACTCTTTTCCCCCTTGTTTTTATTGAGCTATACATTTTTCCCATTCCCCATTCCTCCTCCCCTCACCTCATCCCCCATCTCCTATACACTCCCAGTTACTTAGGAGGTCTTATCTTTTTCCCTTCTTCCTAGGGGGATGCATGTGTCTCTCTGCCAGGGTCCTCTTTGTAACCAAGTTTGCTGTGGTTGCGGGCTACATGCTGGTTATACTTTGCTTTATGTCTAATATCCACTTATGAGTGAGTACATGCCATGTTTGTCTTTCTTGGTCTGGGTTACATCTCTCAGGATGTTTTTTTCTAGTTCTGTCCATTTGCCTGCAGATTTCAAGATGTCATTATTTCTTACTGCTGAGTAACATTCCATTATGTAAATGTACCATATATTCTTTATCCATTCTTTGTTTGGGGAACATCTAAGTTGTTTCCAGGTTCTGGCTATTATGAATAGTGCTGCTATAAAAATAATTGTGCAGATCTTCTTGTGGTGTGAGTATGTATCCTTTGGTTATATGCCAAAAAGTGGTATTGCTGAGTCTTAAGGTAGACTGAGTCTCAAGTTTTTGAGAGAAACCACCATACTGATTTCCAAACTGTCTATACAAGTTTGCACTCCCACCAGCAATGGAGGAGTATTCCCCTTACTCCACATCCTCTCCAGCATAAGCTGTCATCAGTGCTTTTGATCTTGGCTATTCTGACAGGTATAAGTAAGATGGTATCTCAGAATTGTTTTGATTTGCTTTTCTCTGCTGGCTAAGAATGTTGAGCATTTCCTTAAGTGTCTTTCAGACATTTGAGATACCTCCATTGATAGTTGTCTGTTTAGACCTGTACCCCATTTTTAAACTGAATTATTTGGTCTTTTGATGTTTAGTTTCTTGGGTTCTTTGTACATTTTGGAGATCAGTCCTCTGTCAGATGTGGGGTTAATGAAGATGTTTTTCCATTTTTTAGGCTGCTGTTTTTGTCTTGTTGACCATGTCCTTTGCTTTACAAAAGCTTCTCAGTTTCAGGAGGTCCCATTTATTGACTGTTGCTCTCAGTGTCTGTTATATTTAGAAAGTGGTCTCCTGTGCCAATGTGATCAAGGCAACTTCTCACTTTCTCATCAGTGAGGCTCAGTGTAGTTGGTTTTATGTTAAGGTCTTTGATCCATTTGGATTTGAGTTTTTTATGTGGCAATAGATATGGATCTATTTACATTCTTCCACTTGCCCACATTCAGTTATGCCAGCACCATTTTTTGAAGATACTTTCTTTTTTTCCATTTGATAATTTTAGCTTCTTTGTCAAAAATCAGGTGTTTATAGGTATGTGGATTATATCAGGGCCTTTGATTCAATTCCATTGGTCCACCTGTCTGTCTGTCTTCACTCTAGCTGCACTGCTTCCTATCTAAAGGGAAGTGTTCCTTCCTCTCAGAAGGTTTCCTTGCTTACTAGTGTAGCATTGTTGTTTTCTGCCAGCCTGCCCGCTGCTGGTCTGGCATGCCGGTCCCAAATAACACTCTGATACTCTGTATTTGATACAATCCTGTTGGCCAGTTACCATTATTGTTTATGGGCTAGCTCTGTCTTAATTATTAACCCATTTCTACTTATCTAAGTATTTCCACGTGGTCATCTTATCGGGGAGCCGCCACTGGCATTTTCTTTCTCCATGCTCTACCTCCTGACTCCTCCCAACTACTTCTTCTTTCCTCCTTGTCTCCTAGCCCCGCCTATCTTGCTTTCTCATTGGCCCAACAGTGCTTTATTAATTAACCAGTATGAGAAACATATTTACAGAATAACATCTCCCATCACACTAGTTTTGTTTGTTTTGAGACCGGGTCTTATTTTGTAGCCCTGGCTGGTCTGGAACTCACAGAAATCCACCTGTCTCTGCCTCCTGAGTGTTGGGATTAAAGTCATGCCCAACCATGCCCAACTCCCTGGCCATCATTATTAAGTAGATCCATTTTTTTTTATAATACCTTGTGATTAGCAGCTATTCACCTACTCTGCTTTTCAAATGCCTGTTTCCATTGCTAGGTTACAAATGTTCAAAAGGTAAAGTATGTTTTTGTGTGTATACTACTGAACACCTTGTGTCTGGCTTGACATACACATCTAAACATCTGTTGGAGGAAAATAGGAATGAAGAAATGGTGGGCAAAGGCATTTTTATCCTCTTCATTTAAATTCTACAGGCTGAAAAATAACTCACCTCAAGTTTTACAAGAAAAACAGTAAGATAATACTTTAGAAATTCCTTCCATTTCACTTAATCAGAAACCTAGACTGTAGCTAAAGAACAGTGAAGATTTATTGTGAAAATGTAGCTCCCAGAATGGGCAGGCATCTGCAGATGACTATGCTCTATGTCAGATGTTCTTGTCTTCTGGCCTCCTCATTTGTAGCTCTCTTGTTTGGATGCCTCACATATATCAAAATGTATGAATGACATTTCATCTCCAGTATACTGGATTTCTCTTAACAATCTCCTTATATGTCTTTTAGTTAAAATTTCTGAGACCAAACCAGACTGACCTAACATGCTTTCAGATAAGCCAGCATAGTGATAAGTCACAGGTAGCAGTCATCTTAGGCCAGTTACCCATCTTTGGGCCAGTATTATGTGTAAGAAATTGGACTGGGCAAATCATATGACCTCTAACCCTACCAGGAACAGTATGTGGAGGCAAACAAAGTTCCTGAGAAAGGATGTTTTGGATTTGGCAGAGGAAATCATTTGTAGTGTTTCCTCTATCACAGCTCATAAAGTAAAATTCCTAGTGTTGACTACATTAGAAAGTGACATTTGACAAATATATTTATTAAGTAAAATTCTCTTGCATCCCAAAGACAAGCTATATTTTATATAGGGAGTGAAACAATTGCAAAACAGGATTTAACCTTTACAATTATAGCACAATACTTAGAGTTAAACTGTTTCTGTGTTCTAAGTCATCCCATGGTAAACTTTTTTAGGTAGCATTTTTAATAAAGACAGCATGCAGGCTTGACCTATATTATTCATTTTAATGATACCTGCAGAGCTGTGTGGAATATTGAGTGCTTCCCATTCTCAGGAAGTTGGGTTGTAAAAACACTTAACTAGTACTTACTGAAAGACTTCCACTGCAGGTATTACTAGCAGTGTCCTCATATTTATAGATTAATTGTATTATGTCATATAGTAGCAACTTGTTATATTTATAAAGAGGCTTATGTGAGAGAAGTTACTGCATTTATTGTTCTGTTTTATACATAGCTACATTTATCTGACAAATTTCTGTACTCTAGTTTTTAAGTCTTCAAGAACAACAGTATGTTAGCAGGTGAGCTTTATTAGAGTGTGTTTTTGTGAGTGAGACACCCTACTAAAAGCTGCATATCTTGTTCTAAACCACGTACAGTATTGCCTTATACATCCTTTATTTATTTGGCCAGTTTAGAAATACATTTTGCATGTAAAAATTTTTAAAGAAATTCTAATTATTCTTGTCCTTTATCCCCACAGAAAATAAACAGATTTTTTTTATTTCTTAAGACAAAAGTAAATAAGTTATTAAAATAAATCATTATTTACCCTCCTGTTAATGTTGAGGCCTTTTCCATTTACAGTCCCAGGCTGTCTCATTTCAGTGCTATTAATTTCATATCACAGGTGTGTCTGACCACTCTGCAGGATTTCTCCATGATAAATCACTTTTTGAGCTACTTTGTTTGACATTTTAACCAAATAAAGGTTTGATCTTTTCTATTATCCAGGGCCTCTTAATTATAGCTGTGCATACAAACCATTATTAACATTCTGTCAGCTAGTTATTCAGCTGCCTGTACTAAGTTGCCATTGTACTGGGCAGACGAGGCATAATAAGACCTTCTGGACTCCAGTCTTTTAGGTTGTTTACCAGAGCATTCAAAAGCTCTGATGTTTTAGATGTCCACTTGACATTTTACCTCTTGTGCATGTTCTAGTAGTGTAACCCATTTTGCTCTTCATTTCTGAGGACTAATGTAGGAAAATTCTTACATAATTGAATAAAACAATTTTATGTTTGCACAGTGCTTCCTTGACCTAAGAATTGGAGCTTGGGACATGCCATAAGTCTGGTTGTTGTTTCTTAAGATATCTAATTGTTTCTTATGAAAGACACTTAAAGCATTTGGAAGTATAATTACTTAAAGCATGTCTAGTTGTTCTTCAAATATCCCAGTGAAGTAGATGCATAATACTTTAGAGAGGGATTTTGATTTGCTTATTAACAAATATGTGAATTTCTATTTTGTTCATAAGAATTCTTAATACAAAAAAAATTAGTGCTTCCTTTACATACAAATCATTTATGAGTGGAGAGGCTAGCAATTGAGCCTGTTACACAAGCACAATACTGCTGAACTAAGGAATAACTAACTTTAATTTTACTTCTACTATTAAAGCAGGGTGTAGTGAGATTCACTTTGTCCTCACCTGTAGCATAGACCACGCCCACTGGGGGTGGAGACAGGGCCAGACATGACCTGGGGAAGGAAGGCCTTGGAGGGGCCTCGGAGATCTCTCTTGCTTGCAGCAGGGGGACAGGAGTACATCAGGAGACATCCTTGGGACCAGGAACCTGCTGGTGTTCATCTGTCTATGTTGTGAGTTATTTCTCCCTAAATAAACATCTATTCGGCCTATTTGTTTCTCCTGATCCTTATTAAACATATAGCAGGGTGTTGTTAACTGACCCAGGCTGGCCTTGACTCACTCTTTAGCTCAGGTAGGCCTTGAAATAGACTTCTGAGTAGTAGGGATTATAGGACTGTACCACCAGGCCCAGCTTCCAAATCTCTTATTCTGCACATCTTCCTACGACCTTGTTTACTAGTAGTAACAGATGTCTTTATGAAAAGATGAATGGTAGAGCCCTGGTAGTATTTAAACCTGTAGTTTATGAGCCCTTTCTTTACTTACTAAATTGAATCAAATTACATTTTACCCAACAGTTTTCAACTTGAAAATTAAATAAATTGCAATGATCTGAAACTAATTCTGTTGAAGATATTTAAATGAGTCAGCATTGAAACAAGTTTTCAGGGCTCTGAAAAACAACCTTCAGGACCTCATGTTACTCTGCCTGCTTACCTGTCCAGTGATGTGCTAACTCTTGCTCCAGATTTCCCCCCACTCCTCTTAATTGTAGTTTCTTTATGTTTATGTTTGGTAGTGAATTACATGGAAATTTCAGAAATTATATTTTTGAGATATTTTAATGTCAGATATAGTCCAAGCCTAAAACAACAGCACAGTGTCCACTAATAGTTGATTAGTTATGCTATTGTGTCTTAAAGATGGAGGGAATGACTCTGTTCTCTGACACTTTAGGGTCTGCAGGGAACCCCTCTGGGGTGGGGAATCATTGGGATGGGATTTCTCTGCAAGCGTCTCTTGGGCAACTCTAGACTCTGCCCAACCACTGCATTCTTGATGCTTTTTTGTAGAACCTTCTTTTTCTTGCTCTCTCACAGCATCGTCTCCCTTCTGTCTTTAGTCTTTCTTCTTTGGTCTTCCTCTTCTGAGGGTTTCAGCCTGCTTTTCAGTTGTTTGGTTTGACCTAATTTTATACTAGACAGTGTTTCATCTCTGACTGGGATGAAGATGATGAAAGGAAACATTTTGTATTGGTCATAAACAAGTCAAAAAGACATCCTTAATTGCCAAGGTGACAGACAGTTCTATTTCAGCAATCTCTGCTTGGAGCTATTTATTTTGTAAGGATTTCTTTTATCCTTATTAGGGAGTGCCTAGTCCTAAAAGGAGGAGGAGGAACTTGAATTCTCTAAGACCAGATAAAGGGGGGGGGGGGCCGGTCCTGACTTATCTGATGTTACAGTTTCTCTTTCTCTCTCTCTCTCTCTCTCTCTCTCTCTCTCTCTCTCTCTCTCTCTCTGTGTGTGTGTGTGTGTGTGTGTGTGTGTCTCTCTGTCTCTCTCTGTCTTAACATCTAATTACCTCATTCATTTTCAAGGCCCTTGGTAACATGTATCTTGATACACTATTCTGCTGACAATAAAACATTCCTTCAGGTAGGTCAGGCTTAGTGTGAGCACATTGGAGATACAGAGCAATCTCCTGAAACCCTCGGTGGGGAGTAGGAACAGCAAAAAAGAGAGCCATGCTGAAACTTTAGCCACAGCTACAGCAGTGGGGTGATGACAGATCACTCAGGCAGAGGCAGCACCTTCCTCATTGTGACTTTGAATCTCTGAAGCTTTCTTCATGCAGATGTTTCAAATGACTTTTAATGTCATGATGAGCAAGATTTTTAATCTATGTATTTTTTCCAAGACATGCAAACTACTTTTAGATATCTTTGATAAAGATAATTTAGAGTTTTGTTTGAAATTTGCCAACAAATTAGAGTTGTATTTTGCCTACTTTATTATCTTCAGCTTTGAAATCTCCAATAGATTTGATACCAGATAATACTTTGAACCAAGTAGAGTTTCACCCATTTACTCTAATATTGCAAGCTGTAGAATTACACTAAGGCAGTACATATCCATTAAATGTTCTTCAGTTCAGGAATGGTCTTTGAACTTAATCATTTTGATAACAACATTGGAATAATTGGTACTTGCTTACAACAAAATAAGAAATCAGCCCCTCTTTTCCACTTTTCTTTAATGGGACTATACTAATGATTTTGGATCAGACATAGCCAATCCAAATACACAAAAGAGAATAAAATAGGTTAGGTACAGAACAATGCAAAACACATGGAATGAGAGCTCAAGCTCACATTATTTGGCCAAAGAGAATACATCATCATTCCAAACTCGGCTAAAACCTACAGAGTCTGGCCCTTGACTTAGAGTGAACAAGGACATATAATTTCATGGAGGGAGATTTGGATATGATGAGAGTGACTTAACCAGAATAAATTGATGTGTTTGTGTTTTTGGAAGTCCATATTGCAAAAGCCATATTTCTGGTGATTACAGAAATAAGACCTGCTGGAAGAGTGTAATTACACTTGAAAGCATCAGATGGCATTTCTCCAAGCAAAGTCCATAGACCGTTTTCATCAGAATAATTTGGGGCAGGGAGAAAACTCAAAAGTTACTAGAAAGACACGAAAATAAAAACTATGAGATAGCAAATTTGATAGCACATGCCTGTAATCCAATACTGGGAGCTAAGAAAAGATGATCCACTAGTTTGAGACTAACCTGGGCTATATTGAAAGATCCTATCTCCAAAACAAAAAGCAAGTTAAAAAAAATAATAATAAACAACAGCTTGTGAGGTAATAACATAGACATAGAGCTGTATATTACTGAACTTAGGAATTGAAAGTTTGGAAATAAACTCGTGTATTTGAGGGCAGTTGACTTTAAACCAAGGTGCTAAGGTAATTAAATAAGGAAATATTAGTCTCAAAGAAAGATTGCTGGATAATTGGATATTGACACATAAAAGAGTAAAATTACACCTGTACCTCACAGTATATATACAAATGAATTTAAAATGGAGTGAGCAGAGATCTAAATGTAAAAGATAAATCTGTTGTAAATATTCATAGCTGTGGATGAGCTAATGATTTCCTTTATAAGATATTTGTGGTGGCTGGAAAGATAGCCTAGCAATTAAGAGCACTTATTGCTGATCCAGAGGATGTGGGTTCAATCCCCAGCACTGGCATGACAGCTCACAACAGTTTGTAACTGTTCCTAGCTGTCTGACACCCTCTTCTGGCCTCTGTGGTTCACAGACATTCATGCAGGCAAACACCCACCCACAATTAATTAAAAAAGACATCCATAGTAGGAGTAAAGGAAAGAAAGAGCAATAAAGCTGGAAATAATAGTATAGTGGATAGAGTATCTGCCTAGTAAGGACCCTAGGGCTCTGAGTTTGTTTCCTAGTCTCTCAAGAAACCTGTCCAACATGAAAGATTCTTTCAAAATGTGGTCCCAGGGTACCTGTTTCACAAGTGAATTAGCGGCTATATGTGTAAACACATTGAATTGTATTTGAACTAATGAATCAGCTTTGGTATAATTTCTGTCACATGCAATAATTGGTATAGAATGTTTTGTTCCACACAGGAGGTACTGAGCTATATGTGTGTGGTCCTCTCTGTGGAAGGAAGTAAAGAGCAAGATGGAGAAGCAGGGTAGTTAGTTGCTAAGCTAAACAGGTGTTGTCCTCTTCATGGAGGAGAGGCAAGCCACCGTACTCCTTTCAATTCTTTGAATTCATTAGTGTGTCAGATTCTGAGAATTAAGATAATAGGCGAGGGTAATGAATTCAGAGAAATGGAAATGTTACTGGAATATCTAGTAGTGTTTCTTTGGTTGCTGCATTTTTAGTGTTGATTCTAGGGTAAAAAGCAAGGTGTGCTGATTTTTTTCAAGGCTGTTTTGGTCAGATGTTACCATGATCATATCAACAAAGCCAAGTTGACAGAGAACAGACACACATTTTAACAGCAGAACTTCCTCAGCAATTGTATCTGGATCTGATTTTTTCACACCAATGCAGAACCAATTGTGATTAAAAACAGACATAAGAATTTAGAAAAAGTGGAAACCTTTTAGAATTAGTTTCCACCCCGAGTGAAGATGGGTCTGCATTTTCCCATTACAAAGTATTTGGGGCTTATTCAAATGTTCACTTCCATTGAGTTAAAAAGTAGTTTTTCATCTTTAATATTTTCCTATTAATATTAATTACAATATCACCTTTAAAAGCCTAAAACTGCTCTTTTCCCACATTAACACAAGTTTTAAAAAGAAACCCTAATCTCAGATCTCTTTCTTTGGTGTAGTATCTCATGAGCAGACTGGCCTTGAGCTTTCAGTGACACAGGTTTTGTGTACAAAGTTGCTGGGCTTACAGGAATGAGCCACCATTCCTGGCTTCACAGATACCATTTTAAAAAGAAATAGGGCCAGTGATAGGATAGCTAAGTAGGTAAGGGCATTTGTCACCAAGCCTGATGGCCTGAGGTTGATGGTAGGAGAGAATCTACTTATGCAAGTTGTCCTTTGACCTTCTTACATGGGCTGTGGTACCTCTCCCTTCCAAAAACATAAATGAATGAATGAATGAATGTAAAAAAAATTTTTTAAGAGTAATACATTTCAGTACTCAGTAAGTTCTGTATGACTAATACCATTTCCTCCTAACCTGATTAAGGCTTTTTTTGTTTTGTTTTGTTTTGTTTTGTTTTGTTTTGTTTTGTTTTGTTTTGTTTTGTTCTGTTCTGTTTATTCGAGACAGGGTTTCTCTGTATTGTTTTAGAGCCTGTCCTAGAACTCGATCTGTAGGTCAGGCTGGCCTCAACTCACGAGATCCGCCTGCCTCTGCCTCCCGAGTGCTGGAATTAAAGGTGTGAGCCACCAACACCCAGCTAAGTCTATTTCTTTATTGACAACAAAAGTAGATAACCAAGCTTAAGAGATTTTACAGTTACGTATGTTAGAATGGTTTTGTTAAATATAAATGCACTCATGTGATATAAGACAGGTGTTTTGTTCTGTTTAAGGCTGGGATTAGATGGGACTACCTCTTCTTACTCCTCCCTTTCCTAAAAATGCACATTTTTATTAAAATACAATTAGTACTTCTTTCTTTCTTCCCCACCCAGCACTCTCAAATTCATGGCCTGCCTTTCTTTGATTATTATTGTTACATATATAGTTACATATATATTTGTTTATGCACAAATATGTGACTACAACTTGCTAAGTCTGTTTCTCTCTCTCTCTCTCTCTCTCTCTCTCTCTCTCTCTCTCTCTCTCTCTCTCTCTCTCTCTCTCTCCCTTCCCCCCCCCCGTGTGTGTGTGTGTGTGTGTGTGTGTGTGTATACATGATTTCAGAGCTCATTACTTTGTGAGGGATAACCAATCAGAGGGTTCATCACTAGGAGAGGCTGATTCTCCCTCTCTCTAGTGGTTGGATTTCCCCCTTTCCCTAGAATGTCTTTTGATGCTGTCATTGTTCAGGTCACTTCTCCATTTGATATGAACTTCTGTCCATGCTACTTTGTGTCTAACAGGATTCTATGTGCCTCACTCTGAAACACAGGGTCTGATTTAATCTTCTTTCTGTCAAATTTTGGGTCTTTGAATGCTCCTTCATCTTTTGGGCTCATCCCACAGGCAATATTTTTGTTCTCTATTTTAGGCCATTAACATTATTTAGTGGTGGAGATACAGAATTAATAAACTTTTAAAAAAGAAGTCAAGTTGGAGTGAACAGATACAAATAAATAGACAATATGCTGAGCCATAGGAGTTTGTTTATAGATTCTTGGTTGATTCAGGTTTTTTGAGGAAAAATATCAAGATGTAGTTTAGGCTGTCCCGGGACTTGATATCTAGCCCAGCCTGGCCAGACTCATGCTTCTCCTCTCTCCCATACCTGAATGCTGGGTAATGGCCTTGTATCACAATGCCTGCCTGGGCATTTGCTGTTTTATAAGTCTAAAATAATTAAACATTGGCAGTTTCCTGTATTTCAGTATTTGAAAACAGTGTTGGGTTGGGCATATGACCATAGGAACTAGCAACCTCTGGTCCATACTGAGGACTGTGTGCTATTGAGTCCCAGTGTCACTGATTGAGACTGTCACTACATGACCCACAGATAAAATCCTCTGTGGTGTCTTCTTGACACAATTATTGACTGTATATGATGTATCTGAAAATCAATGGCCACAAACTCAGCACTACTCCCAATTGCAAATCAATCTGTTTTGCAAAACCTGCACACTTACATCTTGCTGCCCAGGAGAACCATGGTTGTCTTTGTGTTGTTTTGTCACATGTTCACATGTTTAAGTAAAAGTTGTCTGTTCAAAGAGATAAAGCCTGCTAGCTTTGACTTTCTCTCCTCACACATAGCCTTCTCTACTGGAGGAGTTTGAAACCCAATTTTGGGAACTACAGTTACATAAGTGGGAAGCCACTGAAAATTTAGATTGTGGCAATCACAAGGTGACACTGATGGTTCTATAGTGTTATATGAGACAGCCAGAATCAAGGTGGTATAGTGTTAATGACCTTGTGTACCTAAAGAACAAATGCTGAACTGAGCAGACATGTCCATAATCTCAGCACTTGGGCTGAGGCAGAAAATGGTGAGTTTCAGGCTTATTTGAGCGACACACCTAGTTCAAGACTAGTCTGGGCTACATAGTGAGGTTTTGTCAGAAAACAAAACAATGGGATGCTGAAATGATTTATTTATTGCCTTTATGAATTTGTCATTTAACTTTTGTGTCTTTTACAAAACATACATTTACTTTTGAGGAGGGCACATGTGCCAAGGTATATATGAGGAGGTCAGAGGACATTTTTTGGTAGTCAGTTCTGTTTTTCTACCATGTGGGTCTGGGTGCTTGAACTCAGGTCATATCAGCCTTTGGCACCAAGTGCCTTTACCTGTAGAGCCATCTCTCCATCAATAGCAGTTATTTATTTTATCTTCTGTATTAAGTATACATTCAAAAGTATGTTATATAATACCAAATTGTCTAGCAGTAGTTTATTTCTGCAATATTGTGGGGGAAGAAATATATTATATAATACATGCAGTTTGCAGACTAGAGGTTCTGGCCAGTTTTCTGATGTGGTTTCTTAAAGTTGGTGAAAATAATTCATAGAAAACATTTGTGTGTTATATTCATCATGATTACTTGACTTTTAAAGGTTGGGTTGCTAAATCTTCATATTAGAATCTCTAAAGGTTTAAAGACATTGAAAGGAGTGAAAATCGATGACTCATTAATTTGGGATACCAATATGAGACAGGCTAGGCTAAGACTCACAACAGGGAGGAGGAAAGCCCAGAGTAGCTTGAAATAAGACTTGGTCTTTGTCTCCAGAAAATACTCAATAGTTCATCAATTCAGCATCTAGGGTACCAGAAATACTAACTTAAAAAGAATTTCACCTCTTATCTATTGAATAGTTAAATTAATACTGGATACAATATGTGCTGATATTGAAATAATCCTAAGAGATACCATGGTTAATAAAATAGAAAATGTTTTTATATCCACAGCACAAACAAACTAATAGATATATAGAAAATAAATACAAAAAATGCATGCTGTTGTAGAAAGTACTGTGAAGGAAAAGTTTGAATTGCCTAAAATTCTTATAATAAAAAACATAGATGGTTTAAGTATATAGCATTTGAAACTGATGTCTGAGAGATAATGAAAGGAAGGAATGTGGTAGCTATATAAATGACATACTGAACAGGAATTAGAGTAATGACTGAATGCCTGAAAAAATAGTAGTTGTGACGACAGATCATAAACTTGTGAGGGATTGGGGAGAATTGAAGGAGTTGAATGTGAGAAAGGGGTGGGGCCGGGCAGTGGTGGTGCATGACTTTAATCCAGCACTTGGGAGGCAGAGGCAGATCTCTGTGAGTTTGAGGCCAGCCTGGTCTACAGAGAAAGTGCCAGAATAGCCAGAGCTGTTATACAGAGAAACCATGTCTCAAAACAAAACAAAACAAACAAACAAACAAAAACACAGAGGAGGTGATGTAAATACAATACTGATTTATGAAATTCTAAAGAGAGTTTTAGATGTTGAAAGAAGAAGAAAAGAGAAGGGGAGAAAAACAGTCCTTATCTAGGTCCTTGCATGGGTGGAATCTTCTCTTGCTTGACAAAGGCTTGCTAGATTGGGTTCAGGCTCTCGAGGTCTCTGTTTAAATACACATGTTCGCACACACACACACACACACACACACACACACACACACACACACACACACACACACGCTCCCCCCCCTTCTCTCTCTCTGAGGGAGAGAGAAAGCAGAGAATCAGATTTTGCTGCTTTGGGATCACAAATTCTCAACAGCATATACTTCTTCAGCAAGGCTTGTGAGAAAGTGAGAGCCAGCTAGTCCAGATCCTGGCCTTCTGCTCCAGGCAATTCGTGTCATGTAGTATTGGAACTGCATTCCATACTAACTTCTTAGATTTTACTGCCAGCACTGATTTTGTTCTCAGCAGTAGCATTTTTCTCTTGGTAACAGTGTTAATCTCCAGCAACATTGCTAAATGATGTTACTAAGAAAATTACATGCAAGACCCAATTATTGTTACATAATCACTGTCAGCCCCAGTGCTGTAACTTTTTAATATTTCATTAGAAAGAATCACAGTTTACTACAAATTTTATTGCTGTTCATGTTTGTGTCCCAGATTTGGTGTTAGAAGAACCATGACTGATGAGAAGTTTAAAGCAACAGTAGGTACAAAGTTCTTTAGTAGCAGTCTGTACCATGCACACTTATGCGCAGGATTCCCACTAATTTAAAAAGAAAAAAGAAACTAATGTGTTCATTTATTCACTGCCAGGAGGTTACAGTGGTTTCGAGGAGAATTCATGGACATCAAGAAAAAAATATAATTAATGTGTATGAGGACAGGTTGAAGGAATTAAGAATATTTAACCTGAACAAGGATATGGTCAAAAGCATCCTGGATAATGTTAAAAAAAAAAAAAAAAAAATGACCAGAAGTTCTTCCATTTCCTGAAATCAGAACAAAAAGAAGTAAATTTATACTCTAGAAAAATGGACAGGAGCATTAGATGTGAGACCAGTCCACATAGTAAATCTGGCAAACACAAAATGGGCAGCATTTGAATGTCCAGCTGCTCTCCTCAAATTCTGCCTGGTATCAATATCTGTTTCTTGTAGTCAGGATTTGGCATCTGTAGGCTCAAGTGGATACTTAAACCATGGCCTGTCTAGCTTAGGGAACAATTAAACACGTGCTGATGTCAAACTGCTGTGCAACTGGAACATGGAAATCACTTATATTGCCAATTAGAAATGCCAAGCATTATGTTAATTAGTTTCTATCATTTCCTAGAGGGAAAAACTATAAACTCTCTATCTGTTTTTTAAACGTATTATTCTTTGCTCGGTTTCTTTAAGGTACTAGTTACCTCCAATTTTCTAGAGACCCAAGGTGGTTTGTTTTTGAAACAGAGTTTCATGAAGCCAAATCAGCACCAAACCCATTGTATAGCCGAGAATGGGTGGTATTTCCCCCTCCTGCTCACCATGCCTGGCAAGTGATTCTGGGAATTGAACCTAGGCCTTATGCATGGTAGGTAAACATTTTACAAACTCAGCTACACCCTAAGGTATTCCTTTTAAGTCTAAGTTACTGACAAAATCGTGTTATTAGCTAGGAAAGAGAATAATTATTCTAAAAAAAGAAAAAGAAAAAAAATAAAGAAGAAATTTACAGATCAACTTTCATCAAAATAAATAGTAGTTTTCTTGAGCCCTTGGATAGCTGAAATTCCATGTGAAAATTCTGAGTTCACCTTTGGGAACTTTGACACAATGATATCTTTCCTTCCTTCCTTCCTTCCTTCCTTCCTCCCTTCCTTCCTTCCTTCCTTCCTTCCTTCCTTCCTTCCTGCCTGCCTGCCTGCCTGCCTGCCTGCCTGCCTGCCTGCCTGCCTGCCTGCCTGCCTGCCTGCCTGCCTGCCTGCCTTCCTTCCTTCCTTCCTTCCTTCCTTCCTTCCTTCCTTTTTCTTTTATTTTGAACTTGTTTTTATTGAGTTGTGTAATTTTTCCCCATTTATCTTCCCTCCTCCCCTCTCTCCTCCCACTCTCTGCCATGCTCCCCACACTTTCAATTTATTCAGGAGACCTTGTCCTTTTTTTCCCCTTCCTAGGTGGACCCATGTGTGTCTCTCTTAGGGTCCTCTTTGTTACCTAGGTTCTCTGTGATTGTGGACTATATGCTGGTTATCCTTTGCTTTATGTCTAATATCCACTTATAAGTGAGTATGTACTTATCTTTCTAGGTCTGGGTTACCTCACTCAGGATGTTTCTTTTTCTAGTTCTGTCCATTTGCCTGCAAATTTCATGATGCCATTGTTTCTTACTGCTGAGCAGTACTCCATTATATAAATGTACTACAATTCCTTTATTCATTCTTTGGTTGAGGGTCATCTAAGTTGTTTCCAGGTTCTGGCTATTATGGATAGTGCTGCTGTGAACATAGCTGTGCAGATCTTCTTGTGGTGTGGTATATGTCCAAAAGTGGCATTGCTGGGCCTTGAGGTACATTTCCAAAGTGTCTATACAAGTTTGCACTCCTACCAGCAATGGAGGAGTGTTCCCCTTACTCCACATCCTCTCCAGCATAAGCTGTCATCAGTGTTTTTGATCTTGTCTATTCTGACAGATGTAAGATGGTATCTCAGAATTGTTTTGATTTGTTTTTTTCTGCAGGTAAGGATGTTGAGCATTTCCTTAAGTGTCTTTTGGCCATTTGAGATTCCTCCATTGATAGTTTTCTGTTTAGATCTGTACCCCATTTTTAAATTGGATTCTTTGGTCTTTTGATGTCTAATTTCTTGAGTGCTCTGTATATTTTGGTGATCAGTCCTCTGTCAGATGTGGGGTTGGTAAAGGTCTTTTCCCCATTTTTTTTAGGCTGCTGTTTTTGTCTTATTGACCATGTTCTTTGCTTTACAGAAGCTTCTCAGTTTCAGGAGGTCCCGTTTATTGACTGTTGCTCTCAGTGTCTGTTATATTTAGAAAGTGGTCTCCTGTGCCAATGTGATCAAGGCAACTTCTCACTTTCTCGTCAGTGAGGCTCAGTATGATTGGTTTTATGTTAAGGTCTTTGATCCCTTTGGACTTCAGTTTTGTGCATGGCAGTAGATATGGATCTATTTGCATTCTTCTACATGTCAACATCCAGTTATGTCAGCACCATTTGTGGAAGATTGTTTTTCTTTTCCATTTTATAGTTTTAGCTTCTTTGTCAAAAATCAAGTGTTTGTAGGTGTGGGGACTATATCAGGTTTTTTAATTCTATTCCATTGGTCCACCTGTCTGTTTTTACGTCAATATCAAGCTGTTTTCATTACTGTAGCTCTATAGTAAAGTTTGAAGTAGGGATGGATGGTAGTGCCTCCAGAAGTTCCTTTATTGTACAGGATTGTTTTGACTATCCTCAGTTTTTGTGTTTTTCCATATCAAGTTGAGTATTGTTATTTCCAGGTCTGTGAAGAATTGTGCTGGGATTTTGATGGGAATTGCATTGAATCTGTAGATTGCTTTTGGTAGTATTGCTATTTTTACTATATTGATCCAAGAGCATGGGAGATCTTCCCATTTTCTGATATTGTCTTCAATTTCTTTTTTCAAAGATTTAAAATTCTTATTGTACAGGTCCTTCACGTTTTAGTTAGAGTTACCTCAAGATATTTTATATTGTTTGTGGCTCTGACACAATGATTTCTAGGATATGTAGTGCTTACCTGTGCATCAGACAGTGTTCTGTATGCTTTGCATATAATTACCCATGTAATCCTCACAGTGGTCATATTAGATAAAAGTAGCTTATGAGGAATCTGAAGTGTGGGGAGTTTAAGTTCTGTAGTTAGAAGAGATGAAAATTTGATTCTGCTGAGTGGTGTGGCTTTAATCCCAGCACTTGTGAGGCAGAGGCAGGTGGATCTCTGTAAGTTCAAGGCCATCCTAGTCTACAGAGTGAGTTTCAGGACAGCCAGGACCACACAGAGAAACCCTGTCTTGGAAAAAAAAAAATCAGGTTCCTTAGCCTACCTCATAGCTACCTCTTCTTTTCCAAAAGAGTTAAAAGACAAGAAGTAAATAAGATTTACTTTTGAAGAAAATGTCTGTGACATTGCCCAGTTAGCTCTAGAACAAATATAAACTGATAAACTGGGACCAAGATGAGGAAAATTGTCAGGACACAGGGAGTCAGTGTGTGTGTGTGTGTGTGTGTGTGTGTGTGTGTGTGTGTGTGTGTGTGTGTGTACACTTTAGTTTACCTATGCCATCTCTACCCATTTCCTTCTTATATTTTAATTCATTCTTTTGAATATAAACAGTAGAATCTGCCAACCTTAGCTTCTGATGTAATGAAACTTACAAAATATAAGCTAAAAACAAAAACAATGAAGGACTTTGAGTAGAGAAGCTGATCTGAACTTACCTCCCCTCCTCTTTCTTTTTATCCTGTTCCTGTCTTTCTTCTCATCTTGCTATATAACCTACACTGAGCCAGAACTTTGGGGATTCAAGCCACCTTTTTTCATTGGCTGAGCCACCTTTGTAGCTGACACTACAGGTACATGTCACTGTGTACAGGTTTTTTTTTTTAAATGAGGCTACCCAGACTACTCCCCATAGTGTGGTATATGGAATGAGTATAGGGTATCAAGAACAGAAACTAGGAGGCTAGAGGGCCTTTTGTATAACCAAGGTCAAGAAGTGATGCTGGAAAGAGATCAATGTGTATGAGTGCTTCCTGCACAAATGGGAGCATCTGAGTTTTGATCCCAGCTTTTATATTAAAAGCTGGCCATGGCTGTGTGCATCTGTAACCCTAGCACTGTGGGAGTGAAGACAGGAGGATCATTCCTTAGGCTTGCTGGCCACCAGCCTACATCCAGCTTCAGTAAGAAATCAGTCTCAAAGGAATAAAGCAGAGTGCTACAGAGCAGGACTCACAGTATCCCCCTTTGACTTCTGCACATACATGCCTAGCCATAGGCATCTATGCACACATGGCATATACAATCATCTCAAACACAGGAACACATGATCGTGTCTTACATAGATTGGGAAAATAGGTAAGTATTTGAATATGCAACATATTTGGTTAAATACAGCTCACAGAATTTATTGATGAAGGAGTGTAGTTGTGAATGATAATCTTTTTGGTAGAACATCTAGAAAAATAGAAGTGTATGTTAAAGTTATGTGGGAAAGATTGTAGGAAGAACAGATTTATGCTGGAAATAAAGAATGTGGAATTATGGATATCTCAGATTCCTATTGTGATATCTACGAAAAGATTTTTAGCTTGATCTCTACTAATGTACTGTTTCTAACATTTTTCTTCTTTAAGTTTTCTTAATTCAGAAATGCAGAAATAAGGCCTATCTCAATGGAGGTTTATATCAATGGTAGAATGGCTATCTGATATGCAAACGATACTGGGTTTGTAAAACACACACACACACACACACACACACACACACACACACACACACTAAATGATATATGCTCACACTCATATTGTACTTTATTAATCAGAATATTTCAGGATGGGATCCAAGAATGGAACATGTAACAGATCCCCTCACCATTCTTCACCAGCGTTCCTCATTTAGCAATTTAGCAATCTTACATACAAAAAAGGTGAGACACCTACTACCAAGCTAATTAAAAGCAGAAATGGAGCTGTAATAGGTGCCTTCTAAAGCTTTTGGGTTAAAATATCATATTAATGAAATGCTACATTACCTGCCAGACTGCTTAACATTAGTCTTAATGTACTATGTTTAGATGGAAGTGGATTTAATTAACAGGATCCCTAGTGCCTTTCCCTAAGTTGCAGATATTTTCCCAGAAACCCAGGATATTCTTGTTTCTATGGTATCTTTTACTTTTTTTTTTTTTTTTTTTTTTTTTGCTTTTTTATATACTGCTCTTATCTGCCCTCCCCCCCCCAGTAGTTTTGTAGATCTCAGACTAATTAACTGAACTAATTCTTTCATCTTTTCTTAAAAAGGAACATCTTCTTGTTCTGGAAGGCAGAATTTCCGGTATAATTTTCTGATAGGAGAATAGCATTTCTTGGAAAAGAACTTTTAGTATAAGTGGTTTAATTATCCTTCCCCTTTCCATAGACGCCTTCTTCTTGTTGGTTCCTATAAAAGGAACAATCTCTGTCTTCCATTTTATGTGTCTGTGTAAGTTGAACTATATCTGGAAGCTATCAAATGACTGCCCATGCTTTATGGAACCAGAAGCCATGTTTTCCCCTTCAATTATATTGCTTAATTGAAAACACTCACAAGGTCATTTTTGTTTTGTCATCTGAAAGTGAAATAGGTAATTGTTAGGCTTCACTAGCCAGAGTTTATAGATTTCAGATATTGCTGATGTGTGTAGATGGATGGAAAGAAATCAGGAAAGTGTGGTCTTACATTACCATGTTTACTATGACTTTGCCTGACTAGAACATGTAAACCTGTAGCAATAAACACTTTGCCAATTTAGATATGTTTTCCTCTAGGAAAACCAGCTGCACATCAGAGTACTGTGTTACATTTAAAAAGCTTTTGTCTTTTCTTTTTTGTATATACATAAATAACCTTTGTTTTAGTAAAACTTTACATTGAAGTATATGTTACTAGTTTGAAAGCATATATGTGACTGATTCTCCTGGTAAGGAATATGATTTCCCAGGAATCAAATGAAGTGTTTTTCTTTAAAATTTGGTAACAACTGATGAGTAAACACTGATATTCAACATAATTTTTATGAGAATAATATCGATGGCTCATTTTCTCTAAAATTTCTGTTAGTTTCATAAAATTTAACTGCTGATTTTAAATTTTGTTGTACTGCTTTTTTGCTCTTTTAGTCTCACTGTTATTCTGCCACTATTTTATCATGTTCAAGCTGTACAGTTTATTAACACTATAGAACAGTTCCCTAATGTGTGAAGATTTGTGTTCCATCTATTGCACTAGAAAAAACTATATACACATTCCAGTCTTTTACTTGTTTTGTATTTTATTAAGCTTAACGTGTGTTAGTGTGTTTTCTATAGATTTATTTATTTGAGACAGGGTCTTATTATGTAGCCTTGGCTGTCCTGGAACTTGCTGTGTAAACCATGTTGCCCTTGAATTCACAGAGATCTGCCTGCCTCTGCTTCTGAAATTCTGGGGATAAAAGTTGTGTACCACCATGTCAGGCCCATTCCTGTAGATTTTAAAGTGGCTAATAAATAGCTTCCTGTTAAAGTAGAAGAGTACTCCAGTGCCTCAGTACCAGAATGTACTTGGGTACAAGTCACTGAACAAATGTATTTGTGAGATTTAATAGGAATTACATGCCCTCAATACCTTTCAAAATGATCATCACACATTTTGTTACTGCTGGCAAGTCATCTAAAGGAACAAAGTGAAAACTGTATTTTCTTGTTTCCATTAGCAATTTTTTTCCTGGTAGAATAACATATGTTCATTTTAAAATTCTTTTCATTATTTTATTTTATGTGTATGAATGTTTTACCTACATGTATGACTGACTGTATGTGTGCCTGTTGTCCCTAGAGACCAGAGATAGTATCAGATTCCCTGATACTGGGGGTACAGATGTGAGTCACTGTGGGTTCTAGGAATTGAACCCCGGCAGGTCCTCTGGAAGAATAATCAGTACCTTTAACTGCTGAACAATATTTTCTGCCTTTAACTGCTGAACAATATTTCCAGCTCTACATGCGTTCATTTTAAATGCATGAATTTAATGTTACCTCAATATTGTAATACAGTATCTTTGCATAATAGAAACACATTGATTTGTTTGCTATGGGATATATCAACTCCATTTCTTTCATGAATTTTTTAAATGAATATGAATGAAAGGAATAGTCATGGGGGAATTAAATAGGTTACATTTTGATAGCATTATATGATTAGAAATACATGTCCCAGAGATTATTTAACATTTTCATTAAGTTATTTTTTAGTTTCTGAAACAATATCTACCCTCCTGTGCAGATGAATGAATTTCAGGTTTAGCTTAAATATATATTACTTCTGTTATTTTCACCCTGATTCTACATCTCTTAATTAATTTTAATCTACTTTATTTTAGTATTTTGATGTTGGACCTAGGAATTTTCATAAGTGAAACATTTCAAACATTAAGAAATATGAGTAGACTTTAAGTTAAAGAATTTTCAGACATGCTTGGTAAAAATGTTAAATAATCATCTTATTTGCATATCAGAAATGTCTGAAGATCTAAGGGCCCACCTTTATCAGCTAAATCAGACGCTGGGGTGTTACTGAGACTTTTTAGGCAGTTCTGGCAAGCAGGTGGCTTGCTATTCATGTTAATATGCAGTTTTCACCTTGGATTCATACTATCATTCATGGTCTAGGAAGTTCTTAAGAATGTGACTTGCTATTTTTTTTCTCAAAAAAAAAAAAATGTGACTTGCTTTCTCCTGCTTCTGAGAAATGTTTTTGTTGTTCTGTGGTTGTTCTTTGGTGGAGCTTCTGTTCCTGTGTGCTATAAAACTTCTCCAAGTAGTTTTTATTAAGTAGTCATGGCTAAGATCCACTGGTCTAATACACAGAGAAAGAACTGAGCCAAAACTAAAAAGCTGGATAGTTCATTCCTGAATTCTGTGTATGAACTCAAGTAAACAACCTGGTGTGTTTGAGTTTTCTTTGTAAAATGATAGCTTCTGTGTCTAACAGACAAAAGGTTAGTAGAATGCCTTAATTTTTTAAAACTCTTGAATTTTATTGCCAGTGTATGTGAGAATGCAGTTATGCATGTGGGAGTATGATAACATTCAGGTTCTCTCTGCCTTGTTGGGGAGTGGTCCCTCATTTGTTTATGCTATGCAGCATACTCCTGGCCTGCAAGCTTCCAAGAGATTCTTCTGTCTCCACCTCCCATCTCACTTGCTGAAAGAACACCAGAATTTCATATGCAGGCAACTACATCCTCACTTTTTACATTGGTTTCTAGAATTAAATTTGGCTCCTCAGGCTAGCACTGCAAATGCTAGACCACCTCATAAGCCCCACTGCTACTGCCAAATGAAGCAATATTCTTACAGTTCTTTACAATAAACTGCTGTAAATTGATGGCAGTTAAATCTTTCAATGTGAAAAAAGGATCTGTTCAGGCCTAGTTAGATCTTTATACTTTGGGGAGAAAGATTTTAGATCTCCAAAGCACAGGCGACTTGGATTCCCTGACTGAGCTCAAGGTATATGCTGATTCTTAGATTCTTAGAGTTTTCACTTTTTTTTTTTTTTTTTTTTTGTGGAGCAGGCTGTTAGTGCCTATTAGTGGCAGTCAGTCATCAGAGGGTAAATAAAAATAAAAAAAAAAAAAAAAGTGGAGTTGCTCTAAGAGGGCAACAAGGAGAGGAAAGGAGGGGAGGGGATGAGAGGAGAGGAGAGGAGAGGAGAGGAGAGGAAAAAGAGAAGAGGAATGTGAGCTGGGACCGTAACTCAGTTGTGGAGCTGTTGCTTAGTACAAAGAGAGTCCTGGGTTCAGAAGACAGAGAGAAAGTGGCAGGGGAGGAGTGGTGAGTCCTATAATTAGAATCACCTTTCTCAGACTTACTCATGGCTTCCTGTTAACACTGAACATCTCTGTTCCATGTAGTGTGTGTCCTGATGACTGGAATGTGCCACTAAAGAAACTGGCAGGTTCCATCCTCCATAACTTGCAGAGAACTACTGATAGGTGGATGAGTGGTCAACCGATGAAATACTCTGTGCTAGTCCCATGCATCTTTCTTCTTATTCACTACTCATTTGAGGGAAATAATAAAGAAATTATATTAAATGTGAAAATATCATGGAACTGGGGGTAGGGAGAGTAAGAATCACCTGCTGTTTGTATATTTTATGGTGTGTTAGTCATCAGTAATATAGGGAAGAGTTGGTTATAAAGGTTTTTAAATAACTTCCCAGGGTCTAAAAATCTGGTACATGAAATAGTTGCTTGATTTTTCATGCTCCAATCCTGACCTCTAGTGGTTGCCCATGAAAATCCCCAGAACCAAATCAATTCTTTTGTTGGTTACCTATCAAATTTCAGTTAAGCTATCCTAAAACTTTAAAACGTTTAAAGAGAGGCAGAGTAAAGCAATGGGCCTTTTGCCTAACATGCCGTAATATTCTTGCTGAAGGTCTTATACTTAAAACCAGCCAGTGCCTCTTTACTTTGCTTGTTAATTATCTATCACTTTCTCCATTCTTTAAGAAACCAAGGGCATTACTGTACAGACCATACAAGAGAGAAATATCAAAGAAAGACAAACTGGGTTCTGTTCTGATTATGTGTTGCTTGTTGTATGGTACAAGCTACACCAGAACTGACTGGATTGAAGGCCATAGTTTGGTGATGGGACACTGTTGTCATGTAGCCTCCTGGTGGTGTGCACTGAGAAGAGCAAATTGTCACTTCTGTGACATTTGTACAAAAATATAACCTAAATTTAATCATAATGGAAATCAAATTGAGGGACATTCTACAAAAACACTGGCCAGTATTCTTCAGAAGTGCCAGGGCCATGGAGATAAGTGTAAAATCTCTTCTAGATGAAAGACTAGGTAGATTTGGTATTAAATTTTAAAGTATGACCCAGAGTTACATCCTAGATCAGAAAAAAATGACATTTGTGGGGCATTTGACAAAGATTTAATGCTTATTTCTTGGGTTGGTTCATTGTGTATGATCCCATTATGCAACGTGCTATCACTTGGTGAAATTTAGTAAAAGGTATGCAGAGATTCTTGGGACTTGTTTTTCAGGTGTTTTCTTAGATCATTTCCATGAATGTTTTAAAAATTAAAATCACTTGTTAATTTTGTTTATGGTCTCATAAAAGCTACCGATTTGGGAAAGGATCAGCTGTCTGACCACTTTTTGTTCCACGTGGCATGAACTAGACCAGTCCAGTTGACTTCCAAGGTCACTTTTCTCATGTATCAGCATCTTGTAATCCTTGATCTACTGGTGACATTGTCTGGTTCACCATACCCTCTCATTGTTCATCTTCTTAGAAGTGAAAGTCTAAGTGTTCTTGTGCTTTGTGATTCCAAGCACAACCAAACTAAGTGATGGGCAGAGAATCAGTTGGTCCCTAAAAGCCAGGACTCAGAGACTGACTTTGCATTTCTCCCACTATATTCTATCATCAGAACAGTGCACACTTACCCAAATTCAGAAGAGAGTCCAGATGCCCTACCACTCAATGTGAGAAGTGTCAAAGAATTGTATTCATCATTAAGTCACCATGGATACCTAACTAAAGTTTTACTAAATAAGCATCTGAGATGAAATTAATGAAAACACCAACGACCTGTGTCATTCTGACACTCCTAAGCTCTGTTCCTGGCTTTAAGAGTTAGCAACAGTGTGATATCTCTGAGATTTAGTTTTCTTCACTGAAAAAAATGTCAACCATAATAACCATAATAAATATGCCATATTGTTGAGGAAATTTAATCAAGAAAAAAGCCATAAAGTGCTGAAGATGTTAAGTAAATACATGACCTAATAACAGGGAGGTATGGGCAATGTTTGACAGTGATGCTGTGACTGACAGCCATGATGCTTGAATATGCAGTAGAATTTTCAATGAAGCCTTCAAAGGTTTTGGGAAGGAGAGGAAGAGTGGAGACTGGTGTAAGAGAAAGTACTCAAGTGTTATGCTTTTAAGGGAACTATAGACATGAAAGAAACACAGGGCATGCTGGATTTAGTTTAATGGCAAGTACTCAATTGATAAGCACTCAATTATGAGAGTTCATTGTACCTAGAAGTTATGATGGATTACATAGTGTTAAGATTGGATTATTATTATTGCATACAAGCATTGGCAGATAGTAGCTAATTGACTTGGTAAGAATACAAATTCAGATTGTGAAAACAATTGTAAATTAACCCACAATTTAAAAATTGTAAAATAGTCTGCTTTACCTTTTTTCTAGCTGGTAAGTTAGAATCATGGTCTAGAATCATCTCTTGGGATGGTAATGTTGATTTGTTTTCATCTCTGATTCCAGTTGCACTTACCCTCTAATTCGGGATGTAACCAATTAAGCTAAAACCAAAATATTTGGTTTATATTTTATATTTAGTCTGTCAAATATTTTGTGTTTATCATTCATTTTTCCTATACTTTATTTATGTATTTATTTATTTATAATTTTGGTACCTGGCTGTAGAAGGTTGCTTAGTAGATAATTACAGAAAGACTAGGTATCTAGTCCTGATTATTACAGGACATTGGGTATGTAGTCCTAGTCATTACAAGACGTTGGGTATATAGTCCTAATCATTACAGGACACTAGGTATATAATCATAGTCATTAAAGGAAACTAGGTATGTAGTCGTAATCATTACAGAATACTAGGTATGTAATCTTAATCATTACAGGACACTAGGTATGTAGTCCTAATCATTACAGGACTCTAGATTTGTAGTGCTAATCATTACCAGACACTAGGTATGTTGTCCTAATCACAGCTTCTGATTTTGAAAAGGGAAGTTATAAATCTTTTGTAGAATACACTTAATTCACATCTATAAGGCAGACAGGTTCTCTGAAGAGGGACCATCAACAGCCTGAGCTTATGAGAGATGTCAACTGAGATTCTTCTCACATAAGAAAACTTGCATGGAAAGAAATCAGCACATTCTTTCGTGACATTGTTTCTGATTCTGTTACCTTAAGCACATAAGATTCCATATCTCTTGAATTTAATTGCTCAACAACTGTTCTCACTGGGCTGAGCCCAGAAGTCAACTTCAGTTTTAGTATGGCTTCTGTATAAGTAGCTTGAAAATTGACATGGTTTTCATGAAAATGGGGAAAGGAGGTCCAGCAGAGACACTATGGGTTACTACCTACATGTACACAAATAATGCTTCCCCAGGTGAACACTAAACATGTAAACACCAAGCAGACAGTGGGAATACCATGTGATGATGTCAGGTTCCTGTGTGATCTACCCACTCAACAGGAGTTTCTCTCTTGCTTTGTCTGCCTCTCACAGGATATCCACATCACCCAGAAGTTCAGAGTAGGATTTAGGAAATCAGTCAATAATTTTAAAAAATCACCATCGTATTTTCCATCTTGAACATGGAACTTGATTTTTGCAAGCCCTTGACATAAGGGAAACAAGCCACAAATTGATAGAATGCACATGGAGAAATGACCCAGAAATGGGGAGAAGAAAATAAGTCTTTATAAAAGAATAAATATATGTATTAAAAAGAATATTGAATTTTAATAAGTATTTCAGAGAAACAAATTATCTCTGGAAAAGTTTTAATTGGTATTTGTATTGACACTACTACAACAGAATACACGATAGAAACAAGTTAAGGGAAGATGGACTTACTTTAGCTCACCAATGGAAGGGATAGTGTCACCCTGGTAGGCAAGGCATGACCACAACTGGGGCGGCAGGAGCACAAGGCTGCTTGCTCACTTTGTGCAGAAGAAGAAACAGATTTCTGGCTGGAAGTGGAGCTGGCCTGTAACCTTCATGTTCCATCCTACACCTACCAGCTAGGTGCTGCATGCAGCATGTCTCGTTATCTATTAAAACAGCATCATCAGTTAGGCCTGTAGCAAATATTTCACATCCATCCATAATACTATTCTAAGTAAACATGTAAAAAATTTGGAGTTTTGTTAATAATGTATGAAGTCTTAGGAAAATACTCAATAAAATAGTGCTGGGAGATGTGATCCTGTTGATATCTGCTTATTTATCTATTTATTTATTTTGTTTCAGGGTTTGAACATAATTTTTCATGTAGCATTGGCTCTCCTAAAGGTATGTATTTTCATCTTAAGTTATCAAAATATCTTTTGCTTGGTGCTGGAATCATTCAATTTACAGCTTGTGAGTCACTTTAGACTCTCAAACTTTTATTGTTTGTGCATTTTCATGTATGTATGTATGTTTGGTGTGTATGTGTGAGAGAGAGAGAAAAAGAGGGAAAGGGAAAGGGAGTGGGGGAAAGAGAGGGAGTGGGAGAGGGAGAGGGAGAGGGAGACTGCATGGCATAGCAGAAGTCAGAGCACATGCCTCCGGAGTAAGTTATCTCCTTCCACTGTGAGATCCAAAGATTGAACTCAGGTCACCAGTGTTGCACAGCTATCCTGCAGGCACAGAGAAAGATGACATCTGAAAAGTCTGATCCTCTCCCTGTAATCCTTTTAAGTTATCATTTATTTGGTATTTGTTTTTCTTGCTAACACTTACTTAAGAACATAAAAGATGCTTTCATTCATATGAGCTGTATAATAGGAGACTAAGTTAAAACCTATTTTCTCTCAAAATGAAACCATTTTTTTCTAAAAACTACTTCTTATAATTACAACCCTGGAGGTAACTAAACATATAATCAAATTATTTATAAGTTTCTATAATACACTAAAAAAGAAACGAATACATTTCACTTTCCTGTTCTTTCCCTGATAGCTGAAAACATATGTCCACTTTAGAATTCAGTTATAATTACCTTGCTGAATTTTATATCAACATATCAATATAGATCTAACAGTATAGTAACAGTAAGATATTTGTTAGGGGGAAAAAGCTCAAAGAAGACATTCTGCTATTGAAGATAAAAATTGCCTTTTTTTTCCCAATAAATTTGTGATTAAATCACAGACATTGAGTCTGAACAGAGTCAGTTCTGTTTTTAGCCTTTTTATGTGACCTTGCTAAATTAAGTGCTTAGAACTTCAGTTTTGAGATGATAATAATAAAATTAATTTATGGTATTATAATTGAATAAGATGATATATTAGATTTCTTAGAAACTGCCTAGATATTTACTACCTAATTAACATTAGTTGTTATTATTATTATGGTCACATTCTGTGGTCTTTGTGACTATGGAGCAGGTGCTCTTAATCCTGGAGCCAGCTCTCCAGCCTCCCACTTAAACTGTTTTCATAAAATGGCATAGATGTATTTACTGAGTCCTTTCATGAATTTGATAGATACATTACTTAGTCCTTTCATGAAATTATGGATCTTGACTTTGATTTATTTCTTGATATTAAAATAAGTCAAAACTTTACCACATTTCCTCTCAACAAGACTAGAATAAAGCTTAATAATGACTAGGCAGTGAAAGTATTACATGATTGAGACTAAAAATACCATCAAACCATAAGAAAGTACAAGAAAGTTCAACAGGGTTCTAATTTTTGTTATAATGTCTAATTTTCTTTTTCACTTTCAGGCATTTTGTGTTTTCCAAAAGTCTTTTTTTATATATCAGTAGTCATTTCTTAGGGATTAATCTGTCTTTATGAAACCCAGTGCTATCTCTCTAGATATAAGAGCTTTACTGTGTACCAGCTTAGTACTGATACACAGTATTAAGACTATGCACTAATTGCTTTCTTGAGTGATATTGTCTTATTTGTAATATTTTATATTTGTTAGCATTTTAAACCCAGATGTATCCTTGACAGAGGGCATATTTTTGGCCTCTGAGTAGAAGAGCATCTGTTATCTTTTCTAGTGATACATGAACACCTTTCAAACATCATATTGCAGAGATAGAGCAGTTAGAAAAGATAAAGGAGGAATCGCTGGTAAAATTATGCTTGTAACTACCTTGTAAGTATCCTGAAACTGACTCCATACAGAGATGGGACTACATTGAAGTGAATATGATTAGTCTGATTACCCTACCTGGTAGAAGAAACATTCAAACATACACAAGACTGATTTCTTATTTCTCATGTGCCAGAAAAAAAGAACGTGCATCCTTTTATATAAAAGTTAAACCTGGATAACTTTACCATAGTTCTGAGCCTGACTGAATTTTGGGTAGAATCTGTGTTTGTATTAGAAGTGATTTCTTATGTACCTTGTGAGCAGAGTGCTAGCATAAGCACAGTCAGATGAAAACTGAAGAGTCTGCCCAAGGTTGGCTGAGATGTTATATCTCAGTAATGACAAAGCTCCAGTTAGTTGCTTTCTTTTTTCCTTACTCTTACTAGTATATACTAATTGAACTCAATAGGATTCTTTGTAGTATTTTTCATACATGTGTATAATATACTTTGATCAGGTTTACCCAGTTACACTAGCCTCTCTTCCCCATCCTGCTATTCTGTTCCACTACTCTACCAGTCCCTTCTTTCCTGTCCTTTTTTTTAAATTGCATTTGTCATGTGGAAGAAAATTAGCGGTATTTGTCTTTCTGGATTTGACACATTTTGCTTAGCACAGTGATCTTATTTTCTGGAAAATAACATAAATCCATATTTTTTATAGCCAACAAGTCCATCATGGGTATTTGCTACATTTTCCTTATTGTCTGTTGGTGAGCAGCCAGGCTGATTGTATATCTTGACTATTATAAATAGTGTCACTGTAAACATAGATGTGCAAGGGGTCTGCAGTACGCTGGTGTGGATTCTTCAGTATATACCCCTTAAGAATGGTACAGCTGGTTGTATGGAAGTTCTACTTTTAGTTTGTGAATAATTTTTATATCTATGTCCAGAATGACTGCATTAGTTGCTATATCTAACCAATGGTATATTAGGGGTGCCTTTTCCCCTTGACCTCACCACTGGTTTTGTTTTTTGTTTTTGCTTGTGTATGTTTGTTTGAGATAGGATCTCATATATTCGTACAGTAGTTAAGATCATGTAGACACTGGAGCCAGATTCTTTAGCTTCAAGTTTCATTTCTAAAAAATGCACCCAGTAATGCATTCAGTTTTTCCCTGGGAGTTTGCAAACTCTTTACTGCCCCAGTGCTGTTTGAAATTCTGATCCAAAGTCTCCTTAGACTGCAGCAAACTAAATTCTCAGTGCTTTAGAAAGAAAGAGTTGCATGCTTCCAAGGTACAGTGGGACAGACACATGCAGACATTTATATTCCAAAGGCAGGAGTGGAAAAATAGTAAGAAGTCATCCCAAAGTGAGACAACACCAATAAAACCTGGAATAAAGCTTAAATCTTTGTGTCAATTGATCCACACTGGTAGCCTGTAAACACCTGTGAGCATGGGCGGCACCACTCCTGCAGCCTGGCCAATGGCTCTCAGGCTGGCTCTGCCCTCTACTTTGCTCATCAAGTTCTGCCTACTGCTACCCACTCTGCCTCCTGGAGTCTGTGCTGCAGCTTCAGCCTCTCTTACAGCTTCACAGTCCATCCTTGCAGGGACTGCCTATAGGAATCCTCTTCCTGCAACACACTGCCTGCTCCCCCAGGCTCTCCTCTGACATCTCAGTGAAATTCTCCATGGATCTTTAGTTTTTACATTCTTCATGACTGCAGAACCGACATTACTTGGAGGTATCTTGTTAGCTTAAGCTATTCCTGGGCCCACTTAAACCATGAACGACCTTTCATCTAACTATGGAAATGATTCTCTAGGTTCTTTGGTTATACACAGGGCACCTCAGATCTTATCTCAAGTGTTAGAATCAAATTCTCATTTCTACATCCATGAGCCTGTGGTGGATGGGAAAGGCTTCCAGAGTGCTGAGATGTTCTTGAGGCAGTGGTCCTCTTGTCCAGGTGTATAACACTTGGCTTTTTTATGTTAGAGCAACTTCATATTCCTTTCCCCACACTTTATACACACTCTGTTTTGACTAAACTACAAATTTTTAAAAAAAGCCTGCTCTTCTCCTTTTCCCTTCCAATTATCACTATAAATCTGGCTAAATTAGCAGTCTGAATGCTTCACTGCCTTGCATGTCCCTCAAGGACACTATACACCACTTTGGTGAAAGCTAGCTTTTTGTAATTAATATTTGAGAGGAATTTTTTTGCCCTTTTATACATAACTTGATAGCTGTGTTAATAGACAGGCTACATATTTTTTTATTTTACATATTGATCCCAGTTCTCTCTCCCTCCCTGCCTCACTCCCTCTCTTTATTCCTCCCTCCCATGCCCACCAAACACCCTATCATCCTACCACCCCCCACTCTACAGGGAGGAAGATGCCTTCCATGAGGGATCAACAAAATCTGTCAAGTCATTTGGAGTAGGGACTAGGCCCTCCCTCCTTCCTTGAGAGGAATTTTTTAAAAGGCAGATTTAGGCAGACATGACAGCTCAGCAGTTAATTGTCAATCCCTGGGAACCTATCTATGGTAGAAGAAGAGAACCAACTCTGGCAAATTGTTCAGTGACCTCTATTAGCATGCTGTAGTATATATACAAGTTGCCACCCCCATATACAAAGGAATAAAGCATTTTTTGAATAGGAACAATTTATTTTGACTTATGGTTTTAGTTTCAAGTTTAGATTCAAGTTTCCTCCAAGGTATATTGGATAGTTTGCTTTGAGACTATGGTGAGGTAAAGCTTCTTGGTGGCCTAAACATGGCAAAGGCTCCTCCCCCAAGCATGGCCAAAAAACAGAGAAAGACAGGAGGATTCAGCAAGAGATACCACCCCAAGCAGGCCTCACTGCTGAGAGTCTCCCCTTTTCTCGGAGGTAGGGTAGAAAGGAAACTTCAGTGACATGAGAAGGGGACAGAGCTTTTCATCCAGAGTTCAGTTGAAGTCTCCCACCAGCAAAAGGAACAAGGCCTTTTTTTCCAGCTGCCATAACTCCATCAAGGCATCTCCTGAGCAACTGTATAATCTCACTTTCAAAAGAGAATAAAGAGCATTTCGAAGCAACCTTTTCAGATGTAACTTGACAATCACCAAAACAGTACATATGGCTAATTCTAAGCTAATTAATTGTGACTCTCTTGAGGAGCCTGTACCCACATTTGAGTATGGTTTACCTTGTTCAACTCTCTTCAAGAAGCCTGTATCCATGTGAATCAATCTATTTTCCTTTCTTTCCCTGAGAGCCTCTTTCCCTCCTAACCCTCATGCCTAAGACTGTATTAAAACACCTGTAATAAAGTCTCCAACTCTGCTTAGTTTTAAAGTGGCTAATCCTGAAATTCTCAACATTAATACTACAAATCCTAGTTTGGCTTGAGTTCAGGTCCCTAAAAACTTAGGGGAACTCCGAGCTACTGAGCATGACAGTATGGATCTCTGTTTCTGTAACCTCACTGCTGATAGTCCCAATACTGCCATCATCACCTTACATATAAATCCATCAATGAGTTGAACCATTAACTAGGGCAGAGCTGTCGTGTTCCAATCTCTTCTCAATGATTAGATGCACTACTTTTGTGGGGGATACGTCATAACCTTTAAGGCCAACCTCCCAGAAAGTATCAAGTCATGGACAAAATGGAGCTAAGAGTAGCCTCTATCTGACTTGTAAGTGAATTCCCATTTCTGTTTGATAAAACTAAAGCTTTTACTGCCCACATTTCTATCACTTTTCCAGTTAGACTCTGGAATCTCGTTTGGCTTAGAAAAAAGGGGGAAAAGATAGGATAGGATAATAAGGTAGATTAGTGTATCTAACTATAAACTATTTTAGTAACTATTAATTATAAACAATTTACATTGATATAGATTCTTGTATATTGATACATATGTAAAATTATTTTTGTATTCCTGTCTAAGATAATTTATATATTGATTTGAATTCAAAATTATATTTGTCATATTGTGTATGTTCCTATTTCTGTTTAAAATGTTTTTGCACACAAATATAAAATTATTTTTGTCATACTATATGTATATATGTATATGTTTCTATATCTGCTTAAGATATTTTATATATGATACAATTTAAGGATATTTTTGTCATATTGCACTATACATTTCTCCTTTTGATGAAGATATTTTTATATGTCTGTTACAATTTCAAGGTCATTGTTCTCAGGCTGCACATCTGTTTAAAGTTTTTTTTTAATGTGAAGCTCTAGTCTGTAAGCTGTATAGACTATTGAGAATTATGGATTATAGTCACCCATGTTTGTCCTACTTACAGTTATGCTAGTTAGGTCCTCTAGATGCACAGAGTTGTACTTCACATAGACATCTTCAAACACTCCAAAGACCTACAGAATATGGCATTTAGATGTTTTAATAATTTAGAATTCTGTTGATGTAAGACACGACTGCTCCTGGCAGCACCAGTCCATTCCTGAGAGGATGTTGGGCACCAAAGACATTCCATATCGAGCCTGTTTTCTTCTTGGCAAAACTGGTCCATCAGGCAAAGAACTGCCCTTGCCTTGACTGCTGACAGTAAGTATGCTGTCCAAACTGGACAAGCAGGATTTAAGGAAAAGCAACTGTGAACCTTGCCAAGACCTGGCAGGACAGTCTTTTGCACTTTCCTGCCTTTGATATTGGTATGTCAGATATTCTAGACCTATAGCCAAAGCTTGTTGCCCTAGTGTTGCAGAGATTTTAGCTGACTGTCCAGATAGCCAGCTGTTTCTACCATTTCTTGTAGCTTTTGGAAGTCCCTTGCTTACATTTCTTGATTACTCAGGTAATATTATTTTCCTTCTCAGGTATTTGATGGTGTTGAAGACTAGATAGTCACAGTCACTATCCTCTCATATCTTAGCCAAGGCATTTTAGGTACAAGACTTAGACTCCTCAGGATAGGACAGCTATTGGAATAATCTCTGTTATTTGCCAATTACCTGTAGCCTTGACATTTAGTGTGTGATTTCTTGATTGATGCTGTTCTTTTTGGTTATAGTTCTATTTTTGTGTATATTATTACCCTTTATTCTCATAGACAATGTTTGATATTTGTTCTTATTGTATACAGTATTAGGTTTTGTATTAGGTTTACAAACCTGCTTGTCTTATTTGGACAAAAGATGGAAGTGTTGTGGGAATTCATTCCACTAATAGCATGTGCTGAAGGTTTGGTCCTTAGAGAGCACTACTGGAAGGTTATAATACTAGAATATTTAGGATACTAAGGATATGCTATTGAAGTGGACTGTGGGATCCTGCTCCCTTTACACTCCTTTTCCTTTCTGGCTCTGAGGGAAGCAGTTTTATTGTTATATGCTATGGCTGTGACAGCATATGCTCCTTTAGAGGACATTCTGGACACAATAGCAATAAGGCACAGTCCATTCTCTGTTGGCGTCTTCATATGACCAAAGGAGGAGTGAGAAAATAGGCTTAGGAACCAAGAATTCCTGAATGGGGAGCTGTTTAATAGAGGTGTGGGGACACAACCCGTTTTTTTAGCACTAGGCTGATGAGTTCAGTATTCCTTTGGCCTTCTGAAGGATGATTTCCACTTTCCCTTCTGCTTCCCATGGGAAGAAGGACTAACATGCTCCAGAGGCTCTGCCTGTGTTGTGTAAGACCTTGCTTGAATGCCATAAATGCTAGGAGAGGAAAACATGTCTAGGCATTTGACACAGTACTTTTGAGTTCAGAATCCTTGTTTCTGTGCTCAAAGATGGTGGAATAAGAAGAATGGAAAGTTCATTTCAAGTTAGAAGTGAAAAGACTTTGGGTTGGAGAGGAAACTGGTAACCATTCTCTCAGATTTGCAGTGGGTTTTGCTTGTAGGTAGGGTTCTTTGCTGAAGGAATGCCTGTTCTCCTGCTGGTGGCAGTAAAGCTGTACTCATAGATGTGGATATGATGTAACAGTACAGCTGAATTCTGTGACCTTGTCCTTTCCTCTATTTTGTGTCTCTCTCTCTCCAAATCATTCCAACATCTCTCTTTATTTGAATTGTTTGTTTTCCATTTTACTCTAATGTATCCTTTGTCTTATTATAGATTAATGCTAAAACAGACCAAAAATTACATATACAGAACTTCTACTTACTGTAGAATGCTGAGGTAATTTTGCCCCAGAAATAATACATTTTATGAAGTAGGGATCTATATTGAGGGGGAGGGTCCATTATCACAGTTCATTGTTCATATCAAAATTTATCTTGTTTATTGAGGAAATTTTTCATTGTTTATCTCTGATAAAGCAGTCTAAAATGCCAGGAATAGAGGGTAGTTTAGTAAGCATGTCATTGTCTCAAGCAGCCAGTAATTAATTTGATCTCATTGTACCCTAAGAAATATGAGGTCATTTGGCAGAGACAGAATAAAACCTCCCTGCCCCATTTTTGTAAGCAAAGTAAGTTCTCAGCATAAATTCACTCAAGCTTTCAACCTCCTTACAGAAAAAGCTGTCTTCATCTTTATCCTTTACTGCTTTGCTTCCTTCTGCCTTTTAGGATGGATGTGCTCAACATTCATTCCATGGCCAGCTTCCCATCTATGTTCTTGATCCCATCTTTCTGACCTCACCTTCGAAAAGCCTATCACCGTAGTTGGCATGTTTTGTTCGGGTACTGTGTTATGTGTACATGATGAGGAAAAATAGAGATAATATTTGGTGTCTTAAAGTTGTCATGTTTAGAGTAGGAGAGGCTAATGAGTGTACAATTAAAGTTGTCCTGTCTTTTAGGGAACTTTGGGACCAGTCATGATGGCATACTCCTCTAATCCCAGCACTCGGGAAGCAAAGACAGGCAGAATTTCACTCCAACCTGATCTCTATTGCAGGCCACTAGGGCTACACAGCAAGACTCTGCCTCAAAAAAATGAAAATAGGGAGAAGTTTGGCAACCTAAAGATGGAGTACCATCTTTATTCTTGGAAAACAAGGAAAGATTTTTAAAAGATCATAACTAAACTGAGGATAGAGAATTTTAGGCATGACTAGCAGCATGCAAATATTCACAAAAGGAGAAATTCAAATGACAAATAAGTATTCAACATCTCTAGCCATCAGGGAAATTAAAATTAAAACTACTTTCACATTCCCTTCCATCCCAGTCAGAATGGCCATCATCAAGCAAACAAATGAAGGGCTGGAGAGATGGCTTGGCAGTTAGAGCACTGATTGTTCTTCCAGAAGATCCAGGTTCAACTCACAGTACCCACATGGTGGATCATAGCTATCCTTTACTCGAGTCCCGGGGAGTCCAACTCCTTCTGATTTCCATGGGTATTAGGCATGTATGTACTGCAATACATGTATGCAGGCATTCATAAATAAAATATAAATGATTAAAACACAAGTAATAACAAATTCTTGGAGGATATGGGTAAAGGGAAATCGGTATGCACTGTTGTAGTCGTTATGGATATCAGTGTGAAGGCTACTCAGAAAAACTAAAAATAAAACTTCTGAATGACCCAGCTATACCACTGCTGGGCATATACTCAAAGGATTCTACATCCTATTATAGAGATATGTGTACATCCTTGTTTATAATTGCTGTCTCAAGTTAGATGTCCATCAGCAGAATGTGATACATAAAGACAATGGAATTTTATTCAGATTTAAAGGATATTAAAGTTATGAAAATTTCAGGAAAATAAATGGAACTGAAAAATAATGTATTCACTCACATAACCCAGACTCAGACAAATGCCATATGTTGTCTCTTTGTTTTCTTTTGTTTTGGTTTTTGAGACAGGGTTTCTCTGTAAAGTTCAGGCTGTTCTGGAACTTACTCTGTAGATAAGGCTGGCCTTGAACTAACAGAGATCTGCCTGCCTCTGCCTTCCAAGTACTGGGGTTATAGGCCTGGGTTACCACCCCTGCCAGGCATGTATGTTCTCTCTTATATGAAGATCTCAGCCTTTATCTGTTAGGTTTATGTGTCCAGGAGAATGCTATTATGCGTAGAGGCCAAATATATATATATATATATATAAATAAAGGGGTCCATTAGAGTAAGAAAAGTAGCAGAGAGGACTTAATGGAAAAACAAAAACCATGTGGAATACAGAACAAAGTGGATAGAGGCAGGGAATGCAGGGGCAAATAGTACAGAGTGGAAGAAAGGGGTGGAGACTAAAAAGAATCAACTAAGTAAATATGAAAATGTGCTACTTTTAAATCTAATTTAAGTAAAATATATAAAAAGTTAACTGGGTGATATATTCACCACTGCATCTGTAGCAGTGACCACGCCTTTTGGGTGTGGATACAAGTGTGGACAGATGTAACTGGTTAAATGGAAAGGATCTGGGTGCAGAAGGCCCTTTGGGTTGAAGAGAGTGTCTGGGAGGCAGGGTCTGCATACTTGGAGCAGAAATGCTGCAACAATCAGTCACTTGTTTTCTTTGTAAGTTCTTTCCCCAAATAAACACCATCTATTATTTTACCAGGTCTGGATTAATTTATTACACCCAATATCTGGTGCCTAATGTGGATCCTATGTTATGATGTTCTGAAGGTCTTTATATTGCTGCTGACTATTTGTGCATTTTTATCTGGTGCATGTTTTAAACCTCATGGATACTCTGTCCAGACAGCACTTTTTATATCCCACTGCAATGCTATTCACACCTAGTAACTCTCAGTCAAAGTCCCTGCTTTTTTGTCTTGTACAGCAGGGGATCCTTAGATTGTAGGGAAATCAGTCTCTGTTTCACAAGTATTACTTTTGTAGGATGAGTGAAAAGAAAGCTTTTTATTGAAATTATTTAAAGACTGGGTGTTTAAGATAGTTGTTTCAATTTTTTAAAATGTTACTGGTTGAATAGGACAGAGGTCGAAAAACCCAGAGCCATTCTATGAACAAATAATTGAATTCAGACTGCTGAACTCAGTGTTATAAATGGTCATAAAATTAAAATATTCTCTGCTCTTGACTGGTTAGAATAATACTTGATTCCTAAGTTCTGCCAATTCAGTGTTCTTTCATCGTCTCTCAGATGTATGAAGTCATTCCTGAATAGCATCTAATGTTGTAGTCAAACTCCATTTTACTGCAACCAGTCACTGTGTGTGAACTCATCATAGGGAGATATTATCAGAAGCCTTTTGTCAGAGGCTGTCAGTGCTCAGTAAGTTCTTATGACACTTTTTATCTGTGTGAGTTGCTAGTATTGCTTTTCAACATGAAATAGACTAATTTTGTTCATTAAGGTGTTGACAATTTGATGACTCAATTTGAGAATCAATTGCTGTCATCACAGTGGTATAAACCAGTCAGATAAAGTGTAATTGAAACATAAATTTATTTATACTCGGTTTGTGCATGTTCAAAAAAGGCTTAAATAATTTACTTTTACTAGACAAATGGCCACACTCTGGCTTGCAGTTTCTCTCTTCTTGCTTTTCTTTGACTGTAATAATTTAGTTTGAGGAAAGTTAAATTAATTTAGAGTAAAACCATTCCTTTGGAGGATTTATAACATTGAGAGATACGTTTTAATTACCATTTTAAAAGATAACGAGGTACATAAAAGAAAAAGGAATTATAAAAAAGTAGTTTCAATAGAAACAGTGTTCTTTTTCCAGATCCCAGTGCAGATGATTTGCCTAAAAGATAGGTGTCCCAACTCCCTGCTGTCATTCAGACTCAGCTTTCTCTCTCTCTCTCTCTCTCTCTCTCTCTCTCTCTCTCTCTCTCTCTCTCTCTCTCTCTCTCTGTGTCTCTCTCTCTCTCTGTCCCTCTCTCTCTCTGTCTGTCTGTCTGTCTCTCTCTCTCTCTCTGTCTCTCTCTGTTTTCCATAACCCCCTAGGACATTGTCTTCATACATTTACATCCCCTTCAAAGGAAGAAGAGAGGAACAGAGAGAACATGAAGTGTCCCCCCATTTTGATTTTATAGATTAAATTTTTTTAAACTTTTTATTATTATTATTTCTTATTTTATGTATTGATCTCAGTTCCCTCTCCCTCCTATTCTCCCATGCCCCCTGAGCCTCCCTCCCATCCCATTCCCTACCCACTCCCCAGGGAGGGTGAAGCCTTCTAGGAGGGATCATCAAAACCTGTCAAGTCAATACACCCTGGCTCCACAGATGTCCGGTAGACTGCCCAGACCTCCTAACTGAGACCTACGTTCAGGGGGTCTGGGTCTGTGTTATGCTGGTTTCCCAGCTATCAGTCTGGGGTCCATGAACTCCCCCTTGTTCAGGTCAGCTGTCTCTGTGGGTTTCTGTGGCCTGGTCTTGACCCCTTTGCTCATCACTCCTCCCTCTCTGCAGCTGGATTTCAGGAGTTTGGCTCAGTGCTTAGCTGTTGGTTTCTGCTTCTGTTTCTATCAGCTACTAGATGAAGGCTCTATGATGGCATATAAGTTAGTCATCAACATTATTATCAGGGAAGGGCATTTAAGATAGTCTATTATTGTTCATATTGTTAGTTGGGGTCATCCTTGTTGGTTTCTGGACATTTTCCTAGTGCCAGATTTTTCTTCAAACCTAAAATGGTTCCCTCTATTATGGCATCTCTTTTCTTGCTCTTGTCTATTCATCCCACGACTCAATCTTCCTGGTCTTTCATGTTCTCCTCTCCTCTCCCCTCCTCTTCTCCCCTTCTCTTTCTCTTAACTCACTCTCCACTCACTGCCCCTCTCCCCACTCCCAATATGCTCAGGAGATCTTGTTCCTTTCCCCTTCTTTGGGGGACCTTGTATCTCTCTCAGGGTCCTCCTTGTATCCTAGCTTCTCTGGTGGTGTGAATTATAGGCTGGTGATCCTTTAGTCTATGACTAAAATCCATATATGAGTGAGTACATACCATGTTCCTCTTTTTTTTTTGACTGGGTTATCTCACTCAGGATGGTTTCTTCTTGTTCCATTAATTTTCCTGTGAATTTCAAGATTCCATTGGTTTTTTGTTTGTTTGTTTGTTTTTTTCTGCTGAGTAGTACTCCATTATGTAAATATACCACATCTTCTTTATCCATTCTTCAGTTGAGGGACATCTAGGTTGTTTCCAGGTTCTAGCTATTACAAATAATGCTGCTATGAACGTAGTTGAACAGATTTCCTTGTTGAATGGATGTGGATCAATTGGGTATATGCCTAAGAGCAGAATTGCAGGGTCCTGTGGTAGACTGATTCCTGAGGATGTCCTGTGGTAGACATTTTCCTGAGGAACAACCATACTGATCTCCAAAATGGCTGTGCAAGTTTGCACTCCCACCAATAGTTCACATTCTCTCCAGCATAAATTGTCATTGGTGTTTCTGATTTTAGCCATTCTGATGGGAGTAAGATGGTATCTCAGAGTTACCTTGATTTGCATTTCCCTGGTTGGCTAAGGATGTTGAGCACTTTCTTAAGGGTCTTTCAGCCATTTTGGATTCCTCTATTGAGAATTCTCTATCTAGTTCTGTACCCCACTTTTTTAACTGGATTACTTGGTGTTTTGGTGACTAGTTTCTTGAGTTTTTCGTATATTTTGAAGATCAGCCCTCTGTCAGATGTGGGGTTGATGAAGATCTTTTCCCAGTCTGTGGGCTGCCGTTTGGTCTGTTGACTGTGTCCTTTGCTTTACAGAAGCTTCTCAGTTTCAAGAGGTCCCATTTATTAATTGTCAGTCTCATTGTCTGTTCTACTGGTGTTGTGTTCTGGAAGTAATCTCCTATACCAATTCATTCAAGGGTACCTCTCACTTTCTCTTCTAAGAGGTTCAGTGTAGCTGGATTTATGTTAAGGTCTTTGATCCTTTTTAGCAAATAAATTACATGTTACACTTTTATTTACATTCATTGATCAAAAGTTTTGTTGATGGCCGCACAACTATGGAAGAACTAGAAAATCTAGTCTGTCCCTAAGTAGCCATATGCCCTGCTACAGTTGTAATCTGCACTGCAGGAGGAGCACATTTTCTTAGAGAATAATCACAATCTGTCAGTCTGCTGCACTAACCATTCAGTATCTGTGACCAGCACCATTCACACACAGACACTTCCTCCAATGGAGACATTCCAAGGCTCTATTTAATTGCATCACAATCACGGGGTTTTGGTAATCTGTGTGTCTGTGTAGTAAACAATGGAATTGTCTAAAGGACTTGGGGTCCTGGGAACAAGGAGCCACAGAATTACATTAAAGTTTCTGTTAAGAACAACCACCTAGGACTTGGAGCTATGCTATTGCCAAAAATGAAAACCACTGGATTACTCATGAGAGTGTCTTTAACCAACTTCTGATAAAACAATATTTGACATGGCAGGAAATGGCAGACTCCACAGACAAGGACAAGAGATAATTGAGCATTGTTCAAAATTTTCTGGGGTGGGGACAGCTGTTGGCACACAACTTTAATCCCAGCACTCGAGAGGCAGAGGGAGGTGGATCTCTGTGAGTTTTGAGGCCAGCCTGGTCTACAGAGTGAGTTCCAGGATAGCCATGGCTGTTACACAGAGAAACCCTGTCTTTATTTAAAAAAAAAAAATTCAAAGTTTACAAAAGTCAGATTCATTTCATAACATTTACTAAAGAGGAATTTCAGCCTAACTACTGCAGATGAAAGCAAGACATTCACTACTTCAGCTTGAACTTTAGCCATCCAAAACTATCTTGCCAGGTGAATGGCACAGCTGAAAAAATTGTAGACCCCCCCCCAACTCCTTTCAGAGACTCCAATTAATGGAGAGAGAAATAAAGCTAGACATGGTAGCACTTGAAGGCAGAGGCAGATGGATCTCTGTGAGTTTGAGGTCAGTCTTTCCATATAGTGAGTTCTAGGCCAGCCAGAACTACATAGTGAGGTCCTTTTTGAAAAATGATAAATAGTCAGCCACATATGTGCATAGACATATAGATAAATATATAGAAAAGAAACAAAATAAAAACTACATTAAAAAAGAAACAAAAGTTAAAATATGTATCCTCAACTCAAATGCCAAGTGTCTTCAAAAGAAAAAAAAATATCAGGAAGAGAGATAATAACTGTGGCCAGGAGGAGGGGCAGCTCAGAGGCCCCTGTAAAGATGAGTGTTCTGTGCAGCAACCTGATACCAGGAGTGTATTCTAGATGAAGAACCTAGGGAGAGGAGGAAAGAAAAGAAATGAATTCTTACCTGCTGGGGCCTGCTGACCATTGAGCTGTGGGAGCACTAATAGCAAACTGTGGCCTGAAATCAGAACAGATTGGAGCTAGGAGGTTTTGGCCACTGTGTGTAGTTGTTGTTGGGACAGGTTCTTATTCGCCCTAGGCTAGCCTCCAGTTTCAAATATATTAAAGATGATGTGAATTGTTGATTCACCACCAAGCCTTCTATAAGTGATACAGGAGATCAACTCAGAACTTTGTACTTGCTAGACACATACTCCACCATTTGAGCGTTGTTCTTAATCTGGACACATCTCTTGACATGTCTTTGGATTGCCAAATCTTGCCTATTCATAGCCTCTTTCCTAAATTACCTTCCTTGGAACACTGATTTAAATATTATAGATCATAGCACTCAAAAACAGCTAAATTCCTTTTTAGAATCTGCCTTGCTGCCTGGGAAGTTCTGCATATTCTTTACTGATTGAGCTGGCTTCGTTTTTAAAGGATCAGCATTGGAAAGCAGGCCACCAAGCATTTCTTCTTCATCTTTAAATTATAAGTGACTCTCCCTTAATCATGAAACAATAGGGGGTGATATATTTCTAATGTGACTCATTGTGTTCCCATTGTCTACATTAGCTCTTCATACATTCCTATCTGTATTGTATTTTGGAGGTTAAGAAATGTCACAGTATTTCTAAGAGCAGTATTGCCATCTCAGTAATTTCAGCATAGAGAATTAAGTTTTGTCCTTAGCTTAAGGTTAGTTTACTATTCAACTACCAAAGTAAAAACAATGTCAATGAAAGAATTGCAAGTATAATTTTAGTAATCTTGACTTGGCATTTTATTCTGTATAGGCAACTACAATTTACAGAGAAGAAATCAAAGTTCTTTCTCAACACACTTGTTGCTTGGACAATAATTTGTTTTTATTTCAAAGCAAAGACAGTGAATCTGCATCTAGTCTTTGAAGAACCAAAAAAAGCAATGCACGGCTAGTTGAGGTCTGTAGGAGCTACTGAGCTCCCATACTCATGTGGTCTCTCTGTCATGCATGTGCACCTGCACCAGTTTTCCACTTTTGTGCAGACCATGAGCTGTGCAATGGTTGCAGTTGCTGTGAGGTCCCACTGCCTTTCCAGCAGAGTGCTCTGCAGATCATAGCAGGACTGTATAGCATAGTAGTAAAGCTAGAAACCAGGGTGTTAAAGAGAGCAAGAGAAGGGACTGTGGTCTCCTTACCCCCTTAAAGGTAATATACCCAGGGACTGAAAGAGACCTTTCACTAGGCTCCACATCTCAAAAGTTCTACCACCAGCAGCAGGGACATTACTGATGCAGACTGCAACAACTCTTGAGTTGTTTAGTCCTCTTTTACTGTCTTAGTGTAAGAGCTGCTTCTAAGTATTTTGTGTGGCTGATTTCCTTCTTTCTCCTAAAGTAATTGATGGTAGCATGTATTATCCAAGGATCCCAGAACACTTTAAACAGCAACATTATGGTGACTTTTATTATTAAATTTAGAAACCCATAGTGACTCAGCTATTTCCATGTCTAAAATGGTCTTTTTATTTTTCAATGGCTAGTCCTTACGACAGTTATAGGTTAATATTAGTCTTTTAGGAAGTATACTATTTGGTGTCAGTTATTAAATTCTCAAGGAATCACTCTTCTTAACTGGGTTAGAGCAACTAAATTATTTAGTGTGTGTAAACATAGATTTCAGGGAGAAAACAACATTCAAGAAGGATATATTTCAAAATGCTTTTATGTTTTTTATATTACTATGAATTTTAACTCAGCTTCTTTATGAAATTAAAGCAAAGTAACTGCCTTGCTATAACAATGTTTAGTAATTGCAAAGGGCTTAAACTGTAATTGCAGTATACTCATCATCTGCTACATAGAAATAACTCAATTCATTCCCTAGTAAACCCACATGTTTACTTTGCTATTTCCCTGTGGAGTGTCTGAAGGAGACAGTAAAACAATAAATACTAAATCTATAAATGCCAAGGTATCATTTTAGTTGCCTGCTAAAAGAAAAAAGTTCAAAGGCCACATGGAATTATACTTAAAAAGTAAAAATAAGGCAATGACTAGAATCTGTTAAGACAAGACCTTATTTATATGTTCTTTTCTTCCATTATCTTATCAGAAAGTGTTTTGTATGTTTTGTTTTTTTGGCTTTCCAAGACAGGGTTTCTCTTTGTAACAGCTCTAGCTGTCTTGAACTCACTTTGTTGACCAGGCTAGCCTCAAACTCAGAGAGAGCCACCTGCCTCTACCTCCTGAGTGCTGGGATGACAGTATGTACTACCATAACCTGTCAAGAAAGTGTTTTCAAAGCTGTCCCTTCTTTCTCCTTGGACCTGCATTGATAGCCCAGTATTCCATAGGCAAAGAGATAATAAATAAGAAAGAAGAGAAAGTTATGAGTAGCAATGAATGTCATGAACTAAGGTAAGAAAATTTACTGGGTTGCTATCCTCCAATAGGTAAGAGAAGGCCTCTGTCAGCCAGGCGACATTTGAGCTGAATGGTACTCTAAAGCTAATTATAGCAAGACCAAGGCAACAATAAGTACCAAGCTCTGAGGTGGGAAAGTTTTTGTATATTCAAGAAGGCCAGTGTGGCTGGAGTTTAATGACCTAGTAAGACGTAGAAGGGAAAAAACTGGTCAGACACCAAGTCCACAAGAATGTATAAGCAAAGTATTGTGTGTATGTGTGTTTGGATTCAGCAGGATACCATTATAAGTCTTAAGCAAGTAGAAGTTTTACCTAATTTTTGGTTTTAGGACATTATTTTGATTGAGGGAAGCTTGTGTATAGAATGTAGATTGTAATGGATGGGCCTAGAAACATGGATTCTATTAGTCTTTGCATCTCTATTATGGTGTAGAGACACCATAACCACAGCAACTCTTATCAAGGAAAACATTTCGTAGGGGCTGGCTTACAGTTTCAGAGGTTTAGTCCATTATGGTCATGGTGGGGCATGGTAGTGTGAATGAAGGCAGACATGGTGCTGGAGGAGTTGATAAGAGACTTCCTTCTTGCAGGAAAAAGGAAGCGGTTTGAGATACTGAGTATCTTGAACATTTATGAGACCTCAAAGCCCACCTTCACAGTGACACACTTCTTCCAACAAGAGGACACCTACTCTAACAAGGTCGTGCCTCCTAATAGTGTCTCTCCCTTTGGGGGCCATTTTCTTTCAAAACACCACACTAATTATGATGTTTTTTCAGCACACCAAATCGAAAATAATGCTAGCTTGGGCTAAGGTAACAAATATGGATATGGAAAAATATGGCAGATGCAAAATACTTTTTAAAATAGGGATGGCAAGACTTATAGATGAGTTGTAAGACTGAGATAAAGTGAAGAATGAAAGGTATCCTAGTCCATCTGTGACACAGTAACCCACTATATAAGGCTGAATAGTTTGAGAATGGAATGAATTCATAAGTTTGATAGCTGAAGGGTTCAAAGAGCATAGTGCAATCATTCTGGTGAGGGTACCTTGGCAGGATCACAATATCACAGAAGAATAGAAAGGGAACTGGCCAGGAGAGAAGGAATACAGAAGAAAGTGAGCTGAGACAGCTTAGTACACATCACGACAGACCATTCTAGCAGGAACTAACACTTTACTTTCAGGCACAATTTTCCCTACAAGACCAGTTGTTTCAGTCTTCCTGAGACCAGAGCCCAAGACCTAGTTATGCCTCACCTCTTAAATGTTGTACAGTTTTAGTACAACATTTGCTAGCTGCAAACTAAGCTTTAGCACATGAGTCTTCATGAAACACGCTGTATACAAACCATAGCCAAGGATGTTATGGGGATAGACTTGATTGATTTTTGCAATTGTAGGGAAATCCACTGAGTCTTTTGAAATAAATTGACATTAACAGGATAAAAACATGAATTTGTTAATATTCTCATGCCTATGAGAGTCATAAACTAAAAGGAATTTTAGATGGCTGAAGCTTAATTTAAAAAAGATGTGTGTGTGTGTGTGTGTGTGTGTGTGTGTGTGTGTGTGTGTGTGTGTTTATGAAGCTCAGGCTTCTGGCATTAAATTGCTAATCCACCTATCTCTGCCGTCCAAGTTCTGGGGTGGTGCAGTTATTATTATTCTGTTCTCTACTTCTTTGAGAATAGTATTTTGGCTTTTATATATACATGAGGACATGCGGTATTTGTCTCTCTGTGCTTGGCTTATTTCATAACCTCTAGCACTTCAATCACATTGCTGTAGATAACAGAATTTTGTTTTTTAAGGCCAAATATCATGTTGGAGGTGTGTGTGTGTGTGTGTGTGTGTGTGTGTGTGTGTGTGTGTGTGTGTGTGTGTGTGTGTGAGAGAGAGAGAGAGAGAGAGAGAGAGAGAGAGAGAGAGAGAGAGTTTTTTTTTTAGATACTCATCATTTGATAAATGCCTAGGTTGATGTCATATCTTGGCTACTGTGAACAGTTCTTCAAAAAAAAAAAAAAAACATTGTAGTGCAGATGTCTCTTCAGCAAGCAGATTTCTATTCTTTTGATTATATACCAAGAGTAGATCATATGGTAGTTCTATTTTTAGGGGTTTTCTTTTTTTGAGACTCTACATAGTGTTTTCCATGATGGACACATAGATTCACATTTCTGCCAGAAGCTCCACTTTTTTCCACAGCTGTACCAGCATTTGTTACATTTTTAAATGATTTTTTTAATTTTAAACTCTATGGCTGGAGGTATGTGTACATGAATACAGGTGCACTTGGAGGCTAGAAAGGGGCTTCAGATCACCTAGAGTTGCTATTACAGGCAACTGTGAGCTACCCAGCATGAATGTTTATTTTGTCTGTTTCATAGTTGCTATTTTAACTAGTAAGGTGACATCATACTGTGGCCTGATTTATATTTCCTTGATGGCTAGTGTTGCTGAAGTTTTCTGTATACCTTTGGCTATTTGTATGTATTCTTATGTAAATGTCTATTTATGTCATTTGCCCATCTTTAATTGAACTAATTGGTTTTATTGATGTTGAGTTGTATATATGCTTTATGTATCCTGAAGATTAATTTCTGTCTGCTAAATACTTTTATATTTTTTTACCCATTCTTCAGGATTTTTCTCTGTATTGTCCCTTTTGTTGCATTTTAATTTGTTAGACTATCCTTTGTCAATTTTGATCTTGTTGTGTAAATATAAGGCCATGTGCAAAAAGTCTTTGTCTGGGCCTAACACATCCCTCATGTGATTTTAGAGTTTCTGGTGTTGCACATAAGTTTTGATACAGTTGGGGTTGATTTTTTTTTCATATGGTGAGACATAAGAAGTCCTGTTTCTTCTTTATTTAGATATTCAGGTTTTCATAGCTCTCTCTCTCTCTCTCTCTCTCTCTCTCTCTCTCTCTCTCTCTGTGTGTGTGTGTGTGTGTGTGTGTGTGTGTGTGTGTGTGTGTGTACATGTGTATATGTGGGTGTACACATACATGTGTTTGGAAGTCAGAGGTTAACTTCAGGAGTCATTCCTCAGGTGGCCTTTACCTTGCTTTATGAGACAGAATCTCACTGATCTGGAGCTCACCCATTAGACTGTAAGGCCCAAGGATCTGCCTATCTCCTCCCTGCACTGGGTTACATTCTCAGCTATTCTGTATGTACTACAGGTAACTAAACTCAGTTCCTCAGGTTCACATGACAAGCACTTTACTGTCTTAGGGTTCTTTGTGAAGAGATACTATGACCATGGCTACTCTTATAAAGGAAAGCATTTAATCAAGGCTGGCTTACAGTTCAGAAGTTTAGTTCATTGTCATCATGTTAGGAAACATGTTGGTATGCAGGCAGACATGGTGTGGAGAAATAGCTGAGAGTTCTACATACTGTTCTACAGGCAGCAGGAAGAGAGAGTCCCTGTACCTGGCTTAAGCATTGAAACCGCAAGCCTACCCCCCAGTGACACACTTCCTTCAACAAAGATAGACATGCTCCAACAAGGTCACACCTCCTAATGCCATTTCCTAAGCATTCAAACATGAGTCTATGTGGGCCATTCTTCGTCAAACTACCACACTAACTTGAGTTATTTCCTTGGCACTGTAACACCATTTATTGCGGAGACTGTTTTCTCAAGTGTATGTTCTTTCTGTCTTTGTTAAAATCACTTGGCTCAAATGGGATTTATTACTTGATATTTGGATTTGCTTTATTGGTCTGCTTTTTTGCATGTATGTCAGTACTCCATTGCTTTGGTTATTAGTGCTCTATAATATATACTAAAGTTAGGTGTGGTAAATGCTTCCAGCATTGTTCTTGCTGAAGATTTCTCGGTTATTTCAGGTCTTTTGTGTTCCCATATTACTTTTGTGATTTTTTTCCCCTAAATCTAGGAAGAATGTCATTGGCATTTGATAGGAATTTCCTTGGATAGTATTGACATTTTGACAATATTATTCCAGTCCATGGACATTTTCTCATTTTTGTATGTGTGTGTTCTCCTTATTTTACTTCATCATCAGTGTTTTTTTGTTTGCATTGTGGAGACCATCTAGTTCCTGAATTAAATTTATGCCTGGGTTTGTGTTTTTCTTAACTATTATGAATGACATTGTTTCCTTTATTTCTCAATAGTTTTGTTACTAGTATATAAAAATTACTGAGTTTTATATAGTGGCCTTTCTCAATTTGTTACATATTTTAATAGCTTTTGGTAGAGTCCTTAGGTGTGTGTGTGTGTGTGTGTATACATATACATATACATATACATATACATATACATATACATATACATATACATATACATATACATATACATATACATATACATATACATATACATATACAATGTTATCTGTAAGCAAGGGCCATTTGAGTTCTTCCTTTCCTGTTTGAATGCTCTGTTTCTTTCACTTGTCTTTTGCTATGGCTAATGCTGTTAACATTTTATTTAATGAGAGTGGTAAAGAGGACATCTGTGTCTTGTTCTTGATCTTAGAGGGTCAATATCCTCTTCTAATTCAAATGATGTAAGTTATGAGTTTATCATAGGTGGGTCTTATTGTGTTGAGGTACATTCCTTCTCTATCGAAATTTTGGAGAATATTCATCATAAATCATTATTAAATTTTATCTGGTGATTTTCCTGTGTCCTCTGAGATCCTTCATTCTATTACTATATTACATTTCTCCTCTTGTATACGTTGAAAATATTTACATCCTTGGGTAAATCAACCTCATGAATATGTATAATCTCTTTTAGATGCTATTAAATTTACTGATTTTGATTTGATTATGTTTTAAATGTTTGCACCTGTATTCAGCAAAGATGATTATATTTTTCTTTTTGTTATATTTTTTCTGGCTTGAGTATATAGAATGCATTGGAATGAGTCCCTTTGTTTTTATTCTTTTTTTAACCTCAGAACCCTTTCTTAGAAAATTCATATACTTATTTCTATTTATTTTGCTTGACAAATTTAAATCAAATGATTAGAAAGTTGTGGGTGAATATTGAGTGAAATTCAGTTATTCACCAGTTTAGTAAATGTTTGCTGGATAGGAAGAAACCTTACTGAAAGGTACCTACAACTGGGTTGATACTGCTTTTGAAGTTGGGATTGCTCATTTGTATTTCCATCATTATTTAATGTATGATGGGAAATATGACATCAAGACAGGAAAAATGAATATTTAATGTTCTGTCAAGCACATCAGTAATCCTAGATTACCTTATAGAACATTATGGTCTTTTCTGTGTGGAGTTTTGGATGAGGTAGGAGATTCAAGAGGACATGAAAATGAATTCCTGGGAAATGAGGTTATTAGAAGAGTTATTGACACTGTGTACAAATAGACAAACGGTCACTAGCATGGTGGTAGGTCAGAGGATAGTTCAGGCACACAGACACAGCGTTGTGGGGCCTCCAAAGAGAACCTTAGCCCTCAAAGCAGGGATTGTCTCTTTTCTAACTTTTTGAAGGAGAGAACATCACATCATGAGCCTATATCCAGGAGCTCTGATTCCCAACTGGGGACAGGAAAATGGATGGAAATTGGTGTGGCACTCCCAGGTGATATATCCTGTTACCAAGTTGGAAAGCTGACAATCTATAGTCAGAGTTCCAGTAGGGTGCCTGTAAGTGTGTGAGAAGAAGCCTTATCATTCTTACAAAATTGGGCTTCTTCAGCTTTAAAAAAAATATATGTATTTTAATATACTCTTAGTTGGGTGTGGTAACACATGCCTTTAATCCCGGCCCTCAGGAGACAGAGATAGGCAGTTCTCTGTGAGTTTGAGGCTAGCCTGGTCAACAGAGCCAGTTCCAGGATAGGCAGAGCTACACAGAGATACCCTGTCTCAAAACACCAAAAAAAACCAAAAAGACAAAAAGAATTAGCCAGGCAGTGGTGCACACACACCTTTAATCTTTGCATTCAGGAGGCAGAGGCAGGGAGCTCTTAGTTTGAGGCCAGCCTGATCTACAAAGTGAGTTGCAGGACAGGCTCCAAAGCTACAGAGAAACCCTGTCTCAAACCACCCCCCACAAAAAAGAAACACCAAAAATTTAATATATTCTGTATATATGAGTGGAATTCTGTAAGATCACCTATTGATTTTCTTTTTCTTTAAATCCATGGCTTTCAAGTCCACTTGAATCTGCACACTCAGAAAACTACGCAAGAGAACTGGAAGTTCTAAACCAACAGTGGACTGTGTTCTCTAGAGTTAGTTCCAAAAGCCTGGGCTATACAGTAAGAATGTCTCAAAAAAAAAAAAAATCCAGTGCTCCTAGATCCAGATATTGAAATACTCTGCTCTAAAACTATGGATTAGGAAAAATTTTCCTATAGGAATCCTATTATTTAGCATTTTAAGATAAGTCTTTTTAATAGCCGGGTGTAGGCGGTGGGGTGAGGGTAGGATCAGCTTGATGCTGACATTGCTCCTTAAGACATAGTCTTAATTTTGCTCTTATGCATTTGAAATTTTTTTCAGAAACAAGATGCCATAGTCCCTCAGTATTTTTACAACTGTTATGTCCACGAGACAACTTTCTTGGATACAACCTGATTAACTCTACTTCCTTCATTATTTGAACAACTCAAAATAAATTTCAAACACTTAACTGTTTGCTTTAATTGCAGCTATTGTTTGTTTACATGAGAGGAGAAGTGACTTCCCTCTTACTATTCTAAATTCTTGGACCAGGAACTCGTAAGAAAAGATAAAAAGGAGAAAGCACTGCTTCCCAGACCTGCATCAATTGTAACAGCATGAGAAAAACATGTAAATATGTGTTATATGGGATCATTTATAAGGAAGTGAGAACTCAAAGGAATGCTTAAATTCAAACATTCTCATATTGAATTTGGTGAAGAATGGAGAGCTAAAGAACAATTCACCAGGAGAGGGGCATGAACTAAGAATGGTAAATTCAAGGAAATTTTAGCAAGACCCGTTCAGTAGGCTGTTTCATCATCCCCAACTGCACAGATAGTGATTTGATGTTCCATTCTTAGAAAGGACCCCTCTGGCTGGATGGTGGTAAGACACATCTTTAATCCCAGCACTGGGGAAGCAGAGTCAGGTGGATTTCTGTGAGTTCTAGGCCAGTCTGGTCTGCATAGTGAGTTTTAGGACAGTCACAGCTGTTACAAAGAAAAACTCTGTCCTGAAAAACCAAGAGGGAGGGGGACTTTCTGATGGGAGTGTTAGCTTGCTTCAAGACATGGTGTCAAACATCTTCCAGATGTCTCATAATACTTAGCTCTAAAAATGTCATATTTTTGTATAACACCACCTAGATCCCCCAACTACCTACCTCAGTCAAACCCTTTAATGTTTCTAAGGTCAGATACTCCCTGAGTGAAATGGGCACAATTAATTATTCAGATTAAATGTATTGATACATATTAAGTTCTTAGCATAGTTTGTTACCATTAATAATCCCCTCATAGGAAAAAGAAAAAGAAGTTATCCATACTTTTAATCACTTGATGCGCAAGTTGCTATATTAAACCCTATTTGGGGGAAGGGGAGGGAAGCCTGTCATAAGTAAAAGACCCCATCAAGTAGTAAAGCCTCCTATGTCCCTTGTATTCATGTGTTACCATCCTCATATGCCATAAGTTGTGTCAATATTGAATGTGGACATCTGCTATGCTCACAAGGAAGGGGAAAAAAGTAATCACCACCATAAAAATGTTAGAAAATTCACCTCTACTCTTACTGTATTTTTTTTCTTTTTGCTAGCTCTGAATTCTAGTGACTCCATTTGAAGCTGTGAGTGAGTGTGTGTTGGTAGGGTGGAGTATAAAGGGGCTGTACACCTTACTACAACTTGGACTTGTCCACTTTAAAATATGAAGGTCTCCAACTTGACATGTTCATTTTGCAGAAACAAATTCACTTGTAATACAGGAGTTGACCCACCTAACTCCCTTACAGAAAATATTATTTTTCATTGTGACAGCTGTTAAACTAGCTCTAGCTTTCTATGCAACATGGACAATATCAGAGATTGCCAGTGTAATGGATACTTGGAAATGAACCAGAAAAAGTTGAAACAATTAACAATTTACAAGATCAGTACAATGCTAATTATTTTACACAGTTACAAAACACATGCATAAAAGTAAGAATGAAATGCTAATATAGTTTAGAGGATCACAAACTAGCCTATATTCTATGTCATTATTTTAATCTGATCAATTTTAATTAAAAAAACTCATATGTTTGTACTTTGTGCTCAAGCATGAAAATAAATACGGACTTTGTATACATTTCCCAGGAAAAATGATAAAAAAAAGAAAAAAAAACCTGAGACATTGTTCCATTTCAAAACTATGTCAGGAGTGTGGTTTCAAGAAAGAAACTCTTGCATGAATGGACTTTGGCAGAGCTTCCAAGACTATGAAGATTGTCACTTAAAACTTAGATGTGCTATATTATCAAACGTATATAGTTCACATAGACTGTTCTGAGGCAGGCAGTGGTCCTCCTCCACCCAGGCTCTTTCTTCACCCAACATTTATCATTCTTAGATTCTTTCTGATCAGATGGTAGGTACAAGTCCTCAATAAATTCTATGCAGATAAAGAATAACTGTAATAATATGTTTTTTTAAAATAAGCTAATGGAAAGATAGCAAATGCAGAAAATGGCTGAATTCCCTGATGCATACATGTGCTCTTGGATCTTGGCTTCCTGCAGGTCTCATCTTATGACCAGTCACTTATCTGTTGCCATGATCTTTTTATCAATGAGGTATACAAGGTATTATGTCTTAATATCTTTCTGGAGCCCAAGACCTCATTTTATAACTCTTTTGTAATATCTAGAAAAAATTTTCAATGTGGGCAGCACTGTTTTGAAAGACATTATCTAAACACCTATATACCTGAGGCAGCAGGAAAGATTGTCAATAATGGTCACAAAATCAGCCCAGAGGAGACCCAGTATGAATCAGTGAATATTAACTTAGAGAAAAGAAATTAAGTCTGTCTTCAGATAGTGCAATTAATGTCACATGATGTGTCAGGTAAACATCCTCTCATAAAATACTGTAGTAGATCTCATATTAAAGGTCTAACAAAAAGAAAAGTAGTACAAAAAGAAAGTTTGAGATATGGGTAAGTTTATGATGTTGATAGTAATAATTGTTTTATAGATATATATTTATGCATAGTTACATTGTATTCCTTCAGGTACCTAATGCTGTGATAAAACAACATGAACAAAAGCATGGAGAGGAAAGGATTTATTTCTCTTACACCTCATAGTCTATTATTTTAAAAAGTCAGGGCAGGACCTCAAACGGGGCAAATCGGTGAAGGCAGGCGCTGGTGTAGAGGCTGTGGAGGAGTGCTGCTTATTGGCTTGCTCCTCCTGGCTTGCTCAGCCTGTTTTCTTAAAGCATTCATAACCATTTACATCATCAGGGTGGCACCACTGGCTGGTCCCTTTCCACATCAATCATCAATTAAGAAAATGCACCTGTCTTATCCACAAGTCAATCTTGTGTAGGCATATTTTCAGCTAATGTTCCCTCTTCCAAATGACTCTAGCTTGTGTGTAGTTGACATAAAACTATCACATACATCAACTTGTATATATACTCTACAATAGCAGTGCTCTTCTAACAAATTGAAAGCTACCTTTCAGTAGAAATGTTGGAAGCAGAAACAAACCAAGTATCTTTCAAAAAGAAGCTATAGGGCAGTTCTTATATTAGTCAAGTCATCACACTGAAAATGGATGTGCCAAATCCATCCAGAGTATTCTCAAGTTACTTTGGGGAGGGCACCATTCTCTTCTGCTTAAAACAAGCAAGAACAATAACAATATAATAGCATCCTTTGTCAGTTTTGCTCTGTCTCACAAGAGGTCAAAGATTCCTGAAAAAGAAAACACACACACACACACACACACACACACACACACCACCACCACCACCACCACTACCACCACCACCACCACCACCAGATTTATAACTTGAATCACCTACCACAGTGCCAGTTCATTATGTTGTATCATTTATTTTATATTCTATTTCTTTGATATATGAGTTAGAAATGTAAAATAATGAGACTCATTTTCCTGTAATATGCCTTGTAAGCTCAACCTCATAACATTTAATTTATGCCTTCTCAAGTACTTGAATAATCCATGCCATTGGAAGCAGCATCTGATCTGTCTTCTTATACCAGAAGCATGTAGCACAGCATTGGGTGGAATTGAGATCTGAATGGAGGAAGAGTGCTGATTTGTGTGTTTTTACTCTATTGAAAGACCAGGATTACTCAGGGTGTTGTCTTTGACCTATGACTGGATTTTTGGATCTTAAGAAAATGTTGAATTCTAAAGAATTCATCTTTTAAAAAGCAGTCAGATAAAAGAGAAATAACTAAAGAATAATGCTTTGGCACATTTCCTTCCCTTAGTGTAGACAAAGCATAGGTGCCTAATCTGTGTCTTCAGAGTAATCTGAAGGCACAAGTAGACTGGCAATATTTCATCAGTCTTTACTGGCTTAACAGTCTTCTACTGTTAAATATGCCTGAAGTTCTTTTTACCTTTCTTAATCCTAATCCTGATTAACACAGCACCTAGAACATTTTCTCCTCTGTTACATGACTCCTGGGTAAGAATGTAGAAAACTACTACCTACTGAGTACCTACCATGTGCTTGGTGCTATAAAAGATTATTTTACATATGTGACTTAATAGATTTTTGTAGCATTTTGGCCCAGTAGTTTTGATGTTACCATTTTATTGAGAATAAGAGAGTGTTGAGTAACATACATACATGCATACTAGCTAGGTTGGAGATATGGCTTGACCAGCTCCAGGGTCCATGCCCTGTATTGCATTAAAGTGATAGTGCTGCTGCTGCTGGTGGTGGTGATATAAATGTAACTAAATGATGGTGTAATAACCAGTACCTTAGTGTGTTCTTAGAGATATATTTAATTTTTAGTACTCATATCTGAAGGATCAGGCCAGTCCATTAGCCTACTTCTGTCTCTATCTCTTATAGACAACAAAGGTATACCTACATTATAGTACACAGTTTTTTGTTTGTTTGTTGTTGGGTTTTTTGTTTGTGTTTTGGTGTGTGTGTGTGTGTGTGTGTGTGTGTGTGTGTGTGTGTGTTTGTGTTTGATAAACCCTGATGTATCTTCCTCTTTGGATACCTGAAAGTTGGGGAGTATTTGCTTTTTCATTTTTGTAATCAACAAAATAACCTAACATTTTCCTTTTTTATAACCTAATTTTTTTAAAATTTCATGTTCACAGTTGTAGGCCTGTGAGTTCAGTCAGTTACTTTTTTCATTTTATTATGTAAATCTTTTTATGTCCTGGGCATGTCTGGCAGTCATTCCATATCAGAATGGCTCATAGAGCACTCTCAAGTACAAGATTCCAATTCAGGGTTTTATTGCTATGAAGAAACACCATGACTCTTATAAAGGAAAACATTTAATCAGAGGTGTAGTCCATTATCATCATGGCAAGAATCAATGTGGCATGCAAGCAGACATGGTATTAGAGAAGTACCTGAGAGTTCTATGTCTGGATAGGTAGGCAGCAGGTGGAGAGAGTGAGGTACTGGGCCTGACTTGAGCTTCTAAAGCCTCAGAGCCCACCTCCAGGGGCACACATCCTCCAACAAAGCCACACTTCCAACAATGCCACTCCCTATGAGCCTATGGGGGCCATTTTCATTCAAACCACCATATCACTGACCACTTGATTTCCAGCAAACCAGAAAATAACACTTCTAGTCATTGCGCTATGGCTTTGGGACCATTGCTGGCCCTTTCCCTTATAACCTTCCCAAAGGAGTTAAAGAATACCGCATGTATGGATTCTTCTGAGCTAGATGTGAAAGGCAGGTGTAAGGCAAACTGTTTGCCTAAAAGTAGAGCATGAATACCACTTGTGAAGCTGTTTCTGCCATTCCCCATATCAGGAAGGAGCTAGCAGCCTTAGGGATGGAGATGAGATGACATGGACCATCTACAGTATGGAGTGTATTTGAAAGCCTTCTAAGTACACTTAACTACATTAGTTTCTCTATATATTTACCATCCTGCAATTTGTCACCCAGGAGCTCAATATAATTTTCCTTTGCCTTGTTATTTCTCTGAAAAAAAATAATTGCTCTTTGTTAAGATAGTATGAAAGCCCAGGTGCCATGAGCACCTTATTCCTCAGTGCTTCCTTGTGTCCACACCCTGCAGGTGTTGAACTTGTGTTGTTGTACTGCCTGTGGTAAGATTTATTTGCAGAACTTTAGCAGAGAAGCTAGATGGATAAAGAATTTCCTCTTCTGTGAATAATTTATTCAGACTCCCTTGTTATCATGAGGATATTTCTTAGAATAAAAAAAGAAACAAAACCTCTATTATAGTAATGTAATAAAATTTGAGAAATCGTGTAGTATGAACTAGATAACACAGAAGTTGCTATTCCAATTATTTGTATAACTATATAAGTCAAGTATTTTTTTTAAGAAAATGTGTTTTTTGGTACTGACTTGCTTGAACAGTAAGTAAGGTATTGTGGGCTTGGAAGTCAGAAGAAGTTCTGAGATGACTGTGTCCTTCTATTGCTTTAAAATCCCAAAATCCAATCTCCCACTTACCTGCATGGTGTTCTAGAATAGTTATTTTTCTTAATATTGACAAAGATTCTGTCTGAAACACAACTGAAAATAGAACTAAGACAAAATTATAACCCGAAAGAGAAGTAGCATGGTAGGGAAAATTGGGAAACTGAAATCTGATTGACTGTTAGAATGACTCTTATGTAGTTTTCATCAAATTTACCAGAATATTTTAAGTACTTTTCTTGCTGATACAATACTTTAATTATTGAACTTACTACTTAAAATTTACTTTGTAAACATCAGAGCCAACCCATAGAGTTCCAAAATGATTTGATTCATTTTTACTTTTTTTTTTTAACCAGAATCTTTTGGGGGGGGGAATGTATCATTTCTAATTTATATGGGAAAAACTTAAAATGTCTGAAGTGTTCTTTGATACCAAGTCATTTGATTTGAAATATCTCCATACCCTTTATAAGAATGATTATATGAATTATTATAAGCCTGGCATGGTGGCATACATCTATATTTCTAGAACATGAAGGCAGAGGCAAGAGGAGCAGAAGGTCGAGGCTAGCATACACACAGAGAGGGTTTAAGGCCAACCTGGAATATATAAGACTCCTTTTCTGAGCAAATTTCCCTGTAAGCTAAGAGGTCACTGAATTCTTCCTCTGCAAGCCACAAAGTTCTGGATTCTGAACAATGTTCTTTACAGTCACCTTCAGTAGTACTGTCTTACTGTTTTTTCATGCACACGGGTGTAGACATGGTAAAAATAAGACCTGGAGTGTGGGGGGAGCTGGGGTTTGGGGGGAACTTCCCCCATCCTAGACAGCCCAGTAAAGGTTCCCCCTAAACTTTAAGAACTAAAATATACACAAACACACTACACACAACACATGTACAGCACACACACACGTGCATACACGCATGCACGCATGCAAGCATACACACACACACCACATACACTAGATCCAATAATTTTCATGGTAAAAATTGTCTTTTATAAAAGTTTTTCTGTTTATATGTGTTTTATTATTTAATTTTTGAGATTATAGCTAAATTATGTAATTTCCCATTTCCTTTTTATCCCTTCAAACACTCCCATATAACTCTCCTTTCTCTCTTTCAAATTCATGGTCTCTTTTTTTCATTATTTGTTGTCTCATACATATATGATATGTAAACAAAAAGAGCCTTGTACATGTCAGGCAAGTATTCTACCACAGTGCTATATCCTCAGCCCTTTGTTTTTGAGTTTGGGTTTTGCTATGTAGCCCAGGTGACCTTAAATGTGTGGTTCTCCCGCTTCTCAAGTACTAGAATTATAGAGTGTGTATCACCATTTCCAGTGGAACCTTAAGGTTTGTTTTGCTTCTTTTGTTTATATTTTGTTTTTAGTTTTCTTTGCCTAAGATTTTGGGAACAAATCAAACAACTTTTTGCTGAAGGAGGCAATAGCTCCTTTCTTGTTTCCCTGCAATACATTACCATAATTATTTTCTCTTTTATTTGGATTACAAGTACATGTCAGTAAGTAAATTTATTTGATTACTTCCAGATTTGCAGCTCTTGTGTGATAGGTTGGCCTCCAATTCAGAGATTTACCTGCTTCTTCCTCCTGAGTACTAGGATTAAAGGCATGGCTTGGAGATTTACAAACCATTGTTAATTCCTAATGTTAGCAGCCTCTTTAGGGAAGAATTTATTTGATCAGAGATGGTCAAAACTATATTTTGTTTTGTCTAATAAAACATTATGATTAAATTGCTGTGTTAAACCTGCTATTTATCAAGGTCTGTAGCCTATGAAAGTTATTTTGTTTTAAGAATGTCAACTTTAATAGTTCCTAAATAGTACTTTTAGTATTACACTGTAAATTTTTGTGTTTTAGCATATTACATGTATATAAATGTGACCAGTCCTCCCAAGGTTTTGTATTGCTTGTGTATACCCTGCAGTTACAAAAAGTCACAGTATTTTCATAAACTCTTGAGCTTGAGGGTGTGTCACTTACTGAATGCTGGTGCATGTTCTTCTGTTCATAGTCTGTCATTATACCTTAACACTGATCTTGTCTGGAGATTTGAATAACATGACAAGGGTTGGAGCTTCCCACATTAAACACACAGAATAAGATCAGATTGCTGTCTGTTGTTGCTAGAAAGCAAGAGTGAATAGGATCAGCCTTTTAGCTGTCTGTCTGTCTGTCTGTCTGGTTTTACTGTGAGCACCACATGTAAGGAGAAGCTAGTTCATCAGTCTGTGCATTTGGGATTCAACAGCATAAACTGTCAGACTAACCCTGATTGAAGGTGGACTGGGAAGGGAAAGCCTATCTGTCCAATGGCTCGCCATTGGCTTCTTATTACAGCATTCTCCCCTGAGACTCACTCTGCATGCTCATTCACCTACCTCCCCCCTCTGCTCCCTTCTCTTCCTTTCTTACCCCTTCATTACTGATTCACAGCTAGAGGCAGCACTGTGGCAGCAGCAGCAGTAACCGGGCAGCCGCAGCAGCGACAGCCACAGCAGCAGGGCTGCTTGTCAGGAATCACGGATTGCAATGAGCTCATCCTTTTCTCCTTGCAGCCTCATAACTGCCCTGGCTTCCTGGCTACTGCTACTGCTGCCTGCTTATACACAGATAATCTCTCTCTCTCTCTCTCTCTCTCTCTCTCTCTCTCTCTCTCTCTCTCTCTCTCTCTCTCTTCACACACACACACACACACACACACACACACACACACACACACACACACAGTCACACGGTCATACATACTAGAGCGCTCTGAGTAGCTTGTCCATCTTTTCACATGCATCTGAACTCTTCCTGCTCCACTCCTGGCCATTTTTCCGGGATTCTACTGCTTTTGCCATTTTTTATTTACATCAGTCTTTGATTTCATTCTCTAGCCTACTCCAGGGATCATGCATAGTTGATAATTTAGCCAAAATGTTTTTCTTGTGGCGACATTAGCTGACAGTTCCCATCATAGACCATCTTGTGCATCCTCCTGGGGAGACGTAGCCTGGCTCCCCTCTCTCTGCAGTTCTTAGGATTGTGGATGAGAGACCCAGCTTTCTCACTCTGGATACCTATTTACTGCTCATGGAAGAAGGGGTGCCCTGCCCAGCCCCAGCTGCTAAGCTCACACCTCCTGTCAGAAAGTCCCAGGACATGCACGACGAGAGGAGCAAGCTGGTGAATGAGTACGCATGTCGAGTGCTGGAACTTCTGGGGATGGGGCATCGGCTGTTTGTACCCCGGCTTCTGGCGGTGAGCTTGTTTTCATTGAACTTCATTTGCAGAGAATATGTGTAGTCTTCTGTGAGAATGTCGCTCTGGAGGCTTGTGGATTCCTGCTTTCTTCGCTTTCAACCTTTTCTACTGGGAAGGAAGGGCTGAGTGGCTGGCCACTACTGTGTAGCTTCCTTGAAGCTTGGACCATGCCACTCCTTAATTGGCTATAAGAAATTATGGATGTTTTCTCAGAGTTCAGGGTCACAACAGTGGCATTATCTCTGTGACAAGGGGGAAAAAACAGATTTTCAGGCTGCTAGGTTCAGCAATGAAGCAGAATACCCCAAAACTTGATGTGGGTGTTCTGTTAACTGTATCCCTAAAGGGTTAAATTTTATAACAGAACTAGCCATCTATCTAGACTATGTGTGGCTGGCTTTCCAACCCCCCCACACACACACACACACACACACACACACACACACACACACACACACACACACACGATTGCCAATTAGATTTGGGCAGTGGGGATTTATTACCTAAAAATCCTTGGGTAGGAAATTGCAGTTTTCTCTCCTGGGGTTATTGAACTGTGTCTATGAAACAACATACAGCTACTGGGTCTGTTCTGTGAGTCTCAGAAGCCTGGCTTGTTTGTTATTTGATTTCTTAAACACGAGAAACATCATCCTTCCTTATTTCCTATCAAGGGTTAAAGTTAAATACCCACAATCACTGTGCCAGGGTCTCTCTTCAGTGGTTCCAGAGCTGTGCCTAGCAACTGTTGGGTGATATAATTGGTCCACAGTAGTCCTATACCATCTTTTGACAATTGAAAAAAATAACCTAGCCTTTTCTGTTTGATAGGATGGAGTTTTAATGCTATTCCAGGCTCATATGATTCTCTAAGATGTGTATCTTTTCAGTACAATATTTATTAGGCTGTGTTTGGTCCTCACTTCTCTTCCTCCATTTCTTCTGTCTGATCATAGCAGACATTCTGTAGCCATATGTATGAGAAATTTCCCACCATGAAAGTCTGTTCATCATTGCAGGATGAAGTTAGCTGTGATGAGCAGTATACAATTATAGGGAGGTTATTTGAAAAATATAACAATTCCTTTTTCATGTAGGGAAGAATTTTTAAAAGCTGAGTATGTACACATGTTTTAATGCCTCAGTGAAACCATTGCTTTCCTGATTCATAGTTTAATTTACAAGGGAGAAAACTGAAAGATCGTATTATATTAGAAATAAGTTTTGTTTTATTTAAAGTTCAGAAATTTTGACACTAAGAATTGCTAATATACATTTAAACAATTTCCTTGTATCTCTGTGTCTTGGTATAACAATTTTCATTTCTTAAAGACTTCATAATAACCACTTGAGGGTTTATATTGGTGACTTCACAGTCATCTAGTATAGCCTGTTTGACATTTACATTTTCATTGTTTTGAAGTAAAGCAAAAAATGATAGCTAAGATGATATCTCATATCTGTACTAGAGATAAATTTAAACTTCTAGTTAAAATCATTTAATTAGCAATAAATTCCACAGGGAGTTGGGCTTCCAAACTTGAGATCTTAGTGAGGTTACATATGTTTCTATATTGCAGCTGGACAGATCTGGTTGCCAAATGAGGTATCCAAAGTAGGTGCTTCCCTCAGGATTTTTTGGACTGTGTATTTTAGAGCCTACCCAGTAGTGCTAGCTGTATGGCATGCAACCAGCATATACTGAGCTGTGTATGTGGCCACTTGGAAATCTCTGGCTTTATTGTACACTGTTGTCCTTGAAATATTGTTTATAGAATTCTGGTTATATGTGGCTGATACTTGGGGAGTTCTTTAATTAATATAACATTGTAGCTGTGAACTAGGGTCTGCTATCCAAGGAGTTACCACTCAAATTTTAGCTTATAGACTGAGGAATGTGTGGGTGGGTTCAGGTGCTCAGCATATGTTATTGAACTGACTGATAGTTCAGGATGGATGGTTGGTTGGTCAGCATAGGGTGGTCCTAGGAGGCATTCTGCCAATGCAGTATCATTATCTTCCCATTTCCAGTCAAAAGGGCAAGACTGACATTTAAGACATGACTGCCTTTTTAATCATGTTTTAAACATGAATACATACAAACATTACAGATACCCTATTTTACTTTAAAATTTCACTGAATTTCTTCATCATAATTTTTTCAGAAAGTCAAAACCAGGCATAGCTGTGCTTGTCTGTGATCCAGGCACTTAGGAGGCTAAGGCCAAAGGTCAGTTTGTGCTACATAGTGAGTTCCAGGCCAGCCATGCTGCAGAGTATCTCATTTAAAAACAGAAACAAAACCAAGCAAATATGATGATTTTTCCAACCAGAGTTATAGATTTTGAGCACTGAACTTTATGTATTGTGCCTGTTTCACAGAGAGACCTTCAGAGAACTAGAACATGAGGCTTGTGTGACTCTAAGAGACCATTGATTGAATTGGGGCTGCACATTTAGAATCTGTGTTTCTTGACCCTCGAGGTTCAGACAGTAAAGAACAATTCCCCTTGATAGATCAGGTACAAGTACTTTGTTTTAGATATTAACACAATGCATCAACTCCATGTGATGACTTATCCAACAGTCTTCTTTATTGGAATTGAAATACCCAGACAACTGTAAACATCTTATAAATCAGCTTAATTTTCCTCTTCCAAAGACTTTTGGGTCTATAACAGTTGGGGTGGGGTGGGGTAAATGGAAATCCTGTTGAACATCATAACTGAAAGGAAAATGACTAGTTAGAGTAAGAACAGTGAAGATGAGAAAAGAACCATGCAAGTTTCCCCTAAAATATTCAACTAGAATTTGTTAGTAGAAACTTTGAGGACAAAATCTAATCCAAGAGTACTTAGAAGTTTAGAATAGAAACCACAGAACTAAAACTCAGATATTAGAACTATATCCACCCAATTTGTTTCTTTAGAAAAAAAAAAAGAAGAAAGGAAGGAAGAAAGGAAGGAAGGAAGAAAAGTCACTTGAAAATGTGTTATTCTTACACTGAATTTTTCAGTGGGAAAACACATTCAAAGTGGTATCAGCATTGGCTGATGGCCAGAGGTTGTGTGCTGCAAGTGAACTTGGGTGGGGAAAGGAAATGCTTTTACTCTCTTCACAGTCAGAATTCTTTTCCATCTAGGGTTTTTATTTTTGTAATCATGTGACATGAAAAGTTATTATCATGTCATTATATATTCAAATTAGTGTCAGCTATAGGTTCAATACTGAAATTTGGATATCTTCACTCCACAGTGAATCCAAAGAACTTCCAGTAAGATTAAGAGATGTGTGTGTGTGTGTGTGTGTGTGATGTGTGTGTGCATGCGTGCGTGTGCGTGTGCATGTGCCTTCAAGCAAATATTCTAGCTACCCATTTAGTGTAGCATGTATGTTTCCGCCAGCCTGCCAGTCTGGGCCCACAGCCACGCCAGCCCCAAATAACATTCAGAGACTCTGTATTTGATTCAATCCTGTTGGCCAGTTACCATTATTGTTTATGGGCTAGCTCTGTCTTAATTATTAACCCATTTCTACTTATCTAAGTATTTCCACGTGGTCGTCTTATGGGGAGCCGCGGCAGGCGTCTTCCTTCTTTCAGGTCTACATCTCGACTCCTCCCTACTACTTCCTCTTTCCTCCTTCTAGTCTCCTAGCCCCGCCTATCTAGTTTTCTATTGGCCACAGAGCTTTATTAACCAGTATGAGAAACATATATACAGAATAACATCTCCCATCAATTTAGTAACAATTGCAATATTTCGTTTTGATGAAATTTCTTATGCTATCAAAATATGCTCTAATCTGTTCTAGTTTGTGGGCAAAGGTGAAACACTACCAGAGACAGGATGTCTCCTCCTGTTCCAGAACAGGCTTCAATCAATACAGAGGAACCCTGTCTTGAAAAACTAAAATAAATAGATAAGTAAAAAGTTAAAGACCCAAATACAGAAGGTACCATATGTATGCCCCTCAAAAATCCCAAATCATCTTTATATCAAAATAAGTTAAAAATAAGTTCCCTAATTTCTACTTTGTAAATTTTGGCTCTTACACCTGGATCTGTTGTACCTTAGAGCCTTTATGAACATATAGATCACATTTATGTTGATGTCTGTTGTGTGCCTGATGATTTCATTCCTATCCCTGAAGCAACTGCAAAGAATATTATAGTAAAACCACCTCTTTCTTCTGGATATTTCTTTCTGCCTACTTGAATAGAAACCAAAGAAGAACTTGTATAAATGTCTTATTCATGCCAGCAGTCTTTATATGTAATTCTGTTCAAATGAAAGAATGAGTGATGTCTCCTCAGAGGATGTAATTGATAAACATGGTTCACAGTATTTGAAAAGAGTTGCCAGATAGCTTGGGAGGCAGAAGAGACATGTATTGGTAAAGCACTGATTTTCAGATGTTATCCTTAAGTAGTTCTGGTTTAAGAGTGGTTGATTTTTAATTTAAAAGTGAAGAAAACACGGTTGTTTAAATGTCCCTAGTTCTTACCTATGTATTCTTCTGACCGCTGTTACTTAACAATGTTAGAGAAGCACTTGCCTTTTGAGAGTTTATTTTTCCCTTGCCATTATTCAAAGACATTGTAGAAAAACTCTTAAGAAGTTGCCAGAAGATACAAAAAGATGGCTCATCTTTTATGGGCTTGCCTTATAATCGAAAAGATAAGAATTTTCCACTTGAAGAACAATAGTCTTTCCAGTTTAAATCAAGTCTAGCTTGATGGAATACTGTAGTCAAAAGCCAGAACATCTTTTTAGGATACTTGTTTTGATTACAGAAGTGTCAGACTTCCTGTTAGGGGTACATTTTTAAAGCTTAAAACTTACAATCATGAAATCATGCTAAGCCTCTTTTCGTAGGCAGGAATTAATATTCATACAACTATAAGCCTAATTATACCCATTATTATCATCATCAATGCCAGGTAATTATTGATTTGTGTGTATTAGAACTAGTAATCCTAGCTGAAACATGCTTTATTTTCATTGAAAGCACTGTTTTAGATTATGCTTCACATATGTGAAACATAATGCATTTAATGAGACAAGTTCAGTGCTACTCAAAATCTGTATATTTGGTCTTCTGTATATGTAATATGTATTTAAGGGATGTGAGGAGGATGGGAGAAAATAATAAGCAAGGTAACAATATTCTAGGGCGCTTCCTCTTAAACTTCAAACACTTGTCTTCCTAGGGCTGAGGAGTTGCATCAGTGGGTAAAGAGGTTGGGAGGAGGAAAGATGTCAGTTCTAATCCCTGGCACCCACATGAAAGACAGGTGTGTGATGTGTGGCTGTAACCTCAGCACCAGAGAAGAGAGTCGAGGTCTGTGAGTTCATGGGCCAGCCAGCCTAGCTGAAATGACAAACTACAGGTTCAGTGAGAGACCTTGTTTGAAAGCATAAGGTGGAGAGGCAATTGAGGAAGACAGACACCTTGTTGTCAAAACATGCACGCATGGGCAAGTTCACCACCCCTCCATTTTGCTTTTATGTGAGGAGCCATGGCTATGTAACCGAAATAAAAAACATACATACAGTGAACCTTCTAGATACACATATAAAGAAAATTTACTATTTTTAAAATTATTCTAAAAAGCAAACTAAAGATATATAGCTTGGGGGGTAGAGCATATGGTTAATATAGGAGAAGTTGAGGGTCTGTTTCCAGCATCAACTGTAATAACAAAACCTATTTTCTGTTAAATTCTTGGTGAAACATCTAAATCTTTGCAAAGTATGAAGTGTCTATGTCTCAGTTGTAGAGGGAAAACCTCTTAAATACAGTTGTCAGAAAATGGAGAGTTAGCTCTATAAGCTTATAATCCGCTTATAGCATTATAAAGGCATTTGAGGGGACATTTAATGGTTATAGAGGTCTCTTAAAGATAGAAAATTGGAAGAAAGCCTCTTTGGAATCAAAGTAAGACTTTAAGTTGTCTTTAGAATACACAGAAACAAGTTTTTTTTTTTATTTTTAATTTTGCTACTTTATTTTAATGAGTGGGTGTTCTGCATGCATGCATGCCATGTATATGCAGTACTGGTGAAGGCTACCTAGCAGAAGCCATCGTATTTTCTGGAACTCAAATTACAGGTGGTTGTGAGCTGCCATGTTGGTGCTAGGAACAGAACCAAGTCCTTTGCAAGAGCAACAAATACTCAACAACTGAGCCATCTCTTTGGGCCCCTAAAGGAGGTTTTTAACTGCCCTTTGCTTAGGGACATATCTTTTTATCATCACAGTGAATTTAGTTTTATTGAATGCCCCAAGAAAATATAAATTATTAGAACTGAGACTACAGAATGTTTAATTTTTTATAATGAAAGAGAAAGAGAACGAGAAATGTGCGTGTTCACATGTATGCAGATGTGCTCACTTATGCATGTGCACAGTGGAGGAGAACATCTGGGTTTTCCCTTTGTCATTTTCTGCCTTATTTCACCTCACTAAACCTGGAGCTAGGCTGGCCAGCCAGCAAGCCTTAGTAGTCCTTCTGTCTTTAACCTCCATAACACTGTAGTTGCAAGGGTGTGAGCCATTAGACCCAGTGCTTTATATGCTTGCTGAGAGTCAGGCTCAAGTTTTCTTGCTTGCACTCTCAGTGCTGTTACCACTGAGCAACCTTCTCTAGCCCCTTGACAGCTTTCTTTGTGAATTAAAAATATCAGAGAATGTAGTCACTGTTGTTAACCACAAAATACCATTATCTAAGAACATTTCAGCAAAGCAAAGGTAAATTACCAAATCATTATTTCTTATGTTTGTTTTGGACTTAATTTTGTGTGTGTGTGTGTGTGTGTGTGTGTGTGTGTGTGTGTGTGTGTGTGTGTGTGTGTACCTTAACTTACTTCATTTTCAAGATGAGTAAATTTGGGCAATATCCCAAGTTAGCCAGACTTGAAATTAGAATGAATTTATTTAATGTTTGCAGTTATATTTGATGCCCCTTATGTCATAAGTACCTTCCAGAGATTGGGGTGCCAATTCTACACTTCCAGTATTGGACCTCCTTGTTATGTGATTGTCATAGCTCTTTTACTTTTTGGGTTTACTGAGTTAAACAAACTAATGCTAATAGTGTTTTCTTATTATTACCATAATCACCATCATCATTGAGTGTGTGTGTGTGAACATATACAGGCACAGATGGACATCAGATAATAATTTTGTGAAGTTTTTTCTCTCCACCTTTATGTGTGTGCTAAAGATTAATTAGACTCATGTTTTTAGGCTTACACAGTGTCCTAGTTAGGATTACTATTGCTATGATGGAACACCATTACCAAAAAGAAAGTTGGGGAGGAAAAGGGTTTATTTGGCTTACACTTGCACATTGCTGTTCATCATCCAAGAAAATCAGGACAGGAACTCAAAACACAGCAGGAACCTCAAGGCAGGAGCTGATACAGAGGCCATGGAGGTGTACTGCTTACTAGCTTTGTCATCATGGTTTGCTCAGCCTACTTTCTTACAAAACTCGGACCACCAGCCCAGGGTGCACAATCAATCACGAATTAAGAAACTCTCCTGTAGCTAAATCTTATGGAGACATTTTTTTTAAGTTGAGGTTTCTGCTTTTCAAATAACTCTGTCTTGTGTCAAGTTGACATAAAACTGTCCAGTACATATAGTAAGTGATTTAGACACAGGGCCAACTTCTGCTATATAGAGACTCAACTTGAGGTAGGCTATGGCACAACCCTTTTGGGGAGACCTACAAAGCACTGCCTTTGAAACTGTGGCTTCCCCAAGAACCATATTGATCTACATTGCCATTCCCACCTGACTAAATGTCCAAAGTGTGAAGAGAAAGAATTTTTCATTATTGATTCTTTGTTCATATATGTGAGCTCAGTGACCAGGCTTGATATTGGGTCTTGAGTAGATTTAGAAAATCGGGTAGCCAGACTACCACTTGATTTCTCCATCTTTTATGACTTAGTTACGTTGTGTATTTAGCAATAGGGTCTTACTCTCAAGCTCTGGATGGTTATCAAGAGCAATAGAAATACCCTGTAATGTTTGTGGGTCCATGGAACCACATTGGACAACAACTCAAAAAGAAGTAACCCATTACTGGTACTGGGGGTTTTGTTTACTAGCATGTGGTACCTAATTGGGGTATTGTCCTTCATTCTAGGGTGACTTTATTTTAAATTGTAATATGTGTATAGGTATTCATTTTAGAATGTTTCTGCAGTACTATCTCCATGTGGCTTTTTCAAAGGGCCTTTAGTGTTAGCTATCCCTCTTCTACCCTGACCCCCAACCCGTCCCAGTTTCATCCTTCCTGTTCCAATATTTTTTTTCCTCCTTTATATTACTATATTCTGACTCCCTTCCCTTAAAAGAACCCCTCCTCTCCCATAGGTTCTTACTACTTTTCTAACTGCTATGGTTGTTCCAGTTAAAACACACATATTTAAATGTTGAAAATTGATATTCACATATGAGAGAAAACATGTGAATTAAATGACATCTTTAAAACATTTTATCGTGTGTATGAGTGTGTGTGTGTGTGTGTGTGTGTGTGTGTGTGTGTGTGTGTGTGTGTGTGTGTTTGGGGTAAGTGTACTAGAACTCACCACACAACCGTACCTGGCCTCAAACTCATGGTGACCTACCTACTTCAGCATCCTTAGTATTGGAATTTCAGGTCTGTGCCAAGTTTCCTGGCTAAAGTATTTACTTTTCATTTTTACTTCTTACTATGTACCCTTCTACCTAAATCCTTAATGTGTATCAAAGATTTCTGTCACAGTTGCTCTTAATCTTTTACTAGAATATTGCAGAAAATACTGCAAAATCTAGAGGGGGAAAAAAATCACCCATGATCCTTTTATCTAGGCAAACATTTTTGTTTCGTTTCCTTTCAGTCTTTTTCCTATGTGCAGATATTCTTACTGATTTTCACATGGTGACTTTTTAAAAAGTGAATTTTGCAAACAAGTTTTTAGTAAGAAATCAGTAGTTAAGTGGTTTGCTTCATTTACATGTTCATGGTATTCTTTCGTTTTTGGATCAGTTTCTTGTTTTCTTCCCTTGAGCTGCTGTTGTCATTAGTTGAAAAGCAATTTCCCATTAGGTGTTTATTATGTAACTCTGATGGTCTTTGATTGCTTTGTTTGTGTCTTCAATAAGATTTCTAATAATCTTTATAATTCTCATCAAGGTAAAGTTATTGATTAATCCAGAGTTCACTCATTTTCTTTTGCTTTGTTTTTTGTTTGTTTTTTTCTTCTAGCATGGTAAGCTTTACTGAGATTCACTATTATAACACCCAAATAATTTGAATGAAATGTTAATTTGTTAATAATTGTCTCTTACATTGCTTTAGGATTTATAATTTCAGCATGTAACATAACAATATGTCTGAATAGTAGAAATACTAGAAGTATCTTCTAAAGGTATATTCATAAAAATTAACAATCTTTTTTGTAACACATTTATTTGCATAATGTGCACAAGCTGGTATGGTGATGTGTTGTGGTGTTTTTCAGACCTCAAAGGAAGATCTCCTGCAGGCTGATTTTGAAGGCGCTTTGAAATTCTTCAGAGTTCAGCTTCCAAAGAGATACCGGGCAGAGGAGAATGCAAGGAGATTGATGGAGCAGGCTTGTAATATTAAGGTAAGATCTATGAACTTACACATAATAATGGTATACTTTGCATGTAGAATAACATAAACATAGCAAATTGTTTTAAACTCCTTGTGTCTTTACTGATTTCTGAGTGTACTTTAGGGATGTTGTGTACAAATTAGTCTTCTCCCAGACTTTTTTTTGTCATCCAGGATGTTGACAGTTGTAAGTTTAGTAGGACTTACAGTGAAAGGTCAGTGACTGAGATTATAATAAAAGGGAGGCAAACATTTATCTTCTAGGTGGGGCTCTGGAATGGGCTGCTATAATAGTGGTTTCCATGGCAGCAGACTTGGTATTTTAGCTTTTGCCATCTGTTTTAAAATTATTTAGGACAGAGCAGGAAAAACATGCCAAGCAGGTCTTTCCCTTTTTCTAAGGTACTTAACAAAGTTTGAGACTCGATCTGTCTGGAGCCATCTCACATCTACCAAATGACTGTAAATATATCTATGATCAAGCAATTCTTATAAATTAACTTAAATTGAAAACTATCGCTAGAAAAAATAAAATCTCTAAAAGATTTGGAACCAGTTTGCTAATATCAATACTTATGCCTCCAGAATATATTTGTATAACCATGACATAAATATAAATTTGTTATTAGATTGGTAGACCAGTGTTATGAACCTTATATTATTGCAGAAGAAAACAGACTATAAATAATTAACATAATAAATTATTTATGTTAGAAGGTGATTAAGTAGATGTAAAGAAAAAGAAAAGGAAAGGTGAGTTGTGTTGTTTTTTACGAGTATGTAAATGGAAATGAATGAGACAAAGGATAACTCATGGACATGTCCTGAGGATTAACATTCCAGGCAGGGAATAGTCAGTTCAAATGTCCTGAGACCAGCTCAGGCCTAGTGAGTTTAAACGATGACATGTAGGCCAGTAGAGCGAGAAAGAGTATATAGAATCAGAATAGAAGTTAGATCCCGGACTTGTCAATTGCTATATTTAGGTTTATTTTAAAGTGGGGGCCCTGGCAGGGAAGAATAATTTGTTCTGGGTTCTGAGAAAATCAAATCAGCTATAGTGATGAGTAAGAATGAGTAAAAAAAAAGAATGAAAAACACACAGAACCTGAAGTAATCCCATGGGCTGATAGTGACCATCTAAACCAGGTTAGTAACAATGGAGAAGAAATAGATTGAAAGTGGCAAAAACTTGGGCAAACCTTGAAATTTACTATGTGTAAATACAGCTGTAGGAAGACAAGGCAAGCTCATTCTAGATTTTTAACTGAGCAAATAAAATGTTTCCATTAATTTAATGAGCTTATTACTTAAGATATAATTATATGAGCCTAATAAATAATTAATCTAGAGTTCTTCTAGGTACTATTTCCACTATAACACTTAAACACAAACAAAAGATTGTCTCTCTATGTAACCTCAGCTGGTCACTATATAGACCAGACTGGCCTCAAGCTCTCAGATTTCCACCAGCCTCTTTGTCCTGAGTTCTGGGATTAAAGAGGTGTGACACCATGCCCAGTTTATAGGCTTGTAAAACTTATCTCAATTTTTAATTCTAACTTAATTTTAAAATAAATTACGAATGCTCCAGAGCACAAATCAATGCTGAAAGTAAATAATTGAATATAAAATTATTTTGCCTTTCAAATGAACCCCATATTTTAAAAGATCATTTTCTAAGTACACCCCCAAAAAAAACAGACCTCTCAAATTCTCATCCTGAGTGCTAAGTTTCTAGGGTCTTTAAGACTAATTATTTGAGCTGAGCATAGTAACATATACCTATTTTCACAACACTTAGGCGGTTGAGGCAGAAGGATTGATTCAACTTGTTTGAAGCCCAGGCTAGACACTGTTGGAATACCCTTTATCTCAAAACACAAACCAAAAAGACAGACAGGCAGATGGTTGGACATACACAAATGTGTGTGTGTGTGTGTGTGTGTGTGTGTGTGTGTGTGTGTGTGTGTGCGCGCGCTCATGTACACACATGTACTAATTGGCTGAACTACTGTCAAAATTATGTTTACTCTTAGACTTTGAAGTTGTATTCCAAAGGGCTTGGAACTGTTAACTGTATTTTGTAGGAAGTAAATTTGAAATAGGTTTTAGCTGCTGGTTGTTCAGAGATGCCAAGAGAATTATAGTTATACAGATTATGTTTAGATTACAGTTACTTTAGAAGTCTGTTAAAGTAAAGTATTCAGTTCCAAAATGCACCAGGCCTGACACATACTTTTAACGTTGACTCTTGAGAGGCACATGCATGTGGATTTCTGTGAGTTCAAGGACAGCCTGATCTACATACCTAGTTTAGGCCAGCCAAGACAACATAGTAAGACTCTGTTTCAAAAAAATAATAAAAGTAACATACAAAATGCAATGTTACCTTGAAAGAAGGAAGTTAGGGAGGGAAGATAAGGTATTGGGTGCCTATTTTGTACCAGGAACTATGCCAGAGAGCTCAGGAAACAAGGATTCAAATGGAGCCTGGGGGATTAAAAAGAGGTATGCAGGTTTGGGGAGGATGCAGAAATCCATAGGTGAGGAGACTGCATAACTATCTAATACTTAAATGTAGATCCTGATCAGAGGTTAGGATGAGAAGTCTGGTATGTACACTGGGTGAGGGGATCAGGAGACTGGCAAGGTAAGTGGAAGCCTGGGCTTTAATCTGGGCTTTAACCTAAGGACTCTGGTAAGTACTGAGAGGTCTTGAATAAAAGACAGAAAAGACCAGATTTATGTTTTAGAAATGTCATTCTAGCTGCTGTGTGGAAAATGCACTGGCAAATGCCTTATTAGATATGTTGGCGACAACACTGTTCAGGCACTGTTGCAGTAGTCAAGTGAGGAGTGACTTGATTGATTGGTATGGTCTGGAGAGATATTAAAGAGATAGAATCAACAGACTGGTTAAAGGCGCACTAGGACAGGGGAAGAGTGCCAGTGAAGATACTCAGCATTCCTGTGGTGGCAACTTGATAGAGATCACACTCAGAAAGAAAACAAGAGAATAAAGTGTATGAGTGGGTAATAATGAGTTAAGATGTGTTAGGTTGCTAGTATATAGCCCTACACTCATATCCAAATAAGCAGTATATCCGGTAGTCACATGGATAATGAAGTAAGAGGTGAGCTAAAAATAGGTATTCAGAAGTCATAGCATTAAAACTATGGAGTAAGTGACCTCTCATAAAGAGATACAAAGTGTTCAGAGAGAAGGGTTGAAGATCAATGCTTAAGCATAAAAAATGAACTGCGGATAGAAGTGGGCCAAACTAAAATGGCAGGGGAAACTCAGAAGAATATGACATGTGAATGTTAAGGATTAGGGCATTGTTATCAAGAAAATATATTTGAGCCCCTGGGTTCCATCCTCAGCACAAGATGAGGAAGATGATGAGGACAAGGTAACCAAGAAGTATCAGTGGTGCCTAGAAGTCATATAAGTTACTGAGGACTGGAAAGTGAACTCTGTACAATAATACTCAGTGATTGGTACATTAAAGGTCTTAGAGGAAGCAGTTTCAGTGGAGTGAAGTATAAGGCAATCATCAAAAGGATAAATAAGAAGTGAGTAAATGGAGGAATAAAGATGGGTGCTTTCTCTAAATGATTATAGAGACAGGAAATGGAAGAGATAGCCAGAAAGGTAGTTAGAGTGTCAATATGAGAGCAAAATGGAAGACGTGCCTAAGATGGATTTGTAGAATAGGAATGTTGAGTCTCTAAATGCTTAAAACCTTAATGAAACTTAAATTTTTACAATGAGCATCTGGAATGTGCCAGGTACTATGCTAAATCCAAATAATATGAGGCTGAGGAAAAGCAAATATGCTCTCTAAACTCACAGAGCTTTCAGTGTTGTAAGGAAGATGTTCATAAGATAACCACGTTAGTAATAAAGTTATGGGGATGGGACTATAACTGTAGAGTGCTTGCCATTGTCCTAGTTACTTCCTCATATGTACGATAGAATACCCAAGCAAAAGCAACTTAAAGAAAGAAGGGTTTATCTTAGTTTCTAGTCTCAGAGAGATACAGTCCACCATGACACAGCAGCAGGAAGAAAGGCATGCAGGTAGGAACCAGAAGGATGAATGGTCACATTTCATCCACACTCAAGAAGAGTGGGAGCAAGAAGTGGGGCCATGCTATAAAATCTCAAGGCCCATGCCCAGTGACCTACTTCCTCCAACAAGGCTTCACTTCCTAGAAGTTCACAACCATCTCAAGTATCACCACTAGCTGGGGGCCAAGTATTCAGACACACAAGCCTATGGGGAACAGTTAACATTCAAACCACCTCTAACATGCACTAAGCTCTGAATTCAAGCCCCAATACCGCATAAACTAGGTGTGGTAGCATATATCTATAACCCCAGAACTCATGATACAAAGGTAGAGACAGAATGATCAGGCAAGTCATCTGCAGCTTCATAGTGATTTCTAGACTATCATGGGATACATGAGTCTCTATCCCAAAAACAAAACAAAGCAAACAAAAAACAACAACAAAGATATATGAGAGCAAAGAAAACAAAACCTGATTTTTTTTTTTTTTTGGTTTTTTTAAGAAAGGGGTTCCTTTTGTAGCCCTGGCTATCCTGGAACTTGCTCTGGCCTCAAACTCACAAGCATCTGCTTGTGTCTGCCTCCCGAGTGTTGAGATTAAAGGTGTACTTCACCACCACCAGTCCACAAACCTGATTTTAATCAGTAATTTAGGGAATGTTTCCTAGAACTGAGATAATAGAGGCATTCCAGAGTGGGGGAATCTTGTGTACAGAGCCTGTCAAAGAGGAGATTAAAATAGCTTGTAGAAATTAAGAGAGGACCAATGTGTCTTAGTGCAGAGTTATGAGAATATAAGAGACCAAACTCTCTCTACCTGACAATAGAAAGGGACCCACAGAAAGAGAAAAGCTAAAGATTCAATAAGGAAAAAGAAATACATCAACAGTGAAGGGTCTGCTAGGAAGCAGAGAGTCATCTTAGAATAGGTCTTTCTTCCATTGCAATACAGGAAAATAAGCAATGGATGTTGAGTAAAGGTCATTGTACAATTTAGTGAGGAGGAAACAGGAGTTGTTCCATCAGAAGCTCTGTTATTTCTGTTAAGCAGGACCTATAATGAAGGGGCTATAGTAGAGTAAGACATCTGAAGCACGTGAACAAACAAACTTTTAGGCTTTGTAGAAAAACAAAATAATTGCTGGACTGTATGATTAAAGATAATGAATCTGTAATAGCAAAAATCTAAATGTTTTGTGGTTTCTCTAGAAACCTTGGACAGTTTGAATGTATATTTGGAGAAAGGAGAAAGTTATTTCAACCTTAGTTGAAGTTTGTCAACATGAGGCAAAGAAATGGTAATATCCCTTTGGATAAGGGGACAAGAGGACAGAGAAAAGCATCCTGATTTGCAGTTCCTACCAATTTCATGGTGTAAATACTCCTGCTCCAGCTAATATTAATCTACCAGTAACTTAATAGCCATATCACTTAATTTCCAAATATTGGCAGTCATTCACCTATGGTGATAGCTGCTGTCTCCTGCTCCTTCAAGGGTCAAGAAGATGAGGCTAGTGGCAGGAGAGTGGTCAACATAATGGATACTGAAGTCTCATTAAAAAGAAACTGAAGACAGATTGGGACTAAATGCCTACAAAAGGAAGAGTACAACAAAGAACTGTTGAACTCCATGAATAGAAAGAATAGTAACTATAGACTGAGTTGACTAAATGACATATTTATAGTTACTCAAGGAATAAAACTTTTTTCAAAAATTCTTAAAGGTAGTTTTCTGATACCATTAAATAATTTGGTTTTCGGCTCAAGTTAATTGGTTGCAATACCATGCTAGTTGCTGTTGGCATTCCAAGCCAGCTACTATTATATGTTTCTCTTTGTCCTAACAATGGGACCTTCATTGCTTCTGGTTTGTAATGATCACATGTCCAAAACTTTGACATATGAAAGGAAGAATAAGCAAAAATGACAGAGGCAAATGAGTCTGTGGGGAGTGAATAAGGAGGCCCCTCTTGGCTAACCAGAAAATCCTAACCTGGACTGTGCTTATACACCAGAATTATCATCCTATACCAATGGCAAGATGTTACCATGGTAACTGATTGCCTCAGAACATTTTAAACTATATTCTAGTTTAATTACCTATGTATTGAGCTATTCAATTTCCAGTCTTCCAAAATAGATGAATACAATTTGATCTTACCCTTCATAAACCTTTATTTTAATGATAGTGGTGAATTCCTTTACCTTTTTTTCCCCTCTGAGAACTCCATCCATATTTGTACCCATGGATTTTAATTCATTTGAGAATTAAATAACTTCACTCTAGAGCAAAAATATAAGGAAAATTAATATTTAGGTCAATTTGCTTCTAACTTATTCATGTTGTTCGCTATTTATTGCTAGCCCCTGTTGTTGTATGTGAATAAAAATGTACTCTCCTAAATAGAGATTTTCTTTGAATTATCAGAAGCCACATAGCAGTTTGGTAATTCTGGATATACATTCTCTACCCTTATGTGCAATATTGAAGAGGTTCTTTTATTATTTTTTATTTTTTTTATTTCATGAAACAATGTCTAGTGTTCTTTTTCTATAATGATGTTTCTGTAACATGAACAAACACCCTTGGACCATTTGAGACAATTTGTTTAAAACTCCATAATCCCTTGCTGGAAAATGTTCATTAGATTTTCAGATACAGTAACTGAAACGAAGCAATTTATCAACACATTTTTTTTTTGAGACTTCCAAATAGAATTCCTAATCCTCATTGCACATTGCACCTCAGAGGTGGGGCATTGTTTTGTTTTTTTCCAAGAAGCAAGGAGCAGGTAAATGTTGGATGTTGTCTGAAATGATTGAAGATGTAGAAGACAAACCCCAGCTGCGTAGGCACCAGGCACCTTTTCTTAGAAAGCTCAGGCTTTATGCTGTTCTTAAGTGATTACCAGGCATGAGCTCCTTTGTTTGATTCTGCATTTCATCTTTACCCTTGTGCCTACTTCTGCCAGTTCATTAAAAAGAAAGCCTACAGACATTTAAAATTTAACTTGATGGGTGAACTGTGCATTCTATCATGAATTATTCTACATATACACCTTTAAATGCTCTTTCCCCACAGAAAATAAGATAAATAGACCCCCCAATGGCTTTTATATGGTTGTTTCTTCTTTAGAAGAAAGAATAGTAAACCATAGGAATATTGTTTTATACCCTTATGTACAAATCCAGATTGCTACTGTGTTCTCCCTGCACGTAATTAACAAGAAAAAGGAACACTTTCTCATCTAGTAGTATCCCTGTTTCTAGAAACTTTATTTTGCTTCCATCTTATTCTCTTCTAGTAATCTTTGAAAGCCTCAGTAAGATTAATGGTTGTGCTTTAAAAGGGACTTTTTATATTTTTTTTATATACCGTTCTGAAGTGTTAAACTAGTTGTTATGATTTATATTTACCAATGCTGCAGAGTAGACTTAGGGCTTTTCTTTAATTGAGAACAGCAGGTAACTTCCCCATACCTATTTATGATAAAAATCCATGATTCTTTGAGTTATGTATTTATTCTCTTGTTTTATTTCATATTAAGATTATATTTTAATTGTGCTTAATAATTTGGTTTGGGAATATGATTTGTACAGAAAAGTAAATATAGTATTCTTTTGTCTGCTGTAACTTTCTCATTGTAAATAATTTGATTTTGTTCTTTTAGTTAGAAATAAAAATAACATCAAATGTCTTGTTATTTGGACTAAGTTAGTCTAAGAAGGCAGTGACTTTGGTTCCTGGGAGCTCAGTAAAGATGTTCCTCAACTTAAGATGAGATATATGCATATGAGTTCATCATAAGGTTGCAAATATCATTAAACAAAAAAGACAAGTCTGGAATACTTAACCTACTAAAAGAAACATAGCTTAACAGCATACTAAACTGTAGAATATAGCTTTTTTGCCCTTTGATTCTTTGGCTAGCTGAGAAGTGCATTATGAGAATTTAACACATACTATTCGCCAGGGTAAAGGTCAGATTTAAAATTCAAAACTGGAAACATGGTTTCTACTGAATATGTATTGTTTATATGCCACAGTACAATTGAAAAGTACTTTCAGTTTAATCAATCTAAATTGGGATCTGTCTGTAGTCCAGACACTTAGCCACAATGGTTTCAGGTACCAGTGCCTCTACTTAGATACAAAACTTGATCACATTGTATTTACTATGCTATTATATATATCCTCATTTCCCTAAGTCTTCAATCCGTTTGGTATTTCTCTGGCAAGCAATCTGAATTTAGTACCTTGGATAGCTACTTATTATAAATTTTATTACTGTGCCCTCTTCCTCCTGTTTACATCTCTTCTTAAACATTTGGTTTCATACTTGAAATGGTGGAAAGAATATATAAATGAACACAGCACTCCAAAAAAGAAAATGCGTATTATTCACATATCTCAGATCATTGCTTGTCAAATTTTATGAACTCAAAGACAAACTACTAAGAGAAAAAGTTCTGTTCCTCAAAGGGCACAATCAAGTAGAGAATCCTTTTTCACTGACCAGTCCTCTGGCTTGAGGACTTCTTATTACTATCATCTGTGGGAACACAGCCATCTGTTTTGTCTATAATGTCTATCCTTGGTATTTTATCTTTCTGTAACCTGTGCTAATACTCCTTAATCACAAACATGCTCAGTAAGGCACACCTGAACGTGTCTGTACGTGGATTTCCTGAGATGATGAAATCGCAGAGGCCTGACCTAATGAATGGACCAGTTCTCTGACTGCTTCACTTCAGATGGTATAATTGAGAGATGGTAGAAAGTAAGGAGGTGGGCTGAAGAGATGGCTCAGTGGTTAAAGCACTTGCCACTTTTGCAGAGGACCTGTAGGAAGCATAGAGGTTCTTGTGTTCACAGATAAGCACTAGGGAAACTAGGAATGTTAAAAATGCAGGCTTGTTTCTTCAAAGAACTAGAGGTATATAACAGGTTTTCTGCTCAGAAGAATGAGAGCAGATATGGTTAATGACCTGGTGATATTTGTGCTGTGTGGACCACACCATGTCAGAACTTCTAGAGTCTAGGGGGAAGTAGACTCTTATAGTGACTTGGCTTTCTCAGTTTATAGAACCCATCTTTATAGAATGTCACATGTAATCAGTCTATAGAACTCATCTTTGTGGAAAATGTCACATGAACTTTACAAGTAGTTTTGATATAGTCATGTCTTAAGCTTTATTGTTCACATGGGATAGAGTTAATTACCACAGGAAAAATTTTCACCAAATTTTACTGTGCTTAAATATGCATAAAGTACTTGGGGTCAGGCTTTTGAAGTTTGCACCAACGCCAGCTACTAAGTCATGTTGAACAAAACTTCTTCTCTCACATGGATGGTTACTCTGCTGGCTTTACTGATCACAGGGGCACCCACCCCCCCACCCTAAAAGCGCGCACACACACACACACACACACACACACACACACACACACACACACACACACACACACACAATGACCCAGTTTCAATTCCCAGCTCCCACATGGTGGCTCAAACATCAGTAACTTCAGTTTCAGGGAATTGGATGCCCTCTTCTGGCCTGCATATGTGCTGCATAGACTTATATTCAGGTCAACTATCCATACACATAAAAGAATAAATCTAAAAATTTTTAACTAAAAAGAAAATAGGAGACAAGACCTGATTGGGGAAAGTATGTGACCAGGGGCGGTCTCTTGGAGGATGTGTTTTGTTCCTGGCCCTCTTCTCTGGCTGCTTTCTGGCAGATATTGGTCATAGCAAGAAAAAACCTAAAATATTGCTTTAAGGGACTGCCTGCCCCATTTATAGTATGTAGTTCTCTCAGTCTCTTTCAAGATATTACTGGGGAATTGGAAGGTTGATCATTGTTTTGTAAAGGAATCTCAGGATACAAACCACACAAAGAGGTGTCACCGCTAACTAATGGAATCTTCTGCTACTCATTTCAACACCTATCTCAGTGTTGTCTTTGTGTATTTTATGCTCCTTCCAGGCACAGCACAATCCCCTGTTATTCCTTACCTGAGGATCACTGCATTCTCTATTACCTCTTGATACTTTTGTCCTAAAAAAGTTTAGGCTAAAATTTCTCACATGTATTTGTTTTATAAAGTTCCACTTAAAAGCAAATAAACCATCAAAGAGAAAAGTCCCCTCCTCTCTCTGTCTCTTTACCTCCCCTACCCCTGTACCTGGTCTTTCTCTCTCTCTTTACACTTCTCCCATCTCTCCCTTAGTTTCTGGTGTCTGACAGCTACCATTATTATGTTTGTATGCATTTGCTTTTACTATGATGGCCATAACAAGAATCTTATACAGCCTGGGAATCTCAAGCAACAGAAATTTATTTCCCTAAAGTCCTGCAGACTAGATGCCTAAGATCAAGGGATCACCAGAATTGTTTTTTGAGAGGACTCTTTCAATGGCACACAGTGGTGGCCTTTTTGTACCTTCATGTGACCTTCTCTTGTCTGTATGTTCTGTGTCCTGACCTCTTTTTACCAGAACACAAGTCACTTTAGATTAGGAAACACCTTGTTTGAATTTAATTCCTCTGTAAAGGCTTTATGTTCAAAAACATTCAGACATACTGAACAGTTATGGCTTCAAAACATAAATTTGCCCATAGCCTTCCTTTCATAGTCAGTTGAATATAATTGACTTCTTGATTTCCCTGGACATATTCTTCTATATCTGAGCATGAGTCTTACTTAGCAGCTCAGAGCTGTACCTCCAATATCTGCTAACACATGGTTGTTTCCTATTTTTGTCAGCATATGCAAGTTCTCCAATTTTCTCTCATACCCTCGGATTATCTGAAAGATCCTACTTTTTTCACAACTCTACCCCCACTTCTGTCAGCCCACTTGCTTGGCAGAGAATTTCAGCTAGCATGCATGTTAGCTGAAAGTTCGAATTTACCTCATTGCCCTCTACTATTGTGACATTCCTGCATAAATTTACTTACAGTACTGAATATCTCATACAAACCCCCCCTAGTTCCTTTTTTTTACCTGTAAGAGGGACAGTGAATTTTACAAGTAAATGTCTCAGCACAACATCCAGTGGAAGAAGAAAGCCTATAGTATATTTTAATAGAATGAGTATTTTAAGCAAGGACATGGTTTGAATAAAATGTTTTACCCAATTTTAGAATAGCCATTGTTTTAAAGTTTGTGGCAGACATTATTCACAAAAAGGGAGGTTTTGAAGAAAGAAGGCTGTCTGATGGAGTGGGATTATCTGGAAACGTTCAGAATTTATAATTTCCAGCTGCTGGTGTTGTTGTCTGAACTCTGGTAGCTGTGTTGTACTCATCTCCACCTTCCTGTCTTCTCCAGTTTTCTCTACATACTACCTCCTATGTGCACATTAGGCAGGTTCTCTCCCACTTGGGCATCTCCAGTCTAGGGGGAAAACTCATCTGATCACTCCTCAGGGCCGAGAAAACTTCTGAGGGATATCCCCTCACATCATTCAGTTTACTCTCAGTCCACACTAGGATGCCAAGCTCTTGTCACAAACTGGCTCTTCTACCTAGAATACTTCCTTCTGTAGAGTTCCTGGAGAAAGTAAGAATTTTGGAGGCAGGCCCATTAAGGTTTGGTACTGTCTCTAATTCTTACTAGAGATCCTGAGACAGTTACTGAATCTTCTTGAACATGATGAGTTCCTAATTGTGAAATAAGGCCAATGCCAACCACACAGGAGATTGTTAGAATTAATTAAGTTAAACAGATATGTGAAGTGCTGGTTTGGTTATTTTCCTATTTCTTCCCATAGCCATGTGGTCAAACAAATCCATTTACTTTTTAAGACCAGATCATATGCCCTCTGGGAAACTAGACTGTTATTAGACTGTTATTTATTCTGACTCTGTAGTTCCTTCATTAGACAAGGGAGTAAGAATGTGTTTTCCTGAAGCCATGTTAGTGGAATTCAAGTCTCAGTTTTCCTGCTTACCAGCTCTGGCAGGTCTCTTAGGCTCACCTGTTACAAGTAGGTTTTTCCCCAGATTCAGTCAATCCTGTTGGCCAGTTACTATCATTGTTTATCAGCTAGCTCTGTCTTAATGATTAACCCATTTCTACTATTCTAAGTATTTTCACGTGGCTCATCTTACCGGCCAGAGCGGCTGGGATTCTACCTCTCCGGGCTCTCCATGTTGACTCCTCCTCACTACTTCCTCCTTCCTTCTTGTCTCCTAGCCCCGCCTATCATGCTTTCCCATTGGCCAACAGGTTAATATTCATTAACCAGTATGAGAAACATATTTACAGAATAACATCTCCCATCACTCACCATTTCAGTTTTCTCTTCCATAAAAATGGAGATGATAAAGAAGATTGCTATACAGATTACACAAGAGTTCTCTAGGCAAGAAAGAAGCATTGTAGAAAGCAGTGTATAGAATTTAGCATTTAATATTACTATAATAGTTTTGAGTCAGTCTGTCTCATTGCAAGGGATTGCAGTTCTAGCTTGCTTCTCGTAGATTGTATGTCTAGCCTAACATCTATAATAGAAGTTCACCTACTTCTTGTTGATACTTATTTGTTTAACAAATCCTGTTTGTAAGATATAAAGAATCTTGAGCTTCATATTTCCATGAAAATATTGATTGTTTGCCTTTTTGTAAGATAAAGGGTAATTTTTTTCTGAAAATCATGGTGGAAATATTTAAAATACCCTGCCCCCCCTGCCATGTGTAATACTGAATGGCACTCTAGCCTTATTTGCTATAGAAATGTGAAATAAAAAATGAGATTAGGGTCTGGAGATGTAACTCGTTTGGTAGCCTTGTATGTATGAAGCCCTGGGATAGATCCTCATCATTACATAAACCTGTGGTGCATGCCTGTAATCCCAGCATGTGGGAGTAGAGGCAGAAGTTTAACTTGGTCATCCTTGGTTTCATGATGAACTTGAAAGTAACCTGGGCTACATGACCCAAATTTTAGTGACTTTTGTTTTTTGAGTATGTATGTGTATAAGTATGTATGTATTTATATATGCATGTGTGTGCATGTGGATATGCATGATGGCACGTGTAAGCTAGAGGACAACATTGGGTATCATTCCTCAGAAGCTGGCCATCTTGTTTTTTTGAAATAGAGTCTTTCATGAACCTGGAACTTAACAATTAGGCTAGTCTGGTTAGCCAACAAGCCCACTTGCTTCCCCGCCCCTCCACACCCCCCCAAACACTCGGAGTACAAGCATGCATCACCTAACCAGCGTTTTTACATGTATTCTGGATATCAAACTCAGATCCTCATGTTTGCATATTAAGCACGTTACCAGCTAAGCTGTCTCTCCAGTCCTTAATGATTTTTATCAGAAACTAATCCAGAACCTGCTATAAGAGAATGAGGAGTTGGAGTGGAAACATGAGATTATATAATGTATTATATAATTAGAGAACGATATGGTGGGAAATAGGGAACAACAGTTGTTTTTGTTAAAGGTACTGCATGATTTAGCATTAACTTTGTAATGATAACATAGCAGTTATATCCTGGTTGTTTTCTTTTTTGGAAGTTTAGTATATTTATCATTTAATCACCAAAATAATGTCATAAAGTGGGTACTCTCACTGACACAATTTTATAGACTGACAAGGAATGTTCAATCCCTAGCAAAAGCTACTTGGATAATAACAGAGCCAAATTTTAGATCTAGACCATGTAGTTCCAGCATCTGATTTGCTATCTCTCTCAAGCTTTTGTTTGTACTTATCTGAGCCTGCAGTGCATAATTATGGAAAAAAGTCAGTTTTTCAATTTTATTTAATATTATCAGTATTTATCAATCACTTAATGTATTTAAAACTACTCTAATGCAGCAAGATTATGTTGTTATATAATTTATTCTTCATTAGTTAATATTTAACATTTATTATGTCCTACTGTTTCAGTTGGCAGTATGCTTAACAGTGATGACAGAAAACACCTCTGATTTCCTGAAGTTTGCAGGGCAACAGAGAAGACATATAACACAAAATCAATGTACACTATTATAAATCATGATAAAAGGAAAGGAAAGAGGAGGTTGTTAACAGACAAAAATAATAATGTAATCTAACTTAGATTAAGGAATGAAGAAAAATAAACCTTTCTGAAAAGGCGACATTTTAAATTTTAAGTCCCAAAAGGTTACTAGGATCTCATCAGCTGAGGATGAGTTAAGAACACACCAGAGGTCCAGGAGGGTTACTCAGTGGGTGAAGGCCTTGCCTGATGGCTGAGCTCCACACCAGGAACCCACACGATTACAGGAGAAAACTGACTTCTACAAGTTGTCCTCTGACCTCCACATATACACCCGTGGCAACATGGATGTGTCTACCTCACCACCAACCTCCCCCCCACACACACACACAAAATGAATAAATAAATGGAGAAAAATTAAACTCATTACTAGAGTAATTTTTTCCTTGTAAATAAAAGATTTTGGAGTCAACTGGGTTCTTTTGTCTAGACAGGTGAATGCTTTTAGGCAGACTAAGCTATAGAAGAAGAGAATGAAATAGGAGAGCATGAAATAGATATAAAAACAATACTGGAACCATGAAATGATTAGAAAGGAACAGTTTAGAAACTGCCTGTCTTAGTTGCTGGACTAGCATATGCCTACCTTACTATCCCTTAGGAGATTGAAACAGGAGTGTCATAACTTTGAGGCCAATGTGGGCTGTACAAAAGAAGCTGCTGGGCTGGTGAGATGAGTCAGCAGGTACTTGCTGCCAAGCCTCAGGACCCATATAATGAAAGGAGAGAACCAACTCCTATAAATTGTCCTTTGATTGCATTACTCACACCCTGATACACGCATAGATGCACACATACACAATGAATCAATTAAACATGGATTTAAAATTTCAAAAAAAACCCACCACCTTTCTTATTTTGTATACTAAGGATTAGAATGTGCTGTTAATCTGCTTAGTTGACTCCCCATGGGAGGCCTTATTCTCTCTGATGAGTAGAGAGGGGTGGGGGGAAGGTGGAGCTAACCTGAGGACTGAAGGAGGGGAGGCAGGGGGAACTGGTTGGGATATAAAATGAATAAATAACTTAAAATAGAAAAAAGAATGTGCTGTTATCAAGCATATCAGTGGGGCACGGAAGAGCTCATCCTTTGGTCAAGGAGGGTACTGTAAGATTGTGAGGTATTGATGGAGAGTGAGAGAAATGGCCAGACGCAAATTCCAGATTCTCATTTCTAAGTGGCAAAACTAAGAACATCATTTTTCTCCCTTCAGAATCACACAGATGTGCTAGGAGAACAAAACAGAAAGAATATAGTCCTCATCTTCAAAGAGAGTAGGAGATAGATATATGCAGCCCCAAACTCCCTAACATGTCAAATGGCAGAGAAATACAGTTGATAAAGATGCCCACAGCTATGTATCTCAGGCAAAGATGACAGAATTCTCAGGGAAGCAAAACCAGCAATGTCTACAGGAGCATCTTAGGACTTGAGTATTCATAAAGAAGCCTGATGGGCTCAATGAATACTCATCCAAATACCATTAAAAATAAGACCAGTGGTGGTGACCAAATAGTGGCAGAAATATTAATTCACTAATCATGTCATTGATAATTCTGTCGTAGATTAAGGCATTTACAGTAGTAGAAGGCTGCGTGCCAATACATAAAATGTCTTTATCACTGATTGAGATCCCAATATGGAAGGGTAATAATTTATATGATATGATAAGAATGCTATTTGAAAGAAGGTCGGCTGGTGTTTGAAGCCCAGTAATCATTTTATCTATCACACTCTACCTACCTGGCACTGAGCTGTGTTTTCTGTATAGGTCATGCTTTGTAGATAATGGCTTAAAAAAAATTAAACCCAGTGGGCTCAGTTTCAGAAACAGAGGTGTTTCCTGGGATAGTTGTGTGAAGTGAGCTTCTGAGAGCCATGTTTCTGAGTCCGTTCAAAGGCCAGCTTTGCCTCGTTGCCCAGCCCTGGCTCTGGTAGATAGTTTCCAGAGGTGTTGGTTGAACTTTGAGGAGCAGGGGGAGGGGTGATATCAGTGACTCCCTGTGATACTTGCTACCGAGCCACATTTGGGATTTTTTCTTGTATGCTTGTCCTCTGAATGGTGTTTTTTCTAGGCCAGATACAAAACCAGCTGCTATCTGAAACCCCCACCCCATCACAGATGTGTTGGGTTTGCTGTTCAATGCTATGCAGCCACAAAAGATAAAGTCTGTGGATGAGATTCTGGAAGTACACTGTTTGTCATGTTGTAGTTGAGTTTTTCACAGAAGCCTGTGCTTTGGGGAAGTATTATAAAAAGGTGGCATGCTACACACTCTATTTCTGTGTGTCGTATGTGCACATGCACATGCAAGCCAGAAGTGGATATTAGGTGTCCTTCTCTGTCATTCTGCAGGTTTAAGATAGGTTTAAACCCAGTACTCAGGAGGCAGAGGTAGGTGGGTCTCTGATTTGATGACACCCCGGTCCACAGAGTTCTAAGACAGCCAGGGCTACACAGAGAAACTGTCTGCTACACACACTCAGTGATACTTCTTATGACATATTTTCTACATGGATACTGTATGTCAAACTCAGGTCCTCATTCCTATTTAACAAGCAGTTACACACTGAGCCATTTCTCTTGCCCCACATTTCCATCCCACATAAATCTCTGCTATTTTCATGGTTCAAACATGGAGCAAATGCTTGCGCTCTCTCTCTCTCTCTCTCTCTCTCTCTCTCTCTCTCTCTCTCTCTCTCTCTCTCTCTCTCTCTCTCTCCTTATTGATTCATGAATGAATTGCTTGCTGGGAAAGAAACAGCACATTTCTAGGTCCCATATTACACATGTATTGAGGCTAAATAACCTCACATAGGAGTACTCTTACTGCTAAAACACTAGGGGAAGGGAGCTACTATGTTTTATTAAGCAGGGACCTTTCATTCTTAAAAGTGAGTTGATTCCTTTAGAAGCCATATGCGCTGCCAAAGGGAATTATGACCAAGACATGTTTTGGGGGAATAGATGCCAAATGCCCATCTCACCTGATGATTACTGTTCTAATATTTTCCATTAGCTACTTTCAGCTCAGGAAATAGATTAGACCCTTAATGGCCTATGCAACCAGGAAATAAGCAACATATTCATAGATTCCACCAGTGAATTTGAAATAAAGCTTCCTGCTTTTTAAAAATGAATGCTCCTGCCTGGAGATAGCTCATTGGTTAAGCGTACTTACTGCTTTTTCAAAGAAACCCTAATTCAGTTTCCAACATCCACAAGAGGCAGCTCACAACCATCTGGTACTCCAGCTCCAGGAGATCCAACATCTCTGGCTTTCACATACAGGCATGCACATACCTACACATAATTAAAAATAATAAAAATACGCCTTTTAAAAATCAAAAAAGGTATTACTTTAGTATATTCACCCCAACATGTTAGAAAATGATGTATGTTCCTTTCTCAGGCCAGCTCTTCTAGAATACTTTCCCTGCAATATTTTCAATAAAAGAATATAAACATAAAGTCACATTTTTAGAGGCAGCTTGATTTTATATACTAAGTATAAGGTATCAATTTACCATTAAGCCTAGACCCTATGTTCTGTGGCAGTAGAGAACATCCCATATCTTATTTTATGCTGCAGTATGCAAGAAGTATGGCCCAGAACAGCTTTGTGAACACTCTGATGGCCCTGCTGGGGCCATCTTTGTCTCACCTTATTTAGTGCCAAGAGGTTAGCTATGCTTTGTGAACAACATTAAGAATAACTGTCTTATACACAATCCAAACACAAGTCATGCTTTTAGCTTTCCTTGGGGCTTTAAGAGCCAATAAGGCTGGCTGGTTCCCATTCAAAGTTTGCCACAGCAGCTCTGTGGTTTGGAAACTGTGATATAAGCAGTTGAGTTAGAGGATATCAGAGGGTTTGTCCAGCTCTTTTATCACACAAGTCAGAATTTCATCAGTCATTTCTTCAATTCCTAAATTCTGCCTCTATAGCCTTGTTTTCTGTACCTAAGACAAAACTCTTGAGAAGAACAAGATTTAAATGACATAAGATTTTGAAAAGAAAAGTTCAAGTCAGAGTTCTTTAAAAACACACAAAGGATGTTTTATGAAAAGGTGTTTCCCCCCCATGTGTATAGACAAATACATGTATTTTTATTGTATGAATACATTTTATATTATTACTATAGGCTATTGATAAAAATTGTGATAGGTTGTGAAAATAAGGATCATTAAAACCTTGTACCTACATGTATGTCATTATTACTGCTTGTTGACTCTTCTTACCAGCAACTGGACCTTGGCAACAAAATTTGGTTTGGTCAGAGATAGTATTACTATTACTATGGAAAAACAAATCGGAAAAGTACCCAAAGTATGTCAGCATCTGGTAACAAGTGCCTAGTTCAATTGAATAAGCAGTTCAATTTGAGTAAGTTGAGTATGGCTGGTAACTTAGTCCTGTTGATGAGTAGGTACCCAGCAAATATGAAGTGCCAAGTTTGATTCCTGGCATATGGAGTTTCATACTAGCTTGGGGGCAGTCTGTAGCAAGACCCTGTCTCAAAAAGAGGAAGGGGAAGTCTGGGAAGGTAGCTCATTGGGTAAAGCACTTGCCATGAAAACATGAGGACCTGAGTTCAGATCCTAGAAATTCATATAAAGCCAGACAGCAGCACTGTAATCCCTGTGCTTCTGTGATGAGATGGGAGATGGAGACAAGAGAGCCCCAGAAGCTCACAGGCAGCTTACCTGCTGCACTCATCAATGATCGATCAAGAGACCTCGGTTGGTTGAAGGTGAAGACTGACACCCAGGGTTGTTTTGTGATCTTCATACATGTTCTGTGTATAAACACACACACACGCACACGCGCGCGCACACACACACACACACACACACACACACACACACATACTCATGTATGGTAAAAACAGTATCTACTCTGACAATTTCAGTATACAATATAGTTCCAATGATAATCACCATCCTGTACTTTACATTATCAGAATTTAACCATTCAGATTCGCATGATGGCACCTGCCTGCAATCTTAGCACTTGGGATGTTGAAGCAGACTATGTCATAATTGAGGGTTTGTGCCCTTTGACCAATATCTCCCTATTGCCTCCTGCCCTCAAAATCTGGCAACTAGACTTCTATAAATTTGATATTCTTACATTATACATATAAATGATATCAGATAGTATCTATTCATTGTGGTAGCTTATTTCATTTAGCATACTGTCCTCCAGGGTCATCTAGTTTTTTTCAAATGGCAGTTTCCTTTTTTATGAGCTACTATCCCATTTACATATATAAACATATGCATCACATGTCCCACATGCAGCTACCCACTAACTGACATGTAAGTTGATTCTTGGCTATTGTGAATAATGCTTCAATGAACTTAGAAGTATGGATATCCCTTCAAGATACTGAGTTCATGGGGCACTGGTGGAGGAGCATGTCTTTAATCCCAGCACTGGGGAGGCAGATCTCTGTAAGAATTCAACTCCAACTTAGTCTACATAGTAAGTGCTAGGCTAGCCAATGCTAAATAGTGAGACCCTGTCTCAATAAATAAATAAGTAGAACAAACAAAACCCCACCAACTAAAGTTTGCTGACTTGCTTAAAAAGAGATTGCAAGATCAAAGAACATTTCTCTTAATAGCTTTTTTGAGGAACCTTCCTGATGTTTTCCATAACGGTTGTACAGATTTACATCCCAACAGTGAATAAGGTTCTATTTTCTCCATACTCTTACCAATGTTTGTCCTTTTTGTTGTTTTTTGAGACTCACTATGTAGCTTTAATTGTCCTGAACCTCAGAAATTCTCCTGTCTCTGTCTCTGTCTCTGGGTGTTGGGGGATGCGCTGGCTACCCTTGACATTTTTGACAGTAGCTGTTTTAACTGCAGTATTGTTGATTTTCATTTCCATTTCTCTGCTGATTCACTATTCCTTGGGAAGTGTCTGTAGATTCTTTGTCATTTTTCCATTTGAGTCATTCTGTTTGTGTGCTTATTTGCTATTGAATTATACACATTCCTGATGTATTTTGATTAATAATCTCTCATTAGATACATGATTTAAAAATATTTTCCCATTCTCTTACTTCTTTTCATGTTGTCAATTATTTTTCTTGCTTTGTAGAAGCTTTCTAGTTGGATGTAGTCCCATTTTTTCATAATTTTTACTTTGCATTGTCCAGAAAAGGGGGTGGGGACAGAACCAGTGTGAGGAACTTAATCACAATGTTTTCTGTCACAAGCTTTGTGATTCAGTTTACTATAACCTTTAATCCATTTAAAACTGATTTTTATAGATTATTTTAAGTGTATGAGCATTTTGCCTGCGTGTGTGTGTGTGTGTGTGTGTGTGTGTGTGTGTGTGTGTGTGTGTGTATGTATGTATGTATGTGTGTGTGTGTGTGTGGGTGTGTGTATGTGTGTGTGTGTGTGTACCATGTATGAGTCTGGTGCCTAGAGAGTTCAGAAGAAGGTATCAGATTCCCTGTAACTGGAGTTACAGACAGTTGTTAGGTACCTTGTGCATGGTAAGAACTGAGCCCACTCCTCTACAAAAGTAGCAAGTATTCTTGATGAGGGAGCCATCTCTCCATCACCTCGACCTCAAGTTAATTTTTATGATGGTATGCAAGTCTGCATTTGCTGTCTTATACATGAGTGTTCGTTCAGTTTTCCTAGCACTTATTGCAAGTGACTGTCCTTCCCCATTGTATATTTTTTGTGTTCTTATCAAAGACTAAAGATACAGTAGTTTCTGTGCTGCATTATGGAGCTATTGCTGTGTCTTCATTTACAGTATTTTACTTTACATGTGTGTTTGTTTTGTTTTGTTTTTTTTTCTACATGTATTTCTGTATACCTCATGCCTGTCTGGTGCCCAAATAGGCCAGAAGAGGGTGTCATATATCCTGGGACTGGAATTATTGACAGTTAATGAATGGGTGCTGGGAATCAAACCATGGTGTCTTGGAAGATCAGCTAGTGCTCTTAACTGCTGAGCCATCTCTACAGTCCCAGTATTTTTTAAATACAAAGCAAGGCTGTAGCATACACTGAAATTGACATTGATACATTTGAGAATGCTCTTAGAGAAGAGTATCTGTGTGGTCAGTAGTAGTAATTAGAGTGTTTTGATCTAAGTTAGTTTGAGATATTCAATGTAATCAGGCTTTGAGAATAAGGTGGTATGATCATTATTTTAATAAAATTATAATTTTGATTTGCTACCAGCAGAAAACCTCATGCTTGACCACTCTAGCTATAGCCACTAAACTTACAACCCAATTTCTAAGTTAATACTTTGTTCTTTTTTGCCATTTCTTATTTTTTTTAAATATTCAATTTGTCTTTTCTGGAAAGCCTTATAATTCCAGGCACTTTAGCCCTGTAAAAGGGAATGTTGCTTACCGGCTGCCAAAATAACTAATAGATGTGACCATTGGTAGAGTTTTGAAAGACTTCTTTATTTGAAATTTATATATTTATTGTATATTAACCATTAAAACCAAGAGGAAATTGTTTTCACTTTTAATTCTTCTCATTGCTGCTTTTTTTTTGGTAGCTAATTTGTAGAAAGCTTATTTGTATCACACCAAAGGGAAGCGTATAAAATGTGAATATCTCTTTTCTTCCTTCGGCCTTGCTTTCTTACTTTCCTAATAGTATAGGCTCAATGGTAATATGCTGAGTAAGGAAACACTAATTCATTATAAATAGGATTCTGTAGTTTTGCTTTCAAGTACTAAGCTGCTTTGTTGTTAGAAGACATATATTAAGGTATTAGGAGAGGGAATTAGTGACTAAATTGAAGTAATGGCTGTTCCTTGTAATGGCTGTTTTGGGGTATTGGATTCAGCACAAGTATTTTAGTGTTTAGAGCTTAGGTGGAGGTGGGGCTATGGCTGTGTTTTCTTTCAGGCTCCAAGGAACCAAGGCATGTTTACCTGTCTGAGGGTCCTCCCACTGTTTCCTACAAAGAATAGCCTTATCTAATCTCTAATCTCAATTCCATTTTCCTCATTCTGCTTCTGTCAGTTACCCAGCAATATAAACAAGATCTCATCAAGTTTGCTCATTGCTCCTTTTGTCTTCTTCTATTGTGTGTGTGTGTGTGTGTGTGTGTGTGTGTGTGTGTGTGTGTGTGAAGTTAAAGATGACTATTATGGAAACATTTAATAGACCTATTAAATATTAAATAGGGCTAGTATAGAAATATTAAGTAGAGCATAAGCAGTCTCTATCCATAGTGCTAGGGGATCTCCTCAAAAGAAACGTGTTTGTAAAGAGAACTTTTGATTTGGAATGAAGCTTCATCACAAAATGGCTGCTTCACAATTGTGTTGTACAGTTCAGGTGATTGTATTCAGGTGATTCAGGTATTTGTAGCTTATTTTCTTTAGTAAGAAAAGTTCCTGGGATATCATTTTGTGTAGTAGTTAATTATCCTCAACATATACCAGAGGTTGGTTTTTCTTTCAAATGTAATGTAAGACATTATCCTAACCTACACATAAGTGTGTGCTTTTTAAAGCAGTATTTTTAAATAATAGAATAATAGTTTTATATAATAGAATAGCTTATCTACAATTAGCAAATATAGGACTTGCTATGATAAAGTGTGATGAATCTTGGCAGATTCCATGGCCAGTGATGATGACCTAGGCGGAGGAACGAACATGCCAGACAGAGCTTAGTAAGAAATTTTATTAGAAAGGGAATTGGGTTGAGGGGAGGAAAGAAAAGACAGAGAGAGGACAGAAGAGAAGAGGGAGACAGGCAAAGTCCTGTCTGCCCCAGGGGAACAGCAGGAAAGAGAGAGGGAAAGAAAACAGGGAAGGGAGAGGGAAAAGAGAGGAGCAGGAAAGGGAGAGCAGAAAGAAAGCTGGGAAGAGAATAGACCGGAAAGAGAGCGTAAGTGGGCTGGGGTCTTTCTTTTAAAGGAATCCTTTGCACCTGGGCTCACCAGGCTACTGCCTTAGTGCATTCTGCTAGGTGACAGGGCAGGCCAGCATAATGCCTGAATTCTTACAGGACTTGTTTATAAATTACAATCTTTAGGACCATAAAACCGTGTGCACATCTCATTTATACTGTCAACCTGAATAAAAGAACAATGTAGGATAGTTGGAGTTAAGGTTAAAGACATATTTCTAAAATGTTACATGATGGAAATTCAAAATATGAGCTAGGAATATAGCTCAGTGTTAGAATATTTGCCTGGGTACATGAAGCCTTGGGTTTGATACCCAGCCCTGCAAAAAAAAGAAAGAAAAGAAAGGAAAAGAAAACTGCCTATGTGCTTAAGTGTTTACAACAAAAATTATCTTTTATGAGATATTTATGTTTAAAAGAGCTGGGCAGAGATTTATTTACTGAAAAGTAAATAGATGTGTTAACCGACTGTTAACTGTCAAACAGTTTAAATTTCCTTTTGCTGATCTCTATATCATACCCCTCATCCATCTGTATATGTTTCAGCATTGGGATCATGGATATGCCTACAGTCCCAGTATTTGGGAGGTGGAGGTAGGGGAACCAGCAATTCAAAGTCAACCTTAGAGACTTTGGAAACTTCTGTGCATGTAGTGCACATGAACTCATACACACACACACACACACACACACACACACACACACACACACCACACACACACACACACACACACACACACACACACACACACGCATGCACGCACGCAGGCAGACTAAATAATAAATATTTTAAAAATATATATCATTATTATTAGCCCATTAGGCAACTGACTTTTTCATTGTTTGGTTTGGTTTGGTTTTTGGTTTTGTTTTTCTGAAACAGGGTTTATCTTTGTAGCCCTGGCTGTCGTGGAACTAGCTCTATAGACAAGATTGGCCTAGAACTCAGAGATCTGCCTGCCTTTTTGTTTTGTTCTGTTCTCTTTTAACACTACCAACAGACAATTCAGAGAATCCACTCAATAGTTATGCTTTCTACTACAGCCAGTCTGATGGTGAGTGTTCGTCAGTAACTTGAGAAGAAATGGACAGCTTGTCTGCAATCTTCTTTTTCTTTGTACTTGGAATGCCATATAAATAATACTATTGGACACATGCATTTTCAGTTCGCATTAAAGTATATAATGACATATATAGTAAGAGCAAAATAATAAGAGAAATATATAACGCAGTTCTGGAATTGCAAACATTTGTTTCAAGAAGTGGGCTGTTGAAAAGTGAATTGAGGGGCTAGAGCGATGGCTTAGCAGTTAAGTGCATCTGTTCCTTTTGCAAAGGACCAGGTTCAGTTATTAGCATCACATGGTATATAGTTCATGACCATCCATAACTTCAGTTCCAGAGGATCCAGAGCCATCTTCTGACCTCTGCAGGCACCAAGCACACATGTAGTACACATGCATATATGCGGGCAGAATGCTTATATAAAATAAAAAAAAAAAAAACAAGATTTATGTAACACCCTGGCTGTCCTGGAACTAATTTTGTAGACCAGGCTGGCAGAGATCTGCCTGTCTCTGCCTCCCAAGTGCTGAGATTGAAGACCTGCACCACCACACCTGCTTAAAAAATTAGTTTTTAAGTGAATTGAAACAAATAGTAGGGACTAGAGAGATGGCTTGGTGGTTAAGAGCTCTAGCTGCTCTTCCAGTGGATCTGGGTTCAATTCCCAGGATCCACATAGCAGTTCACAGCCATCTGTAACTGGTTTCAGGGCATCTGACACACTCTTCTGACCTCTGTGGGCACTAGGAATGCATGTGATGCACAGGCATACATACATGCAGGCAGCACACACACACACACACACACACACACACACACACACAAATCACATTAAAAAACTGGTTTTTAAGAGAAATTTAATGACAATAACAATAACAATAAAAAAGAAAAAGCATACAAACAAAAAAACCTGACATGGTGGTGCATGCCTTTAATACCAGCACTCTGGAGGTAGTGGCAGGAGGATAGGCCAGCTGATCTATATAGCAAGTTCTCAGCCAAGGCTACAAAGTGAAACCCTCTCTCAAAAACAAAACAAAACCAGAAAATGAACAAATAACAGGCACAGATTGAATGAGCCTATCTTCTTCAGTCTTACACTTGTGGGGAGCCTGACACAGACAGGAAAAAACCCTGTGCTTTTCTAGACACACTTCAGTTTTTGTCCTGATTCTGACTTACTAATGATATGACTTCAGATTACTTGAACTCTTAGGGCAGGTAGTGAGTATAATGAAATCGTCCTCATGTATTATGTGACAGTGAGCAGAGTTCATGTCCCTGGAGTTCTCCAGGCCCACAGTTAATATGTTTTACTTCTCCCTTCCCTCCAGGCAACCCTAACCCAAACTCCTTACTGTCTTTGAAAATGAGTGTGTAAATAGTTTTGTTTGTTGTTGGATGCCGAGCTTCAGGGTAAGTTGAGACTCTAAAGTATCTCACAGAATGTTCCTTCTGACTCTGAGATACAAATGAACAGTGGAAAGTCTTATTACAATACAATTACAAAGAAGGGTGATTTATTTCCACGTGGTAGCCCATAGTAATGGCGTTTTGTTGATCGGGTTATAACAGATGAATATCATTATGTAGCAGATGCTCTCTTTGTTCCCTGTTTTTGTCATAACTGCTCAATTTAATAAAAGATAATTGATTAAATTCTGTTAGTCTTGTAGTCAGGAAACTAGAGAAGATAAGGAACAGGGAAGACTGATTCTCGCTGCACTGTTACCTTCCATCGCCTCTTACTTGTGTCAGTCATTGCTAACAGGGTTCACGTCTGCTGCCAGAATGTTCTCAATGTTCTCAAATACAGCAGTGGCTACAAAGAATACATTTCTCAAGAAGAACTGGTATAGGATTGCTATACAACACCTTTTTCGTTGTTGTTGTTCTTTGTGTCTTTAACATCATGCCTCCTAATTCCACCACCTTTCCCCCGTCCTCCCCAAAATAAAAATAAACTTAAGAGAAACAAAAGGAAGAAGGGGAAAATATTGTTATGGAAACTGCAGTGTGGCATAGTGAGTCACACAGTAAACCTTTATCCATACATTTTTACAGTACAGGTGTTCATCACAATAATCATTGGGGCCTGGGTAGTTGCAGTGTTGGTCAGCCTGCCACTCTCTGATGTCTTCTGCACTGCTCTGACTAGGTCACCCCTTGCAGAAGTGAGCAAGGGTGGGGCCAGTTCTGCTGGCTTTCACATCCTCAAGGTGGGCTCTCTCACACCTACACCTTCAACACCAGCTCTACTGTGTTGTCCAGGTGAGGTATAGTTGCCACTGCCCTGGGTGCTGCAGCTGATGAGGGGCAGGGACAGCTCTCCTGCTCTTATGACCTCAGGGCCAGCTCTTCCACCTGTCTCAAGTGTTGGGGGGACATCAACCCCCACCCATGGTGCCACAAGACAGATGCACAATGGGGACAGCTCTCCTATACTCACACCTTTGAGGCTGGCTCACCCACACCTCTGCCAACAGGATGGACTCTATTATGCTGCTCTGGTGAGGTATATACAACACCTTTTATTTATCATCTAGGATGTTATTCTTTGCTTATTTTTTAAAATATCTAAAATTATCTTAGTTATATTAATGGGTAAAATGTGATGTTTTACTACACATACATAATAGATGTTGTTTTTGTTTTATTTTGAAATTCTGGTCTCACTATGGCTAGTCTGGCTTTGATTGCAGATCCAGCTGGCTTAGAACTCACTATGTAGACCAGGATGATCTTGAACTCATAGAGACAGGTCTGCCTGCTTCTGGTTCCTGAGTGCTGGGTTTAAAAGTGTGCACCACTATAGCCAGCTACATTGTGTAATTTCTAAATCAGGTTAAATATATGATCTCCTTAAATATCATTTCCTTATTTAATTTAATTTTTTGATAATTTTTTAAATTTAAATTTGAAACAAGCTTGTTTTACATACCACTCCTAGTTCCTGTACCCTCCCATACTCCCCTTTTGCCCCCACTAACCCCCATCCCATTCCCTTTCTGCTCCCCTGGGATGGTAAGGCCTTCCATGAGGAGTCTTCAAAGTCTGCCATATCATTTGGGGCAGGGCCTAGGCCTTCCCCCATGTGTCTAGTCTGAGAGAGTATCCTTCTATATGGAATGGGCTCTTTTTATGTGTATAGATATTTTAACTGCATATATCTGTATTCCACCTGTGTTCAGTACCCTCAGAGGCCAAAAGAGAGCATTGGATCCCCAGTAAGTAGAGTTACAGGTAGTTATGAACCTCCATGTGAATGCTGGGAATTGAACCCAGGTTCTCTGGAGGAGTAACCAATGGTAACGCTCAGCCACCTCCCCAGTCTTCATTCACCACATTTTTTTAATAGTGATACTATTTGCGATCTTTGCTCTCGCTTTTTGAAATATGGTAATTATCTGTTGTCTCTCTACTGTATAATAGCATCCAGTACGTCTGACTCTTATCTTACTGTAACTTAGTGCCCATTGAGCAACCTTTCCCAAATCCTCTTGACTCACTGTCCCCAGGCTCTAATAACCACTATTCTCCTCTCAGCTTTCATGAGATCAGATTTTGTAGATCCAGCATACAAGGTCACATAGTACTTTGTCTTTCTGTGCCTGGGCTTATTTATTTAGCCTAGTGATATCCAGTTTCTACTTTGTGATCCCAAATAACAGATTCATTTCTTTTTATGGTTAATTAGTATTCCATTGTATTTTTGTTCTACATTTTCTCTATTCACTCATCAGATGATGGACACTTAGGTTGGTTCCATTCTTGGCTGTTGTGAATAATGCTGCTATAAGCATCCTGGTTTGCTCTTTTGTTCTCAAAATTGCTTTGACTATGCAGGTGTGTGTGTGTGTGTGTGTGTGTGTGTGTGTGTGTGTGTGTGTGTGTGTTTGCATACACATCTACAATTGTTTTTGTCTAGTTCTTTATAGAATGCCATTTGTATCTTCATAGGTATTAATGAAAATTGTATCTAGAAATCTCTTTGAGTAGTATGAACATTTAACAATATTTATTCTTCTAACCTAAGAAAGCTAGATGTCTTCAATTTTTCATCAGTGTTTTAGAGTTTTCTTTATAGAGTTCTTTTACTTCTTTGGGTAACTTTATTCCTAGGTTTTTTATTTTATTGTGAAATAGTATCCTACCAAGAATTTCTATTCCTGTCATTAAACACATGACCCAAAGCAACTTGGGAAGGAAAAGGTCATACTCCATCACAAAGCAAAGTCATAGAAAGGACTTGAGGCAGGAACTCAGGACAGGAACTGAAGCAGAGGCCCTGGAGGAGAGCTCTTACTTACTTGCTCCCTCATGGCATACTTAGTCTTCTTTCTCATACAACCCAGGGTTACCTGCCTGGGGTGGCACCTCCCATAACGGGCTGGGCCCTCCTGCATTAATCATTAATCAAGAAAATGACCAACAGGCTTTGCCTCTGCTTTCTGTATTTGTTATAGGAAGGGAGCCATCCAGGCTTCAAGAGCCAGAGACTAGTGAGCACCCAATGAATCCCATGTTCCCTAGGCCAACCCCTTCCAGCCCTTCTAGTCTTATGGGAAAAACAAACAAACAAACAAACTGATACAGTACATCACTTCAAGTGTTTGTTTTGGCTACTAGTCAATTATAATAAACCATTGGATGCTTTAGAAATTAAGTTAAAGTCATTTGTAAATAGAATTCAGTTGTACTCTGCTCAAAGGGCTATGGTGGGTCTGAAATAACCTTCATTTGGAATAATAGCAAATATCAGTGAATGCCTAAGGTCATTTAGCACATTCGCTGTGGGTTAGGTCAGGTTTAATTTGAGTGTATTTACTGTGGATTTTAGTGTTTTAGTTGAGACAGAAAGCTAAATTGTTGGTCAGGGACATTCTTTGCTCCTCTGGACTCTTATCTCCCCTTTTGTGGTAAGATAGATGCAAATGAATCAGTAGCATATACAGTAAGCCTGTCAGGCAGGTATTTATGTCCCCCTGGTTTTCTTTTCTCACTAGTGCCATTGAGTTGTTTTTTTATGTTTGCTGAGGTTTTAGATTTGCTTAGCAGTTGCTAGCAAAGATAGCAAAGATAATGAGCTAAATGACAGGAATTCAACACGAGAATAATGGTTTTCTTTATCTTTGCATAATTTTAAAAAGAAGTAAGGTTTCTCTTTGTCCTTGTAGTTTTCCATTCAGTGTCAGTGGACTATTTGAATTAGTAGTACTCTGGAAGCTCTTTTGTTTTTTTCCTAGCATTTCTCACTGATGTTGTTTAGTATGGTTTGTTCTGGACTTTCAGCACTGGGGATTTGTATTGTACATTCCTAAGTATAGATAGAAATCCTAGGTTTTGATGTTTAACAAAAGAACTCATCATTTTACCTTTCTTTCTTTTTATGTTAGCCCTGTAGCACTTTGTGGTTTGAGAGATCCCTGAACACCTAGCCCATGTTTATCCCCTGTTGAAACCCAGTGTGAGGGTGCACTTGGAGGTAGTGTGTGGGTCACTAGGCAGGAGCAGTGGGTTTTCTTCAGGGTTCTGCCTGTGCACATGAGCACTCAGACCTCTGCCCTCCCGGCTACATGTCTGCCTGGCTTACTTTGTCCTTTCCATTTGGCCTGATTTTATGGCCTTCGTGATGAGCATGTTCAGCAGGTAGAACCTGAGACAGGGAAGAGTCTTTGCAGCTTCTCTCATGAGGTGAGAGAAATTTTTCCTGAGGTGGGATCATTTCTAAAGTATTTGCTTCTTGGTGGATAACCAAGTGCTGTTTTCACAATGAAGCTCCTCCTGTGCTGTGTTTGGAGAGAACACAGACTAGAAAAAACATCATCATGGTCAGGTTTTCCTGATTTTCATTTTGGCTGTTCCTATTCCTAAATGTATCATTTCAGAATAGATGTTCTTGTAAGGCAAGGATATGTTATTTAACTCAAACTTATTTAGTTGGAAACAAGTGTACTTTTATTTAAAAAGTATAGTTTTAGAAAGATGACTTGGGGGATGATAACAGCCTTTAGAGCAAATTATCCCTCTCAAGTGCACCGTCTTAAAACAGCATTTAAAACCATGACAGGAAACCATTTCAGATTCAAATCTGAGTTTATATAGATTTCATGTTCATGTAGAAGCACATCTGTACATACATGTAAGTGAGTGATTATGAAAGCAGAAAGGACTGTGAGAAGGAGGGAGATTTCAAGGGAGAGGGAAGGAAGGAAAAAGAGGAGGATAATGAAATAGTGTGACAGGAAAGCAAACGGTGGGAAGAAGAGACCAGCAAAAGCCAGGCAGGGGGTGGTGTGGTTGGCAGTGGGGGAGGGGCATGAATAGAAACAAAGCACAATGGCATATGTATTTATTGAAAGCCATTGTTTTGTGTGTTAATTTTTAAAAAGTTTGATGATTAAATTTTTATCTTTTAAACAATATTAAAACATCTGGAAAAATTTCAAATTATATTTTAGTTACTCTGGCTCTAAGCAGAAAGACTAAAGGTGTCAAAATTGCTTTTTCATTGAATCCCCTTTCCATGGTTAATACTTGTTACTAGAAAATCTCAGGTTAGCTACAAAGTAGGCTGCATTAATTGAAACACATAGCAACTCTGGGGATTTTCTTAAAACCTAGATTTCATGTTACCCTGCCCTTTTTACTCTGATAGAGATTAAAAAGCATTCTCTCTTTGATATTCCCCATTTAGCCCACTTAGTGGAAGGAAACAAGACAGATTACTTTTGCTTTTTCTTACTGGGGAAACCACTGATCTAGTCTGTCCCTCTCAGTTTACATGACCAAGAGGAAACTGAAACCTCGCTAAGTTTATGTGACTTGCCCTGGGATAAACAGCCAGCTTGTTCCTGTTTGAACTGGGTGGGTATCTGTGTTTGCCTTGGTTTCTACTGCCTGTAGATACACAGCATCTCTAAGCCTTGGAGTCCTCCATGCTTGCCATAATCTTTGGTCACAGGTAATTTTCTACCCCACTGCCATTTCTCCCAGCCAGTGCATGCTGTGAGGTCCAGAACCACAGACACTCAGGGAGATGATCCTAGTGAGTTTTGGTCCCACAGTGGGCAGGCAGATGAGTGACAAGAAGGGTGTCTTGGGAAAGTAAACAGCTATATATATATATATATATGAATGACAGTGAACAAAAGCTGCTGAGGCTTGGGAGTGCGTTAGCAGAACTCTTTAGAGACAGCAGAAAGTGTGTTGAAAAAGAGAAAAAAGTCAGTATAGGAACACGTTTTTTCTCACATCATCAGTTCTTGAAGAGCCTGCTTTTTGTTTATGTAAAGAAAAAAAAAAAAAAAACGTAGTTTGCTCCCAAGACTCAGAATGTATATTTTAAGAAATATTTAAGAATGGTAAAAATAATAATAATAATAATAAAATGAAGAAGAAAGGGGAGGGGGAGGAGAAAATTAGAAAACCTAGGTATTGCTCAAGAAAATCCAAGCACTAAGGTGGAGATGGACAATTCTAGTCTGTGGATCAGACAATTCTTTAAGGAACTAAGTGAAGAGCCTCTGGAATTGTTTTTTCTCAGAAAGCCACCTTCCATTTATGTAAAGTTAAAACTATTTCCACCTTTTGATGGTTTTTCTAAATCTACTTTTGCATGACCATTGATACCTTAGATCTTATTAATTTAACACATAGCACCTTTAAGGTGCGGTGCTCTGTTGTTTTCCCCGTGTGCTTTTTTTTTTTTTTTCTTGGATTTAAGTGTTCTTAACTAAGATTACCTATTGTTTCTCAAAATGTGCTCTCCCTGGGCACAGAGGGACTGTTCAGATGAGGTTATAATTCCTGTTTGCCCCTGGGCGGTTGCCAGCAGGAAGAAAGGCATGATGGGAAGTAGTTTGGTTACCTTTCACAACAGGTGTCTTTGTCAGTGCACCTAGTCAGATAGCAGAGTGTGGAAGCACTGAGTCACTGCTGACAGGAACGTAGGAAAGCAATTGCTCGAGCTTTCACATCTTGAGAGCCACGCTGCGAGAGAGAGCGAGAGAAATCTCAAGACTTCTGGTGCTAATGAATGTATGACGAGGTTCACAGGATCTTTAAAAATACTACTGAAAAGATAAAAAGGAATTTATAAGGTATGAGCTGCCCAGATATTTTATGATACCTTGAGTCCTGATTATCATTTAATTTTTACTTGGCTAGTCATCTTTAAGATAAATGTACTGGGAAATTCTTAATGAGAATAATGCTCTAAATACAAAGCTCCATTATAGAGTGGTTGGGGGGGGAGGGTGAAGTATAACTGCTTTACTGGCTCCAGTACGGCTCAAACACAGCTTGAAGCTGTTTTAATCCTGAGAATTTATTTAAGATATTGCATTTTCTATTTAAGTAAGCCTACTAGACTTGGTTGTTTCCTAGCAAGGAAAGTTTGCCCTTGTGTGAGCAAGTGCTTTTAATGCAGAACTCCCCTAGTCATATTTAAATGGTTCAAGATACCAGTAATCGTGCTAATCTATGGGAGATGAAAAATTTTAGCGAAAATAGACACTACATTTCATTCTGAGTTTGTTTACCAAATATCTCACAAGCCAGTGAATTTAGATAACATAATTCTGGTACCGGTGATGAAGCCTAAAGACTTTGACCCACAGCAATATTTTTTTTAATTTTAAGTAGATGTCGCCAAATTGATTTCTAATACTAATGAAAACAAAAACAAAAATACTTCTCAGTACCTGTAGTATGGTTAAAACTCAGCAGATACAGGATTCAGATAACAGGATTTTGGAGGAACTGAACCTGACTTCTCTCTTCTCTGTACCTGGAATAAGCAAGCGTTATATATCTTTGGGGGTTAAGGAACTTTTCTTCTTGAAACATAAAGCCTGTCCTCTAAAAACCACTTGTGGAAACTAAGGAACAGACAGTTTGTGACTATCAGCTGGCTTGAGTAAGTAAAAGAAACCTGTAACTAAATATAAAAGAAGAAAGAATATTTATTAAGGGGGAGAAAACGGTTCATAAATGAGACCCTTGTGTTCCTTCCAGAACCACATCAGATATTTGTATTTTTTAGTGAGAGAAAGAAAAATTATTATCAACTGGCATTGTTGTCCCAAATGAATTGTGTGTTTCATTTTTGTATTTTGGAACTTTTTTTTTTTTAACAGAAATACTCAAGGGAAAAGAATTCTTTTTCCCCCACTTCAGACAGATTGTCATCTTTTTGTTTTCTAAGAATAAGAAAAAATAACCACTTATTGTTTAAGAAAATAAGTGAAGAATCTTCATGTAAACATGAAATAAGAAGATGAACTATTTGAAAATGTTTTCATTACCAAGGACACAACATAATCAACTTTTGTTTTGGGGGAGTTTCATAAAGGATATTTCTAGTTAGGAAATCTCTCTTTATTTCTGCTTTTTTTTTTTTTTTTTTACGTTTAAAGACGATTTTGCAACCTGAATTTTTCCGTGTGCTGAGTTGAGAATGCAGAAGGTGTTTATGGTGTATACTTCCTGCATAGATAAGAGACTACCTCCGGTTTTCCACTTGGGGTGAACTGCTAGGCAAGCTTTTGAGAGCAGCTGCCTCTTTTTCCTCCTCTTTCTCTCTCTGGATTTTGACACGTAGCCCCTGGATCTCAGGAGGGTGTGTGCACTGGCACCGAGCTGCCACAGGAGGTTTTCCCTGGATAGTCTGGTCTGGAGCTGGGGAAGGAGCAGCAGCTGGCAAGATGATGGAAGAAATCTCCATTATGGTGGCCTATGACGCCCATGTGTTCAGCCAGCTGCATGATGAAGACTTCCTCAGTAGCCTGGTGGCCATCAGCAAGCCCAGGTCCATGGTAGGTGGCTTCTTGCACACTACACTGGGGCTGTTCTTTCTGTAACACACTGGACAATCACATTCCATAGTGAGAGAGGGTTAGGTTCCTGTGAAATAAAGGAAAGTACCATTTGACTTTGTTACAGGTTACAGCAAGGTCTATAGGCTTTCAGTGGTTTCATTGCATAAAAAACACATGTCAATAGTATGTTTTAAATACTACTGTAGTGAGGTTGAGAAGAATCTCATAATGCCAAATAGCACTTTGCTTTGTGTGTTATATGAGTGTTAGGTGAAACTAGCTACAGTTTCATGCATTCCATTCAGTCTCTTTAAAGTAGAACATATCTTTCAATGAGCCATAACATCTTTGTACATTGAGCTATCTAGAGATCAGATAGCTTTCAGATCTTAAATTATCTGAAAGAAGTACTAGAACAAATTGATTGATTTCTTGGAGAATTTTAGGTGTGATCTAATATTTGTAAAAAGGTTTAATTTTTTAATTTTCTGCTTATCATCTTAGTGTGTGCATTCTGGCATGATAGAAAAATATGTCCTTACAATGTTTGCTTTTCACTGGCCAGTGAGGCTCACACAGTGATGCATGTCTCCTAAGCAAACTCTCCTAACTGTGCCTGTCCTTATTTGATAGGTTTAGCAATGCATTGCAGCAATAGAATGAAAAGTTTATCGTAACAGTTAGATCTTATCAGTATGAAAACCCACTTCTCTATTTTAAGGCACAGGAATAATAAAAGTACAATGTGACAGGGGTTTTTTTTTTTCCCCCCAAGTAGTAAATTACCATGAAAAAAGATAAAGGGTCAAATTCTGGATTGATTCAAAGACTTAAAGGTTTTACCAAAGGGATGTAGTGTTTCAACTTTGTTTAGCCGCTGATCTGAGTAAAGTATTTTTAAAAAGTAAGATAATGAATAGAGGAGGAGGTGGGAGGAATTGCCACTGATTAGTTATTTAACATTTGTAAAGCAGTATGATTATTTGAAAATGGTACCTTAGACATACATTGAAGAATTATGAAAAAATTCTAGAGCACCTAGTAGAAAGAAGTACTGTAGAAGGAAGCTGGTGTTGTTGATCATAGCATCCAGGTGAGAATGCATAGGGTTTCATTGGACTCTCCCTTTCCATCATGTTTTCTGGATTCAGCTTAAAAAGTAGGTGAATGAAAGCAAAAACAAACCTATAATGATTCTGGGGGTGTTTATTAAGAGAATCATCTGGCCAGTTGCATGTTTGACTAAAATATACACAATTTCTATTTTTAATTTTCTTTTTAGATTATTTTATTTTATGTGTATGAGTGTTCTCTATGCATGTATGTCTTTGTGCCATGCATGTGCCTGGTGTGCAGGGAGGTGAGAAGAGGGCACCAGATCCCCTGGAACTGGAGTTAAGAATAGCTGTGAAGAAACATGTGGGTGCTGGGAATCAAGCCTGGGTCCTCTGAAGAAAAAAAAAAAAACAAAAAAAAAACCAAAATGCTCCTAAGTGTTTAGCCATCTCTCCAACCCCATAATTTCCATTTTTATAATTGCCTACCACAATATATATGCTGAGTTAGGATAAGAAAGTTCTAGATACTTAAATTCCATTATTTCCATTAATTTTGTAATAGTCTATCATAAAACTCACCAAAAGAATTCAAAAGTTTTTTTTATTTCTTTGTGATGGTTTTGCCAAAACTTTTTGTAAAAGTCTGAACGGACTTTTCAAAAACTTAAAGGAGTTTTCCAGACCAAAGGGGAGAAGAAACAAAAGCAGTACAGTTGGTGTAGCTCAACCACAGAGTACCTGCAGGTTATGTTAACCACCTTGGCTTTGATCCTTAGCAGCACAAAGGCAAGCAAGCAAACAGTGTCAGTGGAGAGGACAGAGGAGCTAAAGAGCTCACCAGCTCCTGAGTCACAGGTAGCATCTCACTCCCCAACAAAAATGGACATTGTATTCACATGTTTTCAGGGAGGGAGAATGGAAATTCGAATGACTGCATGGATGAATCTTAATACGGTTTTCAAGAATCACTTCCAAGTGGAGGTAATTTATATAGATTTTATGTAGGTTTCGTCACTGATATGGAAAGCTTAATACAAAAGGTATAGATTGTTGCTTTTTATACCAAATTTTTAAATAAAAATTATCTTTTAGCTAGACATGTTCCCACAGGACTTTAATCCCAGTACTCAGGAAGCAGAGACAGACTCCAGTGCAAGTTCAAGTCTAGCCTCATATCACAGTGAGTTCTAGGTCAGCAGGGCTGTGCAGTGAGACCCTGTCTCAAAATGAAAACAAATAAAACTTACATTTAATGTATTTTGTGTGGGGGTTAGGATGTATGTAAAGATCAGGGGACCACTTTTGGGAACCACTTCTCCCCCTTCCTTGTAGGCCCTGGGGATCTAACATTGTGCCATTTTGCCAGCCCTGTACTAAACTTCCTGAAGAAATTTAGATAACATTATCAGGCATGGAATTTAAGATAATATTTTGGAGGTAATGGCTGATTTTGCTTTGTCTGGAGAATCTAGAAAAAATTGTTCTGGGACACACAGTTCACTGTTTCTTTCATCTGGTTTACATTCCATATTGATTTTTTTTTTTTTTTTTTTTTTTTTGCTTTGTTTGAGGTGAACCCTCAAAATCATATAAGAGAATTCATTAGGTTTTCTACACTATGAAGGAAAATGCCTCCAATTTGAGTCACTACTGCCCTGGGAGGAGGTGCCACCCTTATTAACTTACTGGGCTGACCTTTGAATGAGATTAGATGCTTAATACAGGATCAGGTCTTTCTCTGTAACTGGGTTTTGTTTCATAAGAGAAAATACATTGATTCCCTAAAGGGTGAAACATGTGATTCTAAGGTATGAACCCTGAATCTTTTATTTAGAAGTGTGCACACTCGTGTGGAGGTCAGCGGTAACATGTGGTATTCATTATGTGGGTCCCAAGAAACAAACACACTATCAGGAGTCTGAGTCATCTTACTAGCCCTGAAGGTGTGTGTGTGTGAATGTGTGTGTGTGTGTGTGTGTGTTATATATTTATAATATATACATAAATATAGTATATACATATATATATAAATTGACATGTACAATGAAAATTTGGAAGTTAACTGGTGTGTACTTTGAGACACAAACCATATCACCACTCCCCCTCATGGGTAAATGAGTCTTTTAACTTAGCTGAGATGCTCACAGAAACACTTGAGGAACTCTGAAGGCTTCCCAGGCCCTCTCCTTGTAAGTACAGTGGCCAGTCTCTCCCACCTCTGTCTTTTCTAGTCCTTTTGCAGGTTGTCCTTTTTTGATGTAGTCTTGCTGTGTTGTCAGGTTGCCCTTGAAATCTTGAGCTCAAGTAAGCTGGAACTGCCCATATGTACCACTATTGTGTCCAACCTTAGCTATTTATGACTGCCTAGTGTAAATGAAGGGGAAAGTCACACCAGGTACACCTATTGTGTTACAGGGAAGGCTTTGAATATGTATTTAAATTCAAAATGTATAATCGCATGTTTAAACAGTGCATAAACCTAATAACTAATTCTTACTCCAGCAGGCATGACTATTTCAGGTTCAATATCAATTTATATTGTGCTGAATTATTTCAGCTTTCTAACTTATTGTGTGGCCAGCCATGAAAGGAATGTTGCTATCAGATGTATGTTAATCAGAACTAAAATGTAGAGTGGCTTAATGTTTGTTTTAGTACAATGTTGTAGGCACAAGTTGATTGTCCACCCTTCAAAGTCCCCTTCCCCAAGTCTTATAAGAAAAGGGACCAAAGTCAATATTTATGAGACTTCTGAGATACTATAAGTAGAACCAACTAGAGCAGTGATTCTTAAAATATCAGATATCCTGCATATTAGATGTTTATAATTCATAACAGTAGCAAAATTACAGTTATGAGGTAGCAACAAAGTATTTCTTTGGTTGAGGTCACCATAACACGAAGACCTGTATTAAAGATTGCAGTATTAGGTTGAGAATCACTGACCTAGAGAATAATTTTGAACATTGAGCATGAAGGAAGAAGCCTCCAAAGTAAGGCTGGACAGTAAGTTTGGCTTGGGAGGCTGACCAGGCCTTGCTAGGCAAGGACAAGGCAGTACCTTTGTGAACAAGGAATAGCTAGTGCTGTCTCAAAGGCTGATGACTATTTAAGGCACTTTATTTTAAGGGAGGAAGATGAAGATGAAGAAGGGTCTTATACTATAGCACAAGATGACCTGGAACTCACCGTGTTATCTAGGCTAACCTAACCTTGAACTTGTATCAAACCTCCCACCTCAATCTCCTGAGTACTGGGATTACAGGTATGGACTACCAGACCTGGCTGTTAAGGTACTTTGAAGTTACATGATCTTTTGTGCTGAGGAGTTAACTTAGCCAGTAAAGGATCTGCTATACAAGCAAGAGGACCTGAGTTCAGTGCCCTGCAATTATATAAAAAGGTAGGCATGATGGTATACACTTATAATGCTACCACTGGGGAGCAGATAAGAGGATCTTGTCCGAGTGACAAGTGCCTAACTTGCCAGTAGTTCCAGGTCTTAGTGAGAGTCCTTGTCTCAAAAACAAGTGGACAGCTCCTAGGGAACGACAACACCTGGTGTTAACATTGACCTCTGGACTCCATGTGGACCCTCATATAGGAGCACACATACATAGTTTAAAAAACAAAAAAACTTTTTTGAAGTCACTTGGAAGCCAGGTCATGGTGGCACATGCCTTTAATTCCAGCTAGAGAGGTAGAGGCAGGTAGATCTCTGAGTTCAAGGCCAGCCTGGTCTACTGAGCAAGTTCCAAGTTAGCTAGGGCTACATAGAGAAACCCTGTTTCAGAGAAAAGAAAAGAAAGTAAAGTTACTGAGTGTCAGTTCAAGATATAGATTTGCTACTTTTCAGGAATTTACTGAATTTTTCTAAGCCTCAATTTCCTCTTGGGAGAAATGAGGAACATTCTCAATGTGTTTCCTCCCTTCTGGGAAAGGATGTCTATTTTGAGTTTCTGAAGGCCATCTAAAGTAAGAATGAGCTGATAGATAAGGTATGGTGGGGATGTGGAAGGAGAGGGTGCATGTGATAGGAGAAAGGGAATGTTGGTTTGCCCTGCTTGATTAGGGCATCTGTTCTACAGGAAAATTGAAGCTTTCTACCCTGAAGATTGTGTAGATCTGGCACTTGAACTCAGAATGGTTGGAAGGCAATGTGGAAACAAGAGTGGAGGATATGTATGATGTCAGCCTAGCAGATAGACTCAGTTACATAAACAATAATGTGGCAAAAATGGTCAGTCAAGGGCCACATAGCTCAAGGGAGAAAATGCAATGGGCAATAGAAAAATGAAGGTGAAAATTGTTGACAAGTGTCTGGACAATTGACAATGGCATCATGAATCAGGAATTAGTATACACTTGTTCACTCGATTTGCAATGAATACATACAGTCATACAACTTAGGAAGATATAATTGCTTCATATGAAAAGACTAACCATTTGGAATAGGTTGAAATTACTACAAGATTGTCATGGTGTTGGAATAGGGAAGTTAAATATTGTCCTAGTTTGGTTTCTATCATTGTGATAAACACCATGACCAAGAGCAACTTGTGGATTTATTTCAGCTTACAGTAATACTCCATCATGGAGGAAAGTCAGGCAGGAGCTTGAGGCAGAAACCGGAAGCAAGAACAAAAGCAGAAACCATGAAAGAATTTTACTCACTGGCTTGTTTTCAATACCATGTTCAGCTGGTTTTTTTAATATCACCCAGGACCACCTGCCCAGAAGTGACATTCCCCTCAGTGGCCTGGGCCCTCCCACATCAATCATCAATCAAGGATATGCTATACACACTTGCCTACCAACCAATATGATGGAGGCATTTTTCTCAATTGAGGTTCCCTCTTTTTGGGTGACCAAGCTTTTGTCAAGGTGAAAAACCAAACCAAACCAAACAACCAACCAAACAAAAAACTAACCAACACAGATATCAAGAAAAAAAAAAAAAAAAAAAAAAAAAAAGACCCATTTTGGCTTTATCATATTCCACATCTTGAAATTTAATATCATTCTGTCTCTGAAGGAGACTTGATTGACCAGTGGTTAACCTTGACCTTTAGCAAAAGCCACTTAACCATATAGCACAGGCTATTCTATCTTGGCACTGGATAGATATTCTTAACTGACAGTTACCAAAATAGTACAGGACCAGCAACGGAAGGGACCTCTTTCAGGGAACTAAAGTTTTTCTGTTCTATAGATGGAAGATGAGGGTAAGCATTCTGCAGATTCTTCCCACTTAGTGGTTTGGCACTTGGATTACATCAAGCAAGCCAAATTTAAACAAACAAACAAACAAACAAAAAACCACATACCATAGATGAGGAAAATAATCAAATTAATGGAGTTACTTCTAAATCATCACTAAATAAACATTTCAAATATTGATTAGAATCAAACATTATAAAGCCAATTATTCTTCCATACTTAAAATTGTTTATTGAATATTTTATTGTCATTTAGCATATTCTTGACATTTAGCATATTAGTTCAGGGAACCAAATCTTTCCTCATTTGATTATCAATTTTGATGAGTCTAGGTTCTTAGGATTCTAACAGTAGAATCTTGTATTATTTGAAACAAGAAAGGGAATTTATTGCATGGGCACCAGGGTATGTCCTTGAAATGCAAGGGCAAACTTTGAGCTAGGCAGCAAGGCTGGGCCTGGTCTCATGCTGGCAGGCATCCTGAATCTCTTGCCATCTAATTAACCTCTTCCTTTGCATCCAGTTTATTTATTTCTCCATCCCTGGGTTTTCTAGCTTCTTCATTCCTGAGATACAATACTGCCATGCAGAACCTAGATTTATAGCTCCATCATACACCATGAATAATGTTCTTCCTTTGACTCTCAGGTCTATGTACCTTTGGAACTGATTCCATAGCTTTAGGTAAATCGAGTTGATACAGAATAGAACCCATGAGTGCATGACTGGACATAGCAATGTTATTCTCAATCTCCAATCTAGATACAATCCAGAGATCCATAATGTGGTGAATTTCTAAACACACAGTGGTATATCCATACAAATACCAATTATAAAAGAATGAAATACTGATATCTGATGCAATATAGATAAAATTGACAAACATGAAACTAGCAAAAGGATACAATTACAAGAGTGTAAATATTGGATGATTGCTGACATTGGACATGAGATTTTGAAAATGGCTAGTCAAGATATGCAGTGGGCTACTCTGTATATTTTGCATATACTTAAAATTTTTCTTTATCACATTTTTTTTAAAGTTCCTAAACAGTAAAAAGATTTGATGTTTCCAAATCTTCCAAATCTTGGACTCTGTTTGAATTTTCACCTGTTACTAATCATTTTGCCATGTACAACTTTTATTTTGGCTGTTCTCTTTCTCCTCTTCCTTGGCCTGGCCTGTAACATCCTCACAAGCACATACACAGTGTACTGTGCTCATGTCTCAGCACAGGAGACATTTCTGCCCTGCCAGCTCACTTTCTTTTTCACCATATTGCCTTCCCTCAGCTTCCTCTTTCACTGACAGTTGTCCATTCTCCCTTACTTCAGACCAGGTTAGCTTAAAGTCCAGTTGTCTATTAACATTTGTTTAGAAGCTCGGTGGTTTTCCTTTGTGTTTCTGAAAGACACTTCAGAGGTGCTACATCTTAGCTTCCCGACAGGCTTCCTTCCTGGGCACACCTATGAGACCAGGCTTTCTTTTTATATGCATGCTACCCTTTGGAGGACTGTGTATTTAATAGGACTTTTGTTTATTTTTTATTTTATTTTAATTTGAGATAGTCTAACTATATAGGCCTGACTGAACAAGAACTCCCTTTGTAGATCATACTGGACTGGAACTCACAGAGTTCTGCCTCCTGAGTGCTGGGATTAAATCCCAGCACTAATAGGATTTTGTAGACATTTGGTTCACTGTGTATATGCAAACAAACCTCATAGTTTTGATCCTTTAGCTCCCTGTTCTCAGTACCCCTATAATCTGTGGTAAATGCTCTGAATGAAAATTCTTTTTTATGTTTGAAACCACCATGGAGACAGAGTTGTCATCACTGTGTAATAGATGATAAAATACAGATTTTGGGAAGTTAAATAACTTCCCCCCCCCCCGGGATCACATAGGGAGGAGGAAGTAGCTGAGACTGGAGGGAAACCTGCTTTGTTACACTCTTGAGCCTCTGTAGACAACCCTAAACTTGTTAGCTTTTGTCTTGACTCTAAGTAAGAATTTGCTCTAGTGGTGAGCAAGGGGTTGGAAGCAGGGAAGAAACAGGAAACACTGTTATTTCCTTGACAGGCTATGACTGAATTTTCTAGGGAGTGGACTGCCAACAACACTGAGATTGGAGGGAATTAAAATAGGAATGGCAGACTCTAAACGTGGAGTCAGAAGACATTGTTAACGGTTACTGAGTGAAGACTGCTTGCTTGCAGGGCAAGATGATTTCTGTTAGGGTGTTGTCATTGGAAATATTTTAGTCTGCTCAGCCTGCAGCTAAAGTACTGTAGACTGGGTGAGGGTGACTTCCCTCAGCTAGAGTCTGAAAACTGAGATCAGGTGTCAGCACTGTGGGATCCCCGATGTGGGTCCTCTTCCTGTTCACAGATGATTGTTACCTTGTAGCTTAGCATGGCAGAGAACACAGAAAGAACAAGTGCGGTATGATTCTTCCTGAGAGAATAGTCAGCCTCTCAGAACTTAATTGCCTCCCAAAGGCCCCAGGACCAGAATACCAGCATATTTGGTCCACAGAGCACATTCTTATGAAATTCCAGAGTAGAGTTGTAAGGGATAGGCTGTTCTGAAGACTTAGAACATGGATGAAGGGTTACTTACAGGAGTATGGGTGAGCTCAAAACAGTTATCACCACAAAGTCTAACGCCATTATAGATGATGACCTCATAGAATGCCTAAACAAACACCTATTACAATGAGACTGATTTACTGCTGTCTCAGATTCTGAGAAATAGTCTTTATGTACTTAAAAAGGGGGTGAGGTTAATTTGTAAGTCAATTCTAAATATACTTTAATAGAAGGATATATTATAGGAATAGATTGTATGAAATATGCAGTGCACTAATTGTTATTAATCTGTTTTCTAAGTTCATACTCCCCAGTGGGTGAAAACATTCTAGGATTTTTATTGTTCTGTGTTGGCCACTGACATTTTTATTTAGTTTGACCATCAACCAAACATTCATTGATCTGTTACTGCATGCTAGCTGCATTATGTTCTTAGCACAGAAGATCTAGATGTATAAAACAATAATTGGTAATGTAGTGAATCTTACAGTGGGAAAGGTGAGACACAAACATGAGCTAGTGATACTGTTTACAAGGCTTCACTTTGGGTAGAATGCTAGTAAATGAAATCCTACTCTGGCCATCTGAGATCTGAATGACATATATGGGAAAGTTAGGAAAATGTATCTCAGGTAGGGGGAACCTGGAAATAGCCCTCTCAGTGATAAAACCAGAGAGTTATTGTGGTTTTAATTATAAGGGTTGGTTATGGAAGGTGATGCTCAGACTCAGGACAGCCAGGTAGAAATGAAGTTGGGAAGGAAATTAGAAGTCAGGTTGTAATATAGGGCTGTGTAAACTACATGGGGTAGTCAGGCTTTATTTCTTATATGACACATTGTATTTTAAAATTGAATGAGTCAGATTTTAGGTGTGGCTAACAGAAATTTTAAATTATTGTTAAATTATTAGAAAAGGCAGTAGTGTGTCAAAAACTCACTGCAGAGCTCAAGCTCAATATCAAATTGTATTATTAAAAGTCAATGTGATGACTGCACTGCCTTAGAAATAGGATTCTCAGCACAACAAACAACAAAAGTAACTCTGTAGCCCTGACTGTAATGCCTACATTTGTATTTCTTGTAGGCTGAAAATGTAGTAGAAGCCTGCTTTTATTTTATTTTCATAATTTTTTTTGAAAAATTAAATTATTTGGGGCCTGGAGAGATGCTAAATGTCAAGATGCTCAGCAGCTAAGAGCACTTCCTCTTCTTCCAGAGAAGCCAATCAGTACTTATGTAGGGAGGCCTCCAGCTTCTCTAGCTCCAGGGCACCTAACCCCTTCTGGTCTCTGAGGATAGCTGTTCACACTCACACAAACATGCTGGGATGGTTTGTGTTGTGAGAATGGCCCCCAGAGGCTCAGGTATTCTAATATTTACACCAAGTTGGTGGACCAGTTTAGGAAGGATTAGGAAGTGTGACCTTGTTGGAGAAGGTGTATTGCTGAGGGCCCATACCCTCCTTTTGATGTTTCAAAAGCCCATGTCATTGCCACTTGGCTCTCTCTGCCTCCTGCTTGCCAATAGATATGGATGTCAGCTCTCAGCTGCTGCTCCAATCAAACACCATACCTGCCTGCCTGCTACCATTTTCTCTGCCATGACAGCCATGGATCTCTAACCCTCTAAACTGTAAACAAGGCCCCAATAAACCATTCCTTCTATAAATTGCTTTGGATATGGCATCTCTTCATAGCAAAAGAAAATTAACTAATATGTACGTATTAAACACATATGTACATATTAAAAAACAAGTAAATATTTAAAGTTAAGTTATTTTAAGTAATACATTAAAATGAAATTTTGCATATTTTTGGAGTATCACACAATGTTTTGATACATGTAAATGTTGTAGAGTATGTTTAAAGATGATAATCTAATTCCTTTGTGGTAAAGAACATTCAAAGTTCTTTATTTTAGTTCTTAAAAAAAATACAGATACTTAAGTAGTCCAGAACTCTACAGTAGTGATCCTGAACTCTACATAGCAGAATATGGACTTGAAGTCCTAATTCTCCTACATACATATCCCAAGTACCAGGGTTATAAGTTTGACCCAGCTTTTCTACTTTAAAGATATTCATAATACATTGTTATTATTATTATTATCTCTGTAATCACCATACTATAAATAAAGCCCACAATTTGTTTTCCTAACTATAAAACAGTTGCTGTGGATCAACTATTCCCCATTCTTCTGTACCCTGCTAGTCTCACCAGACTGTACTATGTCCCTAGTTCTTGCACTGGGAATCTTCTCAATGCAATAACTTGTAAATTGCTTTTAGAATTATTTGAAAAGCTTTTTACAATGACAGTCAACATGTATTTGTGAAAACATAGCCCTAATAATAGTATTGATATCTGTGCTAACTGTTTCTGCTAACTTCTGTTTTAATGTTTATTGTGTTTCATTCCTCATTCCGTCTAGAATGTGAATCTTTTTATTTTGAGAGTTTTTTTTAATCATATGTATCATTGTAATTTCACTCACACTCTCCACTCCCTCTTCTTTTCTAATCCCTTGAGTATCCTCCCTTCTGCTTTTTAAAAAAATTTTGATTTTGCTTTTTGGAGGGAGATGTTTTTCTTCTCAAGTCTGGTTTATTTCATTTAGCATGATGATATCTAGTTCCATCCATTTTCCCATTATTTTTTCTGAAACTTTTAAGTGAATGGGCACTTTATTTTCCTATTCCTTCCAAAAGTATTTATGAACAGAAATCTTGCCAACGAAGCTCAAGGGTACCAATGCTGTTATTTCAACCTCATTCATCTCTGTAGTCCAGGGATTCTCAGTAGTTTTAGAGTCATGGAGTGCTTTGGCAGTCTGACTGAGTCTATCAGCACCGAGCAGGAAAATATTTTTAAGTGTAGAAAATACACAAAGCTACATAGAAAACTAATGATATTGGAATACATTGATCAAGGGAAATAAAAACCAAATTTCTGATATTGTAGCATATGCTAATTTATTAATACAGAAGATAGCAAGATATGCTACTAAGTCTGATAACTATTCAGTGCCAAAAATGAAAAATATAAGCAGTATTTTGAGATGCATATAATGCCCATAGAGTGATTTAAAGTAGTTATAGTATTTATCATTATACGTATATATAATGCAGTATATTCTTAACCTACATTTATAACTGAAAGCTGATAAATTCTATTAGAGGTTCAGAGAAAGTTTTTCTTCTGTCTTAGCTCAAGGGCAGTGAATTCTTTCTCCATGTCTTAACCACATCCTGGTTTGATTTTGATTTCCCGAAGTTTCTTTGGCAAATAAAATAATTCTTGGGTGTGTGGGTGTGTGTGTGTGTGTGTGTGTGTGTGTGTGTGATTATTGTTACTCTCTCACTCTTAACCTCTATAAAAACAAGAGATATGTTTGGTCTTATTTACCATTTTCCATCCAGCCCAGCACTCTGTGTACTGTACACATCATACGTACTCAGTGAATAATACTGGAAAATGGTAATGATGACAAATATATCTATCAGTATTTATGCACATAAGAAGTGGAAGTTAATTGAGTTGTGCTGAGGATTGAACCCTAGGCCTTGTACTCTCTGAGCAAGCACCAAACTATTATATCTGCAAAGTTTTTTGTTGTTACTATTTTGTTTTGTTTTTGAAAAGCTTTTTCTGTCCTTAGATCTATGCACCAAGTTTTTTTTTTGTTAACTTTTTCTTACTTTACATATTGATCCCAGTTCTATGTATCAAATTCTTTTTTATTTATTTATTTATATTTCTCATTTTACATATCAATCCCAGTTCCCTCTCCATCCCTCCCTCCCTCCCTCTCTTCTTCTCTCCCATGCCCCCTGACCACTGTCCCATCCCACCCCACCCCACCCCCACCTCACATGTAGGGTGATGCCTTCCTGGAGGGGTCATCTAAATCTGTCAAGACATTTGGAGTAGGGACTAGGCCCTCTCTCCTGCCTCTAGGTAAGTGAGTATCCCTCTATGGGGAAGTGCTCCTGAAGTCACCAGGGATATATCCTGGTTCCACTGTCAGAGGTACCTTAGGCTGCCCAGGTGTCTAACAGAGACCCATGTTCAGGGGATCTGAGCTGGTCCAATGCTGGATTTGCAGCTATCAGTCTGGGGGCCCATTAGCTCCTCCTTGTTCAGGTCAGCTGTCTCTGTGGGTTTCTGTAGCCTGGTCTTGTCCTCCCTCTCTGCATCTGGATTCCAGTTTGGCTCAGTGTTTAGTTGTGGGTGTCTGCTTCTGTTTCTATCAGCTACTAGATGAGGGCTCTATGATGGTGGATAAGTTAGTCATCAATGTCATTATCAGGGAAGGACATTTATGGTAGCCTTTCCACTGTTGCTCAAATTACTAGTTGAGGTCAGTTTTGTAGGTCTCTTGCAACCTATAATGGCTCCCTCTTTTATGTTCTCTCTCTCTCTCTCTCTCTCTCTCTCTCTCTCTCTCTCTCTCTCTCTCTCTCTCTCTCTCTCTCTCTCTCCCCCTCTCCCTCTCCTCTATTCCTCCCCTAACTCAATCTTCTTCTTCTCCTCCCCTTCTCTTTCTCCTAGTCCCCTCTCCACTCACTGCCCCCACCCCCACTCCCAATATGCTCAGGAGATCTTGTTTCTTTCCCCTTCTGTGAGGGACATTGTATGAATCTCTTAGGTTCCTCCTTGTATCCTTGTTTCTCTAGTGGTGTGAATTATAGGCTGGTGATCCTTTGCTCTATGTCTGAAATCCATATATGAGTGAGTATATACCATGTTCCTATTTTTGTGACTGGGTTACCTCATTCAGGATTGAGTTCTATCCATTTGCCTGCGAATTTCAAGATTCCATTGTTGTTGTTGTTGTTGTTGTTGTTTTTTTCCTCAGAGTAGTATTTTATCGTGTAAATGTGCCACATCTTCTTTACCCATTCTTCAGTGGAGGGGCATCTATAAAACCAATTGTGGAGTCATGTTAGAGTGTAGCTGTGTTCTTAGCTCTCTCTTTGCTGTTTAAATGCAACAGTTATTTGTGTTACACATTTATTTTGCTAATTGTTCATTTAACCTCCTCTTGTGTGGCATGTAGCACTGTGCTGAGTATTCAAAGACTTTCAAGCAAATAGCAGTCCAGTTGGGGAGATGGCAGTGTAAGCAACTGAGCTGATGATGTGAATAGTATTAGATATGTAGGTGACATTGCCCGTTTGTTCCTGTCATACTGTAACTTCAGGCCCTCCTTGAAACAGGACATTCTCCCTACCTAAGTTATGTGCTGAAATTTAATTTCCATGTGGGTTGTTTTTATTTTCCCACTCTGACTAGATTACTTTCTGGCACTGTCAGCAGACAGTGTTTCTAGTGAATGAATAAAGGGATGATGGGCTGCATAGTAAAACCTTGTGCCAAATAAGCAACATTTAACAAAATTCATTAGGCTAAATTGTTCCAAGTTACATTAATGAATGTATCTATCAGTAATATTTATCCATACCTACTTCACTTCTGAGCACTTTTTTTTTCTGTTTTTTCTGTTTTCTGCTTTGTTTTTCAAGACAGGGTTTCTCTGTGTGGTCCTAGCTGTCCTGGAACTTGATATCCTGCCTCTGCTTCCTGAGTGCTGAGATTAAAGGCATGCACCACTAGCCAGTCTTTTAAGTAAAATTTTAAAGAAAAAAATCAGAATTTTTCAGGATGTTGGGAAGAAAAGTAGTTCAGACAGAAAGAACAACACTTCCAGGAACATGTGTGGGAATTTTTACTTTTTCCAACTGCAGTTGGGGAAGGCTAGAAAGAAGCAAGAAAGTGGGAATTAGTCACAAGAATTTTTGAGTCTAACACTGAGTTAAGCTCACCTGAGACTGACTTCAATATCATGGCAGACCTCTCACCTCAGCCTCCTGTGATGTGAGTGATGTGAGACATTGTTGAAAACAATTATTTGTAAAGAGATAGTTGTGATTCTTTCCAGAAAGAGGAGCTTTAAAATGCTGGTCCACAGTGATGTAGTTGGTCATGGAGGTCTGTAAAGTGAGGAACTTCTCTTACATCTGCAGATGCCTTTCAGAGACATAAAGGATGGTTCCATCTTAATTGACTTTAAGAACCTACTGCACATTCTTTGCAGGTTTCATTGTATGTGCTTTTTGTTTTAGAAACTGTTCCCTAGCAAAGCACTTCTTAATCTGGACAACATGGGGTGCAGGGAAGGATGGGAAGTTCCATGGAATTAGACTTGGTTGTTCAGATTTGAAAGTTCTTTTCTGGAATAATTCTAATATTGTTAACAATCAAGGGCTCTACTTGCAGTCTGTTGAAACAGTTGGCACACATCCTTCACAAAGCTGTTCTTAGAGTGTAGGAGTTAAAAATATGTCCATGGCAGTGGTGTCCTGTCTGAACATATGCATCCTACTGTTAGAGAAGTGCATTGAGGCACCTGCCAATCATTCACTCTTTCATTTTTATTCTAAGAATTGAAATGAAGGAAGTATTGGGGTAAAGCAAAGGTCTTTGGCACACATCCTCAGCTATTACTGTATTACTCCAAGCTAATAGATGGTGGCAATTTTAATGATTTGAAATTCCATATATCCAAGGCAGTGTCAGAACTATACAGTTATGTATTAAATGTGAAGAATCAAGATAGTTCTTCTAAATAACATAAGTGTGACCTCCAGAATCTCTGTAGAGTGATCTAGCCCAACAAATTACATTAATTCAATTCCTTCATATAAAAGGATCATTTTTATCACCACTGCCTGAAAGGTGCAAATTGCTTTCAGTTTTGAATGTAGGTTTCTCAGTTTCCTTCTTTTAAATATGTGTTCTACTTAATGCTTTAATGTCACCTGTGAATGTGTAGTACAAATTGTCATTGACTTGAACTCTTTAAAGATCTGAGCAATAATGTATAACCTTGAGAAATAAGGTATAACTTGTCACTGAAGATTGGTACGTGAGTACTAATTGCTTTAATGAACAGCTTTCACAGTGATGAGAACAGTACATAGAAAAGAATACGAGATAGGAAAGATCTGAGTCTATTTAATTGATGACTGCATTGGCTGAACTCTCTGAAGTTCATTTTTCTCCTGAGACTTACCTTACAGTGTCTTCACTTTCTTCCTGGTTATTGTTAAGATGGAAGCTTTGGGGCTGGAGAGATGATTCAATGGGTAAGGTGATTGCCACCAAGCCTGATGGTCTGAATTCAGTCCCACAGTGGAAGCAGAGAACCAGTTTGCACAGGTTGTCATATCTTAGTTCAGCGAGCATGTACTCGCACGTGTGTGCATGTGTGTGGGCACACAACACAATAAATACATAATAATATTTTTGTTCAAGAAAGGATAAGGCCCAGAGTACTACATTTGGTGCAAGTGAGGGCTGTTGAGACTAGACCCAGGTTGTCTAACAGATTCCTGCCAAAAGGCAAGGGTTTTCTCTTTCCTTATGCTAACCTGGCAAACATGCTACTGTAATTGGGCAAATAAGTAATTGTATTTTGTTTCTATTTTCTTCTGTCAACTCAGTGAGACATAACAAAATATTGAAAATATTTGAATTTCATTTTTTCTTTTGACCAAGTAATATTCTATTATATAAACATATATATTATTTATCCATTCATCCCCTGAAAAGCATCTAGATTAATTTCATATTTTGACTATTGTGACTAGTGCTACAATAAATATGGTGTTACAAGTATCTTTTAGTTATTACTATAAATATTTCCCCTCTTTGGAGTATATGCTCAGTAGTAGAATTGCTACGTCATATGTTAGTTCCATCTTTAGTTTTTGGGAAATCTTGATTCTGTTTTCCATAATGATTGCACCAATCCACATATCTGACAGCGGTGTGTGAGCGTTTCTATTTCTCTAGTTCCTTGCCTGCATTTGTTTTTTTCTTGACTTTTTGATAATACCTGTTCTTCCTGGGGTGAGGTGATGTTTCACTGAGGTTTTCATTTGCATTTCTCTGATGATGTTAAGATTGGGCATCTTGACAGCACCACATGAATACAGAATGAAAAGAGGAACACATTCTGTGTATTCAGTTTTCATGCTAACTTCATGGTGGAGGTCTTTTATTTTCTAAGGCTTATTAAGTAACTTTAAGGTCATAATGCTGGAAAGTAGAGGGGGCAGGGTTTGAGTACAGGCTTTGCCTGTGGGTCTGTGCTGCTTATTCTTATTCCCAATGCATAGCAGCTGTGCTTTACACTCATGTAGTAGATATTATATTAGATATTCCTTTGATTATATGTCACTTTGATATTCAAAATCAAGGTGGTAAGTTAGATGTCAAACCTATAATTATAATTTCCTGAATTATTGAAGCATGCCTCTTGAAGGTGAATGTTTTTTTAACAATGACTGGCATTGTTTTCAAACTTTTCTTCACTTTCTTTAGGGTATTTAAATAGCAAAATAACCATGTTTATTTAAACTCCAAAAACTCTGTATGTGGGAAAGCAAGATTGATTTTAGTGACTGTCATGTGGCCTGTTTCTTTTCAGTCTTTTTTTTTTTTTAAGATTTATTTATTGATTATGTATACAGTGGCCTGCCTACATGTTAGAAGACGGCATCAAATCTCATTATAGATGGTTGTGAGCCACCAATGGTTGCTAGGAATTGTACTCAGGACCTCTGGAAGAGCAGTCATTGCTTTTAACCTTTGAGCCATGTCTCCAGCCACCTCTTTTTTAGTCTTATAAGTTAACCTATGTGCTCTCTCTCTCTCTGTCTCCCTCCCTCCCTCCTCCCTCCCTCCCTCCCTCCCTCCCTCCCTCTCTCTCTCTCTCTCTCTCTGTCTTTCAAGACAGGGTTTCTCTGTGGCTTTGGAGGCTGTCCTAGAACTAGCTCTTGTAGACCAGGCTAATCTCAAACTCACAGAGATCTGCCTGTCTCTGCCTCACGAGAACCTAAGCGCTTTAATAATAAAAATATTTATTATTTACTTTGTTCAATGATGTGTTAATACTAAGAGTAAAGAAAATAGGTCCATTTGGTTCTTACCTTCCTGAAGTTTATGGTTTTGGAGATCTTAATATTGAAAAGCTCATGTTTTATTATGACACAAACTTCCACAATTCTTCTGTATATTTGAGTAGTCACTGATGGATGTTAGATGTACAGCTCGAAAACAGAATGTTAATGTAGTAAATGGAGGAAGAGACTTCTGAGCAACTGATTAGCATTTCAGGGTGAGCATCCCTAAACTAAAAAATCTAAATGCTCCAAAATCCAAAATTTTCCAAATACTGACATGTCATCAAAAGTGGAAAAATCCATTCCTGGCCTGCTGTCATGGGTGGCAGTAAAAACAGTTATATTTTTAGAATATATTGTAAATTTATTTTCAGTCTGTGTGTAAAGTATATAAAAAATATAAATGAATATTATATTTAGGCTTGGGTCCTATCCCTAAGATATCTTATTTTATATGCCTAACTATTCCAAAAGAAATAGAAAAAACCCAAATCTGAACTAATTCTGGTTTGAAGCATCTTGAATGAAAGAATATCCAGTTTGTATTACTATGTAAAGCCATGTAATAGTGGATGTAGGTAGATTAAAATAAAGAACAAACAGTTCCTATATCTAAGGCTTTTGAGCTGATGTCATACTGATAGAAGAGTGTGCTGTTATAGGAATGTATCTGTATATAGACTGTCATTTCAGAGATAGTGGTCATGCAGTTCATTTTGCTTAATGGGGGTAGTTTAAAGGTTGTCATTATAGGAGATTTGAGGTGATAAAAAGCCAAGCAATTTTGGTCAGGTATGTAGCATACACTTTCAGAAGGCTCTAAGATAAGATGTTGCAATATGTAAAGTATTTGATGTTTCTACACAGTCACAGTTTGTATGGATAAGGGTAAAGCTATAATATCAACTAAAGATTCACTTGCATTGGAGAAAATCTGGGTTTAAATTTCCATATCTAGTTAAGAAACACTAATGAGTCGTTTAACATATTACTAAATGATATTACTATGATGACTTATGTTAGAGATTATGGGTTTTAATTTTTCTGTAAAGTGTGTCTTTGGTAGAAAACCAAGGCATTGCTCATGTTAAGTGAGCTATACCCCCCAGCTTTCTTATTTTAAATTTGCCATTCTAGTGGGTGTGGGAGTACCTCATTGTGTTTTCGTTTCATTTTCTTTTTTAATTGTGATAAAATGTGTATTACAAACTTTGCCTTTTAACTATTGTAATTTATACCCTTCAGTGGCATTAATTGTACACGTTAGGTGCCTCAGCCGAACAGTAGGTATCATGTCATAGATTCATAATGTTGTAAAAATATTACCAAACACTTTTCAAAACCATTTCGCACTCCCAAAGCAGAATTCCTGTGCTCATGAAGCATTTCCCTAATTTCTCCCCAAGCTATAGAACTGCTAATTTATTGTCTGTCCCTATCAAATTTTATAAATATTTCAAATGAAAGATTTTATACAAATATTTGTTTTCACCCAGTAATTAAGGATATTGAGATCTTTCCTTGAAGCATATAAAACCTGAGAGCATGCTCACAAAGCAACAATGAATTTTGTGAGTGGGCATATTATCTACTTAGTAATGGTATCTGCCTTTCATATTTCAAGGTGTTGAAATAGCCTGTTCAAGCAGTCTTATGATGGAGTTGATTCATCATTTATTGCTATTAAAACCAAAGTCTCCTCATAGTCTATGATTTTGCTAAGGTGCTGTGTATAGAGACGCACAACTGAGCTGTGTGAGATGCTTTCTGTGCTAAGGTATGGGCTAAGCTTATCTTGACATTGTAGATAAAGATGGCTGTGCAGACAGCTGTTTTCAAATACCTCCCAGACCAGGACTGATTTTATTTCAGATACCCCAGTCCGTCTCTCCCCCCCCCCCCACCCCCAGGAGCTTCTGTGATGTGCTGACAAGGCTCAAGGAAACTCGCTCTTCTTGTTCTGCTTTTAAGGCAGCTAGTCACATTAGCTCCTACTCTCTGCAGCCTGTTTGCCTTTGTAGGTTGAGATAGGCAATGATAAGATTTTTTTTTTTTCATCTTTGAAAGTATAAATCTTAAAATGAGTTGTGTGAATATTTCTGCTTTTGTGAATTCACTGTTTAGATAAAATCAAAGCCATGAAAGAATGGTCAAAGACATCTTGTGTGGTAGACAGGTGTTAATGAGACACACCATATGCTCTGTATCCAAATGAGACAGATGATTGTGTTCTGGTCTATGGATTTTACTACTTTCCATGCCAACTGCCGTTCAAATTTGTCTCACAAAAGGTACTAGGCAAGAGATACAGACAGACCAGCTCACATCAATAGTCTTGGAAAAGTCATTCAAAGATATGTCCAAGGCATGTGTGTCATGTTGCATAAACTGGTCTTGCACTTAGAAGTAGCAAGAGCACATGTTTCATTAGAAGAGATAGCAGCAAAAATCAGGTTCATGCTCTGTGATCTTAAGAAGCTTCAATGTTCTTGGAAGAAAGCCCTCAAATCTGGAAATGTCTGTGACTTCAAAGCAGGTTATAAGCAAGAACAGATTGTAGGCCACAGACTGGAACTGTTTGGAACAGTGCCAGCTGTATCTAATTAGTTAACTTTCATTAATATGGAAACTGTGTACCATGTAAGAAAGAAGGTATGCCAGTTAGTTGAAAGTAGTTGAATTCAAATTCCTCTAGATTGTCAGAAAAGATACATAATAAAATTTATTTTGGTTATATATAGTCTATATGTCTTAGAAATTTTTGGACTCGTAGCTAGTGACAATAATTGAAACATGTACCATTTTTAGAAGATTTTAAAATTTTACTTTGTGTATACAAGTACTTTGCTTGACTGTATGCATGCATATGTACCATGTGAGTTTCTGCTACCTGTGGAGATCAGAAGAGGACATTGGACCCTCTGGACCTGGAGCTAAGGATAGTTGTAAGCCATCATTGAACCACAGGAATTGAACCCAGGTCCTGTGTAAGAGCAACAAGTTCACTTAACTGGTGAGCCATCTCTTCCATCCCAAATTATTTTGTTTCTTTCTGTGTTTTGTGTTTTGTGTTTTGTGTTTTGAGACAGGGTCACACTCTATAGTCCTAGCTAGCCTGGAACTATGTAGACCAGGCTGGCCTTGAACTCACAGATTTCTGCCCATAATATATACCATTTTAGTGGTGTTAGCTGCTAGTTGTTTTCATTTCTGTCCACACTAAGCAGCATCGGTATTCAGATTTTAATTATTGCCTAGCACTGTGGGAAAATGTGCCCTTTTTATATGACAAAGACTGTCTCATTGGGTCTCAATGGAGTTATCTAGCATAGGCTGATTTCTGCAGATCTTTTTAGAAGAGCTATATGATAAAACCATCCAGCTCAAAGGATTTCAATGTTTCCCCTGGAGGTTTGATGTGTACATAGTTGCTTGTGACCAAGGTAAGAACAGAGTTTTCAGAGATGTTTCTTTCACATCTGTGGGCTATCAGATAGGATGTGCTGTTTCTCTTGTTTTGCCTGAAGAACAGCATCCCCCTCGTCCCTAGATTGAGTACTCTTTATAAGGCAAACCTCCCATTCTGCAGATTTGATGAGACTTAACTCTGTGTCACCCAAGATAAAGAGAAGGGCCGCCTAACTTCCATCTCTCCTGGTAATTACCTGCTACTTCTATTATATTTATATATTTAAATTAGTTTTAATTAAACTTATTTTATTTTGTGTGTGAGGGAGTGGGCACATGTGAAGATTAGAGAACAGCTTGTGTGATGTGATCCATTCTCTCCTTCTACTATTTGGGTCCCAAAGCTTGGCAGCATTGAGCCCCTTTACCTGCTGAGTCATCTCAGCCAATTTTGGGTCTGTTTTAAATGGTATGGCAAGAAGGTAAACTAGCTCTTAACTATAAGTTGGTTGTCTGAAATAAAGGTTTTAAAATACCATATATTGCTATCTTAAAGGCTCATTCGAGTAACCACAGCAGAAAGGGGCAGAATTTCACTTACTGCTGTGTTAAAACCAGTGTTTATATGACATGGAAATGGTTGACAATTCTTTGCTTCAGAAAATAAATCTCAGTACCCAAAAAATGGAGGCAATTTACAAAGCTTTGGTAACTTTCTGAAACACTCTTTAAAAATATATACTTTAGACACATTATAGTGTCCAGGATAGATATCCCAGCATATTTGTCTACAACAGATCTTAAATATTGAAAGCTAAACAGGAGTTGATGCATACATTTTTCTGTAATTAGATAAGGACATACTTACTGCTAGTCTGAAAATGGTTCATAAAGACTGCCTAAGACCCTGAGCAGATGACAAATGTTCAGGGATGAGCTACATTTTTCATGTTTTAAAATGTTGTAAATTCAGTGGTTTTTCTCAGAGACACTCCACATTTGGAAGAGCCAAGGCCAGTTGGTGCCTTTATAGTTTTCATAAACTGCTTCCATCTAAGGGCCCTGGGTAGAATTGTAGTTTTTGCCATCTTCTTGCCTAAGTGGAAGGAAATGAGGACATGACTTTTCCTTTTAGGATCATAAATATGAAACTGCACATAATACCTTTGGCTCACAGCCACACCCAGTCATAGGTCTCCCCCAATTTTAGAGATGGCTAACTTGGACTGCAGTGAAAACAATGAGGACAGAGCAGTGACTGGATGATGAGTGATAGCTTTCTTGGTCATAGGCACAGACTGGAAACCTGGTAGGGAAGGACAAATAAAGCAGTGTGGCAGTTTCTCTTTTCTGACTTGTGCAGCAAGAGTCTACCTAGACTGTTCACTTTTCAGAACATCTTTATAAGGAGATAATTTATATATTTTATATTCCCTGCCTTGCCCCATTCAGTGACAGATAGCTGTGTATCTATCCATTGTCTCACTCTGAAACCCCATGCTCTTTTGCAGCCACTGATTTCCCCATCATTCAATCTACTTTCTGTCTATACTTTTGTCTCCTCTGAAAACAGTGCAGATTCAGTATTGTGATGGTGTACCTGGTTTCTCTCATTTAGCATACTGACTTTTGAGATTCATCTGCTATGGTGTGTATGAGTAACTTCTGCTTTTTTATTGCATGATAGTATTTCAGAGTGGGCCTCCATTTGGTTTATCTGTTGGCTAACTGATGGACTTTTTGTTATGTACTTTAAAAAAAAATGAGATCATAGTATTATTCCAACATTTCTCCTTTTCTGTTCTTCCCTCCAAGCCCTCCGGTATACCCACCCCAGTTCTTTTATAAATTCATGGCCTTTCTTTTTATTGTTATTGCTTACATGTATGTATATACATATATATTTCTAAATATAACCTGCTCAGTCTATATAATGTCATGTGTATATATGTTTTCAGGGCTCACAATTTGGCATGTATAACCAATTGGTGTGCTCTTCCCTGGGGTAAACTATTTCTCCTGCTCTTAACATCGCTTAGTTGCTTATATGAAACTTATTATTTCTATAATGCAAATAATGCTGCCATGAACATTCATAACCCAGATTTTCATTTCTCTTGTACGTACAAATACAATTGCTGAGTCATGTATGTATTTAGCTTCTAAGGAATTCACTGTTTTGTGCCCCCACCCCACCCCAAACAGGGTTTCTCTGTGTAGCTTTGGACTCAGGTCCTTTATCAAACTTATAAATATTTTTTCTCAGTCTGTAGCTTTTCTTATATTAATGATATCTTTTGTTGTTGTTAGTTTTTGAGTCAGGGTTTCTCTGTGTAGCTTTGACTGCCTGGAACTCACTCTGTAGACTGGGCTGGCCTTGAACTCACAGAGATCTGCTTGCCTCTGTCCCGAGTGCTGTGATTAAAGGCGTGAGCCACCACTGCCCAGGTGTATTAATGATATCGTTTAAAGGAAAAAAAACCAATGCCAGTATTACGGTTTAATAAGGGTCAGGATAAACAAATAGGCCGAAAAGATGTTTATTCAGGGAGAAACAACTCACAACACAGACAGATGAACACAGCAGTTGGAACCGGATGCTCCTCTCTCCGTGTACTGCCAGAAAGAGAGCGTCCCTGCCTTCTTCTCAGACCTAAATCCACAAGTCACTTCCGCCCCTGGCTCCACCCCTCAATGGGTGTGGTCAGTGCCACAGAAGCAGACAAAGTGAATATCCCACTACAGTGCCAGTGCTTGTTGATTGGTTTTAATTTTTCAAGACAGGGTTTTCCTGCCTGTCCTGTTAGTGAGTGAGAGGCAGGCAGACAGACACACATAATGAGAGAGAACACATAGGCACTCACACTTGGTTGCCCAAGTATCAGATCCTCCTGTAGTTGTGGTTAAGGTCTGGGAATTGAACTTGTACATGGTTTTGACTGATGAGCCATCTCTCTAGCCCCTCTTTTTTTTATTATAATTTCTTTATTTTTTTGAGAATTCCGTACATGCATACAATGACATATGGTCATATCTACCCTCCATTTCCTTCCTCCAACTTCCCTGTATAACTCCCAAATAATGGGACTCTATATCTTCAGCTTCTGACCTTTCTGCCTTTTTTCTTGGTTTAGTTTTGGTTGGTTGGTTTTGTTTTTGACAACCTATTAAGTCTAATTAGTGTTGCCCATATGTGCACGAGTATTTCACCATCCACTAGAGAATGGGAAACTGAACAGTGAGAGCACCCTCAAGGAAGAATGATTTTTCTTTCCCAGTATCTATCCGCTGCTAGTAGCTCCTCAATAAGATGTGAGGTGTGCTATGTTGTCTTAAGTGATGTTGCTTTAGCCTGTAGAATCAAATATGCCTATTACACATGTTCTAGGCCCATATTTTAGTTAGAAAGAATAGACAGCATGAAGACTGGGGGCATATCTCTTCCTTTGAAGGAAGATTCACATTGCACTTTATCTTAGTTAGGTTTCTGTTTCTATGAAAAGTGCCATGACCAAAAACAATTTGGGGAGGTAAGGGTTTATTTCCTCTTTTGCTTCCATGTAGCCATCTGTCACTGTGAGAAAGTTAGGCCAGGAACTGCAGCAAAGACCACAGAAAAGCATTGTCCCTCATGGCTTACTCAGTTTGTTTTCCTTATCACCCAGGACCAGCTGCCCAGGAGTAGCACCACTCCCAGTATGTTGGGTCCTGCCCTATTAATCAGCAATCAGAAAAATGCTTCATACTTGCCTACAGTCAATCTGATGGAGGCATTATCTTAATTGTGGTTCCTCTTCCCAGATAACTCCAGCTTGTGTCACGTTGAGAAAAGAAAACAAGACAGTTTTATTCACTCCATTGGTGAGAAATTGTCCCTGGTGATTATAGATTGAAAGAAAACCTGGATGTGTACTTTGTATCTGAAGGCTCCATCAACTGGAATATTTCAGTCATCCCAGGCTGCCATAGCAAAATATCAAAGACTGAATGGATAGTTACCCTGTTATGAAGTCTAGGACATTCCAGAGCAAAGTTCATGAATGATGAGGGCCTTGTTCATGGTCTGTAGGTAGCTGCCTTTCACCTGTTGCTTTATATCAGAGACGAAAAGCCATTTCTGTATCAAAACATTAATCATATTATGTGTACTCGGTCTCCATGAACTCTTCTGGACCCAATTGGTTCACAACAACCCTCCTCAAAATACTACATTGCTGGTTAGCACTTCAGCATCTCTCTCAATCCATGTCAAGGGAATATATATTTGCAGGCAATTCTCAGATTATGCCTCCAATTATATTAAAATTATATCTAGCTATATTGTCATGCTCTGCTTAGTGACTTTTAAGTTGGTGATGGACTATATGAATTGCATGGGTCCATAAAGAATATAGTGATACTGTAACAGTCTTACTTTGTATAAGTATACACATTGATGTTTGCATAATGTCAAAATCACCTAAGGCCACACTTATCAGAATATATCCCTATGGTTAAAACACATGGCTATACTTATGAGTTTTCATAGATAAAATAAACAAAACATTGGTAATCATGGTGTTGCTCACATAACCCTGGGACTTAAGAAGTGAGGCAAGAGGAAGAGAAATTCAAGTCCAGTCTTAGCTACATAGTAGGTTGAAGCTAGCCTGGGCTGTATGAGACCTTGTCTCAGACGAAGTTGAACATGGAGCATTTACTGTAGAGGCACTGTTGTGAAAAATGCAGAGACTGCTGTCAGAGAGATTGTCACAGTTTAATAAATGGTAAGTTGTAGTGGAAGTAATCACAGTGTTTTAATAGATTTTGTTTCAAAACTGAAATAGTTTTTATTTGTTGTATAAAATCTATTTTATAAAATCACTATAGATTTTATACAACTTCACCACTTATAGGTTTTTATTTTTAAACTATCTTCATGTAGTAATTTTTCCACATCAAAAGCATGGGCTTGTCATGTACCAGAGTTACCAGGATATTTTGTTTATATACAAAAATGAAATTACTTGACTTTGGACTTGACTTTAGTCCTGTCATGCTAAAATACTGCAATTTGAATGAATACTACTAAGAAGCCTCTGCAGTTTAGAATTGTGTTTTGGGAAGAACTCAGAACTGGAAATGAAAGAAACCTAACATATATCCCAGGTCTGTGGCTGATTAGACTGACCTCAGTTTCCTTGACTTTGAAATGGGGACTGAAAGGCGGAGGAAATGTTTTCTTTTTACTGTGTGCCCTTTCAAGGTCCGAGCTAGGGGATACTGCAGTTCACATCAGAGAATCCTTTCATTCCTAATTCATCTCTCTGAGATGGAAGTAGGCTAATTTACCAGATTCTTCACAACCCAACCAAGTTGACAAACAAAATTGTCACAAAGAAGTAGCATTTAACAATCATTCCACCTCCCTACTGCCAGATTTCTCTTTAAGCCTACAATGGCCCCTTCTATTATAGTATCTCTTTTCTTGCTCTCCTTTATTCTTCCCCCGACTCAACCTTCCTGCTTCCTGATGTTCTTCTCTTCCCTCTTCTTCTTCCCTTCTCTTTCTCGTAACACCCCCACCCCTCCGTGCTCCCAATTTGCTCTGGAGATCTTGTCCCTTTCCCTTCTGTGGGGGACCATGTATGTCTCTCTTAGGGTCCTCCTTGTTTCCTAGCTTCTCTGGCAGTGTGATTTGTAATAATAAAAAAAAAGAAAAAAGAAAAAAGAAAAAAATCATTCCATCATTGTCCTCCTTTAAGACAGACTGAAAGAGAAAGTGGTGTGGATGTGCTTAGTGCATTCTTTTATTTGTTCTTAGAAGACTCCACGTTGTTCTTGGACCTTCTCCAGGTGAGTGCATGCTGGGTGTTGGCAGTAAATAACATGTGTCCAACAAGACTTAGTCCTTTATGTGATGGATGCTTCCCATTGGTTTCATAAGGAAAGATGAAAGGATGTCTTTTGTGTGATATTCTAAAATAAAATTCACAATCCTTGCTACTAATGATGAGACTGATATTCCAGTACTCTATTTTCAACCTAGACTTGAGTGCTTGCATAAGGGAAGTCATTTCTTATACTGTCCAACAGATTGTCCTTTTCCATTGATTGTCTCTCAGGACTTTGTTTCTGTGAGACCTCTGAAGCTGGTACTCCTTAGCCAGTACTCCTTAGCGAAAACAAAGCTTGCTCTGACTCTGTAAGACTTAGGTGCTTTTATAGAAAGAGAATAGAGACACAGCAGAGACTGTCACCTGTTTCACTAGGCTACACCCTGTCTGAAGTAGTAGTCACTTTGACCATTTGGAACACATGAGAGGAAGACGGAAATGAGGGAGCTCTTCATGTATGACTTAAGGTACTGGGTAGAACTGGTGAACAAGGATGGACTTATTATATATAGTCCTTGTCCTTCCTCCAATAGGATTTTATTTCATTTGTCATCTATATAGATTTGTGCTTGCCTATTTTATCAATGTTAAAATCCCAATGCTGGAATTATCTCATTTGCTTTCATTTTTGGAAGCTAATTTACTTTTGAACTACCAAGCTATTGTAGTTATGCTTTTGCTTTTTGTCTACAGATTTTTCAAGGATTCTAACTAATTGGTAAACTGTGGATCTTTAAATTTAAAATAAACTAATCATCCTTTACTTTAGAGCAAATAATGAAGTGATCTTTAGTCAGCCAATTTCCAGTTATAACCAAAGCCATGAAAACAGTTTAGGGTGGCCTAGATGGAGGGTCACCATGCTGAAGGACGATGCTGTATAGTATACCTTTTCTCATCAGTCTGGTATTAACTATAGAGAATAAAAAGAAGACTTCATTGATATTTAACTTTTAAAATGCCCATGTATTGCAAGACTGCATATGCTGGCCTCTTGATTGAAGATGTTGCCTGCCTCCTGTTTTAGATATAGGCATGGATTTTAAAGTAGCTTTCTTACCATACAAATAAAAATTTAGTTATAAAACATCTGATTGTTTATTGGGTTATGTATATGTGGGTTTTGTTTTTGCTTTTTGTCCGGTCAGTAAAGTTTTAAACTACACTTGTATAAACCCTTATAGTACAGTGAGCTCTGGATTATAGTTTCGCATACAGGAAATATGGTAGAGTGAATGAAGTGGAGAGGACCCTGAGGTAACACCTGAACTTTTCCTTCCCTGTGTAGGGTTATATGAAAACCACTCCAGAGAGTTGGTCCTTTTAAGTTTTCAAAGAAAGATGTTATTAATTAATTGAAAGAATTTACTAAAGAGCTAAGTGGCAGCACCGATGTTCAACTCTCTTTAGCTGTTAGCTGTTGCCATTCTGAAACTTATTTTTTTTTTAACCTTCAGAGTCAGGGTTTCTCTGTGTAACAGCCCTAGCTATTTTGGAACTAACGCACAGACCAGATTGGCCTTGAATTCACAGAGAGCCCCCTGCCTCTGCCTCCTAAATGCAGGGATTAAAGGCGTGCACCACTACTACCTGGCTCTGGAACAATTTCTTGATCTTTTGCTTGTGTTTGCTTGTTTGTTTAGTTTGTTTGTTTGTTTGTTTTCAAGACAGGGTTTCTTTGTGTAGCCCTGGCTCTCCTAGAACTCACTCTGTAGACCACACTGGCCTTGAACTCAGAGATCCACCTGCCTTTGCCTCTTGAGTTCTGGGATTAAAGGTGGGAACCACCATTGCCTGGCTATTTTTGACATTTTTTTGGTGTGTAAATCTATGTGGTATATGTCCACTCATGGAGGCCAGAGGAAGGCACTGAGCACTCTGTTTTATTCCCTTGACACAGAGCTTCTCATTGAACCTCAGATGGACTGGTGGCCTTCAAGCCCCCTCAGTCCTGTTGTCTTTGCACAACACCAGCTTCCACTGTAGGGTTGCACCTGGTTTTTTACATAGGTGCTGGGGATTCAAACTCAGTTCCTCATGTTTGTGTGTAGTGTTCTTATTCATGGAACTGTCTTCCAGCCTCTCTGGTGTTGTTTGGAATGTAACTTGGTTGTAGAACCTCAGAGCATTCAAGATCATTTTGTATTCCAAGTAACCTTGATTCTTTAATAAGACAGCAGTAGTTAGAAACCAAGATATATACAATATATGTTTATTGCTTCTGGGCCCCATATATTTCTGGGTCAGCTCAGCAGACAGTGCTAGATGTCAAAGACACACATACACACTCTCTCTCTCTCTCTCTCTCTCTCTCTCTCTCTCTCTCTCTCTCTCTCTCTCTCTCTCTCACACACACACACACACACACACACACTCACTCATACTCTCACACATGCACACACAGATTCATACACTCACATACGTACATTTGCACTTGTACTTTTCTAATCTTATGCTTGAAAACTGGCTTTGCACTGTTACTTCCCCTTACAACTCAGTACCATGGAGCTCATTCCAGTGTTCTGTTATAATTTCTCTGACGGCACTAAGAAGTTTGGATCTCTAACTTATTTGCTAAGTCTTCCTAGATGTGCCAAATTGCCATTCCTGCTGCCACCCATAAATTGTGCAGCTGTCTTCTCCACCCTGCTGTAAGTCTTCATGCCAAGTTGTGCACTCCCATGGACGCTTTCTTCATTCTGCCTGGGCCCCTGCACACTGCTGCCAGATTGCCATTCTACGTAAATGCTCTGTCCTCCTTGCTGTGCTCCAGCATAGCATACTGGACCCACCATCTGTCTGCATGCTCACCCGCTCATATCATGGATCCAGTTCCCTTCCTCTACTGAATATGTTGTTCAGGCATCTAATTTTTTTTTTTAGCCAAACCCATGTAAACAGAGTTTATTTAATTAATTTATATATTTTATACTCTTTAGTCATCCATATTTTTTAAAGCACACCCACAAAAGCAGAGTTTAATTAATTCAGGTGTTTTGAGATAGGCTTTCACTACACAGCTCAGACTGGCCTCACATTCATTGTATAGTTCAGTCTGGCCTCTAACTCTGTAGCCTCCTATCTTAACCTCCCAAGTACTAGAATTGCAGCCACATGCCACATCTCTTGGCTCCTTATTTCTTTTTCTTAAGTGGCATAAATGCATAGTAAAAAAAATATGGTTTTTTGTTTGTTGTTTGTTTGTTTGGTTTTTGTTTGTTTGGTTTTTCAAGGTAAGGTTTCTCTATGTAGCCCTGGCGAGCCAGGCTGGCCTGGAACCCTGCCTCTGCCTCCCTAGAATTAAAGGTGTGCACCACCACTGCCTGGCCCCAAAAAAAAAAAAAAAAAAATCATTATGTTTTAATAGAATACAATTTAATATCAAATGTTTACCTCATCTGAGTTAGCTAAGTAACATGTACTTCATTTAGATTCCTGAGTCAAATCAAGGATGTCCTGTATCCTGTGGTTTTTCTGCCAGCAAAGCACCCAAGTGACAGAAAGACTTTCCATTTAGGTTCAGATTCCCTGGAAGGTCAGCTGATTGATTTCTCCTTTCAAAAGGTAGTTGATGGGTGGGAAGGATGGCTCGGTGGTAAAGTACTTGTAACAAAAGTGTGGGGACCTGAGTTGATTCCCAGCATTTGAGTTTTAAAAAAAGAAAAACAAAATCTAAGCCCAGCTTGGTGCAGTAACCCTAGTGTTGGGGAGGCAGAGCTATGAGGATCCCATTGTTTTTCTGGCTATTCAGTCTAGCAGATCAACAAACTCAAGGTTCAGGTAGAGATAGTGTCTCAACACCTAAGATAGAAAATGCCTGAGAAATACAGGCAACATTCACTTCTGTTATCCATGTGCATCTACACATACATGCATATAGCACATGAACATGTATACATACACATATAAAGATAATTTATTATTTCTGGGTTTTCATAGAAGCCCCATGTTACAGTTTTTCTCTACATAGATTTGTGAATATTTTTGGATTCTCAGTTTCTATGTTATAAAAGTAAGTTGTTTTGAAATTATGGAGGCCTAGTCTGGCTTCCAGAATAGAAATAACATACAAACACAACTGTATACATTCCTATGAAGTCAGAGTAGGAAATGAATTGTTTAATATGGACTTCGGCTTAATGTTTCCTGGTCCTTATGTATTTTCATTTATAAGCAATATTTTAAACCATGCCTCTGAAAATTATTAGCATTGAAAAAAGAAGTATAGAAAATGTAGAATTCTGAAATATTTTTAATACATTTTTAAATGCTTGAATTTCTCATTTGAGAAATCAGTGTTTTGTTAAATTCCTGTAAGTCATGATACTAACATTTTATAATTATATAAAAATCTTCAGTATTGGTATAGAATATGTCTTATGAACCCAGTTAACTGTCTTTTCAATCTTTTGATTTAAGGTTAACTTTGTTTCTTATGGAAAATATACCCCAAAATTAAGCCAACCTATAGTTCTGGAAGTAAAATTGATGAAGTCAAGGAAATGATGGCTTTTCATTGGAAGAGATTAAATTTAAGCATTCTTTAACTTAGCAATTTTGTAGTGGTTTCTATTTATGTTAATGAATCTAAATTACTGTATTTTTTATAGAGACAACAAAGTGTTTCTAAAAGCTAACAATTATTATGTTATCCAGTAACAATTTGTTCATGGAAAGAGAAATAAATTTTCTGCTGAGAGTTAGGAAGTAACAGATTTTATCAGTTACTTATATTCTGTGTTGATAGAGTCACCCTTAGGCTCAAGAAGTTACTTGCATCTTTTTCAAGTATGAACTTGTATTTTATCACTTAAATTGTATGTTATATTATAAGTTATATCCCCAAATCATCTCAGAACAGCCCTCACATATATCAAGGTTTGTAGTTGTGAGGCATGGAGAAGGAGAAATGCCATATTTCTTATAGAAGATTAATTTTGAAACAGTATCTCAGGGTTTCATTGTTGTGAAGAGACTCAATGACCATGGCAACTCTTATAAAGGAAAGCATTTAATTGGGTCTGGCTTACATTTCAGAGGTTTAGTCCATTATCATGTCAGGGAGCATGGTGGCATGCAGGCAGACATGGTGCTAGAGAAATAACTAAAGTTCTACTTCCAGATCTGCAGGTGCCAGGAAGAGAGAATGAGCCACTAGGCTTAGTGTGAGCTTCTGAAACCTCAAAGCACACCCACAGTGTTGTGCTTCCTTTAAAAAGGCCACACCTATTCCAACAAGGCTACCCCTCCAATAATGCCACTCTCTGAGTCTATGGGGGCCATTTTTATTCAGACCACCACAAAAAAAGCAACACTCTAGTCACATAAACATATGGATAGATATATATTATATATATACATATAATACATATACATATACATGTATATATATTATATGTATATATATATATATTACACACACACACAAACAAGGAATGAATTGTAAACTCAGTCATAAATGTATTACCACTGCCTAGTTATAAGTGTTGGTTTTAAATACATGCTACTTGAAATAAACAGAATTATATTTCATTGATGGCAACAGTAAAAACCAGACTTCTGAGGGCTGCTCCATGGATTATTTTTGTATTCTTATCTTGGAAATTTCACCATAGAGATTGTGGTAAGTTAGGAAGCCCATTTAAACCCCAACTGTGTACTAAATACTTCCTCCTTCAGTTGGTGCTCTTGACATCCATTCTATTGATTTGTATTAGAAAGTCAGAAGACTTTCTGTGTTCCAGAGCCTCCCCTGAAAAGAGGCTGAGCTAGTTGAGTCAGTTTTTGACAGCAGCCTCTCCAAAATGAGTGAAAAAATACCATAAAGAGAAAATTGAACTGTGGAGTTACACTGTTTTTCTTCTCAGCTTTTCCATGTATTTCAAGTGATGTCATTTATTTCTGGTTATCAATGAGATATATAACCTTGAGTTAAAGTCTTGTTATCCAGATTTCCACCAGAAATCATTTTGCATATATATATATATTCTAAAACCCTTGGATATGCAGATGAAATTAATGATCATTAGTGATATCTGCCTTGTACTTTTCAATGACAATAATTAAGGAAATACAGGTATACCTCACTGTCCAAGGAGTTTGGGTAGCAATACCATATGTTTATAGAATTTACTAGAGAATGTGAACTTTTGCCAAGTTCAGTGGCCTCAGTGTTCTAACTTTGGGCATAGCTAACAATTTCCACATAGTTTCAATCAGACTGTATTTATACAGTCAGTATTCTCTGGTAAATTATTAAGTCAGGAATTTATTAGGGAAAACATGAATAAGGAATTGTAAGAGTAGCTACAAACTGTCATTGGCAGCTCTCAGCTGAGATTCATACAGCTGCATTCTTTTTTTTTTAAACATTTATTTATTTTATGCTGGACATGATTATACATGCCTTTTTTTTTTAATGAAAACAAACGTTTATAAACAATATTTGGGAATTTGGGCGTCATTCTTTCCAAACTGCTTCCTGCTGGTAGGGGGCGCTGTCATGGGGGGAATCCTAAGAAGACACAGAAATCCTGGCTGTAGTGGTCTGCAAGGCTGCATTGTCCCATTGACGTTGCTTCAGGGGGTCTTGCTTGATCAAACCACATTAGTCTGGAAGGAATCCACAGCTTTTCATTTTCTGTGGAAACAAAATTAGAAATCCTTTTCCCCAGTAACTTGTCCTTAGGCTTAAATTTTGAAGTCAAAGCATTACATATATATATATATATATAATATTGAATTATATTATATATTATTATAATAATATATAATATATAATTTTATATATATTGAATTAATCCAGCAGCATTTTTTCCTTCTTTTTTTATTAATAATATAATTTAAAAATTTTGCATGTGGATCCCAGTTTTCTCTCCCCTCCTCCCTCCAACCCTCCCTCCATCCTTCCCTCCCTCCCTCTTACCCTGTGACATGCATCCTGGCCACCCTCCCCTCCCATCCCCCCACCCCCATTCCACTTGTAGGGCTATGCTATCCAGGTTGGGTCATGTAAATCTGTCAAGTCATTTGAAGTAGGGACTAGGACTTCTCTCCTGTCTCTAGGTTAAGGGGGTATCCCTCCATGGGGGATGTGTCCGCAAGGTCCTTTTGTGCACCAGAAACAGATCCTATTTCTACTGTCTGAGGTCCCCCAGACTGCTCAGTCCTTCTAGCTGAGACCCATATTCAGGGGGTCTGAGTCAGTCCCTTGCTGGGTTCCTAGCCATCAGTCTGGGAGGCCCAAGCTCTGCCTTGTTCAGGTCAGCTCATACAGCTGCATTCTTATTGAGAGCTTTTACCCCCTGGCTGCTGTGTACCTCCTTCTACTTTGGTTACCATGGAAATGTGGGGAGGTTGGATGGGTTAAAGGGAATTAAGAGCTGAAATAAACATTTCTTCATACTTTGTTTTTCCTGTCATCTTCCATTCTCCATAGGAGAAGTAAACACCACTGTACTCCAGACTTTGAAGAACTGTTGTTCATGTGTATACTAGAGTGTACACATCTCAGAGAAGCACTCAGAACCCATTGATCATACTCTTTCACTTGGGTGTAGCAAAAAACACAATTTCAAATATGTTTTATCTTGTCTATACGCGAAAGGTATTCAGTACTATTTCCAGTCAATTTTTAGAGTTACTTTCATAGTACCTTTTTTCAAAAATGTGATTTTTGGAGCTGGTCTCAATATGTTATGTATTTATTCTTCACACACTGAGTTTATCATGCACAGTGCTTTCGATTCTTTCTTAGTTTTGCTTCCTCCATGGTTAAAGAGATGAATTCTGATAGAATATTTCAATAGCACAGCATACAAAATCTCAGTAGTTTCGTACTTATGTATTATTTTAGAAATTACTCCACAGAGTAGACGTAATTATTGGCTCTGTCAAACATATCAGGGAAAACTGCCATTTTAATTGGTTATTACAATTTTCTCATCTGTGTAACAAAAATATTCTCTGTTAAGCATTAAGCAGGTTTCTGTGTCTCAATTTACCAGCCCTGTGTCATCATATGTCTCGTAATACCCAGACTCAGAGAAATTATGGACACAGCCTTCAGCTGTCTATTCTAGTGGTCTAATTAAAAAATTCCTTTTGAACCACTAGACATTTAGAATACACTTACCTGAATAAATCTGCCCCAGACCTTAAAGGATCCTAATAGGTATAGGAAAATTTCAAACCCCAGGAAAAGCTTATCATAGCTGGAATTGCTTATTTTTATAATTTATTTATTTTTATTTTATGTGCATGTCTATCTGTGTGAGGGTGTCAGACCTTGTAGTTATGGTCAATTTTTAGCTTCCATTTGGGTGCTAGGTCTTTTGGAAGAGCAGTCAGTGCACTCAACCACTGAGATATCTCTCCAGCCCCCAATAATGGTTATTACATGAGTGGTTTAGACTCACGTAGAGTAATAAAGGAGGGGTGGGATAGTTTGACCTAAACCTCTCTTACTGTTTCCTTCCCTTCCATTTTCTCTTGTCACATTTTTCACAGGGGTCTTTGTTCCTGACTTAGTTTTGTAACTTTCTATATATTCTTTCATTTGCTGCCTCTCTTTTTCTTTATTCTTTTAGTGTAACATACAGGTTGATGAGAGGCACAGCTTAGAGAAAGCACCAGAGGATCTAGAATTATTAGGCAAGAAGGCTGATTTTCTGTAAAGGAAGGAAATGATGCCTTTTCACCCAGGAGGCTGAAGTGGATGTTACCTAACAACCAGGTGATGTTTTTGCTTTCTATGGAGCCAGCTTGCATATGAACCCCCCAAATCCTGAGCACATTGTAGCCCTAATACTGAGCTCTGTCTGTCAGTGAATAGAACCCTTCCTTATGAAAGAAGTCCCATGTACTTGGTATCCTCCATCAATAGAATCTATGCTTATACTTTTTATAAATCCTTCTTCTTTAGGCCCTTACCCTGGGCACTGTTTATCAGTCAATAGAATTTATTCTTATTGAAAAGGTCACAGGTGCTTTGCTAAAAAGGTGTACTTTGCAAGGAAGTTTTACTGTAGCCACCCCTAAAGCTTTATTGTGATAATTGTCATGTGGAGATTTCCCCAACTCCAAATGTACTGTGCTTAAATGTGTAAGAAAAAATAAACGGAGAGGTCAGACTGGAAGTTTTTACCCAGTGCCTGCTGAAGTGGTGCTGACCCGAGTTTCATTCTCCACCTCGCATGGATTGTTTCCCTGCTGGCTGTGATGCTTGCAGAGACCCCAGTACACACCCTTTCCAGATTAACATTGTTTTTAATTTTTATTTTATGTATGTGTATGTGAGGGCACATACACACACATGTGACTGTGTGCGTATATGCATGTGTATACACAGAGGCCAGAGAGGGAGTTGGACCCTTGGAGCTAGGTGTTTTCAGGATGTCAGACTTATTACATGGGTACTAGAACCAGAGCTCACCTCATGTTTGACAGTCTCAAAAAACATGGTTTGATTTTTTTTTTTATTTCTTCACTCTGTGTTAACTTGTTTTCCCCAGTGCTGGGAATCAAGACTCTAAGGTCTCTTGCATGCTAAGTAAGTGCTCCTCCTCAGAACTATATCCCCAGCCCTACTGTTCCATTTGAAAACCTCAGTAACTTCCTAAAAAAATAATGTATTTATTTATTCTCAGTCACTTTTCTTACTGCTGGGACCAAATACCTAACAAGAAACAACTTAATGACAGAAGGATTTATTTAGGCTAACAGTTAGAAGGAATACAGCCAGCAAGGTAGGGAAGGCATAGCAGCAGGTGTATAAGGACCCTGGTCACATTATATTCACAGTACAGAAGTAGAGAGATATGATCACTGATGTACACCTGCCTTCCTCCTTTCCCTCTCTCTTATTCAGTCTGGGATCTCAATCCAGTTAAGTATGCAGCCCACATTCAGCATGAGTCTTCTCTCTTCACTTAACCGTGTCTGGGAATACTCCACCAGACATGCCTAGGAGGTGTGCTTCATAGGAGATTCCAACTCCATTAAAATTGATAATGATGATTAACCATCACATATTTTTGTTTTTTGAGATAAGGTCTCATGTAACTCACACTGGCCTTAAAATTGCTGTATAGCAAAGGAGAAGCTTGAACACCTGACCCTCCTGCTTCTGCTTCCTAAGTACTGGGATTACAGGCATTTGTTACCAGGCCTGGCTCACGATTACTTAAAGAATTTTTAAAAGATTTATTTATTTTATATGTATGACTGTCTTGCGTGCATGTAAGTGTGTTTACCATGTCCATGCTTGGTACCTGCAGAGGTCAAAAGAGGGCATTCGATGTTCTGGAACTGGAATTTAAAATGGTTGTGAGTCATCATATGGGTACTGGTAACGAAATGTGTGTCCTCTGCAAGAGCAGCCAGTGTTCTTAGCCACTGTGCCATTTCTCCAGCCCTGTAATTTTTAAGAGAGTTCTAGGGATGGGGGGTTAGGTATTGCTGAATGGTAGAATGTTTGCTTGTGAGAAGACCTGGATTTAATCCCCAACACCACAAAACAGATGAGATTTCTAGTATCAATTACTCTGCCTGTTAACTCCTATAAGCTACCCAAACAACACAAAGATAGTTAATAATTTTTGCTTCTCATATCCAGAATGGGATACAAACATCTTTTAAGACCATGTGCCCATTTTTTATTTCAGAAAATGTGGTCACTGAACCACTAACTACCAGATATCAGAATCTGGAATTGGATTGACTGAAAAAAAAAAAAAAAAAAAAAGTAGCTTACAGAGTTTCCTGACCCTGCATGAATTTTATGTTAAGACTATAACTAACTAGGTAGTTTACAAAATCTGGTTCTATTGGCTACATTTGTGTCTCAGTTTGTTCTTTTTAGCCTGCTCTCCAGGTGCCTTAATTCAGGTTATCTATCCTTTCACACAGGTAGCCACAATTCAACATAGCTAGTAGTTCTTCACTTACTTAGTTCCCTCTCTTACCCTCAGAAAAACTTCTTCTTCTTCTTAGTTTAAATAATAGTGGAAAATACACCTATTCCTTGACATATTAACTGATGATACTTGATGTGTGCTAATATGGATGGGGTAGCATGCTAATATGGATATAGGGGTTGGTGTTGAAAGGCCCAGTTAGGAGATAACTACTATGTATTTAATCTACTTGTACTTGAATCTGCACCAAACAGTTTTCTGATGAGCACAGAAGATATCAAAAACAATTTTGAATTAGATTGAGTAAAAACATAGAGTTTTCTGACTCTGCCTGAATTTTATGTTAAAACTCTGGCTAGTCAGGTGGTCTACAATGTCTGGGTCTATTGGTTCCTACTGTCTAACAGAAAGTTCCTTCTACCTGGCAATGAGAGTGTATATAATAGACCTATGGTATATCTGTCTCTAGTATTTGGTAACTACAAATGCCTACACTACCCTACCAAAATCCCAAGACTTACATGGTAGTAACAAAACCTTCCTGTATGACAGTCCTCACTTTCTGTCTCCTTCCATTCTGTTTCAGATTTCTTCATGAATTTGTAAAAGTGTGCTATCCTGTAACCCATCTAAGTTTCTTAATGAAAGAATTATTTCAAACCATCTTTGTTCATAGCAGTTGGCATAGTGCCTTGTAGCCTGTAGACATCTATTGACTTGATGAACATTTACATGTTCTCTCCAAGTCTGTAAGGGACAGGTGAAAACTGAGCCTTGGAGATCTTGGAAGCCAATGTGTGAGCTCCCAGAGCTCCATTAATTCAGTGTTCACAGTTCTGTTTGGTTGGTTGGTTGGTTTTGGTTTTACGAGACAGGGTTTCTCTGTGTAGCTTTGTAGACCAGTCTGGCCTTGAACTCACAGAGATCTGGCTGCCTCTGCCTCCCAAGTGCTGGGATTAAAGGCGTGCACTAGCACTACCACTGCCCAGCAGTGCTCACAGTTCTTTAGGCAAAAACTATCTATAACTACATGATCTCCAGTTGACCATCATAAAAAACATACCTGGAATTGCTGTCAATACTAGCATGTTGTCCATGTCATCTTTCAGAAATTCAGACCTCAGTCTATTCATAAGGCTTTTACAACTTCGTAGTCAGCCTCTAGATTAGTGGTTCTCAATCTGTAGGTTGCAACCCCACTAGGGGATGCATATCAAATATCTTGTATGCCATATATTTATATTATGATTTATAACAGTAGTCTGTATGCTTATTGCCTTTGGGAGTTTATGTGCACCACACGTGTACAAGTGTCCAGGGAGGCCAGAAGGTGTCAGGACCCCAGGAACTAGAATTACTGATGGCTGTGAGGTAACATGTGGGTGCTGAGAAGCAAATATGGATCCTCTGCAAGAGTAGTAAGCCCTCTTACCTCTGAGCCATCTCTCTAGCCCCAGCATAATGATTTTAAATAAACAAAAAAAAAAAAATCCAACATAAAATGATATTGAAAGGGTAAGTAGCAAGAAGTTCAGGGTCAGAACTTTGGACCTGGGATGCCTAGATTTAAGTGAACCCCCAGCATACTAGCTCAATAACCTTGGGTAAATCATTTAGTCACACTGTGCCTATTTCTTCATGTGTAAAATCAGGATAATAACAGTGTCTACCTCATTAATGGCAAGCTCAAATGAATTAAATCATACAAGACATATAGCAGTCAGTACCTGGCACTTAGAAATACTGGCTAAAACTTGTTGATTCTGTAGGGGTGTGGAGAAATCACTGCTATCAAGGCAGACAAATGCCACTTTCAGTCTGTTTGTGGTTCTGCAGGTTTGCTTTGCAATTTCCCACTCCAAGTGAGTGATCATTGTGTCTTGACGCCTCAATAAATGGTGCTTACACTTTCCTTGTAGAACAAAGCACACTGGACCCTAAATTAAAGAAAGCTTTAATTTAGCTGTAATCTCTTTTTTAAAAAGCAGAGACCTCCTTTGTCTTACTCAGCACAGGCAGCCTGGTTGTATAAGCCTGGCTTGCACAATAGCTCTTAGTAACTGTTGTGGGGGAATGTGAGGTAGACAGTAGCAGGTGCTCTGTGGTTTGGGCTCCTGGAACTCTTTCCCTCACCAGACTGGTACCCTCTGTGGCCTTGGCTAGCAATTCCTCTATTCTCTTTGATTCAAACTGACCTACAGTTCCTCAAACAGGTATCCTTCCATGGATATGTGCCCTGTGCAACTGCATGGGCCTCTACACTTGGTTTCCTGCTCTATCTTGTATCCTTAGTTTTTGAACAAAGGGCCTACCTAGATCTTTATCCTACATTGTGTTGTTAATTATGTAGCCTCTACCATCTGTGTTCATTGTCCCTGTTTGTCATTAGCTGACTTACTCTGAGTTTGCTTTCATTGTCATTTCTCAGAGGATCAAAAGTAGACCCATGCAGTACTCCTCCACCCTTACTCCTCCCCCAGAGCACTGTTCTAACTTAGTAAACAAATACAGTATATATTAATTTTGTGATTATTGGAAAGACTAGGCCTACAGTACAGTTGACAGGCAGTCAATGCTGGTGTAATAAAATAAGTGAGTGGACAGATTGGAGAGTGTGTGCTTTGTCTTCATTGTTGTTTTTTTGTTTTTAAAACAGTGTCCAATTGACCTGATATTATTGTGGAGTCCTTGCTGGTCTAGAACTCTGTGATCCTCCTCACTAGTTCTAGGATTACTGGTGTGTACCCCCTTAACTAGCATGGATAATTTTGTCATTGGTTTTTGGGTTATTTGTTTGGTTGTTTTTTTTGTTTGTTTGTTTGTTTTGTTTTCTTTGCAAATGTTACAGGTCTCATTGTCACCACTGTAAGATATCTACTATGATGGAAGCATGTCCAGTGTCTCAACTTAGTCACATTAACCAGTTCTGGACACTGATTGACAACACCCATTCTTATGTAGATTGAGGCTGATAATTTTTTAATAGAGATACTAGGATAAATTTTTCTTCCCATGTTAAAAAGCTTGTGTGTTTGTGTGTGTGTGTGTGTGTGTGTGTGTGTGTGTGTGTGTGTGTGTGTGTTTATAGTTTTGTTTTTGAAAGGCGGAGATTAGAGAATGATCTGTATAGCAAGTTTCAGACCAGCCAAGGTTGCATAAACTCTTTTTAAATAAAGCAAAACAAAAACAACAGCTTCAGCAGAAGCAACAACAATACCAAAAAACCTACCTCAAACCTTAAAAAGCTGTTGTATAAAAACAGCAGCATTATTGTCTTGGTACACTTTAATAGTACTGCTGGTGATGACTTTGCCAGCCCTACTTCCTTTAAAGGTAGATGGAGCCAATAAAGGTTACTCATTTTTCTTTCCAACTGTTTATCTTTGTCAGCCTGGTATAGTAAAATTGTAAATATTGTCTTATATGTTGTCCTCAGTTAAGTTTCTCATAGAATAAACATCTCTAGCCTTCAGCCTATTTGTAGATATTTTGAACAATTGCCAATAATGACTGAATTGAATGCTACTTTAGGTTTCTTGCATCTTTTATTTATTTACAGAGTTAGTACAGCACTGTTACAATGTTTGTAGTGTTGGATTCGAATAGAAAACAGTGTCTGTCCCCTTTGATTCCCTGCTCATTCTTTCTCTCTTCTCACTCTCTAGTTTCAAATACACTTGATTAGCTCACGTGTGATGCCCACCAATACTGCATTCCTCTAGCCTAGTTCTGGAACTGTATTTGATTAATCTAATTCCTAGAATCAAACCAGTACCATCCAACATATATTCAAATTTAATGCAATATAAACTATCTTGTAATACTAATTTCTAAAACTTGATAGTCATTCTGTTACTTTCCAAACACTATACTAAAATTTTAAAGTGATAAATTTCTAACCCAAAAGTCCTTTAAAGATGGAATTTTACCTGTGAGGTACTTGCAGATTTTGAGTACTTCTCCTAAAAAAGAAATCAAAACATTTGGTATAGTGTACCAATTTAATATATTACTGCTTCTTAACTTTTGCTGGTATCAACTTTTGGTTGATGAATAAAATACTGTTTGGCCAATAGAGGTGGGACTAGGAGATGAGAATTCTGGGAAAGGTAGGCAGGAGCCTGCTAGAGCCGTGATGCTGCTGGAAAAGTAACACCATGCTGGCTATTACTGGGTAAGCCACAGCCTCATGGAAATACATAGATTGATGATGGAAATGGGTTAAGACAGAGCTAGCCAATAAGAAGAAGCCCTAATCACAGGCCAACAGTTTCATAATCAATATAAGCCTTCATGTGTTTATTTAGGGCCAAAGGGCTTCTAAAATCTCATGGTACAGCTGGTCATGGTTGTGTACCACCTGTAACCTTAGCACCATGGGGAATGGAGACAGGATGCCCATGTGGCCTGTCCACCAGCCTAACTCCAGGTTCAGTAAAAGACCCTGTCTCAAAGAAATAAGGCCGAAAGTGACAGGACAAGATACCTGATAGCCTCCCCTGACCTTCATGAGTACATACACAAGTGCACACATTCTCGTGCACACACACATGTTCACAAAACACTACACATGCACTAAAACTGTTTAAGTCACCTAGTTATTAAATAAGGTATATAAGGGAGATAAGTGAATTTAGTGGTTATTCTTGGATCCGATTTCCAAGGTATTTCATTACATATTTGTACATATTCTAGATTACAAAATCCAAAGCATTCCTTGGCCTATACCTTTCCTGTAAGGAACACTCAATCTGTATTCTTTTGCTACCTTCCTCTCCAGTATCTCTGACTAGGCTAGGGTGATTGGTGTGAAGAAAAAGCAGGTCAACTGGGTAATGACTACTTTCTCCTCTCCTGTTATTAGAGGTCACTGTTCTACCACCCACCTTTGCCTTAACTTATTAGACTCCTCTTTATTATTTTCTAGTTACAATGGATTATGACTTACTCTCATCAGTAAGTGGCAGGTGAAAGTGTTATGCCAGCAGTGGAGTTAATAAAGATCCATCAATGATTTTTGAATTGATAACCTACTAGGCTTTATCATCCAGGAAATAAATGAAAAGGCCCATTTGATTTAGTAAGGTGTCCTTAAAATACTGGTCATCAATTATAAGTTTAGAGGGTCTGAAAGGTCATTTTAAAAATGTAATGCAATGAAACCATAATGAAAATACATGTGGATAATGCCTACTTCCTCAGCAAGGCCTGGATGCAACTTCAGAAGTACCATAGCCAGTGTGATATCACTATATAAGAGAGAACACAAAGGGGCCACATGCATTGACACTTCAGATGGTGCTACATGGACTTTACCTGTCAATAATGTACCTAGTTTTGTATTCTAGTATTTGTAACATGAGGTATAACCACTTATACTTTATCTTAAATTGGCATTCTTGCAGTCAGTTACATGAAGAGGAGGGAAGGGTTGGTTTTTCCCTTTCCAGTTTTTAAGTTAGCATGCATAGTAAGAGATTTAATTCTGGCATTTCAAACACATATGCCATTCTTGCTTTTAGCAAACATATGAAGACTTTTGACTGACTTTTGTTTGTAAACATTTAATAGCACAAGTAATAGCAATTGTTATTTGTAATACATTGTTTTAGCTCCCTCTTAATACCATAGTAAATCCCTGTAAGTTAAGTGGTTGTAAGGATTTGTAGGTTGTAATAGATTTGTAGGCTGTAAGAAGACATGGATCTTGCTGAACAAAAATGAAGGTGTTGTCAGGGCCATGTTCCTTTGTGGAGGTCCATTTCCTTGCTCCTTCTAGCATGGAAAGGCTGCTCACATTCCTTTACTGGGGGAATTCTCTTTCCCAAAGGCGGCGGCAGCAGCAGCAGCAGCAGCAGTAGTAGATTGGTCCTGTGTTAATAGTCACATCTCAGTGAAGTCGGGAAAAATTCTCCTCTTTTAGTGTTTCATGTAATTTCACAGGACTTACCCAATAATCTAAAATATTTCTATCTCACATTCCTTAGGCTTAGTCACATTTGAAAACCCATTTTGCACTGTACTGTAAAACAGCAAATTCACAGTTCTGGGGATTAGCCTGAAGGCAGGTTTTTTTGTTTGTGTTTGTTTTGTTTGTTTGTTTGTTTTGTTTTTACTTCTTTTTTAATTTAAAAAATTTATTTTTCATTTTATATACCAACCCCAGTTCCCCCTTGCTCCCTTCTCCTGCCCCCCACCTCCACCCCCTTCCCACCCCCATCCATTCCTCAGGGGTAAGTCTCCTGAAGGTAGTTTGAGTGGCTGTTATTGTACCTCTACTTCTGCTTTCAAGTTAATTGTTTTCTTATAAAATAAGTGTGTGTTTTTTAAAGTTGACTAAGAAAAAAAGCAGTAAATAAAATGTGTATGAATGTGGCAAAAAAAAAAAAAATGTGGCACTGGCATCAATAAAATTGCAGCATTTTAGCTGCAAGAGGGCCCACTCTCAGTAAGTGGGGCTCCAGACCTTGGCCACAGTCATTCAGCATCTTCATCCTAAAGAAGAGGTTGACGAATAGGCAGTATCCAAAGGTTCCTCCAGCTCTATTTAACTAATTCTATGTAACTGGATATTTATTGCATGAGTGTTCCTGTCAGGGCCAAGTACTGTGCCATATGTCTGTAACATGAATGATTCTAAACATTGGTTCTGCCTGAAGAAGCTGTCACCCCAGAGTGTGGTTGTCATCTGACATGTCAGCCCTTTCTTGGGTGGCTGTTTGCATGGTTGCTGCTGTCATCCCACCAGAGTTAGAATTCAGTTTTATTTTTCTATTTGTTTGTCTGGTTTAAATTAAAAAATAGATTAGGAAACTAAATTCCATGTCTTTTGCTAGGCAGAGCACTCTGCAGAGCAGCTGTATTTCCAGCATTCTTTAAAGTGATATTTTGAAATACGGAAGCTTGTTGTCAGTTGTTCTCATTTCCCGAATTCAACCAAATGGGAAGTTCTGGAAATGTAGACGATGCTCGACTGGTGACATAACCCTCACACTACATCATTCAGCCTGTAAACAGAGTGATAGCTAATTCTTAACACATTCTTCAAGTGCATACCTTCTTTACATTGATTTTTTTTTCTTGAGATACTAGGCTCTTCAAATTTTAACAATTTTTAGTTGATCTTTTGTTCTATTAATGAAAACTACATAGTGAACAGGTTTTCTTTAATTCCTGTCTTCTGTAAGAAAAATTACAAATTTCCATATTCCCTAAAATAACATATAATTTGTATTTATTTCTGAACTGTAACGCCAGAATGTGAAGACTCCATTTTCCTGATTCCCTCATACATACTGAGAGTCTGACATCTGCCCCACTGACTCTCCCCCAGTTTTCCCCCTTTTGCATTGATCCAATTACAGGTGGATGCTTGGTATCGCCCAAAAGCACAAGATAAATAAGCTTGGAAGGTTTCCTAGCAACACATTGCTCTGGGAACATGTTCTATTTCCCTGAAGAAGATGAAGCCAAGCATCATAGAGTTTCAGCCAGATAGGAAGGATTCACTTACTGAGGGGGGTTAGTGCATTTAAAATAATAATAATAGTAATAACAATAACAATGTATAGTGTTAAATAATTTTTAATTTTTTCACATTGAAATGAACCTATTCAAATAAACAGTAAGCTTGAGTTTTACATGTAAAAAAAAATAGTTAATAGTTTGAAGATTTCTAAGGAATAAGCTTACTCTTAAGTTATTGATGAATGGTATCACTGTAGAATTATATATAAAATACTTCCACGTGGGACTGATGCTCAGCCTAGTTCCTGGTGGTATAGCAGTCTAACTAAAAAGTGTTGAAAGACTTCTGATCCACTGGGAATGCTCCTGAACTCCACTCTCCTTCCTGTTTCCTTTAGTGCTCCCCTCCCCTGGTCTTTGGTTTAATGCTTAACACCTGGAACCTTGATGCAGGACAGTCTCAGCACCAGTGATTTGCTACTTGATCTTGAGAGTCTATTTTCAATTTTCTGAACAAATGATTAACATGTAGAGAACTGAAAGAAAAGGATGGCACCACCAAAATAAAAATAAATAAATAAAAAGATGTTTTGCTAGTGCAGTATCCTGTATCTTTCTTCTCTGTGATATCACTTAGTTGGCAGGTAGCACCTTCCTTTCTGTTCAATCTAATTGGTTATGGTGTGCCAGAGAAGTCTCTGGACATGGAGTAATCAAGGATTAGTGTTTCTCATGACAAGATTCAACAGTGACTTTGCAGTTCAGTCACACCCTGGAGAATGTCCTCACTTTTTCACTAGCTGGAAAATATTTCCCCATAAGCTGGGTGGGGAAAAAAAATCTCATAATGTGGTTATTGAATGGGTTGTTCTGTGTGTCAGGTTTGGACCGCATTTTGTAAAAGTTCCCAGTCATACTCAACAGCAAATCACTAGGTGCATCACAGTGCTCTGATGGTGAATACCAAGGTAGTCAGAACTAAAGAACAGTGGTGGTAACAAACTCTCTGGCTAGAACGCAGGGAGTTGATGTTATCCTCACCCTAGAAAACTGTATTAATATCTTCATTCAAGTAATTCTGTTCTCTGTGGCTCTTCTGTTTTCTAAACATTGTATAGTGAACTCAGCAGGAAGTAGCTTGTGGAGGCTTAGGTTGAACCAAATCCTTTATAGACACATCTTCCTTGCCTTCACTGAGTCCTAGAGAAGACATACATAGCATGTTTATAAATGTTAAAACAAACCAAAATAACGTTCTTTGGGTCTAGAGTTAAGAGAATTTTGATGTTTGAAAGAACTGTAAAGGATTTAGATGTTGGTAGATGTGAGCACCACTAGAAAGAAAAGAAGAAATTATATAGTTTTTTTATTATACAATATTGAAATGGACTTGATCAGCCACAAAGAACACAATAGATTCTAATTTGTTAATTTTTACTGAATAATTTTTTATTAAAAATTTCTACAGACCATACAGTATTTTAAATACATTATCTGTTTCATCATTTAATCTTCCAATAACCTTTACCAGATAGAAATTTATTTGCAATTTTGTAAGTGAAGAAACTGTGCTAGGCACAGTTGTTAAAGTATTGTCATTCATAAATAGTGGTTGTTCAGACACTGGCTTCTTTACTAACAGACTTGTGACCCACATCATGTGTTTATTCTTAGAATTCTAATATTGAAAGATCATGGCCTTTAGAGAAAAATGAGCAACTATCTTTTTTTGTTTTGATTGTAATGGGTTCTCACTCTATAGTCTGGCTAGCCTGAAACTTGCTATGTAGACGAAGCCATCTTCAGACTCACAGAATTCCACCTGTCTTTGCCTCCTGAGTGTGCTGCTATGCCCAATTTAACAGCTGTCTTTTGAAGATGACATAATCTTAGCAGGAAATAGATGATTTGTTTCATTTTTATTTTATTCAGTATTCTTACATCTTCAGGTTTCAGTGTCAGACTTTACAACCTTTTTGCTTATGATCTTATTACTCAGGTTTTTATTTTTATAAAGAAGAAATTTTCACTTTGCAATATGATAGAGTAAATTATACCTAACAATAGCTAAAATTAATAATGTTAAATTTATTCACAAAGTATGTTGTGACATTAGCAGTGTTGTAGAACAGGTACAAACCAATTATTTTTGTAACATTGGAACAGAACCACACATTTGCTTATGTACTGCCCATGGCACCTTGTGTCCCAGCAGAGTTGAATGGTTATAACATCAACAGTATTGTTTACAAAGCCTTCAATGTGTACTACCCTCGTCATCACATGAAAAGTATGTTAGGCTCTATTCTAGAATCTGATTTTTACTCCCACCTTTGAGTTGGAAATGCTACTTTAGAATACCAGAAACATAATTGGAAGATGTTTTAAAAGTACCCCCCCCCAGTATAAGGTTCTTATCTAACGTGTCATTCTTCAAACACTGCAGGTACCAACCAAAAAGCTGAAGAAATATGAAAAAGAATATCAGGCAATGCGGGAGAATCAGCTGCAACAGGAAGACCCAATGGATAGATACAAGGTATGAGAGAAGCTTGGCACTTAACAGGGCAAAAAGGATGTGATTTACTCTAATTCAGCAGGTGTGGTGAGTTCCGTTCTCTCTGCTCCATTCTGAACTATTCAGACAGTGACATGCTGACTATGTCTGTGTCTTCATTTTCAACTGACTCCCAAGTATTCAACCATAATATCTCTTTTCTTTCAGTTTGTATATTTTTAGGTAACTCCAGATGTTGCATGTGTACTGGGAATCTTCATGAGAAGCTGAGAGAAAGGGGAAAATGGCTTTCTGCTTTCAAAAATGAGGAAACTAAAACAGAAAATGTAAAAAAGTACTGTCTTAGCTGTGCATGACCACTTCCACAGAGACTCTTAGATGTGACCATCCCAAGACTGACTCAAGGATATTGCAAACCTGTCCCTGTCTGTAGCAGTTGTTAAAAATACAAATTCAGGAAGAAAAATAAAAACCACAAGGATGTATCAAGCACAGTAAAATATGTTTGTTGCAATGTTTCATTTCCACAAACAAATAAATCATAGGTAACAATGACATTTGCATGCAGTTTCAGAATCAAAATTATTTCATTTGTATCTTCATTAGTTTGGGTATTTAAAAAAGTGTGTCATCACAAGGATAGATCTTTTCGGTGGTAATTAGCAACATTAGCCACAGCATGCAGTGTTGGGATTTGCAATTTATTTTTTTTTACTTTCTGAAAAATGTTATTGTTTTTCTTTAGCTGTCTCAATTCTTGAGACTCATATAGATATGTCAGAGTCCCTCTTCACTACATCAATATCCAACTGATACCTAAATACCCTTCCAAGAAAAGTATTATGGTAGCATTCCTAATGGAACCACCCACACTAGGATGGCTTTTAGTTCCATAACTAGAGTTGCTGCTGTGGTTGGGAAGATATATGTTGGCAGCAGTCACATTGAGCATCTTGATTTTTATTTTTTATTATTTGTTTGTTGTTGTTGTTGACTAGAACAGCAATTAATGCGCAGGAGCATGGTGGACAGGGTCTGTGGGTCTCCTAGTCAAACAGACTTGAGTTAAAATCCTGGCTCTCTGGAAAAGGCAACAGGATTTGACATCATAGATGAGGATTTTGGTCCCTATGTGACTGGTCAGCATTTTGAGTGAGTCATTGAAATTTTCCTTGATTGTAAAATACACGTGCATATATGATTTTGTGGTGTTTATTGTGAGATTGAAGGCTGTCATATGTTAAGTTCTCAGAATATAATTGGTGTTTAATAAATGGTTATTGGTTTTTAAACTCTGCTACCTCAAGCATGACTTAGAATAATATGAACTTTCTTGGTTATGCGTCTTCAGTATACACTGGTCATCTTCATATTTTACATAACTATTACTACCCTATAGTCATATCATCAGTCAGTATATTTCTTTCCTTCCTCTAAAACTGGCTAGAGAAATGAAAATAATTCCACATATGGTTATGATAGATAGATATCTGTTAACAGATTATATGTTCATAGAGAAGGTTGAATGACTATCCACTATTACCTATTCAGTAAATCCAGTTTTAATGCCAGACCTATGATACAGAAAGATATGAATGGACTCAAGATTAACTGTTAAAGATCAAAATAAAAGCCCTTTAATTGTTTGATTATTCTAATCTTCAGAATACTTCCACCATTATGAATAAAGTGCTTTTAGATAAAAGAGAAGGAAATGATAGCCCAAACTTAATTACATAGTTATATACTGAGCACAGTTGCATGCCCCTAGGTGGCTCTCTGTGATGGATCATTCAGGTCCAGGAATTTGAAACCAGCAGCATAGTGAGGCCCTATCTAAAAGCACAAAATAATACAGCCACCTCACAGAGCCAGAAGAGGCTGGGAAACCCCTGAACTGTAACTGTGTCTTACATCCTTTTTGTGTCAAGATAGGTATGTATAAGCACTTATAAACTGAAAGAGTATTTTACAGTTTTCATTGCTATAAAATCATACTGTTTTAAAAATGGGTATTTTAGGTTCAAGTGTTATATGGTTTGGGTTTTTGTTTGTGTGGTTTTATTTTGACAGGGTCTTGCTCTATATTCCAGGCTGATCTTTATTAAGGCCTTTCACCACTCCCATCACATTGTAGCCTTTTATTTGCACATGTCACACTCCCTCTATCACTATTTCTTTTTTATGATTATAGTGGCTTCCTAGTATATTATGTAACCAATATTTCTATACCATTTTAATAATGTATCAGTATCAGTCCCAATGATCTACTTAGCAAACTCATAATCCAGTTATAAGTCAACATAGTTCTAGCTTATCAACAGGTGTGGTCCTTCAGGCACACAAAATCTGTTGTAATAAGTAAATTAAGATTAGCTGGAGAAGTGGCTCTTCCAGGTAAAGGTGCTTGTTTCCAAGCCTGATGACCTGAGTTCAATTTCCTGGATCCACAAATGAAGGAGAAAGGTGACTCCCAAAAGTTGTCCTCTGACCTGTACACTCATACTGTGGCATATGTATGCCCACATAGAGAACATAAAAATAAGTAACATCTGGGTGTGGTGGTGCATGCCTATACATATAATACGCAAATAGGCAACAACTGGATGTGGTGGTACATGCCTTTGATCTCAGTACTCTGGTGACAGAGGCAAGTGTACCTCTGAGTTCAAGGCCAGTTTTGTCTACAAAGCAAGTTCCAGGACAGCTAGGGCTACACAGAGAAAAGAGTAAAGAAAAAAATCAAGTAAGTAAATAAATACATTTAAGGAAGTAAATTTTAAGTATCTGAATCTAACAAAGTATCTTTTAAAATACCTCTGACATCTTCTGGTCTCTTTGGGGGAACAGGAACTTTTTATTATGGAAGCTCTTACAGACATTGAGAACTCACACCTGTTCAGAAACAATTCCTCCTTCACCAGTGGAACCCATATTGCATAAATTGCCATGTCAGCCCTCAGATTGCCACATGGCAAGAGCATTGGAAAGACTGTGGGTACTTTAAATCAAAAACAAAACCCAGAAATGTCATACCATAAACTGTTATAATTTAGTGCTATTATTTCTCACATACTTGCTGGCATTTTGAAGAAGGGCTTTTGAATAACAGTGAGAGCTGGCATTAAAGATCCAGGAATGCATAAATTACTCTCAAAAGTCACACTTTTTGCTATATCAGTCTAAACATTTGATCTAAGGGTATACCTCAGGGGTAAAGCATTTGCCTAGCATGTGTGAGATCATAGGTTCAATGCACAGTAACATCATCCTTAATGCCCTCCCATATAAGCATGCTCTTTGTGCCTATTACATTGTCAGTTTATATTACTGAACTCACTTAATGCAACACTGCAGTCCCAACTATGAATAAAGAGAAGGAATGCTGTTGGTATAATTTTAAAATTCTAAGCAGGATGCAATGTTCAGCAATGGTAGCCACACAGTTTCATGTAACTTAATTATGTACTAAAGCAAGGTTTTGTTAGAAGCTGTGATGAACAGCTTCAATACCAGCATGCGAGAGGCTAAGGCAGAGGGTCAAGAGTTTGCCCTACTTATGTGATGCTGAAAATTGAACTTAAAACCCAAGACTTCTTGCACACTAGGCAAGCTACATCCACCAAGTCACTTGTGTTAAAACACAAGGTATATCTGTTTTAGAACGTTTTAAAAATTAGTAATGAAACCTACCAAAACAGATATCAATGTTAGAAATCAAGATTCTTTTTCCTACATGGAGGACGTGGGTTGCTTTCAATGTGGGGAAAGAATTTCAGCAGTACAGTCGGTCAAGTGGTGAAGCTTCTGGAGAACTGCAGCCATCGTCCACCTTTAAAGAAAGATACACTCTTTTTCTTGTTTAATTAAGAGCTGCTGATAGTAATGTAGGTCAGGTCTTTAAAAACACAAGTAATTAATTAAATGTAGTGAATTTCCCAAAGCATGGTAAAAGCTGCCTGTTCTGTAGGCAAAGATCCTGGGGAGAATGTGGACTGTTTAAACTGTTGAGCTTAAGACATGCATAGTATCATAAATATACAATTTAGTATTTAAATGCATAACCATATTTAGTATAGTTAAATGTAGAATGGTTAGCTGCCTTCATGAGCTTAGTTAGACATAGTCAATTTTTTAAAATCAAAATATAATTGAGTCAGAGCTTGCCTAGTATGTGGGAGTCGCTGGACTTGATCCCTACCAACACCAAACCAATACAAATCTGAACAAAATATAATCCAAATAGAAATCCCCCTTTTCTTTTACTTTTCAATGATTCTTTATTGCTTTATATTTTTATTACTCAGTGGTTTTCTTACATATTTTTCTTTGTAGTAACATCCATGATTACTGTCAAGAGCATAGTATAGATTTTTAACTTTTTTATTTTATAACTTTAACTTTTTATTTATTCTTTTAGTCTTTCACATCTGCATGTATACCTGCATGCCAGAAGAGGGCATCAGATTCTATTATAGATAGTTGTGAACTACCTTGTAGATGCTGGCAATTGAACTTGAGACCTCTGGAAGAGCACCCAGTGCTCTTAACTGCTGAGACATCTCTCCAGCCCCAGAAATAATTCTTCTAATAAGTTCTGTAAATAATACTAATTTTTTCTTATGTTAAAAGAAAAGATGGTGGATTGATTGATTTATTGATTTGCCATTAGTGCATTGGGCCTTTCCTTTCTTAATGGATGTTGAGAGAATTAAATGTATCCTTGAAAAATATTATTCTACTAATTAAAATAAATATATGTGTTATTTTTTTCTTACCAAAGAAGCTGTTGTTGGTTTTAGGGAATATCCTGTAAAATAAGGTGCTTTTAATGAGTAATAATGGACATGAGGGTGGTTTCTGTTTGCCTGTGATAAACAGAAATTATTTATTACTGTGTTAAACTTAAGAAGGTCCCACATTCTTCTGAGCCTGGCTAACACAGTTACCTATTGTAGCTGCTGAAGAATGTAGCTGAGGAGGAGCAGATGGCTGCCCCTGACTCAGTCACACTTCATGTGGAGCTCTAAAAATGCTACACATAAGAGAATTTTCTAGTGTGTCTGCTATTGATCTCTAGCATCCGCCAATGTTTTTCTTGTTGTTGTTGAGAAACTTTATGACAATAATATGATTTTATATCATCTGTAACTATTTACTTTCTGTTTGTTATTTTTGAAGACAGGGTCACACACTCACACAGGCTGGCCTGGGAACTCACTATGTAGCCCAATTTATCTGTGTGCTGGAGTGGAAAGCCACAGTGGTTTGTGGGTCAAATCTGGATGACTGGTGTATTGTGTTTTTGTTTGCCCAGGGCTGCTTCTGCACAGGGACCTTCATTGCAGCATGGAAATGTGCCCTGTGGTACTGAGATATTTACTGTCCTTTGCTGAGGTGTCACCTAAGTTTGCAGGGACTTCATTTGTTTGTTTTTTTAATATGTAAAGGAATGCACTGTTTTGCCACCTATAGTTACTTTTGACAAATTTTGTTTTTAGTTTGGCACTTTAAATGTTTAAATTTCCTTAAAAAGATGACATTGAATGTGATGAGGAAATGAAGAAAGTATATATATATATATATATATAGTTTCCACTATCCAGAGGTTTCTCTTGGATATCACTCATAGGTAAAATAAATATCTAAGCATTAAATCTGTAGCCATTTATATTTATAGATCAAAAAACTGTCTTTTGAAAAATATAAGTATAATGATAAACTCTTTTAAAAGAAATGTTCAAGGCCTAGAGAGATGGCTTGATGATTAAGAGCACTGGTTGCCCTTCTAGAGGACCTGGGTTCAATTCCCAGCTAGATTCAATGGCAGCTTAAACTGTCTGTAACTCCAGTTCCAGAGGATCTGGCACTCTCATGCAGACATACATTCAGGCAAAATGCCAGATCACATAAAAAAATAAAATTTGAAAAAGCATCCAATATAAAACTTTTAACAATTAATGGTTTTGTTGCTAATAACATTGTACTGCATCTGTGAGAGAAACATTTTCTCCTGACCCTTAAATGTTTTTAAAGTGTGTGCCAAGAATTCATCATAGCAGCAGACAACACACCCAAAATATTGGGTGGTTGCATAGCCACTGCCTTCTGCATCATTTTTTCCCTGAAAGCTGAGTTCATTTTCCTTTCCTTGCCAGTTAGCGTTTCTTTGGTTTCTCCTCACTCATCCCTTAGATGGCTTCACAAAAACTTCACCCCCAGAAATAAACAGAAACCAGGCACAGTTTTCCATTTGCTTTCCCCTGCATAGCAATTTCAAAGACAAATCATTCCGAGAGGCTTCTGATTGTGTCCTATGAGGAAGTCCCTCCCAGCTAGCATTAACACAAAATCAACAAGTCATCTGTAGTTGCTAATATTTCCACACACCACGTTTTCATTTTCATAAGTCATGCAAACTGCAAATAACATTGTGAGAAGGGAGGAGTTTTCAAGCCTGAGTCTTCCTGAGTTGAGACTTGCCCACTGGCTGCCTGGAGTATACTTTACCATTGAATGTTTGCAGTCACAGAGAGAACTTCACTATATGACATTCTGAACAGCGAGAATATTAACAAGTGTCTGTTTCTGTTACTGCCGTTTCCTACATGTATTAGTAGGTGTGCAGGTGTTCAATTTCACTGGATATTCCTCTTTTTTTTTCAATTGTTTGTGTACCTATGGTTGAAAACGGTAGTTGGTCTATGACCTTTGAGGAGGTAAGTTGGTTTTTTTTTCCAATCTGTGTGTGTCTGTATTAGTGTCTGTCTCTGAAAAAAATGCAGTATCGTCCTCCTAAAAGTTACTAACCAAACTTTCTCAGCTATATAAGTCCTGTGTAGGAAGGGAGGGTGTGGCTAAAGAAAGTTGTATGTTTTTTTGTTCAAATGGTGTCAGCTGTGTGAGATGGAGCATGCTTTAGAAGTGTGATGTGTGGGTTACATAAGCTATGCCTCCCGTAATCTTCTCTGTAAGGCCAGGGGAGCCATCTGCCTGACTTGTTTCCAGGCTCTGAGAAGTTGGCAAGTCTAACCCTTATTAACATCTACTGTGTGGATATCTACACTGGCTGTAGTTACCTAGCTGACTTAATGGTCTCTCTCTCTCAGGCAGATCCTTGGTTTGATAAGAACCAAGACTGTGAAACCCAACTTTGTCCCCAATATAATGCTAAGGAAAACTTTTTTTTTTTAAGTAGTCAGTTCTGAAAACCGTTCTGGCTTCTTAGGAAAGACACCTAAGCATTACACTATGTTCTAATCCATGGTATGTTTGGGCATGTTCATCCCAGGAAATCCCTGTCTCAGCAGCAGAGTCTCAGTTGCACCCAGTCACACTCTGTGCCTCTGGCATGGCATGAGGACACCTCAGTACCTGGGATTGCCCTCTGGAGGATGATGCTGCATGTTTGGCTCCATAGCTTGCTTTCCCTTGTCTGTGAGTGCAGAGCAGGCATCTGACACTTCCCACTGTGCCGCTTGCTTTGCAGACACCAAGCTGAAGCTGCTTGCTAAAGCCAAAGCCAGTAAGCATGCCTCATGGGTCAGTCTGTTTTCTAGGGATTCTCAGACCCTTAGTTCTTCAGAACTCCCCTTGTTCTTACCTCTTTGGTTGCCTGTGTGGTGAAGGGTTCAAGTTTCATCAGTAATGAGAAGTTCCCTGTGCTTTCTCACAGCTTGCTTCTGTAATTCATCAGACCTGTGCTTCTAGTTAAGAGTGAAGTTGCTGCCTGGTGCTACTTTTAAATACTTAAGTAACTTTGCCATGGACCTCATATGACTACCCATAGGTTAATGCAATTCTCAACACAATTGCAGCAACCTGAAAAACTGGTAGCATATCAGTATGATGCAAATAATAGTTGAGAAGGCATTTTCTAACTTTGCATTCTAGGAGCACAGTCTCAGGAGAAGCAGGGTAACTCAGGAACAGGTGGTGGAGAAGTCTTATCTTGGCCTCTTGAAGGGATTTATCAAGAAATGAGAAAAATCTCTTCCCCACCCAAGCAGTCTGCTTTGTGTGATACATGATGTTGAAATCATGCTGGGTACTGGTGTTTCCTGGCAAGGAGACATTTATTTTGAAAGCTTCTGAAATGTGTTTTTAAAAATCTGAGTCATTTCTACAAAGAAGTAATAGATGTCTCAGAAATACAAACTCTCCAGCCCCTGGCAGAAATCCAGTTCCTCAGAGACCCTTTTTCTATGTGTTACTTGAGTACTTCAATGGAGAGTAGAGCTGTGGGAACACAGATTTTTAACAAATACAAGTTGCTCGACCTATCCAGGGAACACTGTCTATCTAGGAACATATGAGGCAAAGAAGACCTTCTCAGGCATTACATTGCATCTTGGTCACTGGAAAAGGTCCAGTGTGTTTTTTGTATAAAATGATCTTGTTTAGCAGTAGAATCATCATCATCTTCTTCTTCTTCTTCTTCTTCTTCTTCTTCTTCTTCTTCTTCTTCTTCTTCCTTCTTCTTCTTCTCCTCCTCCTCCTCCTCCTCCTCCTCCTCCTCCTCCTCCTCCTCCTTCTCCTTCTCCTTCTCCTTCTTCTTCTTCTGCTTCACATTTTAGTGTTTTATTTCCTCTAGTAGAATTAAAATTCCAAATTGAAGGGATTTTACAAAAGTTTTTAGAAGACAATTGTAACTGTATTATATCCATTGTAGAAAACCTGGGGTCATTTGAAAACGTGGAAGATTTTGCCAAAATTAACCCACTGCCTACAGCTGATATCTGTTGTTCATATTGTTATAAAAATTGGATTTTCTAGCTATCTTTAGAAATTTTTCTCTAATATGTATTAACACATGGAATTCTATCATGAATTTTCTTAGTATTTGAGTAATTTAGAATTCTCTTTTGCTTCTTGGTAGATCTGTTTTTTGCAAGAGGCTTTTTATATCCCTCAACTTTTATGTCAATTTTTTCCCTAAAGAAAGGATGCTGTCAAAGTGTAAGTCTGTCCTTCAACTTCTCTGCTGACCTTCCTGTTTACAGTTCCTTAGGCTCTATCAAAGGCTCAGGCCTTGCTCTTACTATCTGTCTTATGGACCTGATTCAGAAATGGAGAGGGCAGTGGGTCGTTAGGGATTAGTGTTCTCTGTCTTGTAACAAACACCAGGTTATTCTGCAGCAGGTGAAATTAATCCCCACCTCTAGTCTGCCATTCCATACCGTCATCCAGAACATACATGTGTCTTCTGTATTTTTGCAGTGCCTTGTGTGTGTTTACCACTCTTTAAGAAAACACTGACAGAGGTGTACATCTAAAACCACAAAGAGCTTGTTACCCTGAAGCTCTTCCTGTCTGTCCCTTTAGAGTCTCCTGCAATCAACAGTAGCAAAGAAACCATTTTTGATAGTGTGCGATATTAGACGCTAAGCTGCTATTCTGAAATAGACATGCATACTCAGTTCATGGTGACAGTCAAGAGGTATCTTGCTTCCTAAGAGTTAGTCACTTGATTCATTCATCTTAGCTTAAACTTTTCCTGAGAGCTCAAAGTGGGAGAAAAACAACCCAATATTGTATTTCAGTCAGAATCTTTTAAGCTAAACTTTGAAGAAAACAGTATAAACATTTAGAAAATAATTTCAGGGCCCATTGCTCTCAGTAACACAGAAACAGGTTATGTACAGAAGTAACCATATCTTAAAGAATAAAATAATCAGTTGGTAGAGAATCACAAACTAACATCTCTCCTTTTTTTCTTTTTGAAACCCACATATCTTGATTCTAGTTTGACTGTTTTTGAACAGTTTCAATTAATTTTGTCCCTCATCTTAGAGAAACAATTTTGGCGGGGGGGGGGGGGGGGAATGACCAGCATCATCCCTGTTGGGTCTTGTGGACTATTTCTCTAGAGGTCAAACTGTGCATGTTTCAAACAAGAATTGTTTATGTCTGTGTTCTAGGTCTGTGTGAAAATCTCCCATAATTGGGAGCACATTTGGAAACCATGCTCTTTGTGGAAGGGTTTATCTAATGAAGTTTTGTCTGGAGGTTTAGGCGATGCTTGTTAAACTTCACCGATAGAGAGTCGCATCCGCACTGCTGGCTAAACTCACTGTTGTTTCCCAGACAGCAACCTGCCTTCCTGTGCCACTGTGCCTTCTCTTTTACACCTTTGAGAGTTCACTTTGTTGCTGCTGCTTACCCCTTCCCCCACCCCCCACCAGTTTCTACTCCTATGTTCAGGCTCTAATGTGTACTTCCTGCTGTTGCTCTTTTTCTGCAGCGGGAGAACAGAAGATTACAGGAAGCCAGCATGAGATTGGAACAGGAGAATGATGACCTTGCCCATGAACTAGTGACAAGCAAAATTGCTCTGCGGAATGACTTGGATCAGGTAAGTTTATCCTTGTATAGAAATGTTACTACAACAGCTTCTTCCAGGGTGAGAACCAAGGTGCTCCTGAAGTGTTCCCTAAAGCTTGCTCTATTCCTTTGCTTTTGCTTGTTTGTCTTGTCTTGACACAGGGTCTCACTATGCTGCTCTGGCTATCCTGGAACTCACTATATAGACCAGGCTGGCTTGGAAGTCAGAGATCCACCTGCCTCTGCCTCCCAAGTGCTGGAGGAGTTAAAGGTGTTTGCCACCTTCCCTGTGCTTGCTCTCTTCTGGACATGAGTGAGGTGCTGGATAGATGACTGGGTGGGTGGGAGGGAACAGCTTGAGCTAATTACAGAGAGTGGAAAATGGTAGTCTTAGAGAAAGGTTGGGATTGCTTCTAAACAACTTCTGTGACATACTTTTTAAAATCCTGTAAACAATTCTTTCCTTTGTTGGTACTTTGGCTAAACCAAAAGCTTCCAGTGTAGTTACCTAAAAATATTAGTCACTGAGAGTGCACTAATGCCAATTTGACCTTTGGAGGCACCTGTTACAGTAATAGTTCTCTTTGTGACATGTTGAATTGTGTATGAAGAACATACATTAAGAGTTAGGCCAAGTGTGGCAGTACATGTCTTTAATCCTAGTAATCAAGAGGTGGAACAGAAGGAAAGGGAGATCAGCTTCAAGGTCAGCCTGAACTACGTAAGAGCCTATCTCATAAAACAAAACAAGAAGGAAAAGCAAAAGGCACTGTTTGAGAAGAGCTGGTCTGTTGAGTTGACAGGCATCTTAGTGGCTAAAGCCAGACTGCCTTTGTGTGAATCTTACTAGCTGTATACACTGGGCAGCCCATAAGTATAAAAAGCTACCTCATAATGAATTCAGAAGGCCCTCAGTTGTGTGCTGGCTAATTTCATGCCAGCTTGACACAAGCCAGAGTCATTTAAGCAGAGGGCACCTCAGTTATGAAAATGCCCACAGACTGACTGTGGGCAAACCTATGTTACATTTCTCTTGATGGATGTGGGAGGGCCCAGCTCACTGTGGGTGGTAGCATCACCCAGGCAGTGGTCCTGAATTGGATAAGAAAGCAGGTTGAACAAGCCAGTATGTAGTAGTGCTTCTTTATGGCCCCTGCATCAGCTCCTGCCTTCAAGTCCTGTTTGAGTCCCTGCCCTGACTTTCCTTAGTAACAGATCATTATCTGAAAGTGTAAGATGAAATAAAACCTTCCTCCTTATTGGTTACTGTGTTCTAGCATGACAATAGAAACCTAACTTAAGACAAGTAGTATGTGTTCATTATCTGGTAGTTGTTGCCAGGAAACCCTTTGATAATATTTAGCTTCCCCTGTTCCTCACATCACTGACAGTTTTTGGACTTCCTGCTTTCTTTTGCAAACATTTTCAAAGATGATTGCTAAGAAGAAAGCAGTCATTCTACTGTTTTTTGTTTGTTTGTTTGTGGGTTTTTTTTTCCTTCTAAAGTGAAAATATTCATAATGGACCAGTGTCAGAAAAATTGAGACTTTTGAGTCTAAAAGAGTAAATCATTATTGTCTGTGTTGTGACTGGATATTTATAGGATTTAAATACACATTCACTAATAATACAGTCTGCTTAACATTAAGGATGGCTTAAGTCTTTGCTGTGACCTTTTCAATCTCCCATTTTAAACAGCTAGTTTTGTCACTCAATTTTGTTTTAATTTTTTAAGTGTTTTGTAAGTTGTGTGCCTGGTAATTGAGGAGGCCAAAAGAGGGAATTGGATCCCCTGCACCTGAAGTTAGCTGCCATGTAGGTGCTGCTGCACCTGAAGTTAGCTGCCATGTAGGTGTTGGGAGCCAAACTTGAGTCTTCTGCAAATGCAATGTATGCTCCTAATCCACAGCCTTTTCTGCAGCCCCAACTCGAAAGCTTTTAAGTGGGAGATAAAACCTAAATATTAAGGAAAATAATAATAACAGGGCAGGATGAAGCTGGGGGAACCAGCATTAAATCTGATTTTTTTTTTTTCTGCCCAAAGCTAGAGAGTGAACCAAAGGCCAGCACTTTACCATTCAACTGCATCCCCAATTCCTAAATTGATGTTGAAAATAAAAACAAACTAACAAATTATGCTGTTTGGAAAACAGGGAATAGAGGGTAGAAAAGGAAGCCCATTCATTCTCTTTAACAACAAATTCAACTCATCCTAGTCCATTTGGAAGTCAACAGAAGTCATAAGGAGGATGTGACTCTAAGAGCCAGCACTGAGGATGGTCCCCATTCAGCCTGATCTCAGGAAAACAGGGCTGCATGGAAAGTTTTGGTTCCATACTGGTTTTCCAGGTGCATGTACTCCCCCCTGATTCTACCATTTTGAATAATTTATTCTCTATTAATTTTCTTAAGATGGTTAACAAAGTGAAAAAATAGAAGGTTTGTGCTCAGTAGGGATGCAGTGAAATGAGTTAAAACCAAAATGAAAGTTATTTGGTAGTTCGTACTAAGCCTATATAATGCTTAAGCAAATGGTTAGATTTTCAGTGATTACTCTGGACATGCTAAGCACTGTGCATAGTAACTTATAAATATTGTCTCCATTAATCTTCCCAATAACCCCATGAAGCAAATGTATAAGATAGTAGGAACATGATTTCAGACCTCTGAGATTTTGCCATGCCTGAGCACTCAGTATATGGGTGAATGCCACAGTACTTTGCTCACCAGTATCTCTGCAACAAGGGTAATGAGACATCTGTGCAACATGGCTTTGCTTCTGAAACAAAAATTCCAGTCTAGCCAGGCAGTGGTGGTGCATGCCTTTAATCCCAGCACTGGGTAGGCAGAGACAGGTGGATCTCTATGAGTTTGAGGCCAGGCCTGGTCATAAATTGAATTCCAGGACAGCTGGGGCTGTTACACAGAGAAACCCTGTCTCAAGAAAGAAAAAAAAAAAAAAAGATTCCAGTCTGGTAATAATAAAAATGTACAGATCAGCTGTGTGTTACAAACAGATGGCTGGTGAATCCCCTCCTCTGTCTCCCAGTCAGTGAGAACCTCTTTCTTGAACTTCATTGATGTCTTTCCTTTCTCTGCCTGGCCATGAGCCTCTCTCTGATGTCTGTGTATACGAACAGTGTCTGTCAATGCTTTTTCACCCAGACAGAATAGAGAACAAATTGGAAAACAAATCTAGTCCTCAGTACAAGATGAACTAAACCTTCAGGGACACTAGATACTTCGGATTGCCTAAAGGGAACTCAATTTTACATTTTCAGTTTGACCTGAGGCCTTTAATTCAGATTATTTATCAGCTTCACTCATGTAAAAAGCTGTCTTTTTGCTGGCTCTGCCACAGCTTTTTTGTAAGGGTGTTACCTTCCTAGTTCTCAGTCTCTCTCTCTCTCTCTCTCTCTCTCTCTCTCTCTCTCTCTCTCTCTCTCTCTCTCTCTCAGGGCCTCAGGTCTTTTCAAAGTGTTTTCATTCACTACACCCACTGGGATAAGTTTTCACATTTTGTCTTTGTGTCTGGAAACACACACATACACACACACACACACACACACACACACAGAGAGAGAGAGAGAGAGAGAGAGAGAGAGAGAGAGAGAGAGAGAGAGAGAGAGAGAGAGAGAGAGAGAGAGAGAGTTCATCATGCCTTTATTTCTTCCCTTCCTGCTTTGCTATGTCATGGCTCTCTGCCTTTTAAAAAAGTGATACCCTAGAACCTTCATTTTATAGCTAGTTATATAGAAGAAAAAATAAAATCTGTGATTTCCTGTTTATCTCCTAACTTCTGACTTTGCAGTTTCTGCCTCTGCAGGAGGTTCTTTCTCTTTCTTGTCACACAACCTTCTGGCCTGCTGCTCTTCAAGGAAGGGCATCAGTCTGGGAGTGAAAAGACTGGCTTTGCCTGCTCTTCCTGTTTGCTCAGGACCTTTGCTTTCAGTAGATCAGAATCCAGTCTTTTAATCAAAATAGTAAACATTAACAAACATGAAAATAGGTTTGTTTGTGAGCCCATATATGATGTAAATAAATGCTAACTAGGTACTTATTCAAAATAAGTAATCCTTGCTCTTGTCATTAGTTTGGGATTAGGTGTCCTGGATGCCCTGGGCAGTAGAGGTACCTCAGCTTTTCTTTCAGACAAAGGACTCTTTTCTTCTGACAGCTCACCCTTAGACTCCTTATTAAATAAGGATTCCTTGGGAACCAGAAACCATCAAAAAAGCATCTTCATTTCAGTGGTTTAAGGCCCTTTCTGCCCTCCCCTACTCTCAAGGAACAAGAAAGAAGAGATAAAATTAGTGCCTTCCCATGGAGGTATGTTTGAGCTCCCTCTGACCACGAGCCAGAAGCTCAGGTCTTGAGAGGTACTTTCTTTTGTTTTCTTCTAAATTGGGCAATTGGCTTGGTGAGTTCCATCAAAAATCATTTGTATAAGATCTTCATCTTGGATTACTCAAGTCTTTGATCAGGTCACTGGTTTGTGATTAAGCAGGCACTGCAGTCACTATTTCTGCCCTGTACTTTTGTCACAGAAGCCATCTCCAAATATCAGTGAGCATTACCAACTAAAGACTTGCTAATGGTGTATTCAGACTATCAAATTATGATGAAGGTTTTATGACTTGGATCCACAGGTGGAGTTTGAATAAATCTGTTTAATATTATGAGTGTTAAATATTGTAGACCATGCCTACTTGAACAAGCTATAGAATTACTGGCCATACAAGAGTCCAGAAACCTATTTTATAGGTAGAGTCAGGTCATTAAGAGACCTGGTCCTATTTTATTGATGGGCAGGAGAAAGACTTCTACTACACTGTTTAACATAGAGGAGGCTCTTGGAGTGAACTTTCCTAGAAGACTGTGGAAGTCCACACACACAGGGCTCACATGTGCTGTGTACATTGAACACTTTGTCAATAAATTACATAAAGCTACCTATCATGGCCTAACAATGACAATTCAGTAAGCTGTCTCCTTCTCAAGTACCTTAGAAAGCCACATCCATTCATTCACTAACCACTTAAGAAATTGCTCCTGTCCCCAGGGTGGCTGTGGTGTCAGGGACACAGTGAAAAGGAAGAGGGATATGATTTCTCCTGGTGTTTAAAGCATAGTGGCAAGACATGTAAGTCCCACACATATCTATCACAGTGCTGTGGAGTATAATAGGAGGGATAAAACAGCAGAGACAATTTAGATGGGAGCTAGTGGGGCAGGCTTGGATTATGTTTCCTGTGATGTGATTGTGTTGCTGGAACCAGAGAGAGAAGTTAGGATTCCAGAGTATAAAAGCAGGAGAGGCTAGCTATGTTAAATATGTACAGGGGATTCTAGTTGATCTTGTTTCTATACCCAAGTTAACAAACATACTCTCTAAGCTCCCCCTGTGTTTTCTAGAAGCCTGGATTTCTGATATAAACTGCAGCTTTTCATAGCCCTTCACTTCTCTCGTAGTTTCTGCTTACTTTGCTCACAGACCTATATGAATGAACAACCCTGTGGGTCACTTTACCCCAGTTAGTTGTCAAATTTTCATACTAGAACATGTTCATGATCAGTCTGTGTGTTTGTCCTATCTGAGTGTCTTCTCTGGGTCCTCCCCATGAGTTCCAACTAGAAGCTTCTGTGTGAAGCTCTTACTCCTCATCAGGCCCATCTCTTCGGAGTATGTGCTCTTGGGACATGTAAAAATATGCAAGAAGTGTTTAGAAAGAACACAGACTTCAATGTCATTCAAACCCACATCCAAGTTATACTTGTTATATTAGGTTTAACCTAATTGATCTCTCCAAACCTCAGTGTTATTAGCTATAAATGATTGTTCTGTAAAGAATAAAGATAATGAGAGCCTAGTGGCTGGAGAAAAAAGCCACCCCCAAAGTAAGTTGGAAGAGAGGAGAATGGCCTGAAGTAATCAAAAGCATGTACATGGTACCATCCCCTTCTGTATGGCGTCCCATTTTTCTGACTTGCAGGCAGAGGACAAGGCTGATGTGCTGAATAAGGAGCTCCTCCTGACTAAGCAGAGGTTGGTGGAGACTGAGGAAGAGAAAAGGAAGCAAGAGGAAGAGACTGCCCAGGTAAAAGGCACAGGAATGCTTTTCTGTGTGTGTGTGTGTGTGTGTGTGTGTGTGTGTGTGTGTGTGTGTGTGTGTGTGTGTGTGTAGATACACTTACATGAAGTTGCTTAATATTGTAAAAATAAATAAATGTAAAAATTGGCACCCCCCCCGCAATCAAGGAGAACAGTAAGCAGTAATTCTCCCTTTGAACATCTTTTAGGAGTTTGTCTTCACTGAGATGTCTAGCAGGAATGTTGAGTGCTTTTCTAGATTTAATGACTTTGAGTTATGATCCAAGAGCTTTGATGAATCTGGAAATTTTTTGTCACATCTCCAATATCGTTGACTTGTGAAGTAGTTGTGAATGCTGCTAAACTGGAGGCATATGGTGGTTCTACCTGACTCTGACAGGAGCCGTGGCCTCTATCAGTAGCTTCAATTTCCTGGGTCACAGTGTGGTGCTAGAGATGACATTGTAGAATTCCTCACAATCAACATCTCCTGCTCAGGACATGACTAACTTCCAGAGGGAGAAGTCTTCTGAAATCATGAATTTCCTCCCGGGGGAAATTCAGTAATGCTAAATATAAACCAAATTTATTCTCAAGAATTTCAAAGGCCTTCATCCAAGGAGCCAGAGAAAAGTGTCAGTGAAGACACATATGGAGAGATGTGTCATTAGCACCTTCCAAGGTCTATAAAAAAAGTTCTCTGATTTTTTTCCCATTGAAATATGTTTAAAAGATGAATTCTTCATGTCAGCATCTCAAATTATGAATTGGAAGAATTTATTTTAAAAAAAATATTTATTTTATCTTCATTTATGTATATGTGTATCTTTGTATGTCATATATGTGTGGGTACCCACAGAGGTCAAAAGAGGGTTGGATGCCCTGGAGCTGGAGTTACAGACAGTTGTGAGCCTCCTGACATGAGTGCTAGGAACTGAACTTATGTTCTCTACAAGAACTTATGCCCTCTTATCTGCTGAACCATCTCTTCAGCCCCAGTACCTCATCCTTTATTCTGTGTATATATTGAAAGACTGCCCAGAGCTGTTTTTGCTTGCTTGCTTGCTTGCTTGCTTGCTTGCTTGCTTGCTTGGCAGAATTCTGGTATCTGAGTGTTTTCATCACTTAATCTTCCTCTATCCTAGAATTTAATAGCTGTTGATGAAAGAAGTAACTGTGGCTGCTGGTATAATATTTATAACTTAGTATGTCACTGACTGAAACAAATACCCCCATGCCGTGTTGTGTTTCCCTTTTTTCCTTTTGTCTGATTTCCTGAACCTTCAGTCCTTAAGATCTCTTATATTCCATCCCTTCCCTACTCCACACCTCTTACCCCTGCATCAGCAATGGCAGTGGGGGCTATAGACCAAAATATAGCAAACATTAAGAGTAACATGCTTAGAGCACAGTCTTGCCCTGGTAGTTTGTTGTAGACTCATAATAAAGATAGTTTCTGAACTGATACTTAACTTAGCAATACTTTTATCAGGTACGTGGAAAGCAGAAGCAGTTTTATTATAGGACCTCTTACATGTCTTCCACTTTATAGAAAAGAAAACCTTCTCCATCTTTATAAGTGGTAGCTGTGAATTATGGAAATCAGGGAGACTTGAATGTAGATGTTTATGGAAATTGATTAACATTTGATTTGAAGGGCTAGAGACATGGCTCAGCAGCTAAGAGCACTTGTAAGCGGTTCTCGGCATGCAAGTTGAGCAGCCCATAACCAGCTGTAACTCCAGGCCTAGGGAACCCAACACCCTATTCTGACCCTCACTGGCACCAACACTCATATGCATACCCACTTATACATACACAAAAAGAAAATCTTTAAAAAGAAAACCAAATTTGACTGTCCTGATATCTGTTTGTCTCCCTCCCACTCTCGCCTCCCTCTTTCCCTCCCTCCTGCCCCCCTCCCCCTTAGCTAAAAGAAGTCTTCAGGAAACAGCTAGAAAAGGCAGAATACGAAATAAAGAAGACTACAGCTATCATTGCTGAGTATAAACAGGTAATATGCCATGTGGGGTTTTAATTACTTTTTTATAAAAGCAATTACTTTTGCTCATGTTTTGTTTCTTGTTTTCAAAGATTTCTAGATTTACCGAGAACTCTCTACTCTGCAGTGGGCAGTGGTTGGATTTGCTACTGGTAACATGAGAAGCCTAGTTGGCCAATACAATCTGTTGGTTTTTTTAGTGTTGGAGAGCTCCTGTGGGACAGGAAACAGTCCCACTGGGACTCTTTTCTAGTATATCACACTGGTAATATTTGCCTCACTGCAAAGCTTAGTAAATATATTAAATGGCAGTAGCTAGGGGAATATGTTATCATCTCTTCTCATGGTTCAAAATAGTGCTTTTCCCCCAGGCTGGTTATGTAAACTTGCCCTCTGCATGCTAGTGCTGGCAGAAACTCTTCAGTGGACCTTTAATAGAGAGCTGTTTCTACCTGAAGTTATTCCTGATCCCCTTACCAGGGTGATCCTAAAAAGCCTTCACTCCTGTTTTCTCTTGCGGGTAACCAAGCATAGGATAGAGTCCTCATCCTGAGAGACTTTGAATACATATGGTCTAGGCTTTCAGAATTTACAGCACTACATGTTATTTTCTGATCAAAGGACTCTCTTGGGATGTCAGCATATAAAGGATGTTTGTTGACATCTGATATATGCATTTATGGAGTCTGTTTTTATGCATATAAGTGAAATATATGTTTTGTAGCAAGTTAGTTACATGAAGAAAAATACAAAACAAGCTCCCCTTATTTGTACTAACTAGAGGTAATCACTGTATTGATTATTCATCATCATATAAACAAATGCTATATAAATATGTAAAGGGGTAAATTGTGTCATTCTCTTACTTCTTTAGGAGGAACCATTCATATATTAGGAGCATCTTTTTTATAAGGCTGCTTCAGGGCTGAGATTGTAGGTCTGTGACAATACATGCATAAATATGCACACACATACATACATACACACATACATACATATGTGTTTGTAAATATCCTTCCTGTTCATGGAGTATATATTAGAAATGAGATTTCAACGGGTGTTGGTGGCACACGCTTTTAATCCCAGCACTCAGGAGGCAGAGGCAGGTGGAGGATCTCTGTGAGTTCCAGGACAGGTTCCAATACAGAGAAACCCTATCTTTAAAAAAGAAAAGAAAGAAAGAAAGAAATGAGATTTCAGAGCTCTCTTCCACCTTTTATGATGACAGCATGTTTGTTGAATGCTTTTTGATGGTGAAGCTGGAAACTTCAGGGGATCATAAAATGAATTAGTGTACTTTCTCTCCTATAAAAAGCATTTTTTTATTATTATTATCCTTTTGTTTTGAGGTAAAGTCTAATGTAGCCCAAGTGGCCAGAAACCCTTAATTATTCAGCCTTAGCTTCCCAGGGCTAGCACTACAAATGTGTACTCTCACAGCACCCTCTAGCTTGTCTTAAAATGGGGGGCTAATTCCTGTGCATAGACGTAAAGAACTCACTATATGTGGGGAGTGAGGAAGTATCTTTTTTTTCTTATCAGTACATGTGCTCCCAGAGAAAGCACAGGAAGCCTTGTTATGAACATGTTATGGTTTGAACTGTACTTCAAAGGCTGCACAGGACTTTGAGTACGCATTTGGAGGCAAGCCGGGTGGAAAATTGGAAAGAGGGATGCCATGGAGGTAGATTAGTAAGCAGAAAAGCATTTCACTTGGCAGAAAATTCAAATACAGAAGTGAGACAGAAGCCCACAGGTTCACATCTGGGCTAGAGAGTTGTAGAAAGTGGCTGCTAGTGGATGTGCTGTTGGCACTATTTACATCTATTGAGAGGTATGGAAAGATCCAGTGGGAGAGATCCACAGGCAGGAACACAGCCCATATTAAAAGTGAGAAGAAGTGGGACCCAAAGCCAAAATAAGTGTCTTAGTTAGGGTTTCTATTGTTGTGAAGAAACTCCATGATCACAGAAACTCTTACAAAGGAAAACATGTAACTGGGACTGGCTTACAGTTTCAGAGGTTTAGTCCATTATGATCATGGCAGGAAGCACAGCAACATGCAGGCAGACATGGTATTGGAGAAGGAGCCAAGAGTTCTACATCTGGATCAGTAGGCAGCAGGAAGAAAATGCCACATTGGGGCTAGCTTGAGCATCTGAGACCTCAAAGCCCATCCCAGTGACACACTTCCTCCAAAAGGCCTCAGTACTCTGATACGGCCACACCTCCTAATAGTGTCACTCCCTGGTGACTAAGCATTCAAACACTGTGGGGGCCATTCCTATTCAAACCACCACAGTGAGTAATAATTAAAACATAGGAGACACAAAGGTTCATTTTGGGTTGGTTCATTTGCTTTTCTAGAAAGGACAAAGGTAATTCTGAGATTTTTGTGGGGATATTAGATTTTAGATATTAGAAATCAGCACAGTAAACATTAAGAATGTGTGCCCTGGAACCTGTTGTCACATGCAAATGCATTTTTAATTGCCACATTATGCTATAGGTGGCTACTAATTCTGGATGCACAGCCATACTAGGCTTTTAGCATGGGTTCTGAACTCAGGTCCTCATCCTTGTGTAAGCTTTAAAAAAAAAAAAAAATTGTTTGAGGGGCTAGAGAGATGGCTCAGCAGTTAAGAATACTTGTTGCTCTTACAAAAGGCCTGGGTTCATTTCCCAGCACCTACATGGTAATTCACAACCATCTGTAACTCTAGCTCTAGGGAATCCAATGCTTTCTTGTAACGTCTTTGGACACTGGGCACAAATGGGGTACACACACATACACTCCTACAAAACACTCATATACATAAAATAACTAAATCTATATGTTACTAGTCCAGTGTACACTTTAAAATTTGATATTCCTTGCATTTCATTCAAGCTTCTATTTTTTTTTCATGTGTTTTAAGATTATTTTCATGCTGGGCATTGGTGGCACATGCCTTTAATCCCAGCACTTGGGAGGCAGAGGCAGGCAGATCTCTGTGAGCTTGAGGCCAGCCTGTTTAACAGAGAGAGTTCCAGGACAGGCTCCAAAGCAATACAGAGACACCCTGTCTTGAAAAACAAAAAAAAAACAAACAAACAAAAAACAAAAAAACCCCCAAACAAACAAAAAAGATTTATTTTCATTTATTTTTGTAAAAGAAAAGATTCTTATTTCAGTCAGTAGGTTTAAACATTCTATTTATAAAATATTTTCACCCTGGAAAACATTTCTTTTGATTTGTTTCCAATAGTTACCAACACTGTATTTAAGAACCAACTATCAAATAGATTTGTATTAAAGGTGGGCTTCCTACTTGTCTGGTGCTAAATAGTTCAAGACCCTGTATATCCATTGTTTTTGTTTGATTACTATAGCACAGCACTGGTTTCCATGAAGGAGCTAAGTGATTCTTAAGGAAACTTTTATGATTGAAAAGAGATAATTCTGAAGCCCATTGGGAATTGTTGCAGGTTCAGAGTTCTTTTCAATGAGTCCCCAGTGTAACACCTTATACAGAGCTGTAAATTCATTATAGATAGCCACAGAAAGCTAGTGATAGCAAGAGCCCAATCTACCCCGTAATATGTTTCTCCTGATTAAGTTATGCTTCACACATGGAGCTCAAAGACCTTCTGCTTATTTCAGAAATGAATAGGTTTGCAATGCTGCATATTTGCAAAGTGTACCCCAGAATCTGGCATGCTAATGTGCTTTATGAGGTGATAAAGTTATGTCAGCAATCATTCTGTTTTCTAGTAAATAAACTCTTCTCTGCCCTTAGATATGTTCTCAGTTAAGCACCAGGCTGGAAAAACAACAAGCAGCCAGCAAGGAAGAGCTGGAAGTAGTAAAGGTAAGAAGTGGGCTGCTTCTGTGATGTAATTTCTTCCTCAGCGACCCTTCTCCCCATTTTGTATAATATAATCAGACACTATGAAGAGTCTCAGTCCTCTTCCCTACCACAGGGATGTCTTTCCTGTGATTTATGTTCCTATAGAGGCAGGTAGCAGGAAAGGAGAGAGAATATGTGAGCCCAGAATCTTGTGTCTTTCTTGGGTGGTAGGAACCTGAGATGTTCAACAGCTTACGTTTGACTATGGTCTGAATTGACTGTCTTCCATTTGGAGCTCTGCAGGGTCATCTTGACATTCTCTGAAATAGCAAACAACACTGGCTGGAAAAACACTTGTCAGTAACCAATTGATTCAGCAAACAAATATTTTTTAAATAAAATATAACATTGTAAAATATAATAAGATAAAACAAAATTGATCATATTGGAGTTGGACAAGACAAACAGAAGGAAAAGAGCCCAAAGTAAGGCACAAGAATCAGAGATCCACTCATTCTCACACTCAGGAATCCCATAAAAATGATTTTCAAGAGAGAATGTATACCAGTTACTTTTCTGCTGCCCCCTGGTGGGTAAAACTCCTTATGTCATTTCTGTACTTGAGAAAAATGATTGTTCTTATTTGTTTGTTTGCTGGCTTTGGTTTGGTTTGGCTTGATTATTTAAATGTTCTTTTGGGGTAGCTCTGCAGAAGTGAGGGGAGGATATAGAGGGACTGGGAGGTGAGCGGAATTAGGGTGCATGATAGGAAATTCCCAAAGAATCAATAAAGAAATTGTTTAATTTATTAAAAAAGGAATGAGTCATGGGAACGTGAATATGATCAAGACAATTTGTACAAAACTCTTAAATAACTAATAAAAGTAACAGTATACCAAATGGATTGTTTTTAATAATATCAATACATAATATATTCTTAAGAACACTAATATGAATACAGTGCTAGTTTACCAGATATCTTTCTGTTTGAACATATTCATGTTTCATAAGTGTGTCCTAAGCAATTTAGCACTTAATAGGATTGAAAAGCTAACTTATCTAATCTTGTTTTTCTTCAACATAAACATTGCCTATGTCATAAGATAATTTTAGAGGTTAAATAGAGGTACTTAGATTAATTTGGGGGACAATATATTTTATATCCTGCAAAACAAGTCACACGCACAAACAACATTTAGGGGACAGTTCTTCATTAGTTTACACTGACAATCAGCTGTAGAGAAGATAACACCTAAGAACTTCAGGCCAGAGGGCTTTGGGAATAATACAGGTTGCAAAGAATTCAATTACAGAGAAAGATTTAAAAGAATATTCTGGGAAAACAATGTGGATGAAGACACAGAATCAGTATTTTTAGTTATTCATTAGAGAAGACATGTGATTCATGTGATTAGGATAAGCAGTGACTAGGAATGGAGAAAAACAAGAAGGTAAGATTAGCTAATGAAAAGTGTTGGCATTCTAAAAGAGAAAGGTGAACTTGTATCAGCCACAGAAGAGTGACTAACATTTAAAGAGCCTGCTGTTCACACCAAGGCTTTATATACATCTTCCCTTTTGCCTTATGTCTTTCCTAGGAAACAGACATGACTATCTTCCAGTGGTTGAGGAGGCCCCTAACAGTTAGCTCATTGGTTGAATTAGAGTGCTAGCAAGCAATAGAAATGGGATTTAAACTCAGAGTCAGACTCTAATCCATATTCTTGGTCATTAGCCTCCAGTGCTGCATCTGCATCTCATTTGGTATGGTGTACCAGTTTTATTCTCATGTCCTATAATGCTGTGACATCTCCAGTTCATCCTCCATATTGTAATCACAATGATCATGCCCATATACAAATTTTACTGCATCACTCTGTGTGTGTTTATACTTAAATACATGTAACTAACTCAAAAGAACACTGGCTTAAACACATAAGATAATGTATTTTTTACAAAGCAGCCTAGGACTAGAGAAATGGATCTTCAGTCAATGGTGAACCATGCCCACATTATCCTAGTAAAAGTAACACCATTACCTTGAAAATGGAGCTCCTGTTATTCACTGTACCCCTAGGGCTTCCATCTTCAAGGTCACATAAACAGCACATTATTGACTGAAGCTTATACCAACATTCCAACACTCCAAAGCAGAACTTTAAGCCAGTAGAGATGCAAAGATATAACAACAACCTTTTTCCAGCAGATCATAATCTTCCTAAGCAGGTAGCCTTAGAAACCTTCTGAACTACATTTCTGCTTACATACAGAACTTAATACATGGTTACACTTAACTGCAAGGGAGTCTAAGAAGTATCACCACTTGTCTGGCCATGCTGCCTGAGCAAATAAAATCAGGGTTTTATTACTAAGAAAGGAGAGGATATTGGATAGGAGCCAGCATTATCTATCACACTTATTTACCAGGTCCCAAATCTATAGAGTGGGTGAATCTATCTTCAGCATATAGCATAGGGCCGGTGGAAAGACTCCCTCATTTACATTTACACCAGGCCACAAAGAAGTCTGATTTCTCACTTCTAGCTGCTGTGTCACCTATGCTCTGCCTGCCCATTTCAGATTCCTTGAGTTCTATGAAGGCACTCTTTGTGTTATTTTTTTCTGACAAAATATTATCCTCCTTTTTGTGACATAAGCCTATTCTTTCATTTTGTTCAATTTAATGAAATTGTTATCTAAGAGTAGATGCTCTCCATTGTAGATAAATTACCTAGCATGCACTAGGCCCCTTATTCATTATCAAGTAACACCCCCAATCCCAAGACAGATGAAAGAGGTTACATAGGTTGCTTACCTAGCTTAGTAATTTTCCATAATTTATAATATAATAAAAAGTCAGTATGCATCTTACTTAGTCATCAAGAGTATTAGTCAACAATAAAATATGGTAGATATTTAGTGTGTTTTATTATGTGCCAGAGCTAGGCTAATTATTGCTATAGGTTAAATAAGCGGTTGAAAGTATTGTTTTTTAATGTGTCTAGTGAGTATTACTCAACAGTAATGAGAAGAGTAGATTATAGACAAAATGAAAGACAAACTGGTGGGGATTGGAGAGGTGAGACTTAAAGACTTGGGACTGAACTGAGAAGTGCTAGAAGATGTCAAATCAAGAATCTAGTGATCGAGTGCCAGGAAGTTGGAGAAGTACCAAAGCTTTCAGATGTGTGGTGAAGTTACTCTGTGTACGTGTCAAACAACTATGGTTAACATTATGGATGGACACACTGAGCTTCATACAACAGTGGGCTTCAAAATAAAAGAGTGGTTAATATACTTTATGTGTAATTTATTTTTTAACATTTTAGTGAAGCAACAACAAACAGTGCTGTCTTGAAAAGAATGGCTTGTTTGGTGGGGTGGGCATGGCCAGCAATGGGAGCATGCAGTTGTATCACCTTTATTCCCTTAAGCAGTAATGTTTGTCTTTGCTTAAAGCCAAACAAAAGGACATGCAGGTGGAGTACCTGTTGTGGGACGGGTGGATTTTGTGCTGATTGTAACCATCTGGTGACAGCACAAGTCCAACAGTATCTTCAGAAACAGGACAGTGTTTGAAGACTGTGCCGTCTTTAAAAAATCATGTATTTTGGGAAGTTGTTTAGCTTATAGAACAGTTTAATGTTGGGTGTCTCTGTTGTGTATTTCAGGGGAAGATGATGGCATGCAAACACTGCAGTGACATTTTCAGCAAGGAAGGAGCTTTAAAGCCAGCAGCAATAAGTGGAGAGGACCAGGGAACTGAAGCCGACGATGAGAAGCACTCACTTAAGAAACAGCTGAGGGAGACGGAGCTGGAGCTGGCACAAACAAAACTGCAGCTAGTGGAAGCCAAGTGCAAAATTCAGGTTGGTGATTGATGTAAGGTCAAAAGGTCACAACACAACAACCCATTGATTGATAGAAGGTCAAACAGTCACAACACAAACAACCCTTTAACTCGGGGATTTATACAGCCATAGACACACAGAATAGGTCTACAAATCAACGTGCACTGACAGTAAGTCATGAAAAGTTTTTTGGTTTTGTTTTTTAAAATGTATTTAATGTACATTGGTGTGAGGGTGTCAAATCCCTTAGAACTGGAATTACAGACAGTTGTGAGCTGCCATGTGGGTGCTGGCAATTGAACCCCAATCTTCTGGAAGAGAAGACAGTGCTCTTAACCACTAAACCATCTCTACAGCCCTGGAAAGTTTTGTTTTTAAACAATTCTAATGTACATATAGTTTTACCATTGATTGAAGATGAAAATAAATTTGGTTCATAAGATGGCATACTTGTTTTGATAAAATAATTTTGCCTGAATATTTCACACTATAGGACAGAAGAGATATTCTCAGTGTTTCAGAGTTGATTCATATTTTAATTTTGTAATTGTCAATTCTGAAAATGCCAATTCATATAAATACATAAAACCAAGATGTCAGAAATACGTTTGGAGAAACTGTAAATTCTGTTCTAATTTCATGGCTTGTTTTTAATGAAACTTGTCAACAACTCAAGCAGCTTATTTGTTTGTTTGTTTGTTTGTGTATGTGTGTGCCTGTGTGTGTGTATGTGTGTATATGTGTGTGTGTGGCCTGTGTGTATGAGAGAGAGTGTGTGTGTATGTATGTTTTGCTTAGATGCACCACATGTGTACATTACCTATGGAGGACAGAAAAGGGCATTGGATGCCCAAGAAATGGAATTTTACAGATGGCTGTGAGCTATCATGTGGGTACTGGGAATTGAACATGGATCCTCCAGAAGAGTAGCCAGTGTTCTTTACCAATTCAAACAACATTCTTTTGAAACCAAACATGTTTAACACAATATAATCCAAAGACATATTAATTATATATATATACATATATATGCTGAGAAATGATAGAAAATAGTAATAATTGTTTCTGTAAATTTATTACTTCTCTTTTTTTTTTTTTTTGTTTCTTGTTAGTTTTTGTTTTTCAAGATAGGGTTTCTTGGCAGATCTCTAGCTGTCCTGGAACTAGCTCTGTAGATCAGACTGGCCTCAAAGTGTCATAGAGATATCCACTTGTCCCTACCTCCCAAGTGCTGGGATTAAAAGCATTCACCATCACTGCCTAGCAGATCACTATGTTTCTATAAGAACAGAAAGTTTTATATTTACAATTAAAAAAAAATCCTCTGTAACACTTAGCATACAGTTGTCTAAAATATGAGCCAAAGTGTTTGAAGTAGCATTTGTTGGTGCAGCTTGACATGATGGCCTGCCCAGGGCAACATGCACATGTTGTGTTCAGAACCAAGGCTGATGTGAAGTCACGTGATGGATATGGGCAAGTACAGACAGAAACACCTCAGATTCATTATGCATTTGGTTTTAAATTATTTTTTTTTAACATTGCCAAACTTTGGTCATGCTCTTCCCTACCCCTGCATTCAGTTATATGGTGGAAGGTCTCAACCCATGCTTTAAGAAGCTGGACTAAGACAGACATTGAAGCACCCACCTTTAATTCCAGCACTCAGTAGGTGGATCTCTGGGAATCTGAGGCCAGCCAGGGCTATGTAGTGAGACCTTGTTCTTTAAAAAGAAGCTGGCTTTAGAATATTGTCTTTGCTGAGAGTCACAATGATCCTGCATGTGAAACATTTTGTATCCCTGATGTGTCCTGTGCCATCACATCTTATAGCATAGACTCACAGACACAAACATAGTTTAAATGAATTTATAATGATTAAAGTTATATTTTGTGAGAACTTAGTAGTGTGATTTCCCCTCCCAGTTTACCCTGAAATGTTTGTCTTGGGTCCTTCATTTTGGTTGTTTGGTTGACTGATCTGAAAATGATGAGCCACAGCCCTCTATTGTTCTTATCTTCACAAGACAAGCTAATTCCAGTCTTTCCTTTGGAGTTTCTTTTGTTTTTGTTTTTTTTTTTTTTTTTTTATTCTCAGCTGATTTTTCCAGATTCCTTTCTCCATTCCCTCTGTATTGGAGAATAGCAATAGAAAAAATGCCTGACTTCCTGGTGGACTGATCTGCTTGCTTTTTACCAGTAACCCCACCCTGATGCTGCATTAGGGATCCTCAACAGTGTGTCTAGTCTGGATCCTGAATGTTCTCAAGGGCAGTTTTTTAATTGAAATACATTTGTATTCATATTTATTTGTGGTTTTAAACATGTAGTCTCCAATTGCAACCTAAACCCAAATTTGGATCTAAATGGCAGGAAGGTAGGGGAAATAAAATGTGGTTAATTTCACCGTTCATAGAAAGCTTGGAAATTCATTCTCATTCTTAACTGTTTTAGCTCTCAACTTGTCTCTTCCATTAGGAAGCCAGCTGAATGTCTCCTGGGCTTTGAGGGAGGGAGGGCTACAAAGGCCTGGTGAATCTAAACAGTGTCTCTTAATTTCTTCTGGCATTTATATAACCTGTGATATTCTTCTTCCATTAGGAACTTGAGCATCAGAGAGGAGCACTTATGAATGAAATACAAGCTGCAAAAAACTCTTGGTTTAGCAAAACCCTGAACTCTATCAAAACAGCCACAGGTACCCAGCCACTACAGCCACCACAGGCTCCGCAGCCACCCAAGGAGAGCACATAGCTCCAACCTCAGTGGAGCACAGAGCACAATGATCAAAACAACAGATGCTGAGAATTCTTCCCGTTGTCCCTTTGTAAGAAAGTAAAGGAGACCAGAAAGCAAGTTAGAATCTTTAGTAGCGCTGTCTTTCATGTATGACATTTTTCAAAGAGATGGTATTTAAGCCAGCCTGATTTGTGTTGCATATCTATTTCTGAGCTTCTTCATGGAAAGCCACATTCAGATCCATCATAGTATTACACATTGTTTTATATGCCTGAAATTTAGTTGGAAATAAGTAATCTAGAACTAAATGCTTTTGTTTAGAATTAATTATTCATAATAATTTTTATGTCACATAAAAATGGAGACATGTTATTCTAAGGTTAAAATGGTAAGATCTTTGTCACAGAATTCTGTTTTTCAAGGGAAACTAAACTGCTTAAACTTTCCAGGATTATTCAGATAAAGCACACTGTGGGACCACATGTGGCCACTGACAGGTTTCACACTGAAAGTGACTTCCAGAGTAGTGCTACGCCTGTCCCAAGAAAAGAACAGACCAGGGTTGGCTTCAGAGTTTCCCCTAAATTATTTTGAGTTGGATACATTTGTAAATGGAGTGCCAAGATCTGTGGAGTAGATGGGCTACTGCACACTAGGTAAATGGAGATTCCAGTAAATGTGCAATAAAGTCATGTGGCTCTGGGGTCCCAGCAGGTCCATTTAAGGAACTCCACATGGGGCTCATTCTTCTGATGTGCCTTTGTGTGAACACAGAGGTGACTTGTGGCTAACATTACCTCAAAGACAATGGACAGTGTAAGTTGCAGACTTAGGGACCCCTCACTGGAGAAGTCTCAGAAAGGTCTATGTTAGGCATTGTACTTTGAGTGGAACAGTGATTCATTCATTCATTTAACAAACTTGTTAAAGCAAACACTGATGTTCTGTACTTTATTAAAGACTGTGATATTGCCAAGGAAGTTGAAGAGAGCTTCCTAGCACCTTAGTGTTAGGCAACTTTCCTAACTTCTCCCTTACCCTGAAACAGTGTGCCCTGCACACCTTGGGATAAAGAAAAATAAGTCCGTTTTCACATTTTTTTTGATTAACTAAACCTTTATAGAAATACTTAACTCATGGAAAGGCAAGGTTGCTGTTTAAAAATGGTGCAAATATTTTTCAATTATATTTGACTGTATAAATGCCCCTTACAAGAAATTCTTTGGTAAGAACAAAACTAATTTTTCCATTTTCTAAGATACTATGGAAGTCTCTGGTCCCTTTACAACAACCAAACTACTGTCAGTTATGTATAGTAACATTTATATTCCTCTTTGGCTCTATAAGCATAATATTTCCAAAGTATCTTAAACTATGTAGTGCCAGAGAAGTTCTCCTCTGTGCCATATGTTGTAACTGTAATAACACACTCTAAGAGGTAAGCCTCAGACAGAGCATGTTCCCCCCACCACCACCTTCAAGTTGCACATGATAGAGCCTTTCCTCTAAAATCGCTTTTGAGTTCTAGTAAGTGAAGTTTCTTTCATCTCTAAATGTTTCTATTATTGTTTGATATGTTACCCTTATCAGACAATACTCTCCATATAGAAATTTTTGTTTTAGTTCTGGTGTCTCTCATCAGAAGGTTCATTTCTTTTTATCAAAAGGCAATAACCCAGCACTCTAGTTATCGCTAACTTAACATTCCCTACATAGTGGTTTGGATGACATATTTTTTTTTCTATAATGGCTAGGCCATTACATGGTTTATGTCAATCATTTAGTGAAGCCAGTTAGCTTTATTGGTACTGTGCACTAGGACTCCAGCAAGCCATGGACAAATTACTTTTTCAAATGGCCAGCTAAATTAAGGTGTACTTTTGTGAACTTCTGATACCATTCATAGCTCTTTTTAACTTCTGAAAATAAATACATTCCACAGAATACCTAAGTTGCATAATCTTCATAAGTGTTAAATGAAGAAAACAGAATGGCTCTGATCAAAGACCTATTCCGGTTCATGGTCCCTTTGCTTTTCCTTTTCAAACAAAATCACCAGGAGCATATATTTTGAGAGATAAATCTATCTTGTGAGTTTTCATTTAGCTCTTACAAAAGACATAATGGTAGTACATAATCCTCTTTGTTTTCCAGTACCATATGATATTTGGGCATATATATTCATATTTTGGTATTATGTCTAAATTGCCTGCATTACACCATCTTTGAGTTAGTAGCAAAAGTAAAGATTGGAAAGAAAATTCAGAAGGTAATAATGTGATTTCTTGTTCACTATTTCACCATAGCAATGCCCCAAACTATACATTTCTCACTATTGCTTAAGAACTTCAGAATGCCAACATAAAGCCAGTTCTCATCATAATTTCACTTACTTTTTTTTAATATATATTTGAGAATTGCAACTTTCTTTTCTTGAGACAGGTTCTGCTATATAGTCTAGGCTAGCCTTGAAATTAGAACCTTCCCACTTCAGCCTTCCAAGCACTGAGATTGGCAGGCACCATGACGGCTAAAATTATTCTCTTGAATTCCTTATAGAAAAAAGATAAACCAGCCAAATATCCAAGATATCTTTCAAACATGGTACTTTCATCCTTTCCCAAGATTCACATGATATAAAACACTCCTCTAAAAATGCTAATATTTACAGCATCTGGAAGTGATCATTTCTCTTTTCATTGAGTTCTACAGACTACAATGAAGATTCAACTCATTCACTGGCTTGTATAACTTGATGGTCTCATTTAATGTATTTTCAAAAGCTGAAAGACACCACACTGGAATTTTGGAGTGCCAATGTTTGGTGCACATCCTGAGCCAAGTCACAGTTTGGTTATTTTTAGTGCATATAATTTAATGCAAAATAATTCTTGGTTCACTACACTTCAGTATACTAGTCCATATCAGAAACAGTAATAGGAATGCCACATGGGCCTGCAGCCTATATTTTTATACAGTATCTGTTGTCCTCTCACCATCTGTTAAATTAGTAATTTCTTTTTCTTTGGCTTTTTTGAATCTACCTGATAATGTTGAAAAAACCCCTTTGTACCAATGATGAGAGTTTAGTTTTTGCTTCATTTGTTTTTAAAAATGCTCACTTTTTCCTACAGTATATGTTTTTTTTTCTGCAACCCCAATTCCATTTCAATAATTTTCCAGTTAGTAATTAGTGGTTTCATTTCTTAGCTAAAGTTAAAAAAAACCTGAAACAATACACAGGTGAAGGGGCACAGCAGATGAAAACTTAGATCTTTAAAATAATCTCTTAGGTCAGGTATCAGTGTTGGTTGTGGTGATACACACCCACAATCTGTGCACTCAGGAACCTGAAGCACAGCATGCCTGTGAGGTCAAGGCAATCATGGGCTACACAGTGAGTTCCAAGGTAGCCAGGATTACATAGCAAGGGCCTGCTTAAATAAAATAAAATAAATGTGTAGCTAATATCAGGACTGAGCTTTCCTGTGCTCTCAATGAAATCAACTGTGCTAATAATTCACCAACCCTGTGCATCCAACACTAAGGTGGTTGTCTACATTTTAGGATGCCTTTAAGTGGACAGAAAGGATATTTTAAAAAGACTTTGTTATCTTCTAAGAAAGACACTTAGAAAATGATTGTATTGCATAACTTATTCTTTATAATACTCTATAATAGATGATTCTCTTGCTTTAATATCTAGCAAATGAGATAATGAACAATTGTGTTGTATGGTTTGAATAGGTAGTGGTGTGCTTGCATGTGTGTAGGTGGTGTGTGTGTGTGTGTGTGTGTGTGTGTGTGTGTGTTAAAATTTTATAGGGTACCTGTTTCTTTTGTTTACCTAGATATCATGCAACCAAATACACATTAGATTTCAAGACATAGTGATCAAAACTGGAAGCCCAGACAGCAGCTCTGTGGCCTGTTTCCAATGACCAAGCATAAAATTCTGATTAGTTTTTGTGCTGAGGGTCACACTGAACATTCTTCCTTTCTTATGGTGGCTTATATGTAATACACACAAGGCACTTTATGTTACCTACTTCCTTAACTTTCAAACCCTGCAAACATGAGGACCCCCATACAGACTATATCTCCTCAGGTGATGCTGATCTTGAATTATAAGACAGATAAATGCTTATAGGATTTAAGTGATTAGTGAGCTGTCCTGTGTATCATTCTCAATTTCCTCTTAAAACAAACAAACAAAAACCTACAGCTTGAGCTTACCTCCAATAAAACATGCCACCTGCTATAAAACTGTCCATCAATATATACCCCTCATTCTGCCCTCATCTCTGGCTTATCATTAAGTGTATTTGAAAAGTTTAAGAAAAATGAATCATTGAGAAAAAAATGAAGATTACTTTTTATTGGCAATTGATTAACATAACTCCATTAAACTACAACTTTGAATTACTATATTACATACAGAAAAAGGTCAAATAAACTGATTTGTGATATTATAAAGTCATGAAAGCACAAGAATAAAGCAGATGATCCCAGGATCCAACGTGTCCCAATAGCCTTCTACATTGGTTTCACCATTCTTGGCATTTTGCATAATGCATGGATTCTTACTTCAAATTAGGGAGAAAGCTTTTGTCATCCCCATTCCTTTCTTTCCAACTCCTGCCTTTGCCTTACTGAGGAGGTAGTACAAGCCTATACTGTTTTTATGAGACATGGTTTTAATCCAGCATCTACAGTGAAAATAGGTTAGGATAAAGGAGTTGATTAGTCTGGGAGTGCTAATTGACTATAAAGTCAACATTAGCCATCAATCTCTTCCTCTATAAACAATGACCAATTAGTTGTTTCCATAATGCCATGTATTATGTATAGTACTCTATTAATGTAAATGTGATGCTTGTTAAGAAAGTGCAATTTATTGTACATTGTCTCAATAAATGTTTACTTTTATAATTGTTATGAACTTGAATCAGATTGGTATCTTGTGTAGATGTGTGAATGAAACCTTGTGAGTAAACAAACGTGACCAAGAAAGTAAAAGGTGGCTGTTTTTGTGAGCCAGTGATGTTTTTGATGCTTTGTGTTGCCCCTTCAGTTCCATTAAACAGTAATAAACATTTGTTTTAAAGTCCATGTGTCTTTTTTCAAATTGACTTTATTTTGAATCATCTAACACTGATGTTAGTCAACTTAGAAAGAAAACATGCTTGGGCGTTTGCTTCAGGATGAATATGGCAGAGTGACAATCAAAACAGTACCAGTGCCAGTTCCTTGATTACAAGTAAAGGAGATCATCCTGAGATAGTTTAATAACCTTTAAAGGCAATAAATTCAAATGAAATAGATACATCTGTAGGCCAGACAGATCTGAAGAGGCACTAAAACCCAAGCAACTAGCTCCAAAAAACTTTTGCTTGGCTTTCCAAGTGATGGTTGTCTGATTTTTTTTTTTTCTCCGAAAACATGCTTTGTATCTTTTAAGTGTACATCCAGTAAGTTTTTATGTCCTTTGACTAGTGCTGATTTGGACTAGGCATGTAATCACTATGTCTATGGAGCTTTGCTTCTATATAGTGTACATAGAGACGTTTGTTGACAACTAAAGAAGCCAAATTATATTTGTTTTTATTGACTTCCTTAAGATGTCAGACTTGAACTATTTAAATTAATGCTTATTAAAAGAAAATGAAGGGCTTGAGAATTGACTGAGTGGTTACTGAGTGGCTCTTGCAGAGGACCTTGGCTTGTTTCCCAGCACCCATGTGGTGGCTCCCAACCATCTGTAACTCCAGTTCAGGACATCTGATGTCCTCTTCTGGCCTCCACAGCCACTGCAATTACATATCACACATACCTAAGTGCAGGTGGGGGAACTCACAAAAAATAAATTTTAAAAAAAGAAATGAAATAGGTCCCTGTCACCAGGCCTAGGCTACAAAAAATAAAAAGCTGTGGATTCCTTCCAGACTAATGTGGTTTGATCGAGCAAGACCCCCTGAAGCAACGTCAATGGGACAATGCAGCCTTGCAGACCACTACAGCCAGGATTTCTGTGTCTTCTTAGGATTCCCCCATGACAGCGTCCCCTACCAGCAGGAAGCAGTTTGGAAAGAATGACACCCAAATTCCCAAATATTGTTTATAAATGTTTGTTTTCATTAAAAAAAAGTCTTTGTAAAAAAAAAAAAAAAAGAAAAGAAAAGAAATGAAATAGAATGGGAATAATCACCAGGATTTGGAGAAACTAAGGTTTCCTGTCTTGTTAAGTAGATGAGGTAAATAATCAAGGGCCTAGTGGTTAGGAGAATGTTAAAACAGATGGTCATAAATCTGTACTAAAACAAATACAGACCAATACAAAGAAAGTATGTCATAGGATTGCAGTATTGCTAGAGAAATGATTAGGGAGTTGAGGGTGTTAAGAAAACAACTGTGTCCAGAACATAAGTTTTTAAAATATTAGAATTTAGAAATAGGTAATCCTGTATCATGAGGTCTAAGGTAGAGTCATGGATATCTGAATAAAAACCAGAACTACTATTTATGGCATATGTTCATTATAAGAAATGTGCCCTTTTTTCCTTTTAATTTTTAAGCATTGTTATTAGTTAGGTATTCTAGCTCCTGTTTCAACATGAGAGAGAACTCTGAGAACTCAAAACCCAAAAGCTAAGAAAACATTGAAACTGAATCTGAAACAAGGAATGTAAAAAACCTTTCTTCGACATCTAGAACTTGACTCCCAAACTTTCTGGAAAAGAACATTTTTTGTTTCCTTCCTGTTGCTGTGAGAATATATTAAAAAATAAAGGGATAAAGGTGATGGGAGATGTGATTCTGTATATATGTTTCTCATACTGTTAATAAAGCCCTGTGGCCAATAGAAAACTAGATAGGTGGGGCTAGGAGACTAGGAGGAGGAAGAGGAAGTAGTAGGTGGAGTCAAGATGTAGCCCGGGGAAGGAGCAGGAAGCCTGCCGCGCGGCTCCCCATAGGACGACCACGTGGAGATACTTAGATAAGTAAAGGTGGGTTGGTAATTGGGACAGAGCTGGCCCATGAACGATGATGGTAACTGGCCAACGGGATTGTATCAAATACAGAGTCTCTGAGTGTTATTTGGGGCTGGCGCGGCTGTGGGCCCAGACTGGCGGGCTGGCGGAAACTTACATGCTACAAATGGCGCCCAACGTGGCTATAAGAACTTTCACTTAAAACTAATAAGAGCTTAAGAAATGTTTTAGAAACAAAGGAACAGAGACTAGCAAGACTTCTTAGTAGCAGCATTTTCTCCGTTGGATTTGTTTTGTTGTAGACAGAGATTTGCGCGGCTCCTTTAAGAGAGGTTTCCAAAATTAGCATAAGCGGCAAAAACCGCCTTGCTTTTAAAGAGCTCTGCTAACAATTCATTGGTGTGTACAAGAGCTGCAATGAAGGTTTACACTGTGTTTTAAAAAATACGCTGGCTTGGGAGAGAAAAAGAAACGGGATACAATGGTTTAAAAAGAAAAAAGGAATTAAATGGATGGATGTAATGGCACGCGCCATTAATCCCAGCACTCGGCAGACAGAGGCAAGCAGATCTCTGTGATTTCAAAGTAAACCTGGTATGGAATGAATTCCAGGACAGATAAAAGTTACACAGAGAAACCCTGTCTCAAAATATATAAAAATAGAAGTAGAAGAAATAGAGTAATAAAAAAGCCAAGTAAAAATGGAAAGCACAGAGAAATTTTGGATACTATACGCGATTCTGTTGTCTTTAAATTATTGGATTGCTGAGAAAATAACTACTGATAAAAGAAATGCTGCTAGATTAATTCAATTTATATATTTTAAAAATGCTTTGACTCAAAAATTTAAGCCTAAGGACAAGCTACTGGGGAAAAGGATTTCTATTTTTGTTTCCACAGGAAATGAAAAGCTATGGATTCTTTCCAGACTTATATGGTTTGATCAAGCCAGACCCCCTGAAACAGCTCCCCAGGTGATCCAACATTCAAAGCAGTTGAGACAAAGCCTTGCAGACTACTGCCAAGATTTCTGCATCTTCTTTGGATCCCCATGACAGCGCCCTCTACCAGCAGGAAGTAGTTTGGAAAGAACGATGCCCAAATTCCCAAATATTGTTTATAAATGTTTGTTTTCATTTATATGGGCTTGGTTATAAATGGTTAATGACACAAGCAATCCTTGTAAAGGTAAAAAAGGGAATTAAGGTATAGATATGAATACTTTGCTTTGGAATGGATTTTCTTTTATTGATACAATTTAAGGTCAATTTTGTGATATGTATATTTCTCCTCTTGTTTAGGTATTATGTTTATATAGCTCATTGGAAAATGTAATGTATAATTTAGTACAGATTAGAGAGTAGCCTATGATAATGAAAACTTTAGAGTTAAGTTAATTAGGATTTCTAGATATGCAGAGATGTATTTGAGATGAATAGGCATTCTTCAAACCTTTCAAAGACCTACAGAATATGGCATTTAAAATGGTTTAAGGTTTTTCTTGACAGTGAGGCACAACTGCTCCTGGTAACACCACCTACAGAAGAAAGGAAGATGGACATCGAAGAAACACATTATGGAGTTTGCTTCTAATATGGCAAGACTAGCCATTTGGGCAAGGTACTGCTCTTCTGAACTGTTTGACTTTATGTTGTAGAAACTGGACATGCAGGACCCACAAAAAGGTAACTGCTGATGCAAGATGGACATTGCTACAGGATTCCTGCTTCATGGAAGAGGCTGCCAGACAGCCAGACAGCCAGACAGTCTACAGGACACAGAGAAAAGTTTCCTGCCTTGTTGAGGAGTCTGGACACACACTATGGCCTATGGGCTGAAGATGGAACATTACAGAAGAACTTCGGGTGACTGACCAGGCAATGAATTGTCTCTGTCATTTCTAGAGTTTATATATTATCCTTCTGTGGTCTTTGAAGGAGTTGAAGACAGATAGTTATGCTTATAGTTTTCCTTAGTTAGGATTAAAGATAAGTTACATATAGGACTTTAGACTCGCAAAGATAGGATAGATGATATTTTCTTAAAGTCTTACAAAATGTTAATGGACTAAACATTGTTTACTATGATTCTTATTTGATAACTGTTGTATGATATATTTTTCTATGTTAAGGTTAAACCCCTTCTTTTACTTTAGACAGAAAAGAGGAGATGATGGGAGATGTTATTCTGTATATATGTTTCTCATACTGGTTAATAAAGCCCTGTGGCCAATAGGAAACAAGATAGGCGGGGCTAGGCACCCAGAAGGAGGAAAGAGGAAGTAGTAGGGTGGAGTCAAGATGTAGCCCGGGGAAGAAGCAGGAAGTCTGCCGCGCGGCTCCCCATAAGACGACCACGTGGAAATACTTAGATAAGTAAAAATGGGTTAATAATTAAGACAGAGCTAGCCCATAAACAATAATGGTAACTGGCCAACAGGATTTTATCAAATACAGAGTCTCTGAGTGTTATTTGGGGCTGGCGCGGCTGTGGGCCCAGACTGGCGGGCTGGCGGAAACTTACATGCTACATAAAGGTGTTTATTTGGCTAACAATTCCAAGTTACAGTGCAGTGCTGCAGGGAAGTCGAGGTGGCTACCTTATATGAGATGAGCAAAATATCTACAACTGCCCCAAGTAAGAAAAACTGCTCTAACAGGAAAAAGACTAATAAACTTCAAGTAGCAATAAGGTATAAAGAACAGCAAGGTGAGAGGGTGAGGACAACATGAGACTGGTGTGGGGGAAATGGATAGCTGGTTGTATAGTGTGAACTTGGTATGCCTATCCTCCTTAGTTATTCAGTAAGACACTTAAGTGTTGCCATAAAGTCATAAGCCTTAAACAGTTCACTCTGTATAGGAAAGAGTTTGAATAATCTAGATGGGCCTAGCTCTATCAATTGTAATGTTTTAAAAACAGACAAGGCTGTTGTTTTGAGAAGAATAGAGTTTCAACTAGCTCATGTTTGTTTTGGGGTGGGGGGGCATCCAACATAGGCTTTCCTCCGTGAAGCCCTGGCTTTTCTGGAACTTGCTCCATAGACCAGGTTGGCCTCAAACTCAGAGATCTGTGGGCTCATGCCTCCCAGGTGCTGTGATTAAAAGTGTGCACCACCGCACCCAGCTCCAGCTCATGTTGTTACTTCCCCAGCTTGTTGTGGATAAATCCTGGAGCACAGTCTACCTGTTATCTTCCATTCCAGTCTGCCTGTCCTACAGGTTTTTGATTTGCTTAGCCAAAATTTCTAACATGTGTATCAATTCCTTAGAGATGAAAAGTAGGTAACAGTAAGGGGTATGAAAAGTATTTTTGAGTTTCTGTACATCTTAAAGATTAAATTAGCAGTACTTGCTATAAGTACTGATATAAGGCCCAAGATAGAAAATTCAATATGACTCTTGAGCCAAGCAAATAAGATGACCAGGTGACACTTCTATGTAGTAAAATGGAGTATTTGTTCTTATTGCAGTTCTCATTCCAACTTACTGTTTGGACACTTTAAAAATTGAAATAACAAAACATCCATCTGTTAGTTCAGTCCACTTCTTATAGGATCTTGCTACTTTGTGCAGGCTGGCCTAGAATTAGAATTCAAGTCATCTTTATACACCTCTACCAGCCAACTAGTAATGTGACAGGACAACACAGTACAGAGGTCCCTCTATCTTGTATTCTTGCTGAGGCCATTTTATGTTTAAATAGAATTTGTGGTGGTTTGAATAGGAATGCCCCCCATAGGGAGTGGTACTATTAGAAACTATGGCCTTATCAGGGTAGATGTAGCCTTGTTGGAGGAAGTGTGTCACTGTGGGCTTTGAGATCTTATATGCTCAAGTTATGCCCAGCATAGCTCAGTCTCCTTCTACTGCCTGTAGATAAAGATGTAGAACTCTCAGCTACTTCTCCAGCACCATGTCTGCCTGCATGCCATCATGCTTCCCACTCTGACAATAATGGACTAAACCTCTGTGAACTGTAAGCCAGCCCCAATTAAATGTCTTCCTTTATAAGAGTTGTCATTGTCAAGGTGTCTCTTCACAGAAATGGAAACCATAACTAAGAACCTTCTTGCTGGAGAAACTCATGGGAAATTATTCTAGGAATTTAAGATTAAGATGCCCCAGTTAATCGAGCTTCTGTTAAGATTGCCTACTTGTGCAAACTTCCCCTTCCAGCTGCTTTGCTTCTATTAAACTGCTTGTTTGCACAAAACATCCCCTGCATATGCTGAGAAGTAGGATGTGGTTTTGCCTTTAAAAAGTACTTGCCCTAAACACCTGGGTCTACACTAGGGTTCCAAATACCTGAGTATTTGGAATAGACTTTCAATTGGGTATAAATCGTGTCAGAGTTATCTCTAGTAGGCTCCCTAACAGTAACATTTTTATCACCTTGGAAAATTCTCTTCTAGACCTTAGCTTACCAAACCAACCACACAAACATTATGTTTATAGCTCATAACACTACAACCTGTACTCAAATCAAGAAACAATACTTTAGGTCTCAAAGAAACCTGGTTCAAGTCTGTCAGTACCTGTGGCTCTTCCCAGAAATTCTACCCTACTCTCTACCCAAAACCTTTCCTTCCCTAGGACTGGGTTTCCAGTTCCCTTAACCTAGCCTGATCTCTTATATAACTCAATAAATGTTGCAATGCATGTCTTTTGACCATTTGGCTCAGACCATTTGGTAGCAGCTCCTCCCCTGGTCTTGTCTGAGACTTTTATTTAAATACAACTAAACACTGTGTGCTTTCCTGCTGACATAACAATTCTGTGCAAGTTTGGCTGAGAAATTCACAAATGTTGCAATATAATGTAATTACATTAGTTTAATTTAAAATGTAGTACAGCAGTATTTTCCTTCTGACTTGTAGATTCTAATTGCTTCTTTAGGCATGTTTAAAGCTGACAGAAACTACTTGACCTCCCAGTGCGTACTGTTTATGTTTTCAACTGTATTATAGATGTCTCTGTGCTGTCAGAAATTAAAATAATTTGCAAATACATAATAAACGCTGGAGCTTTACTAATCCAGGCTGCTATGACCAGAATATAGTTCTAACAATTTCTCCACCTGGGATCACTTAATCCAAACGCTGCTGGTGCAAACTACAACATAACTGAATCGTTAGTAAAGAACAAAGGCACTGGAAATCTTGTTTCAATAGCTCATGAAGAAAAAACAGAATCAAAATTTCGGCCACTGAAGACGTCTGCCTGTTGGGATAAAGCACGAGGGGATCCTTGGCAGATTCCATGGCAGGAGGGACAAACGTGCCAGGTAGACAGAGCTTAAGTGAGAAGTTTTATTAGAAACGGGAGGGAAGGGGAAAGCAAAAAGAAAAGAGGTAAAGAGACAAAGAGACAGAGAGGACATAAGAGGAAGCTAGGAAAAGTCCTGTCTGCCCTGGTGAGATAGCAGAAAGGAGAAAGAGGGGAGTGGAAAAGAGAGCTTAAGTGGGCAGGGTCTCTTTTGCAGGGGTCCTTTTGCACCTGCATGCTGACCAGGCTCCTGCCTGAGTGCACTCTGCCAGATGACAGGGGCAGGCCAGCGTAATGCCCGAGTCCTTACACTGCCTTCCCACCACTGCGCCGACGAGCCTGTCAAAAGGCACGTACAGCCCTTCCTAAAGTCCTACAAGATGGCGCCACGTCAAGGGTGCTGGACGCATGACGCATCCCGAATTCCAAAGCACGTTCAAAAACTCTTTAGGAACCTTCCTCTCTCAACAAATCTGTCCTTTCTGGACTAACTATACTGCTCTGTGGACGCTCCTTTGTTCTTCCCTCCCAACAGCTCACAATAGCAAAGATAAGATGGCGGCCGGGCTGGGTCAGCGTCCTAGAGGCGGAAGCAGCCCATCTCTACACACTTCCCCTGGGCCCACAAACTGCTGCTCCTTGGTTCCACCGTGGTCCCGTGCTGCGACTGCGCAGCAAGGCTATGCTGTAGCGGAAACACGTCTAGGTTGCTGGGACGGAAGAGGAAGAGGCGTGACGCTTCTTGAGCATTCGCTCGCGAGAATTGAGCGTTGCTAGGAGACCTGGTTGGAGGGCGGGAGCAGGCTCGGCGGGGCGGAGCTGGGCGGAGCCTCAAGGGCTGGCCGCGGAACCTCGCGAAGGTTCCAGAGGCGTCGCGTGCGGAGGGCGGGCCGCGGAATCGCGCCGGGTCTGTGTCATTCGCTGCTGCTGCGGTGTCGCTCTCGGGTGGCGTGTTCCGCGTTTCCTGTCGGCTCCGGTGCACCGGTGCAGCTCCGGCCTCAGGCCCGACCGCCACACCATGACTTCCACTTTGGAGGAGGTAGGGGTCGCCCTCGATCACCGGCCCACGCTGCCCGGCGGCTGCGCCTACCCCCGGGCTCGTGTCGGCAGCCGTGCCCCTGTCGTGGGCCCGCGACCTCCGTGCCGCCACCTGCCTGGGCCCTGTGCGCCCGGCCGCGGTCGGAAGGTCGGGGGTGTGTCTGGAGCCCAGCTGCCGGCCTGAGGTCCTCTCGCCTCCCGGTTACTGCCTAGGGGTCCGGGACCTCCATTAAATCAGAGCTCATTGCAAATGCTGGTAGCTCCGGGCAGAGGGCAATTGGAAGGAATTCCGGATCCTGCACGACTAGCCGTGTTACCCCACTCATTCCACGGCGTGGTTATACGTTCTGTGTGTTATTTCTAAACGCCCAGAGCTGCGCTTAGGCTGTTCGTTTAGCAGCGCCAGCGGCGGACCTGCAGGCCTTGCTGCACATGCTAGGCAAGCGCTCCAACATTGCTTTACATCCCCAATCTTTATGTATTAAGTGGATTTAAAAAAAAACAATTGGAAATTTAGTTGTAGGTAATGATAGATTGCATGGCGTCCGTTTTTAGATCTGTAAACTATGAACGTGGGTGACTTGACGTTTTTGGAGCCTCAAGCTCCAAAACTCCAAAACTCGGCTACAAAATAGGAATGGTAATTACTTGTTTTATAGCTTATATAGGCCTTGTGTGATGGAAATACTGTGTTCACAGAAGCATTGACTATCTGTTAAGATTTCCTTTTCGAAAAAATTTCCCTCACTTTAAAAAGCAAGACATCCTCTTTAAAAGCAGAAAAATTAGGAAGTATGTTAAAGTATTAATCTGGGTGTCTTGTCACAAGTAGCCTCGGGTACCATGTGCTCACGTGGAGAGTCTAGGGCTACTTAACAGTTGTGCACACAGGTTCAGTAGTGACCCTCTCCGAAGGAACTTTAACTTCAGATTGAGGGGTATGCATTTAGGGGCACATTTTTCTTTTGGGATAAAATTAACCTTATTCCTTCATATTCAGATGTACAATTCAATTTTTCTGTTGTGCAACCATCAGTATTATTTAGTTGCAGAATATTTTCATTTCCTCAAAAAGAAATCCATCGAGTGTTAGATTGGATAAAGCACCAGCTGGACTGGTACCTTACATGTTTCTATTTGATCTGTAGTATATCTATATACCATTCCTTTTTCTGGTTGAATGCTATCCCATTGTACAGATAGAATGCACATTCATCTGTTGGTACATGCTTCATTTTGACGACTTTGAATCTTTGTAAACAAGTTTTGTTGTTTTGTGGGCATGTTTTAGTCCATTTATATATAGTTGCCAGATAATAAGGCAAGTCTTGGGAAACTACCATTTCCAAAAAAATTGCATAAAAGATAGTATTTCTTCATATACTCAATAACATTTATTTTTCTTGAGTATTTGTTCATTCAAGTGAGTGTGTGGTACCACTTTATGTATTTGTTGTATGCTTCCCTGGATGTGATACATATATGTGTGTATGTGTGCCTGGTGCACAGTTCCATATCTTTGGGGGGGGGGAGAATATGGATTCTTTTCCCATTTTGAGCAATTTTTGTTTGCAGGGATAGGTTTCACTAATTAGTTTGGCCAGGCACATTGGTTTTGAGGCCCCTAGTGCACATTGATGAGTGAGATTCAAAGGAACATACATGTTTACATACAGAAAACAAACTCATGCCAAGAAGGCAAGAAAAATTGTGAGATAAAGTCTGGATGCACTGTTGTTGGTTTCAGGGCTGCAAATTCAAAAGCCAAGCAATGATTCTTCTGTTGACACCTTACTAAAGAGTCTTTAGAGATACCACTGGCCATAAAGAGGGCCTGGGAATTCTGCCATGAGTCGGCTAGAAAAGGGGTTCTCTTTCCAGTCAGAAGCAAAACCTCTAACTTAGATTTGATATGTTTCCTTTCTCCTTTTTGTTAAGTAAATCCCTATTCTGGTAATTTTGAAACCACTGAAGGATTTGGAACGAAACACCTTGCTCTGTTCAAAAGATGAGTGTGCAGTTTTGGAACTTAGAATCACTATTTCTTGATTGTGGGCAGAAGCATTCCTGATGTGCTTTTTATAAACTGTTGTAAGTAAATACAACAAATGAGGTCATAAAGGCCACGGAGTAATAGCCATTATAAAATGAAGGTTAATTCCTTTCTACTTCAGATGCTACCTAATGCCTAGTATTTAAAAGTTTTTTAAAAATTATTTTACTCCCTCTTCCTTCTCCCTCCAAGCCTTCCATTTGCTCCCCTTCAGTTTCATGGTCTCTTTTATTTCATTAGTTATTACATACCTACTCAAGTCTGTCTTCTTCCTTGGGGAAGCTTTTTTCATGCAGTCTTTGTTTGCCTGTAATTCTTTGGGTAGGGTTGAGATATCATGGACTTTCCTTTTCACTTTAGCATGTCTATTGTTGTCCTTGCTCATTTTTAGTTGTACTAGTGAGATTTTGGGGTGGGGGCCATTGCTTCTGATATTTCTAGGAGACAATCTCACAACAAACTCAGATCCTCTGGCTCTTCAGTCTTGACCTCTTCCACACTTAACTCTGAGCCTTAGGTGCCTTAGGTTAGGGAGTTATGTTGTAGATATATCCATTGGGACTGGATTCTTGCATACCTAGATTGTGATTGTGATTTTCTGTTATAGACTTTCAGTTGTAAATGGGTCATTTAAAGACTTAACATTAAGCCTTTTATTTAGTATGAAGGTATAAAGTAAGATTGCTGTTTTTATGATCAGGTTACTTAGCTTAGTTTTATCTTTTTAACATTCCAATCCCAGTTCCCTCTCCCTCTTCTGCTGCCCCCCCCCCACCGTCTCCTCCCATCTGCACAGAGAGTATAAAGCATCCTCTAGGAAATCTGAGTCTGTTGCATCATCTAGTTGAGGCAGGACCAAGGCACCTCTCTACTCCCACACCCCTGTGTCTAGGCTGGGCAAGATACCTCTCTCCATATAGAATGGACTCCACTAAGTCAGTTTGTACATTAGTGTTAGGTATTGTACCTACTGCCAGTGGTCTCGTATATTGTCCTAGTCAAACCATTGTCACCTATATTAAGGGTGTCTAGTTCAGTCTTATGCAGGTTCCGTATTTGTTAGACCTGAATCACTGATCTAACACTAGCTCTGGTCAGCTGATTCTGTGGGTTTCCCCATCATGGTCTTTTCCCCTTTGTTCAGACTATTGCTCCTCCCTCACTTTGATTGTACTCCAGAAACTTGGCCCATTAGTTGGTTGTGGACTTCTGCTTCTGATTCCATCTGTTTCTGGAAGAGGGCTTAAGCTTCTTTAGGGTTATGGATTGCAGGCTGGCTATCTTTTGCTTTATGTCTGGTATCCACTCATGAGTGAGTACATACTATATTTGTCTTCCTGGTTTTGGGTTACCTCACCTAGGATGTTTTTTTCTAGTTCTGCCCATTTGCCTGCGAATTATAGGGTGTCATTGTTTCTCACTGCTGAGTAGTACTCCATTGTGTAGGTTTACCACATTTTCTTTATCCTTCAGTTGAGGGGCATCTAGGTTGTTTCCAAGATCGGGCTATTACAAATAATGTTGCTATGAACATATTTGAGCAAATGTCCTTGTGATCCAACAGTGGTGTTGTAGGGTCTTGAGGTAGGTTGATCCCTAATTTTCTGAGAAATCACCATACTGGTTTCTACAGTGGCTGTACAAGTTTGCATTCCACCAGCAATGGAGTAGTGCTCCCTTTTCTCCACATCCTCTCTGGCATAAGCTGTCATGTGTTTGATCTTGGCCAATTAAGGCAGAAAATCTCAAGCATTTAATCACAGTAACATCAGAGCTCGATTGGATAAATATTTTGTGTCTGTCTGCCTGTATGTAACATGTGTATATAGGTGCCCGTGGCGGGCATCAGACACCCTGGAGGTGGAATTATAAAGATTTATAATTTCTGGTGAGCTTCTGGTGTTGGTGCTAGGAACTGAATAACTAGTTTTTGGAAGAACAGCATGGGCTCTTAACTACTGAGCCCCTACCTATTGATTTTCTAGCATTGTTTTCAATGACGTCCCACAACATAATTATCTAGAAACTAGAAGACTTATATGATGTATTGGCATGGCAAGAAAACAGATTTGCAAAGACCAATTCCCAAGAGTCATAAGGGATTAGATACACAAGGTTTCCTTTCTTGGTCTCAAAGATTAACCCAGCTGCTGAGTAAGACTTTTCCTTGGAAGCACAATATTTTTATATGTATTTGCTGTGACACGTGTAGAGATAAGGAGGTCTTCACCTGCATCCTGGGAATTGAACTCTGCATCAGGCTTGGCAGTGAGCACCTTCACCCACTGAACCATCTTGGTATTTTTTATCTTTAGTCTTAAAAATTCACATTCTGAGATAGGAAAATCAATCACTGAAAGTGCAGCCTTTGTTACCTCAGTAAAGTTGCCTTCTCTCTTCCCAATCAGATGAATTCTCACCTTTTACTACAATATTTAAGTTTTTCTAATATTTGATGCCTAGACTTGGTGTTACAAGGACATCTATAAACATTTTCCCTCTATTTTTGTACTTTTCTAAAACAGGCAGGTGACAGCCTACCAAACTGTTAAATAATTACTATTGATTTAAAATTGTTTTCCCTTAATGAAAACAAAGTGTGGCTTATTTACAAATCATTGAACAAGAAGAAATAATTAAGTTTGAAATTCTTAAAAAACTAAAATGAAAAAAAAATTAAAACGAACTTATCTTTTTGTTTTATTTCAGTATGTTGAATTGGGTGATAGACTTTATTTTTACCTTAACCTACTTCTACCTTAACACAGTTGCAGAAGGACCTAGAAGAGGTCAAAGTGTTGCTGGAAAAATCCACTAGGAAAAGAGTGCGTGATACTCTTACAAGTGAAAAATCCAAGATTGAGATAGAAATAAAGAACAAAATGCAGCAGAAATCACAGAAGAAACCAGAACTTGACAATGAAAAGCCAGCTGCTGTGGTTGCTCCTCTTACAACAGGATACACTGTGAAAATCAGTAATTATGGTATGACCCGTTCTGCTATATGTAGTGTTCTGCCAAGCAGGAATAACTATTTCATAATGAATTTGTGTTACATAGTCTTGTATGAAGTTTGTGCTCTTTATTTGTAATGTTGACATTTGGTGTGGGTTAGATACTATTATATAGTATAACAGTATATACCAAGGTGGCATTAGATACTATACTTACTGACAGATTTATGGTGAAGAATTAGGATCTTTTATCTGTTTACTTGTTTGAGCTTTGCTTTTGTGTGTGTGAGATAGTTGCTTATTGTCCATTGTGGAGATGATCCTACCTTCCCTCCTGAGTGGTAGGGTCACAGTTGTGCGCCACTAGACTCATTCTGTTTTATTTTGAGGCCAGGCATTTTGGTATGTTAACCTGGATTGTTTTCAAGAGATCCTCCCATTTGTGCCTCCCAAGTAACTGGAAACCTACCTGTACATCATGGTGCTGTGCTTAGAAATTGGGATCTTAAACATAAATTCTATGCTATGTCTTGAAAGGACTGCAGTTGCATTTTTTAGACTGTTGAGAAATGGTTATTGAATTAAACAGTATTAACAGAACAAGTAAATGAGCCAATCTTCTTGTATTTGATGGGCATAGTGGTACATTCCTGTAATCCTAGCTGCTTGGGAAGCTGTGGTAGGAAGATTGCAAGTTTGATGCCAGCTTTGGTGGTTTAGATTTTAAAATAGAAAAGAAAAATTTGAGCTGAAACTGGTATTTATAAGGCTAAGGGTTCGGACTCTATAGAGAAGATTTTTTTTTTAAGAAAGATGAAATGCATTTAATGATCCTAGTTTTACTCTAATGAAAAAAGGTCATGGGCTTTGTTTGCATTTAGAAACTGAATCTTAGTCTACATTCTTCCACTTGTTGGATGCCTATCTTCAGGAATAGTACCATTTTCAGGAGTTGTTTTGAGACACAGCTTCTCTATATTAAGAATTTTTAATGATTTATTTTTATCTTTTATGTGCATTGGTGTTCTGCTTGCATGTATGTCTGTGTGAGGGTGTCACATACCCTGGAACTAGATTTATCTTGAGAACTTTTTAACCTTTAATATTTTTTATGTCTCTTTTTCTAGAGTGACAGTAAAACTCTGTTACTGGGTGTTAATATTGTGAATTTTATTTATGTGTATGTCTGTGTGTTACCTGCATGCCTCAGAGTCTAGAAGGGGGTTTCTGGTTTCTGATAACCTTGGGACTGGAGTTGATAATGCTGTGAGCTGCCATATTAGGTGCTGGGCTTTGAACTCCGGTTCTCTGGGGAGAACAGCCAGTGCTTTTAACTGCTGAGCCATCTTTCAGCTCCTATTAACTGAGTTTTATGTTAAGCCATGTTCTATAGATAGTTTCAGATGTGCCTGCTCATCTTTTTTGTTTTGCTAGGATGGGACCAATCCGATAAGTTTGTGAAAATCTACATTACCTTAACTGGAGTTCATCAGGTTCCCACTGAGAATGTGCAGGTACACTTCACGGAGAGGTATGTTCTTGTTACTGGAAGTACAGCTATCATTGCTTTGTCATAGGAATTGTCTTTCTGTATGGCTTCCAAAATTCTGCTGAAACTCAGAGTTAACTACACTCATACTTTAAAGTGGAACAACCAAGTCTACATATTAATCCAGTTGTTCTCAACATGAGTCACAACCCCTTTGGAAGGTCAAGTGACCCTTTCACAGGGGTTACATATCAGATATCCCACATAGTAAATATTTTCATTGTGATTCTTAACAATAGCAAAAGTACAGTCATGAAATAGTAATGAAAATACTTTCATGGTTGGGGTCACCACAGCATGAGGAACTGTATTAAGGGTTTCATTGTTTAAGAAGGTTGAAAATGACTGCCCTAAACCAAAGCTGGTGACTTAACTGTCTCAAGAACCATAGAGTAACTATCATAGAACCAGAAAGATAATGCATTCTCTGTTGTTTGTAGGTCATTTGATCTTTTGGTAAAAAATCTCAATGGCAAGAATTACTCCATGATTGTGAATAATCTTTTGAAACCCATCTCTGTGGAAAGCAGCTCAAAAAAAGTGAGTATTTGTGTGCGTGTGTTGCAAAAACTTCAATTACATTAAATCTATCTGATTTAGGGCAGAGATGAACTAAAATTTTTCTGCTGTATCTAGTACCAGTAAAGTGCAGTCTACAGCCTGATATGTAAATAGTTTGTTACTGGAATAATCATTCTTCTTTTGGTGTCTGCTTCTCTACTACAGTGGCAAAATAAATCATTTTTAGCTCATGAAATGTAAAATAAATAATTTACTGTTTGGCCCTTTGAAGAAAGTTTGCCAATTCATTGTAGAATATATTAAAAATAAGGGGAACTGTTTTTGGTGATTAAGAGTGAGTTTTAATGCCAGCTTTATATATTCCTTAGCAGTTGTGACCCCTGGTGGTTCTTTGTACAGTGGTAATTTCACAAATTTATACTGATAAATAAATAGGAAGCACTAACATAAATAGTATAGTATTAGGTATATTATATGTAAATTTGTGATGCATATAAGGATCTCTTAAGTACTTTGCTTAATTGAAGTTGTAAAAAACAAGGAAGTTTTCATTAAAAAAAAAAACCTGTTGCTCATACTTTTAACAAACTTATACAATCCTTTTCTTTCCAGTTTAAAAAGTGGTGTTTAATATATCAGATGTATAGACATGTAATTCTTCCATGTTATATATTTGCTTAAAAGTAGTAATAAAAGCAATGTGTTAAGTATCCAGTTCTTACTGCAGTAGCATTGTTTGTTAATCTCATAGAGGAATAATCAAGGCGCCTTGGAGTTACACACATTTTGAGTTAAACTTTGTTTCCCTTCCTTGCTCTCCTTTCAGATACTTTACCATCTATTTTTCTTTAAATCACCAAGATTTACCCAGTCCTTTCAATACACTACAACTGTTTCATCTAGGAGCTATTCTTTGTTTTGTTTTTCTTTTTGAGACAGGGTTTCTCTGTAGCTTTGGTGCTTCTCCTGGAATTTGCTTGGTAAACCAGGCTGGCCTCAAAACCAGACATTCACCTATCTATGCCTCCCAAGTGGAATTAAAGGTGTGCACCACAGCCACCTGACACTATTCTTTCTACTATGCTAGCTGTCTGTAGTGTCCTCCTTTTGAGTTTTAGGTTTCACTTGGTTCACATTTTGACTCATTGAAGCCCTTTGTAATGAAGTTCTTCCCACACTTCCCATTAATATTCTCTTTTAAGTCTTTGTGTGTATACATACACTATGATGCATATGTGGAGATCAGAAGACAGTTTCATGTCATTCTTCACTTTCCACCTTGTTTGGGTTTACCACTATATATATGTACCAGGCTACCTGGCCTAAAGCTTCTTGGATTTCCTGTCCCCATCTGGCCATAAGAGTGCTGGGACTACAGTTGAGTATGACCATGCCTGTTTTTTTTTTTTTTTTTTACTTGGGTTGTAGATGTCTGAATTTAGGTCCTTGTGTTTGCATTAACATGTTGTCCTAGTTAAGCTGTTGTGATAAAATACCAAGGGCAAAAGTAACATGTCCAGATCATAGTAAATCATGAAGGAGCTTCAAGGCAGAAACAGAAGCAGAGGCCATGGAGGGAAGGCCATGAAGTAAGAATACTGGCTTGTTCTTTGGGGCTTGCTCAGCTTTCTTACGCAACCCAAGACTACCTGCCCAGGGATTATATAGCCCCTACCAATCAATCAAGAAGATGCCCTACAGATTTGCCAACAGTCAATCTGATAGAGGCACTTTCTCAGTTGAGGTTCCTCTTTCTAGATACTCTAGCTTTTGTTAGTTGACACAAAATCAACCAGAAAACATGTATGTGAGTTTTACCTACTGAACCAAGGTAGGTTCAGCTCAAGGGTCTCTTCAAATAGGGTGTCTGGTAGCCCAGACAGTACTCCATTCCACTAAAAAGCTAAAGATGACCTTGAACTCCTAGTAATCCTACCTCTGTCCCCAAAGTACTGGGGTTACAGGTGTGTGCCACAGTGCCCTGTTTTATGTGATAGTAGGAATCAGACCAGAGCCTCATGAATTCTGAGCAAGCCTCTACCAACTGAAGTTTATCTCCAACCTTATGTTCAAGTCTTGATGGCATTAGCATTGAAGGTATTCGGTTTCACTTGTTTGTATTCTGCCCTATAAAAGTATTACTAGCATCAAGAATGAATATTAACATACTAGGCACTCGATTGGCTAACAGCTTTTTTTTTTTTTTTTTTTTAAATACTCATGCTATTTCTATGTTACAAGCTCCCACTCCTCCTTTTCTTCCAGGTGAAGACTGATACAGTTATCATCTTATGCAGAAAGAAAGCAGAAAACACACGATGGGACTACTTAACTCAGGTGGAAAAAGAATGCAAAGAGAAAGAGTAAGTTAATAATTTTACTACTTTTATCTGAGGTTATGGTTTCATTTTATGGATAATAGTTGTACAAGCAAAGTGTTTATCTCCTGATATCTGCTTTCAAGTATCAGAACCTTTCTTTTTTGAGGTTCTCTCCGGTACGTGGTTTGGCTGTCTTAGAATTTTTTAGGCAGTCCTTGAACTAACAGATCCATCTGCCTCTGCCTCCTGAATGCTGGGATTAAAGGTGTGTGCAACTACAGCCAGCCTGTCAGAGCCTATTTGAGGAGGGCAAGGGCCAGTTTAATTAAGACAATTATTGTATAGCTTATTCTTTAGCATTATTTTATTCCTGGGCATATTGGTGTGTCTGTAGATACTGTGGCCTGGTCTCGAATAAATCTGCTGTAGGAATTCAAGAAGAGTTAGCTACTGAAAGCATTTTATTCCTTACATGTTTCTGAGTTGTATAGTTGGTTTCACTATCATTGATTTTATGTAACAAGGATACTTTTTTTTTTGAAGTCCTGTTATGCAGTTCAAAACTCTTTTGTCTCCCAATTAATGAGAGTATATGCACTTACTTCCATATCCAGTTTTACTTTTATCCTCCTTCATGACTTTTAAAAATCTTAACAGATAACTTCCACTGTGGATCAGTTTTAAGGTTGCTCCTATAATTGGTAGTACTTTGTACTTTTGTCATTCCTCACCTGGTAGCCAGAATGCATTTGGGAAGTGGTAGAATAGTTAGAAATATTTGACTATTTGGGGAGTTGATTTAAATCTGAGCTTAAATAATGAGACCTATTTCAAAAATTAAATGTAAAGCTGATTGGCTGTTTTGACATTCATTGAACTAGAATTGCTTACCACATTAATTAAAGAGTATAACTCAACACTAGGCCCAGATCCATAGACCTCAAGTTTAGTGGTTTTTCTAATTAAAATTTATTTATTTCATTAATGCATCCATACCATAATACCTGCTTGTAGCAATGTGAAGAACCAAACTTGTAAAAATCAGTAAGTTGGAAAAGTTATTATTCACATTTACATATTTTCTCTTGAAATCTCACTGCCTCATGGGCAGTCCTTGCCATTTGGTGCTCTTTCCTTGTGTGCCAGGCACATGTGGGTATGCTAGGCATGCTATTTTGGTTGTATATTCTAGCCCCCTTCTCTCTACTCTTCTTCCTATCAGCTACGATCTAAGAATGTCTTTCCATGCTTCAATTCTTCATTGTAGACTTGTTTTCTTTCACAGAAAGCCATCCTACGACACTGAAACAGATCCTAGTGAGGGATTAATGAATGTTCTAAAGAAAATTTATGAAGATGGAGATGATGACATGAAACGAACCATTAATAAGGCATGGGTAGAATCTAGAGAGAAGCAAGCCCGAGAAGACACGGGATTTTGAGACTTTTAAGTCCTTTGGGAACTGTGATGTGGAATGCTCGTGTTTCCAGTAAGGGAATGTTGTTGAACTGCACATAAAATTTGAAAGATAACTATTTACACAGCCTTCTAAGTAAAGACAGCAAATTCTCCATTTCTTACTGGAGGATCTGATTTAAATAAATATGCTTATTAAACTTTCTCCTTTATTAGCATCCTAGTCATTTTGTTTAAGAAAAGGTTATGGTGTTCTTACTGAAATGTACAAAGGAAATCTTACATAATAAACTGTTACTTTTGTTCTGGCTGAGAGGTAAAAAACAAAGTATTTGTCTGTAACTGACAGCTCCCACTAATGCAAAAATAAAACCAAAGTTTTTGCAATTCAAATTTGTACATGAACTTGCAAGTTTCTATACATTCATTACCCATTATTATCAGCTTAAGCAATGTGTGTGCCATGTTCTCCTATGTACTAATTGATTTAAGTATATTTATGAAGATAAGGTTTAAACAAAATACAAATGATATAAATATAGACAAACATCTTATGTTGGTAAGTACTGCTGTGGATCAGTTGGCTTATAAAAATACAACCACAATGCAAAAGTTTGAAAATTCATCTATTCCTTTGTTCAATAAAGTGAAGTTTTATGTAAAAGATCAGTTTTGCTGTTTTGTAGTGTATTTAAAAAACTAGGGCTGGACTGATGGCTTAGCTGTTAAAGGCTCACCATCAAAAAGAGAAAGCAATTAGATGCCTAGAAGAAAAAGCTAGTAGAACCACTACAACTATAATTAAGAATTAGGTAAAAGTCAGAACTTAATACAGAAAGGGTAGATGGGACTATAATGCCTCTAGAACTGTGGTATTGAAACATGAAATAAAAAAGACTGATGAAACAAACTAGACTGCATATTAGAAGATTTAGAATATAGTGGTGTTTGGTAAGGGAAGATGAGTTGATAGCAATATAACTTAAAAGAGCTGTGTTCTCCACATTTACAGCATCAAAGGTCTAAATGTAAAAACTGAGGTATACAAATACCAGAAGAGATGAAATTCATTTACAACCTAAGAGTGAGGGGAAAATCTTGATTTAAAGTACAAAATGAAAATGCGTAGCAAAACACACAACCAAAACTGATAACATATTGTGAGGTCCTGATAATTATAAATAAATAGTTCATAGAGATAAAAAAATAGGAGTTGGGGGAAATGACATTTTCTTCAGTGGTGTAGCTGCTGGTAAGTTGCCTATGTTCCAGTAAGAGACCCTAATGAAAGCTATTGGGTCACCAAAACCAAAATGGGGTGAATAGTTGGGAAGATGGGGATCAGTGGATCTGGACAACAGAAGACAGTAAGAGGTATAAATAGCTATGCATGCTACTTGGAAATACAACAAAAATATGCTTACCTTATTCTAGAAAGTACTACGAAAAACCATACCATTGGGGAAACTACTGGTTTTTATATAAGAACATATATTTAATTTAAGTTTACATTATGAAAAATAGATGCATAGGTGGGAAAATATGAAAAGGTTAAGCTCATACTGACAATACCTGTCTTAATTAGATGTCTTTTTTTTTGTTGTTGTTTGTTGTTTTTCTTTTTTGAGACAGTGTTTCTCTGTGTAACCTTGGCTGGAACTCTGTAGACCAGGTTGGCCTTGAATTGACATAGAGCTGCCCACCTCTACCTCCCCAGTGCTGGGATTAAAGGTGTGTGCCACTACCACCTGGCCAGAGTCCTATTAACTTGAAAAATTATAGGGATTATGAACAGAAAAACAAACAAACAAACAAATGGAATGATGTATGCAGAGTTGGAAATACATATTGACAAATTTTATTATGGTAGATTATACCAGAAATGAACAATGTTGACCTTAGGACCACTGAAAATAATTGAAAAGCAAAGTACTAAAACTGAATATTAAAAAAAAAAAAAAAAGCCTAAATCACTTTTCATCCATTTCTGCTGTGTAATTTATGAAAATAATTCTGGACACTTGGAAGTCCAGATCAAAGGGCCATCTACTTGGTGGTTAATGAGGGCTTGCTTTGTCAGGATGCAAAAGGGATGAACTCAGTCCTCCAGGAGCTCCTAGGGCACCAACCTCATTCATGAAGGTGAAGCTATGGCCTTACTTCTTAAAGGTCGCACCTCTTAATACTATGGACTGGGCATTAAATTTCAATATGCATTTTGGAGAGACAACTATTTAAATAATAGTGTGCACACTGTATTTACTACAAGTTGTTCCCAAGTACTGTCTTTTGTCCACCACTAAGGAGATATTTCTAAATAATTTCATGCCACAATTAATGGTACCACTAATATACTAGAAGTTTCATATATTGTAAAAGTAAAGAGTTGATTTTCTAAAGGTTACATATCAGTGTGGTTGCTCGAGGCTGCCAAAGGTGTTGGATTCCCCAGAGAGCAGAGTTGCAAGTGGTTATGAGCTGTGCAATGTGGATGTTAGGTACTGCACTCTGGTCCCCTGGAAAAGCAGTAAGTGTTTTCTGCTGAGCCATCCCTCCGACCCCCACACTTTTCTGGGTTGGAGAGCTGGCTCAGCCTGAACTCTCACAGATAACCACAGTTCAGTTTCCAATACCAAGTGGCTTAGAAGACTTTTAACCCCAGCTCCAATGGTGTTTGACACCTCTGGCCTCCCCAGGCACTTACCATGCGCCCCCATATAGACATAATTAAAAATAAATCTTAAAAACAAAACAAAAATTCCTAGCAAGGCAGAGACAACTTAGGAGCTATGCAATAACTCTAGTGCATCTTGTCTCTAAACACCACTTCCTACTAAAAGAACCAGGGATCCCTAAAGACAAATGTTGGAATCAGGAAGTAATACAAGCTAAATAGGCTTTTATGCCAGTAAGCAAGGACATAATAAATAACTATTTGCAGGATATAGATTAAGACACTGAGCATGAGTAAGAATGAGCAGAGCGAACTGAAGCACCAATATATACAAATTTCTAAGTTCATAGGAATGAAGAATTTGTTTCCATTTTTACTGGTTTGTGTACCAGCATGTTTCCTTTGAAAATTCATTACACATTAAGAAATACACTTTAGTAATTATTGAAATGTGTAAGCTGCTGGCAACTGTAGCATGTAAGTTTCCGCCAGCCCACCCGCCGCTGGTCTGGTGTCCTGGCCCCCAATAACACGCAGGAGACTCTGTATTTGATACAATCCTGTTGGCCAATTACCATTACTGTTTATGGGCTAGCTCTGTCTTAATTATTAACCCATTTCTACTTATCTAAGTATTTCCACGTGGTCGTCTTATCCGGGAGCCGCGCGGCAGGCTTCCTGCTTCTTCCAGGGCTCCATGTGGACTCCGCCTACTACTTCCTCTTCCTCCTCCTAGTCTCCTAGCCCCGCCTATCTAGTTTTCTATTGGCCACAGTGCTTTATTAACCAGTATGAGAAACATATATACAGAATCACATCTCCCATCATCGGCAACAGGTGAACTTTAAATGTAAAGGTCAAGTTAGCCCTATCTGAACTCACTGATTAACATAAGCATTAAAAGTTGGACAACTAGGGCTAGAGAGGTGGCTCCGTGGTTAAGATGAACACTGGGTACTCTTCCAGAGCACATACATGGCAGCTCACAGCTGTTTATAATTTGGGATCCAACTCATGACCTCTTGAGTACTAGGCACACAAATGGAGCACAGATTTACATGTAGACAAATCAACTATATAAATAAATACTAAAAAGATGAAACAAAAAACTAGTTAGCAGTTCTTTTATTCACCATCACACAAAGTTGACACTAAATATGATATAAGATACCTTCTTTAACTCTTCATCTATTGTTATTCCAAAAGTGATAGTAACTGCAGGCCAGGGAAGCTAGCTGAGGGGTACAATGCCATAGAAAGGCAACTAATCAATTAGGTGGACATCTATAACTGTTTTGTCAAACCACTATGAAAAACAAGTTATTTTATTACTAAACATCAAACTTGAAGGAAAACATTCTTCCACAGAAAATATTTTTATTCCTCTCTTATACCTTGTTTGGGAGTAATATGCTTATTGCAAAGTTAACTTTGAAAAGACACTTCAATGACAGAAATCACATTTCATTTAAAAACCTAAAAACAATTTAAGGAAGATTAAACAAACTATACCCTATAAAAACTAGGGTTTGATCTTTTAGCCAGAATTGACTTCTTGGGCTGCTGAGTAGGTTCTGAAGCTGATTTACCATATTGCTCGCTGAACTCCAGAAAGTAGTCCATGGTCAGCTAAGTGGCGGAAGACAATTCGACTAAGCCTCCAACGACGCTTTACACCACGTGGACGGGATGTCATAACACACCGATTTCTGATTCTCACAGGACAGCTATCCCGTGGAAGAGCAGCAATTTCTTCACTAGCTATTTCCTAGAGGGAAATCATAACATAGATCACAACTCAGATCTAAAGGAAAGAAAGGATGGACTAGAATCTTAGTCAAATACTGGATGTGGTAATAAGACTTAATCTTTGAGTGGCAACTGACTAGAAATGATGTTTTTCCAAGATGATTTTAAAGATTACAATGAAAAGAATCCACAAACCATAATTGCAAAGTGTACTTTTATAAATAATATATATTGTGTAACCAGCACTAAATTATAAATTATAAATGGCATTACAGCACCCAAGGTTTTATCTGTGTCTTCTTGTAGGGGCACTGACTAACAACTAACATGTTCACTAACACCGTAAATATATTTCCCTGTTGTAAACTGTATCTAATATGCTCATATAACTTTTTTTCTTTCTATTCATTTGTTTGGATTTTTTTTTTTTTTTTTGACAATATGCTTGTGAGACCACCTACACTGTTCCAAGTGTCATTAATATGCTCAGTCTCCTTGGTGCTCATTTTGTTGAGTATGCTGGAATTCCTTGATCTTTTCTATAGCTAATGGAAATCTGAGTATCTTCCAGTTTTGAGCTGTTGTGAAGAATGCTGTTCTGTTCATTCATGTTTAGGTCATTTAGAAAAAATATGTGAATGCATTTATTGCCTCCAGACAGACACATTAATTCTCTGAAGTATGAAAGCTTGAAACCTCTTAGTTGATGAAACAGTAGGAAAAACCATGGCTTGAGACTAGTACAGTTGGATCACCAAGAGCCTGAAAGTCTGACTACTGCAGAAATAATGGGGGTGATCAAACAAGATTTACATGAAAAAAATTTTTTTTGCAATATCCATGAATCTTGTACAAGTAATGTCTGTGAAACTGCTAAGTAATAGAAAAAAGTATGACATATTAGACTCAGGTTGTCAGTAAAAGTTTATTCTTACATAAAAGAGTTTGTTAGTATGTATTGTTATACCACTTTGTCAGATGTATTGGCATTTACCACTGACCCTATGATAGAATGTGGAACCAGGAGGCAGAGGCAGGTGGGTCTCTGAGTTTGAAGCCAGCCTGGTCTACAGATCAAGTTCCAGGACAGCTAGGGCTACACAAACAAATCCTGTGTCAAAACAATTAATGGGGGCGAGGGGAGGTAGGGAGGGAGAATACATAAACAGATTAAATCATTCTGCCAATTTGTATAAATGTTTTGTTTTCTATGAACTTTCAGTAAGGTCAGTAGCCTTGAATTTATAATTTCCTACAAACCTCTTCAGTGCATATATTCTGTCATCACTTAAGTGTAAAACCATATGCTGCAGGAAGCCAAACAGGGTGATACCCTCTTATTTAACAGGAAGCACATGAGAAGAAAGGAAGGCTAAATGGAAGACTGCCTAACCATAGACATGGAAAGGGCAAAAGTACAGGAGGGCAGGTCTTGAGTAAGGACCACAGGTAATGGGTTTTATGCATAGTCCATGCATCAGCAATACCTCCAAACGCCTTGAAAATTCCAAGACTGGGATGAAATTGGGGAGACCTTTCATCAAAATACTTCTTAGTTTCTATGTGGTCACCACTCAGTCGTACTATGTAGGGATTGTATAATGAAATGGCTGAAGAGCCAGGAAGGAGTGAACACTTGTCCTTTATCCTAAACTTAACAAAGTTGGTTTTAAGGCTATTTATGTAAACAAGTACTTGACCTTATTCTCCAGAAATTACATTAATACTACGTTACAATAAAACAGCATCAAAAAGAATCTGAAATGACATCAGTTAGTGATTCTGTGAAAAAAAGGTACTCAACTGGCTAACCTGAAGGTCTTTTGGCAAAATGGTATTCTTTCTGAGCGAATTGATCCGAAGTCTCTCATCTGCATATTCATAAGCAATTTTTCGTCTCTTCACGTCACGCAACATTTTCCAGTCTACATAGTAACCTCGAACTTGACTTGATGTTGATGGAGGAACTGCCTAAAAGACACAGACAATGAACGTGGGTACTGCAAGTGTTTTTCCAATCCTGTGAATTTCTTTCAGTCTTCTAAGCAATGAAAAAGAATAAATTACATTTACTTGACACATATGCTTGTGTATGGATAGGTATGTTTGTGGAGGTCAGAGGACAACCTGTGAATCAGTACTGTGTGTATGTGTATGAGCATGTATGTGGAAGTCAGAGGACAACTTTCTGTCAGCTCTTATACCACATAGGTCTTTGAATTGAACTAAACAGGCTTGGAGGCAAGCATTTTACCCACTAAGCCATCTCACCAGCCAAAGACTTAATATTTTAAAAAACTGATTTATTATATTTGTGTGTGCATGTGCATACTATAACACATGTGGAAATCAGAGGACAATTTGCAGGACTGTTCCTCTTTCTTAACTCATTGTCCCCTGCTCCTAATCCCTACTGTTCTAATGATTTCAATGTTCCTTAATTATAAAATCAAAAGCAATGTCAGAATTTCCAAACTTCCATACCTATCCACTCAGCAGCATTTGTACTACATTCTACACCCCCTCCGGTTATGTCAACGCTCTCTGTTAAAGTGGCCACTAGACATGGATATGGCTATGAGCAGTACATCTGGGGACATAATTCTTGACATTAATTCACTTAAATTTTCAAATATCAAGCAACTTTGTTTTTGGCACAAATGCATTTTTCCACTATATGATGCAAAATTTAGCATCCCAATAGCAATATGTTTTAAGTATAAGATTTTGAAAACCTACTTCCAACACAGGAATGTAAATATCTCATAAATAACTATAATCTTTACTTGTTAAAATATGGATGGATATACCTGGCTAAAAATATCAAAATAAACTGTACTTCAGTTAAATACTAGAAAAAATACCAATCATCCTTGTGGTTGGCTTTACATTTCTATTGGACAAAACTGCTACACGTGACCCGTATATGATTCTGAGATCAAATTACATACACAAGGCCTTATGTCACCTCCAGCTTGCAAAGGCGACCTCTGGTGATCCTTCCCTGTTCTCTGGATCATCATTTCCCACTTTAATGGATCTCCCCCTCTAAGATGTTGTTGATTATATCTAATATATCTTTATAATATGATGTTGTCATGGTAAAGGAGAAACAACTCAGGTCTCTCTCGGATGACACCCCTCCCTTTCAAAACTCTCCGGAAGACTTCTCCAATTTCCTTTGCTATTTTTCCCAGTTTCTGTACGCATCGTAACACTGCTACTCCTCAAGTCTACAGTCAGCTCCAGCCCTTTCTTTAATTAACCTTTCAGCTTTAGCGGAACGGCCTGCTCCCTGTTCGAAAACCTGTCACCACCTGCTTCCAAGCCACCTCATGTCTTTGGTTGTCCTCCCTAACTGACAGCTGCTCCCTTGCACAGTCGGAGCTTCTGAGGCCTCAATCCTCCGACCCCTTTTCTTCTCCATTTACACGCCGGAGTCAACCTCTTAGCTTTAAATCACGGCTCCATGCTTAAATACCAAATTCTGGTCCGCCGCTTAGGCCTCTCCGAACCAAGCCGGAAAGGGAAAGCGGACGGGAAGAGCCCTGGGGTCGGTCCTCCGTGTGCATGACAGTTGACAGGGTACGGGGGAACCCACAGGACACGGGATTTAGGGGTGAGTAGTGGGCTGGCGGGAAAGGCAAGGGCCTGACCTGCCGGAAAGTCCGCAGCAGCGAGCCCAGCAAGGACGCCGCCATGTTGTCTGCCTCGCCAGCCAACCACCGTCGCGATACAACGCCGGAAAAGGTTGTCTGAGGGGCGGGGCCTGTGGCTAACGGGGCGGGCCCGGGGCAAGGTTTAACCTATGAGGAGGGAGGGGCTATGTACGGGATTTAAGCTCTCGCGGTATTTCACGGGACCTGGGCAAACCATTCCGCTCGTCTGCTCCGGAAGAGGTGGTGCAGTCACGGTCAGCTTTCCCTGTTGTTGCCCCGCCCAACCTATTCTGGCGTTCTCTGCACTGGCGCCACCAGGCGGAAGCTTGCCAGCGTCTGTCACTCATCCTGCAGAACCCGCATGTGTCACGTGTCTGCCGTAATGGTGATGGAGGTGATGGTGGCAGTGGCGCTGATGGAGTTTCTGTTTGCAAGTCTAGGGTTTTAATAATACACATTATATCTGTATCAAGGCTGTATACGTTTTACTTTTTATTTGATACTAAGTATTTGTGTATGTTGGATGGTGAAGGTGCCATTGAAAACCGGCTGTTTTCAGTCTAGGATAGGGTATTTTTCTAAAATCCTAGCCTGCGTCATAGATGTGTTGATTTGGTGAGGGACCGCCCATTGAGATATTTACACAGGAACATCCCAGGATTAAGGAGAACTTTTTCTTAAGTGATTCCAATTGAACATTTCTTTACATAAAAAAAAAAAAAAAAAAAAATTCATTTAACCTTAGGTATCAGACCATCTGGAACTGGAGTTACAGACAGCTGTGAGCTACCATGTGGGTGCTGGGAATTGAACCCAGAGCCTTCTGGAAGAAGAGCCAGTGCTCTTAACCACCGAGCCATCTCGCCAGCCTTTATTGAACATTTCTAGCTGACTAGAGAGAGTCAGACTGAAGCCATCTGATAGGAGAAGACAACAGGAGCCCCTGCTGTCTTATGAAGATCTAAAAATTCCTAGAGCAGCCCCAGCAGGCAGACATTGGTCTCAAACTCCTGTTCACACCCTTCCAGAACTCCCTACAAATTGGGTGCCATTTATAGTTATCTCTAGACATGTCTATACAGCAAACTCTTTTATTATCTTTTTTTTTGTTGTTTTTAAGATGCCTGTTTCTGGCTGGGTGGTGGTGGTACATGCCTCCTTTAATCCCAGCACTTGGGAGGCAGAGGCAGGTGAATCCCTGTGAGTTTAAGGCCAGCATGGTCTGCAAAGTAAGTTCCAGAAGAGTCAGTACTGTTACACAGAAACCCTGTCTCGAAAAACAAGGAAAGAAAAAGTGATGCCTGTTTCTTTTTTAAAGGGTGACAGAGAGAAGGTGTGGGATTAGATGGGCACAAAGGTAGGAGGATCTGGGAGGAGTTGAGGGAGGGAAGCTGTGATGGGAATATATTGTATGGAATTTTTTTTATTTTCAATTAGAAAAAGTTTAAATGATGTGTTACTATTTTAGCAAAGTTTTTGGAAAGTACTTAAAAGTCAGACACACTTATAGGCTATAAAATAAGAAATGAGTTTTACACAATTAAATTATTGCACAGACCTGTGGGATTTATTGAATTCCTAAAAGGCCAAGAAAACAAATTCAAAAGATCAAATATTTGCACTTAAAATATCTCCAAAAGTTAAACTTTTAAGTGCTTAATTTTTCCATATTATATTTCTTAATTTTCTCCCAAATACAGTGCTTTCAAATCCCTAAGGATGAAGGGCATAAGAAGTCCAGGGAGAAAGAAAGAGTTGGAAAAACTGACTGGAATTTGCAAGTTTAACACAGAAGCCACAACTTTACAAACCAAGCCTTAGGTATTGTGCATTGAATATGTTGTGCATAGAGTTTGTGCATTGCAGTTTGCCTGTATGGTTAAAAGTTAGTAACATACAAGATTATCCCTATCAGATTTTTCTCTTAAATTATGTTTATAGCAAAACTATAGTTAAAATGTTTATGTACCTGCTTACTATATCAGGTAGAGTGGAGATATGCATGTCTTTGATGGCTGAGCACACACTTGTCCAATGAACAATCAACACATACCACATCTTCCCAACAATTCGTGGTTAACAGAAAAATCTGCAAAGAAAATAACTGGAAATTACATTAAATACTGCTTTCATTAGGAGTAAGTTTAATAAAAAGATAACAGTATACATTATTATTTTTTAGTGAGATTTCAGTTTAAGAAACTAATTAGCAGAACTAAACCATAAGATTTTCTTTTATGATAAAATTGGCAATTTATTGAAAACTGGGAGATTCCTGAGCAAAATCACAGACAATACATCCTTCATCCAGAGAAAAGATACCATATGATGTGAAGCCTAAGCCAACTAGGAAACTGGCCCAGTGAGTGAAGAGAATCAATGACTGGGTGACAGGTGTGAAATAAACACTGTCTTGAACTAACCAAGTGCTTACTTTTAAAATGGTTTTGAGTTTTTAAAGGTGATGCACATCACTGTGATTTCTTAGAAATGAATCAGAAGATTCCAGAGCCCTGCTTAGCTTAGAGAATGCTGAGCAATGAGAAGTCACTCCAGACATAGAATTGTGGGATGGTAATTCTGGGACTAAATGGCACTGGTGCTCTGGAAGGCGGGTGGGGACAGTTTGCCATTGACCAGTGGAAAGGCAAAGACCCCAACTGGAATTCTTTAATTCTTTAGTTCACCTTCTGCTGCTCACACTTGATGTCTTCTCTGTGGCAGTTTCTATCTTCTTAAAAAAAAAAAAAAAAAACCCTTTTTATTGATTCCGGGTGGAGTTCACATCATGCATCCCAATTCCACTCACCTCCCTCTCCCCTTGCTTCCACCCTCTGCCCTTGCAACCAGCCCCCTCTCTGTGGCAAATTTCAATTGTTCAAAAGTCTATTAATGGGATATGTCGGGCTTGGGGAGAATGCATCTTCTCCCTCTATTTTTGAATGTATTTGAAAATGCTTCAAAATCTTCTCATGAGGAGTTTCCATACATGGGAAGGTAGTATATGCTGCTAAACAAGCCAGTAGCCTTTAAGATAAAAACTGACCCTCAAGTTTCTCTGCTTCCACATTAAAGGCTATGTAGAGATCAAACTTTCTTCAAGCATCTGCTTATCAATATTGTTCTCTGGCAGTCATGACCATCCCCATCCCGACCTCCCCCCACCCCACAACCAGGAACTTGGTTTGGAGCTGGCTATAGATACCACTGCTGTAGTCTTATCAAATGTGTACCTTCCTGGACACCGGTGCCTGATGCAGCCTTTTGGAGAGGATTTGCTGAGCTACCTATCCTTCTGCCCTTCAACTGCTATCATACCACCTTTATCAGCTTTCTTTGTGTAAAACTAGTTTTGAAAACATCTTTTCCCATGGTAGGCTGTTTTTAGCCTGCATTATGGTATGACAAGGAACATGGCCAAGAATTCATCTCCACAGTGTCCTAAGAACAGTCAGGAGAATTATAACTGTCTAGCATTGGGCACAGGACCTTCCTGGGAAGTAGCTAGAAAGACTTCAAGCCCTAGGAGCCAGGTAAATTTGATCAGTTTCTTTCTTGAAAATGGCAAACTAAGCTAAGAATGACAGTGCATAGCTGCAGTGTCAGCTCTTGGGAGATAGATAGAAGGATCAAGGGTTCAGGCTAGCCATTGTGGGCCACAATAAGAGTTCAAAGCTGTCATGGGTTCAATGAGTCCCTGTCGAAAAAGAACAAAAACATAAGGAAACAAACCATAACAACAAAAGCAATGGTTAATTAGTAGCAAATGGAAAAGTATCCCAGGATGTGGTGCTCTCAGGCCTGATAGGATAAGTACTCATGACTTACAAGCTTTTGGTACTGTTTATCAGTTTATTATAAGGGATAGAGATAGACAGACAGATGGAGGAAATGTATAAGGCAAGACATAAGAGATGAGACACAGAACTTCATGCCCTTTCTGCTCTCTAGGAACTCCACTTCCTTCACTCCAAGGTCCAGAGAGTTCCTTTAAACATCATTAGTAACTACTAAAGTATAGCAAAATATACATAATGTTTTCATCTATTTCATACTTCTATAAAGGATACCTAACACTGGGTACTTCATAAAGGACAGAGATTTAGGATAGGGATGTAGCTCCATTGGTAGAGAGCCTGCTGTATGAGGGTGTATGGGGAATCCCTGGTTAGATCCCTAATGCTACATAAACTGGGCTAGTGGTTCATCCCAACACTTGGGAGACGAAGGTAGGAGGCTCAAAAATTTAGTTACACAAAGTCTGAGGTCCACCTGGACTTTCTGAGACTACGTCTCAGAAACAGCAAAAACAAGTGCTATCCACAGTGTCCAGAAGAGGGCAATCAGACCCCCTGGAACTAGAAGTATAGACCCTTGTGAGCCACAATGTGGGTACTGGGAATTGAACTCAGGCTCTTTGGAAGAGCAGCCTAACCACTGAGCCATTTTTCCAGCCCCATGTGGGGACATTCCTGCTGTATTATCACCACAGCAAGAGAATGAGTGAGTGACAGAAGAATCAGATTCACTGAAATAACAAATCCACTTTGAGCTGTGTGATGGTGGCACATGCCTTTAATCCCAGCACTCGGGTAGCAGGGGCAGGTGGATCTCTGTGACTTCAAGGCCAGTCTGCTCTACAAAACTACACTGAGAAACCTTGCTCGAAAACGAAAACAAAAACCACCACCAACAACAACAAAAACAGAAGGCAGCAAGCCACCTCCATCACATGGTAGTAATCTATTAGAATATAATTTAATCATCTCTTATGGTCCGACCTCTTTGTTGCTTAGGGGGGTCAAACTTCAACGTATAATATAAAGTTATCCATCTTAGCCATTTCATAGGTACAGTTCAGTGGCACTGTCTTCATATTATTTTGCCAACTGTTCCTAACCACCACTTACTTCCCACCATTTACTTCCGCCCTCTTCTGGCCTTTGTGGGTATTTCATGTAGGTGGCAAACATATGCAGGCAAAACACCCATACACATAAAATAAGAATAAATAAAAAAGAAGGTCCTTGTCATATCCAGGCCCCTTCATGCTATACTTTTGAGCTTCCAGAACATTAGGAAATAAATCTCTGGAATTTTTGTTTGTTGGTTTTCATCTTTTGAGACAGTGTCTTGTGTAGCCTGGGCTGGCTTCAAACTTCCTGTGACTTTGACGTTTTGATCCTCCTATGCCTATCTTCCATAAAGGAAACTGTTCCAAACAGTGACCTCCCTATTTCCCCTACCCCAACGCTACTTATTTGTGAGTACTTTGGGAATCCGGTATGTGGAGTCACCCAATGTCTGTCCCTTTGTGACTGCCTTTGTTTAGAGACAGGTTTCACTGTGTAACCCAAGCTGGCTTCAAACATGCTGTCCTCCTGTTTCAGTTTCTGTAGTGCAACTGGCTTCTTTCATAATATCTTCACATTACATCTAGATGCAGCACAGCAAATATACTCCATTGGTTTTCTGGGCTGGATGCTATTTAGTTGTGTAGTTATACCACACTTTGCTTCTCTCAATTAAAACTTAATTGATGTCTACCTTTTGGCAATCATGAATAATCCCTGCTATGAACCTATGTGTGCAATCATCTTAAACAGTATTAACAGTTTAAACACATTATTGGGTTTGTATCATTTTGAGAGGGTACTAAAGCAATGTTGCTTTTGAGACAGACGTCTCTGAGGGCCTCCTTTAGTCAAGATTGCTTTGTAAAACAGCCTAAGACCTCTATCCCCACCCTGAGGTGCTCCCGTCTCTGCTTACTGTTTGGGGAGCTTAGGCAGGTCTCAAGAAGGGTTATTTGAATCCTCCTGGTTAGTTATTTTTATTGATCCCTCAAGGGTACACAGAGAAATCTGTTGTCCTTACTATCATGACATATTAGAAGCAAAGGAACCATTATTGGTTATTCATTTAGTCAGTCAATATTAATGGTTATTAATTTTTATTAAATGCTTATTGTGAATTAGGTGTGTATGTGAATTAGGTGTGTATGTGAAGGAAACTGAAAACTGCACCCTTCTGATGATGTTGGAGATTATCCCTTCAGATGGGTGTGGAGGTAGCCACCATTGTCAGTTAAATACTTTGAAATCTTAATTGCAAGAGTGTAATCCAATGTCATATTGGTTCAGGGTTGAATAAAACTATAAGGGTGATAGCAGAGGATGAAATTGAGATGCAGAAATATTTAGGTCAATCACTAAATCCACAGAGCTGGTCCTGATCCACAGCCTATGCTCTTGTTTTTAATTTGTCCTCTGGAGATGTGATAGTTCAAGGATGACAGCCTAATTGTTGTAAGGAATACTTTGTCTATACAATGTATTAATTGGCTAATACAGTGACATCTATCATTTGAGTCAATCAACAAGCCAGTGAGACAGACAGACAGACAGACAGACAGACAGACAGACAGACACACACACAATTTAAAACTGATAATAAAACAAATCTTTTGTTATTGTTGTTTTGAGACAGGGTTTGTCTGTATTGCTTTGGAACATGCCCTGGAACTAGCTGTATAGACCAGGCTGGCCTCGAACTCAAAGAGATCTGCCTACCTCTGCCTCCCAAGTGCTGGAATTAAAGACATGCACCACCAAAGCCTGGCTGATGTGGAATCTGATGGATAAGGCATTTGTTTTATTTTTGACAGGTGGTGCTGTTCACCTGCTGAGTTTTACAATTGGAATGGTACTTGAGCCATGGAGTCAGTTGTGCTAAGGTCTGGGGCCTCCTAAGTGTGGGGCCCTGTTACACTTTGAAGAATGAATTTTGAGGAAAAAACTGAAGCAGTGTAAAGTTATATATAATTACACTTAATGTGATTATTTTCAGAGAAAAATTAATAATGCCAAAGTGGAGAATGAATTAAACGAATTAAAGCATAGCATATTGTAATTCTAACGGTTTTATATATATATATAAATAATAACCGTTAGAATTAATATATATGTATATATACATATATATATGTATATATTTCTCATATATATATATGTATATATTTCTCATATATATTTCTCATATATATATGAGAAGAGAGAGAGAGAGAGAGAGAGAGAGAGAGAGAGAGAGGGAGAGGGAGAGAGAGAGAGAGAAAGGGCTGGAGGGATGGCTCAGTAGTTAACCCTATCTTTTGCCAAAGGACCAGGCTTGATTCCCAGAACCCACCTGACAGCTCACAGCTATCTAACTCAGGTCCCAGGGATTCAATGCTCCCTTCTGGGCTTCATGGGCACTGTCTAGTACACCACACATGTGGTGCACAGATACACATGAAGGCAAACACCCGCACACATAAAATAAAATGAAAGCAGTATGATGGGGCTGGCAAGATGGCTCAGCAGATAGACACTTGCCACCAAGCCTGATGACCTGAATTTGAGCCTCAGAGACCCACATGATGGAAGGGGGGGGGATCTATTCCTACAAATTGTCCTCTGGTTTTATATGTACACTGTAGATTGCATACCCCCTGAATAAATACGTATAATAAAATGTTTAAAATCTGCTGCTTGCTGTGTGTAATAGTTCACACTTGTAGCCTAGCACTTAAGAAGCTGAGTTAGGAGGATCACCATGAGTTTCAGGTCAATCTGGGCTACATAGAAAGACACACTTCACAAAAGAGTCTAATGGTTTTCAAATACATGTGTTTGCGTGGCACACACACACACACACACACACACACACACACACACACACACACATTACTGGCATTTTATGATCTAAATTTTTCCAGATTCATTATAATTTACATATATTATTTTAACACATATATTCAGAGGTTGAGTTATAAAATTCTAACCAGTGCTTATCTTCCAAATCCATCATTTCCATATATGTATTTAAAATTATTTTATTATTATATTTTATGTGCATGAGTGTTTTGCCTGCATTTATGTGTGCCTGGTATCCATGGAGGCTGGAAGGGCACATCAGATCTACAGGGACTGGAGTTATAGATAGTTATGAACCACTATGTGGGTGCTGGCAAACAGACACAGTCATCTATAAGTGCTGTTAATTGCCAAGTCATTTCTCCAGTCCCCCAAATATTTTTTTTTCTAAAGTATGTTTTTCAGTGGTGAAGGATAGGGTCATTCCTGGCACTCATCATGATCCTTTGTTTATCCCCAGGGACCAGGCTGTCAGAGCCATGACCAAGCAAGAGATTAAGACTTCTGGGATGTCTGCTTCTCTCTCATTTATTATTAGTGCAGAGCCGTTACCTCTCCATTCTTTGGATCCTCTTTGTCTACCATCAAACACTCTGTTGTCAAAAGAATGGTTTGTAATCTGCTCCTAATACAGTATGGATGGTTCTCCTACTGTCCCTGGTTAGGGGGGATCTAGTAATTGTTCTTTTTTCTTACTTTGTAACCAGGAAGTAACAGAATGAACTTGGCCACCAGCCTCTTTTACTTGATAGGTTCTTACTACGTGTCATGGGAAGTCACCAGTGTCCTTGGCTATGTCCTGGTCCTCATCTGTCCTTGCAGTGCTTCATGCTCATGTTTTCAGAGGGTCTGTGACCTGGCCTTTCACACAAGAGTTGGGTATATTTGATAAACACAGGGGACTTCGAAGAGCAGGATAGTGGGAATAATGGAAAATGTGGAGGGAAACACACACACACACACACACACACACACACAGTGATTCCAGCTTTAAAATGGTATATACAGACCATGGATGAAACCACTGTTTTCATTACAAAATTTCCTTCATTTAAATTTCACCAAATAATAATTCTATGGGGGGGCTGAAGGGATGGCTCAGGTATAAGGCTAGGCTTAGAACCAATAATAACAACAGTAATAATTCTATTGGTTTACTAGCTTGGCTGTAGTGAGTGGGTAGCTTTAGTGTGGTCTGAAGGGCCCTCTCTTGCTTTCTTGCCTGTGATCTTCCTCTTGGAGTTGAGTGCTATGAGCCATTTTGGACACAGGGTGGCAGTAACACTACATCTGAGGTCTAACAGCCAAGGTCTCTGGGCAGATTGGAAGGTCCCTCCCATGTAATGCCCCCAACCCCAGCTGCACTCTGAATAAAATGATAACACCTTGTCTATCATTAGATGGGACTCATGTCTGGGATTAATTTGCCTCCTTTGCAACAAAAGAGGCCGCCACACAGAGTGTAGGGCCTATGTACAATGAAAACTGCAAGGGAAATGCTCTCAAAGGAAGTTAAACATGAAGCTTTTTCCATTCTTTCCCAGACTCTCAACTTGTCATGGATTTTTATTTGCTATTTAATAAAGAAAAATGAAATCATTAAATTCAATTTTAAACCATTAGCAGGAATTGAACCACTCATTTCTAAATTATGCAATGCCAGTTCACAATGCAAAGTATGAGCATTTTAATTGCATGCAGAATCACTGAGATTACACGATTCATATTTTATAATGTGTGATTGCCTATGCACCTCATTTTTACCAGAACAGTGTGAATATTGCATAACACTAACTCAGTGGCTTTTCTTTCTTTTCTTGGTAGGTGTATGCCCCCATTTACATTCTGTTGAGGGAGAGGGAGGAGCTGATTCCCAAATAAATAAATATATGTCAAGTGGGGATGTGCTGTGGAGAATGAAGCAGGGAGGAAGGAGACTTATGATGAAGTCTCTGTTGGATGATCTAATAAGAGAAGGACTTTTGTTGACATTTAAGTGGACATCTAAAGGATGTAAGAGATTGATCCTGGAGGTTTCTAGAGAAAAAAAAATCCAGGCTTCATAAAGAATAACATATAAAAATATAAAGGCTGTAAAGTGGGAAAGATCTTAGCTGGAGTTAAATAAGATAGAGAAAGCAGAAGAAGTCAGAACAGTGGGGCTCCTGGTATCCCACAGAGGGCTTTGAATTCCCAACGTGAACTTCAGTAGAGATCAACACCTCCAAATTGCTCTATGACTGACTAGTGGCATCACCAAGAACAGCAGTAGCTTTGGCTTCTTTACTTTTGTACAGTACTATCCACCACCGTGAACACTCTCAGTCCCACCGCTTAGTGTAGCTACTGCCTGGTTGATCAGTTTGAAGCAGGCAATTACTGGTTTAGTTCACTTATATTAAAAGGCAGCTTGCGTTTAGATCGTGTGCCTCTCAGTTCTTGTCCAAGGCTTTCCCTGATGCTGGTTTGGACATCCAATGAGCCAGGAGCCTGTTTGTCACTTATGCTCAGCTCCTGTGTCCAGTGAACTGATACTGAGGAGCTACCCTAAACCAATGGCATGCGCTCCAATCGATGCTGAACAATGGTGACCTGCCGTGGCTAATTTGGTGTGAATGAATTTGTGTTGCCTCTCCATTCTTTCTCTTCCCACTATCTTGATCTCTTACTTTTGTACCAGGTTAATCACCATAAATTTCTTGCACACAAACCTTTATTTTGGATTCCACTTTGGGGAATGGATTGGGAAATGCAGATGAAAATTAACATCCCACCCGAAGGACCGTCCACATCTTGTTGACTTTAGTACCCTGTACTCCTATTTTTGGTCCTGAGTTCAGAAAGTCTTCACCTCTTGTGTGCACTACAGTTAACTGGATTTTAAACTTCCCTTTTAGCCTGTCCTCTGCTCTTTTTTTTGTTTTGTTTTTGAGACAGGATTTCACTTTGTACTGGCTTCAAACTCTCCATGTAGACCAGACTGGCCTCAACCTTGTGGTGAACTTCCTCCCGCTACCTCCCCAGCATTACAGATGTGTGCCGCCATACCAAACCCTCCCCCAGTTTTACTTGACTCATTATTTCACCAATACTAGCACCTACCTGTTTCTATTGTCGGGGTGACCATCTCAAAACACTACTTGCTTTGACTAGGTAGCTGCTCAAAACAAAATTCAAAACTCTTGGTGTAATATTCATGATCACAGTAGAACACTGACTTTCCAGCATTCTCCCAAATACCTCTGACCACATCGGGGTTCTCATTTCTCCACTCTTCCCCAAGTGGTTTCCCTCGAAGCCATTCTTTCAATCAACATTTCCTTCAGACCACTTTAGTTCACACTAGTTCTTGTTGACTGAGATGGTGAGGAGCAGACAGCAAGGTTGAGATGAGAGTGTGGTGTACAGAGTATGTCCTGAGTGAACATGGTTCTATATATATGTTTTTATCCAGCCTGCTACAGTGGAGGGTTCTGAAGCATTTCCCCCAGGATAGAACTATTGCTTTGAGTTTGCAAAAGAGAAAAGAAAATGTGTTTTTGCAGAACTTAAGGTTGTCTTGTAGTAAAATAAAGTTCTGAGTGGAACAAATGTATGAAAAGCCTTTTAATGGTTATATTACTCACAATGGCTAATGTGTACATAAAGACAGAGCAGTATACACTGGCACATTTTTAATTGATAGTAGTGGATAAAGTAGCCAGTTTCCACTTAGCATCCCCAACCAAGATAGAAAAGTATTCAGTTTTCTTCCCAGTAGCTTCAAGGGAAAGCTTGCATGTTTGTTTTGATTGGTTACAGATAATATGCATGCAAAGAGGGTTTTCTTTCTGAGTCTCATTTTTCATACACAGATTCAGTGTCTTCCTGACTTAAGGCCTTGGAATTCTCTCCACTTCTCTGGTTGTGCTTGCAGGACTACTGGACACAGCTTGCAAGTTGCCCATGTAGGGCCGGGTCAGACACATGGGCACATGAGCTGACTTACAGTCCATGATGTTTGGCAGCTTGGCCTCCCTGGCTCACAGTCACAGCACTTTATTTTATTTATCTATCTCTCTCTCTCTCTCTCTCTGTGTGTGTGTGTGTGTGTGTGTGTGTGTGTGTGTGTGTGTGTGTGCGCAGGCTTCAAGCACATGCTAGGCAAATGTTCTACCACTTAGTAGAACTGAGCTATGCCCTCAGCCTTCAGCCTTCAGTCCACTCTTTTGTTGTTGTTATAATTCTTCCATGATTCAGATATGTCAAGTAAGTGGCTGCTTGAGGTAGAAATGATTTTAGGATGACCTTGTTTAACTAAGGACACATAGCTAAGCTTTATGCTAATTCTAAACCCTTCTGTCCAACTCCCAGAGTTGGTAATCACCATCATCCTCCGTATCTCATATCATATGTTCTCGGTGTGAGCGACTAGTTCCTCACTCTAAGGCTTGCTTTATTTCTCCTCGTTAAATCCCTTTCTTAGAGTTCCATAAAAAGTTGCCACAAACCCAACAGCTGAATACAAGAGAAATATGTCCTCTCACGGTTCAGTCCTGCAGTCCAGACACCCCAAATCAAGACGCCAGCAGGGCTGTGCGCCCTTAGAAGGCTACAGTGTAGACTGCTTCCTTGAATCTTCCCCCTCCACCTTCTGGGTGTTCTTGCTAATTGTCCTCATCTTCTGGACCCTTTCTCTGTTTTTGTTTACTTCCCCCCATCTCCCTTTGATTAGAACACTCTTGTTTGGACTAAGAGCCATCCTAATCAAAGCAATCTCATTTCAACCTTTACCTTGATTATTCCCCAAAAGACTATTTTCATTTGCGCTCACCGTCTGAGGTTACAGAAGGGAAACTAAACCCACCACACTCACCTCGACTTCAATGCAAGCATCTTAACTTCTCTTGTCAGCTGTTTTACCTCTTTTACAACTCCCCCATTCCTCTTTTCTTAATTAACTCCCTTAGGGCTGATTCATAATTTATGTGCACAAGACCTGGCAATTTTAAAAGCATATGCAAAGTAAGCACATAAAAATTAGAATTTCTCACAGAGGTAATGCAAAGTCAGGGAGGGAAGATGGAGGAGCTGACATTGTCATATACAAATCTGGTAGTGTGTTGCATTACTTCACCCAGCTCTTTGGAAAGTCTCTAAAGATAACACACTGCTTTCAAGTTCCTACCAAGGGCCTGGAAATACCAGACATGTTCAGAAATAGTTCTGGATTGATGATTTAAATTCTCACCTGTCATTATGTTCTAAATAGACCATCAACCTTAGTAAGAATAGTAAGAATAGACCAGACTAATGCAAAAGTCTGTCTCACTGTTCTTGGACTTTCTCCTCAATTCCAGCCTATATAGATACAATCAGCTAGCCTAATATTTTAGAAATGCCATTCTGTCTCTTTGCTCCATAGCAAAAATCACACAATGATAATGGGGCAACCTAGATGTTTTGTGTCTTTCAGAGGAAGACTGGAACAGAAGTATCCTTTGGAGGATAGCAGGGAGACCACCACACACTGAGACAGAGTCTTAAGATACATTATCTGTCCTTTTGAGAACACAAAGTCCAGAAGTCAGAGAAGAGACTCAACTTGGTGTTCCAGAGATCACAAGTGCTCTGTCCTGCCCAGAGCTCGCACCAACAAGTCATACTTGGTAGTGATAGTAATGATGTTCACAAGACAGATTAACCAGGGGGCTGAAAGCCAAGTAGATATGCTCACCCTCAAATTCTCTAGAATAGTGACCCTTTAATAACAGTTCCTCATGTTGCAGTGACCCCCAACCATAACATTATTTTCTTGCTACTTCATAACTATAATTTTGCTACTGTTATGAACTGTAATGTAAATGTCTGTGTTTTCTGATGGCCTTAGCAACCACTGTGCCTTTGCCCCCCAGTGATGTCATGACCCCCCATTTGAGAACTGCTGATCTAGAATGTGTAAAAGAGCTTTGTCTGTTCCCTAGAGAGACTAGACACCAGGGCTTCTTGACCTTTGTGAGTTTCAGATCTGCCTCAGTGGAGTTGTGGAGGGCCACAGTCAGTGTTCCCTCTCCTGTCCCTGTGCCTGAGCCTGACCTGATTGTCGGGCTGGCTCCCGGCGCTCACATCTGTCTCTGCAGATGTGTGGGTGACTCTTCTGTACAAAGAAAGTTGACATTTGGAGGTTTTGAATCTGACTCAGTGTCCTTTCAGGCACTCTCTTCCAGCTGCTTGTGGCTCAGTCTGAACAGAATGTTTTGTGTGGTTTCAGAGAAAAAGCCACACCCATTTCCCTTTGCAATGTCCATAATGGATTTTCACTTGAAGGAATATACTCTTGGTAGGAAAGCATCTTTTTCTTTCTTCCACATTGTCTCTCCCCTTTTTTCTCCACTTCCCAGTTCTTCTAATTCCAAACCCAACCAATGAAAGGGAAAATTATTAGGATCTACTATGCATTATTTTTTGCTAATTAAGAGGACAAAGCTACCAAAGAGCCATAAGTTAATGAGATCTGAAGGTAGAAAACATGAGCAAGCTGCCTGGAGATGTCCTTGTTTCTGCACTTGAAGGTACATCATCCATATGATCCTTCAACCCTGAAGCAGTAGAACAGTGTATCATGTCATCATGCTTGTGGTTCACACCAGGGCCTGGAAAAGAGTAAAGGTAAAAATGTTCACTTTACATTTCATGTTTATCAAAGATACTCCCTTCACAGCTTTCTCTCAGTGTTCGCTCTCAGAAACCTTCAAAGAATTCTTGAGTTCTACCCTCCTCATCTCTAGGCTGGTTTCTGTCAGGGCTGCTGGCTCTCTCTTTGCAATTATCAGTGTCAACAAAACCAGGTGAATCTGCATCTTGAAGGAAACTAAATTGTATGTGGAGTCATTTTTGTCATCTGCTCTGTGCTGCTGTAAAGATCTAATGTCATCTTCTGATGTTCCTCACTGGCTTTTTTTGGTCTCATCTCCAAGAATAGACCTATTCCAGCATGCTCACAGGTCACAGGTCACCTCACAGGCCTTAGGCACATGGGAGCCACCCAGCCTTCCATGGAGTCCTTGTGACCTAATAAGTCACAAGACTGAGTTCTAGGATACAGGTTGTAGGATCTTGCCTTCCCAGTGTTCATTAATATTCCATACAGTACTGAGAAATGTACATTATATTCCTGAGAAGATACATGAGGATGATATGTAGTCTTTAATTCATTTATTTCTTTCATAAACGTACAGTACAGGGTCATGTTTCATTAATTTTCACTCCTTTCTACAAGAATGCTGGTTTGTCTTTCCATCTAGAATGTGAAGTCTATAAGAGCTGGGCTGGTGGTGATAACAGGTTTACTTTGTTCAATTTTATACCCCGACGGTAGAACAGGTTCTACCATGGAGCATGCACTCAATAGACCTTTGGAAACAAAGTTCAGATTATATTTGCTATAATCTTAAACTAGTCAGTGAAGTAGAAATAGTCATCTTTTTATACATTGGGAGTTTGTCTTTGAGGTTTCAGACTATCTTCCACTCTTGTTCGATTTTGGGATTGTGCCCACAAAGCCTCACTTTTATATGTGAGGAAACCAAAGGGTCTGCTTCAACAGAGAAACATTTGTCATATGAGGCAGACTAGTGACCCAGATGGAAAAGCTGATGTCATGAAAATGAGAGATATGGCCCACACATGTGGGTTCTTCCCTGCTGAGCCCATCTGTGTGTGTGGGCCATCCGTGGCTACTGTGAAGGGATACACTTTATCCTTCTATAGTAATAGATTGGGTTCTGATTAAGGTTGCTCTGAGTACTGGGAAAATTTGAGGAAGGTTGGCATCAATCCTTACTAATGATCTTATTTGGATAAATACATGGTGTTAATCTTTGTTTCCTCTAAGAAAACCTAGACTGCTCAGGTTACATACATTGGTTTGTTAGTCTTGCTGGGCCCCAATAAGGCCAACAGTTTATTAGCTCCATTTTCCAGATGGTGAGACCAAAGCAAACATATTAATTTGATGCCAAGAAAGCTAACACTGGCATATCTTCTTACTCCCCAGGCCTGTCAACTTGTCATTATTATTTGATGGGGAAAATGATCAGTTCTATGATTCTAATAGTATTTTCTTTTCTTTTAATACTTATTTCATGTACATTGGTATATTGCCTGTATGTATTTATGTGTGAGGGTGTCAGACCTCCTGGAACTGGTATTTACAGACAGTTATGAGCTGCCATGTGGGTGATGGGAATTGAACCCTAGTCCTCTGATAGAGCAGCCTGTGATTTTTACCACTGAGCCATCTCTCCAGACCCTAACATTATTTTCTTAACAATGTATATTCAATTGGGCAACAGTGATCAACAAGAAGGACTTAGAATTTAGGACTCACCAGTTTCTGCTAAGAAACAAGGAGTTTGGGGGAAATGAACTGGTAAAATTATGGCACTAAAAATGGCATTTTATTTTAATACTTGCTGATCTCTGACCTGCACACAAGATACCTTTGCCTTTAGTTTTCAACTTTAAGGGTGGGATGCAGTTTGAGTGGCAGGACTATCTTAATTCTACCATTTACTTAGCCTGTACATTGAGTCCTCGTCTAAAACATCCCCACCATGCTGGGACATCGTGAGAATTAGAGGGTCGAGCACATTTCACACTTAGAGCACCTGGTGTACAGTGAGTGTCCAGTAAATGATCTAGAATGATCATAAGAACAATGATTTCCCTCTAGCTGTAGGCCACATGGCTTCTTTTAAAAATTATTGATTTTTATGAGTATTGATTGGTGTTTTGACTGCACTATGTGAAGGTGTTGGATCCCCTGAAACTGGAGTTACAGACAATTGTGAGCTGCCATGTGAGTGCTGAGAATTAAACTTGGGTCCTCTGGAAGAGCAGCCAATGTTCTTAGCCACTGAGCCATCTCGCCATCCTTTCTTAAAATGTCGTCTCGTCATAAAATGGGAATTTCTATGTCTAATGATGTTTCATTTACCAAGTATTATTTAAAAATTAAACTCTGAGAAGAAGAATAACATTGAGTGGTAATGGTTGAGAGACAGTAACCAGTTCTTGAATTAACTCAAAACCTTTATTATGTGTCTGTCATATGCAAACCATTGTTCAGGGGACATATGGTATGCACCTGTGCATATACACATGCAAACAATATTGTTTTCTGACCTCAATATACTTATTTATTTCTGTCTTAGCCGGGAGACTTTCCCTGGACCCCCAGGCAGAGGTGGTTTTCTCTTAGAACATTCCTGGTACTAATCATACTCAGACTTTGTAAGAATTTTTTTATTTTTTAAAGTGTGTGTGTGTGTGTGTGTGTGTGTGTGTGCACTCATGCTCGTGTGTGTACCTCTGTGTGTTTGTATTGGTGTATGCATACATACAAACATGTATGCAGAGGCTGGAAGACAAAAGTCTGGCTATCTTCAGAAATGCTGTCTATCTCCTTTGAAACAAGGTCACTCACTAGCCTAGAACTTACCAATTAGGCTGGCTAGCTAGATCACAGAGATGCTCCTGCCTCCTCCTCTTAGAAATGGAATTGCAAGTCTGCAGTACCACGTTAAGTATTTTCACTTGGGTTTAGGGCATTGGATTCAGTTCCTCATACTTGTGTGGCAGTTGTTTATCAACTGTGCCTTCCCCCCAGGCCATATACTTTTAACCCTGGAGCTTGGGGTCAGTTCTTTCTCATCTGTAGCATCCACTAGCTTTATTAGCTAAGACAGAGCTTACCTCTGCTGTGTACTTCCCTTTCTCCTTGGTACTGGTACCCTTAGCCTGAGATCTCACTTTGGGGTTTACTGTTAAACTTGACTCCTTCATAAGCCCTGTCTCCTGTGGCCTTCCTATGGAAGTTTTGCCTCCATGCCATTAAACACGTTGGGCATCACCAATGAGTTAAGAGAAAGAAGAGACCTTTCTTCTTTAACATGGGGCTTCTTGAGGAAGTCTAAAAGGCTTCCTGTGCTTTCAAAATTTAGAAGAGGTCTCTCTCTTCTCCAAAAGACACTCCTGCCTACTAAGGCAGCTTCCATTGAGAAGGATGAACTAGCACAACGTGAAACAGGGACATAGAGGAGAATATTATAATCTTCATCACTGACTTGGAAAAGCTAGGGAGGAAAGCCCCAGAATGTCAATGGGTAGATCAGAGACCTTTGTTTTTTTGTTTGTTTGTTTTTTTTTGTTTGTTTGTTTTTAAAGACAGGAGTTCTCTGTGTACCGCTGGCTGTCCTGGAAAACTCTCTGTAGGCCAGGATAGATTTGAATTCAGACATCTACCTGTCTCTGCCCCCAAATACTGGGATTAAAGGTGTGTGCCACCATTATGGGTGATCCAAGAACTTCTTTTCAACTACATTTATCTTCCCCTTTCCTCCCTCAATGTTCCCAGGGCCAGGCATTTCCTGAGGGCAGCAGGTCTGCCCATCTCATCTCTCAGCTGAGTCTGTTGCCTCTGACTTTGTTTAAGATTTTCTCTCAGTAACCATACCCTGCATGCCATCAAAGTGTTTGAGCCTTGCAATCTCCTGCGGGTGTTCATGAACACCCTGCCAGTTACCAGCCACTTGTCTGTCAGCTTGAATCATTGTCCATCTCCGTCTCCTAGACTACTCAGGGCAGACCATCCTGCTGTGATATGCACACTCTCAAACACATGCCATCTACCAAGACGTCACTGCATGCCTCACTCCACATTAAGGCTCACATACTCACCATAGCCCCTGATGTCTCCTGCAAAGATGCAGCTCATCTCTCTCCCCCCTGCTGTGGCTGTGCTTAACCAGATCCTTCATTTATAATTACTCTTGAAGCATAGCTTTCAACTTCTCCCAAAACCACAGTGGCCTGGTAGAAGGTATGGCTGCCAAATTTAAGAGTCAGGATGTCTGCTCTCCCCCTGCCTCAGGCCATTTTCATTGTTTGTGGGACATTGTAATGGAAAGGTGAACAGACATGTTTCTGTTCATGTCTGATGGCTCCTCTGGAATATAAACCAAAAGTCCCACGGTTCATGTGGCGCCAAGACTCCATGACAAAGGCTCCTCACAGAGGCTGTTGGATAAGCTGAAGTTGGTTTTTGGACTTGGCTAGACCAGCAGAATTCTTGGGGAGTTTGTCATCGTCACTGCCAATAGGCTGCTTATAAGAAGAACTAAGCAAAAATAATGACAGCCCTTGAAATTCTGGGTATCTTCTCCAGCTTCTATAAGTCAGCGAGGACTTGGTTTAGATGTCGTATGTTAAAGAGAAATATATTTATTCTTTTTAAACATTTTTATTCATTTATTTTTATGTAAGTGTTTTGCCTGCCTGTATGTATGCGTCAGAAGAGGGTGCTGAGTCCCCTGAAACTGGAGTTATGGAAGAGTCTGACCTTCCTTGTGGGTGCTGGGAATTGAACCTAAGTCTTCTGGAAGAGCATCCAGTGCTTTTAACTGCCAAGCCATCTCTCCAGCCCCAGGTTCTGGACTCTTAAATGACCTGCTTTGCTTGTAAATTCTTCTACTTTGTTAGAAAACTTAGCTCACAAAATCCAGCACATGTAGAGATACTTTTACTGCTAATCACAGAGGTTGACCTCCAAAATCTGCCTCCTATTTCAACATACTGCTTCCTTCTTTCAATTTTTGCTTCAATCAGAATGCCTCTTTTTCCCCCATATAAATTCCCAACATTGTCATTTTTCCAACAGACCCTCTTTAGGGTCTCTCTTCTCTCAGAAGTGCCAGCCTCCTAAGGACCCCGGTGTCCTGCTTGGCATGGCAGTTCTCATTTTACAGCTGTTCTCATGCATTCTGATAGCCTCAGCTATCCACATGTCTGTCTCCATTCACATATCTCTCCTGAATTTCAGACCCTTATCATCTCATTGGGTGTTCTGAGTATCTCGGTGAAAACCTTAAACTGAATTCCAAAGCTGAACTGACTTTTCTCCTGGAGCTTCATCTACTGTCTGTTCTTACAGCTCAAGCCAATGAGCCCTAAGGTAGAGCCTAGGAGTCACTACACATTTCTCCTTGTACCTTTTCACCCCAAAGTAGAGCCATTGCTTTCTTCCTCACACCTGTATGCATATCTCAGGATATGTGCCTGGCTGTCCAAAAGAAATCCATTAGCAATCCCTACCAATTCTCCCACAAGAATACCCTCCCACCTCTGCTTCTTATGAAAAGAAGATGAGGAGTTAGGTTGTATAGGTTCTATACCATATCTGCCTGGCCTCTATGGTTAACTAGGGCTCACTCTGTCCTCTGATCTTCAGGCAAGCTTTATTTGTTAGAGCACAAAAAAAAAAAAAAAAAATGTCGCCGCAATTTCCATGCTCCTTTCTCTTCCCCATCACTTTTCCCTTTCTTCTATTCGGCTACCTTCCCTCCCTGGTCCATATTACTGTCACCACCTCCTTGTTGATATGTGTGTCTTTGTCTTTTAAAACCATTATCATTTCATTCCAACAGTGTTAGTGTGGTGACAACTGTGAACTGCCTGTCCTTAGGGGTGGGGCTTCCATTCTGATAAGAATGACAAGCAAATGTCAGAAGAATGGCAACTGGGAGGAGAGCCTCAGGTGAGGAAAAGATAAGGAATCCTGGGGGGCAGGGAGGCCACATCATAAGCTGGAGCATGGACTTCCTACGTGAGCTATGCAGTTGTTCTTCCTGCCTTCTTTCTTGAGACTTCCCGCTGAGAAATGTAAGGCACACTCACTGTGGGATGTTTGAAGATACTGAGATACAAAAGAAACATGTCTCACCATCACCTAACACCCAAGTATTAACCCTTTCAGCTCTGTCTACACAATTTTCTTTGAGGTTGGTTTTTTTTTTTTAATTTATTTTATGTACATTGGTGTTTTGCCATGGTGTCAGGTCCCCTGAAATTGGAGTTATGGACAGTTATGAGCTGTCATGTGAGTACTGGGAATTGAATTCAGGTCCTCTGGAAGAAGAGTCAGTGCTCTTAACCACTGAGCCATCTCTCCAACCCCAGTCTTCACATTTTCAAAATTATATTCCCCATCTTGTAAGTGAAATAAGCCAGAATGAGAAAGACAAATATTACACACTTTCCTTCACATGTGGAAAATATGTGTCTGTATATGTGTATGTGTGTGTCTATGCATATGTCTGTATATGTGTGTCTGTATCTGTACATGTGTATGTGTGATGTGTGTGTTTCTCTCTCTTCTCTCTCTCTCTCCCCCCCCCCTCTGTGTATGATGTGAAAGTAGAAGGGAGTCTATAAGAGGCAGAAGAAGAAGAAACCTGAAGGGAGGGGAGGGGAGAAGGAAGAGATAAAATGTTACATTTACCCTTAGAAATAGAATCTAAAGCTTCTATATGACAAAATAAAATACGGGGACTTTAGAGGGAGACGGAGACTATTGAAAGGGGAGAGGAGGGATGGTGTGGGATGAATATAAGAAACTGCAGTGATATATGTGTATGGAATGTCATAATGAAAACAAATAATTTGTGTGCTAATTAAAAATTAATTCAAAAATCTTCCTACAGTAAAACTCTAACATGATTTTCTTTGCAAAGAAAATTCAGTAGCTTCCTACTATCTAAAATCCCATGTGCCCAGCCCAGTGCTTAGCAGTAAATACTAAATTGAACACTTAAGGTTCCAACTCATATGACAACATCTGTATTAAAGTACAGATTATATTGCTTAAATCATCAGTAAAGCTGAGCTGCTTTGGAATGTTGTCTTCCTATGTTTATACATAAACATCTGTGGTACTAAATTATCTACTGACATCATGACATGATCTCTCTCTCTATGCCATCTTTTATCTACTTATTCTAATTGCACTATTTATTATTGGTGGTGGAGGTGGTGATGGGGGTGTGTGTGTGTGTGTGTGTGTGTGTGTGTGTGTGTGTGTGTACCTACCACTGAATGTGTGTAGAAGTCAGACGACAACCCACAGGAGTCTTTCTCCTTTGACCATGTGGGTCCCAGGTTTGAATTTAGAATTCAGGTGGTCAGGGTTGGCAGTCTTTGCCGACTGAGCTGTCTCACCGGCAAGTTCTCTATCTTTTTTCGGATGGTTGAAAGCCAGAGGTCTCCATTTCCCAAGCCCTTTGCAGTAGTGGCTCCCATTTTGAAACTGGCTATTAAAAGCTGTTTTTGCTGAGAAGCCTCAGCTCCATGCTCAGCCTATCACCTTTTCTTCACTTGTGAAATTACTGTGTTTGATAGGAATGTGGAGTCTGGATCTTGAAGCTGGCCTCTGAAGAAAGAAATGAAAGGCCTGTACTATCCACCTACATGAAGAACAGAATCATGTATTTTGGCCAGATGTGGCTTCCTGCCATGGTCTCCATCTACTTCGAAAAGAAGCTTCTATGATGACGGGTGAGAATTACAACCACTTGTAGATCTAGAGTTCAGTACTCGGAATGCAGTTAGAAACCACACTGGTTTAGGTAAGTGGCAGTGGTTGGTTCTCCAATAGGGTCCTTGGTTTCACTAGCCACACATAGTGGGCTATGTTTACCACATCTGTAATGAATGTCCTCCTATTGACTTATGAACAACTAGGATGGCTGTTGCTTACCCCCAGGATTTGAGTGCCGCTGCTATTGTACATTTTAGGACACCTTGCCATTCTGGCCATTGTTGATGTTCACAGGTATTACAGCTGGGTAGCACTATTGACTGCTTTTCTCCCTTTGCAGCTTGCATAGCTCTTTCTGGTACTCTGAGAGCTTATGCTCAGGGAGAAGGCTTTCATGTCAGTTCCAGCTCAATTCCTTCAGAGTCCTTCGTCCAGAGTATGTGGTGCCTTCAGTAACAGGGGCCAAGGCAGTAGCCTATATTGTTTTGGGTGTCTCCTGTAGTCCTCTGACCAACAACTTGAAAGGAGGCTGTGCTCAGTCCCAACTGATCTATCTACGACACAACCTCTATATGTAAGGCTGAAGGAACATGGTAGAAGAGGGACAGAAAGACTGACTATAAGAGTCAGAAGAGCAGAATAGGACAACTGCTGAGGGATATGTCTATTGTAGATGACAGGGACGCTATACACAGGAAGTCTTAACAATATGGTTGCTTAAACGGGTTTAAAAAGTGACACCACCAGCTGACATGCCAGTGTTGATGGGAGAAGTCTCACAAAGCTTCACCCACCTCTGGTGGTTTAGGTGTTTAGTGGTTTCTAAGAGAGGAAGAATCGGTCTTGTCTATGCATGAGCCTATAATTAAAAGATGAGAGATCATGAATTTGAGGAATGGAAGGGATGCAGGAGAAAGTAGAGGAAGGAGGAGAGAAGGATGTAAGTACAGTATTCAATATAGGATCCTTAAAAAATAGACTAAAAAATCAAATTATGGACAAAGAACTTTCCCAGGCCCAGAATGGATGGGGATCCTACATAACCCACTCATCTACATCAATTATTTCCTTTTAGGATGGGAGAATTTTTAAACAATGTTTCTCTCTTCCCAGACTTAAATTTAGAAACAAATAAAACAAACAAAAAACCTGGTAAAGACAATCACTACCCCTACTCTCTCTCCATCCCTAAAAAGGACCAATTAGCTCATCGTACTGTTTACAGTTAAATTTACATATATCCTGGTCCTTGTAAGATGATCATGGATTCAGTGGGGAGGAAACTAGATAACCTCTCTTTGGCTAATATGAATATAAATCCAATTTTCTTTTGTTAGTGACTATTTCTTAATGTTTTCTAAAATTTAAACCATGCAGTGGGTTTAATGAATCTAAAGGCCCAGTAGCACTCTACAATGAGAAACATTCTTCTGAGCTCGGGAGTGAGTTGGGAGGCAGGAGTGTGGTCATTGGTTCCCTGGCTTTGGAGGTACACATGAGGCATGGTCTTCCTCTGAAAACTTACTGCTTTGATGCCGCAGGCCACCAGGATCATCTGTGCTTGCTTGTAACTCTGGGAGCTCAGGACTTTTGCAGAGGTAGAGGCAGGCCTGAGTGCTGACCCTTGGACCCTGCTGTCTTTGATATAGTGCTACTGTTTCCTTCAATGGTTCTCTGCATCCCTTCTGAGCTAGGGTTGTGCCTTCCATCTTTTTTACACCTTTGCACCTGGCTGAGTTCCTGGATCTACAGCTGCCAACACAGACAGCACCATCCAGTGCTTCATTACTTCAGGCAAGACATCCTATTCTGTGAATAGAGAGGGATTTTTAGTGATTTAGCTTTGTCCTGTAAAGTGGTTTACTAAGGATGTGCACATCGACATAAATACAAGAGAGGATTACAAGGCAGGAGAGTATCTGGCAGTAACCCAGCATCCACTCCTGAGAGGAATTCCCAGAGTCTCTGGTGTGTATTAACCATCTACTGTGTCTGGGGCTGCATTAGGTCTTGATGGAGTCATGCCTAGATGAGACCTTTCCCTACTCCATATTCTGTAAAATGATAGTTTTTCTTGTCCCGAGAGACTACTTTTAACAAGCAGGGTTTTAAAATTATTTTGTTGTATATGTATGAATGTTTTGTTTGCATGTATGCCTATGCACCACATGCATACCTGGTGACAACAAATCAAAAAATTATGTCAGAAACCCTGGATCTGGAGTTGTGAGCCATTGTGTGGGTGATGGGTATTAAACTTAGGTCCTCTGCAAGAACTCTTAACTGCTGAGCCACCTCTCCAGCCACACAAAGCAGCTTTTGACTCCAATTAGAGTACAAATACAGAGACAGGATGACTGTATGTTGGTGAGCACACAGATGGCACAGGCACAACCTGCATGCCACATGATGATAAACTATTCTGGAAAATAAAGAGTGCCACAGGATAAATTTATCAAGGTAAGTGGGGACCACATGAGCACATGAATGTATTGAAATACTTCCAGGAAAATGGTGTCCAAAAGCTTACAAATATACCACACTATAGAAAGGGCGCAAATCCCTCAGCTAGATCCCATGATGACAAGGACATCTAACTCTGTCAAAGCAACACCACTGGTGTATATGTCAAGAGTCTGGCAGTGCTTTTTGTCCTAGGGCATTCAGCCCAGCTTGGACTCTGCTCTTGAAACTGCCTAGTCAAATTACCATCTACCCATACACCCACTCATTTGTTTGGACCTACTGTGTGTTCATTTGCCACTCACCTATCTATAATCTTCTTAGTCCTGCATGCATTTCTGCTGCTTGACTCGACCTGGGGCCTAAAACACCATGTTTGTAGATTTAAAAGAAAAAACAAACAAACAAACAAACAAAACCCCAAACAAAAACCCAATATTACTGCCACATCAGCATCTCCTGATTTCAGTCTCAGAGTCTGGAATATTTCAGATTCAAGACTTTGCGATTAGGGATGTGCACTCACCCATGATAGTGCTGGTGATATTCCAAATTTAAAGAAAATCCTAAAGCATGACTCTTCTGAGCACTTCTGTGTGCTCACCAACATACAGTCATCCTGCCTAAGACACATGATTGGTCTAATAAAGAGCTGAATGGTAAAGGCAGAGGAAGGATAGGCAGAGAGAATAAGTAGGAGGAGAACTCTAGGCAAGAGAGAGAAGATGGAGAAGAGAATGAAGAGAAAGAGGGGGACATGCCCAGGGCCAGAAGCCAGGCAGCTACCAACCAGCCATAGAGTTAGCAGGAAGAGTAGGACATACAGAAAGAAAAGGTAAAACGTTTCAAGGCAAAAGATGGATAAAGAAAAACAAGATAATTTAACTTAAAGAAATAAAGAGCTAGCCAGAAATGAGCCTGAGCTAGGCCAAGCATTCATAACTAATAAAAAGTGTTTATGTCATGATTTGGGAGCAGGTTGGTGGTCAAAACAAACAAGCAAACAAACAAACAACAACAACAACAACAAAACAAAAACAAAAAAAGCCTGGTACAGTAGTGGGACATACCTAATAGGATAGAACAGGACAATGTAGGCATTGTTGGAAGTTAACCAAATAGGCCATAAGACCAGAGTAGAGAATGGAAAGGCAAAGCTATGCATGAATGGACCCAAAAAGGAAAGGGGACATGGAATACCACAGAAGCAAAATACATGTTTCTTTTTACCAATGTCCAGTTGTTTTATCATCATTTATAGCCTCTAGTTATCAATTTAGAGAAAGTATGAAAGTATTGATACTTTCTTTACCTTGGACAAAAATGCATTTCAGATGTATAATAGACCCCCGTGTGTTAAAATGCAACTTAAAAACCTCTGTAGAACAATATGGCTGACAATCTTCATGATCCAAGGATAGGAGAATGCATCTTTAAAAAGCCACAAACAGAACAAACCATAATGGGAAAGGATGATGAAGTTAAGCAAATCGCAATGAAAAACATCTGCATAATAAAGTACCAGACAGAAATGAAAAGAGAAGTACAAATAAGATGCCAGTAATGTGAGAACAGACTATGCTCCATGCAAACAAATTAGCATGAGATGACACAGTAACCGCCTTAAAATAGTCGTTAGTTTGTTAGCACTGGATGTATGGGTTTAAATACCAGTTCAGTACTCTGAGGAAAATCATTTCAAACATGTTATTTTCAAAATTAAAGTGTTAAAGTATATGGAAATAAAATGTACACCAGTTAAGGGCTGTGTCTAAGCTCCATATAGACATGTAATAAAATATGTAAAGATAGCTAGGCATGGTGGTTAGGCATGCCTGTAATCCTAACATGCTTGAGGCTAAGGCTGGAGAATTACCTTGAGTTCAAGGCCAGCCTGGGACAAACAGTGAATTAGAGGCCATCCCAGGCTACAAAATGAGACCCTATGGAGAGAAAGAGAGAGAGAGAGAGAGAGAGAGAGAGACAGAGAGAGAGAGAGAGAGAGAGAGAGAGAGAGAGAGAGAGAGAGAGAGAGAGAGAGAGAGAGAGAGAGAGAGATGCATTGGAATAATAATCCCATTTAAAACATGTTTCTGTATCTGGATGTTCCAAAGGGTATTTGTGCATGTGTGTGGAGGTCTGAGCTCAACTTCAGGAGTCATTTCTTGGGCACTGTCCACCTCATTTTTTTTTTTTTTTTTTTTTAAACACAGACTCTTTAACTGGCCTAGAATTCCTTGAGATCATTGGCTGGCTGAACAGCACATCTCTTCCTGACTCTGCCTCTCCAGCATTGGGATTATAAACAGGTAGCAGCAACAAAGCTGACTTTTCTCCACCTGGGTTCTGGGGCTTGAACCTTGTGCTTGCATGGCAAGCACATTTTGGGATGAACGGCCATTCAACCCAAAGTGCTTCTTTATGGGAGGGAGGGAAGTGTGATGGGTCAGACAGCGCAAGTAGAAACTTTGGTAGTGTTTGGCTTTTACTTCTGAAGCTAGGCAGGGACATTAGTGCCTTTTGTGTTCTTCTCGACAGCTTTTCATATGTTTGAGAGAGCCCATGTTTTTTAAAGAGACCATCTTCAACTTCAGGCTCATATGGGAATAACATAATTCATTAACCATGAATTTTGTCTATTTTTCAACACTCCACAAATTTATGTTTAGTAGAAGTTTTAATATATGAAGGCAGGGATGAATATGGGACAAACTGGAGCTAGAGGCAGATGAGAGGAGGTAAGACTGGTGGGGTGTCAGTCTGCAGAGGGACCTACTGGGCTCCTGTCCCTCTGTCATACAAGGAACTGCCCCTGGGACCACAGATGGCCTCAGATGGTGACCTCAGCAGTTCCATAGGGAAACCATGTCATTACCGTGGCTTTGCCCTTATGTGGAATGGAACAGTTGCTACAATGTGGCCTAGCTGTACAAAACAAAATGCTAAACACTGACTATTAGGGAGAATTAAAGCTGTCTTTTTCAAGATTATGAACAGCAGGGCCTTGGGAGTGGCATTAGGACTGGGGGGCTGAGACTCACTGGATAAGGAAAATGATGGAATTTTCCTATTGTTGCAGCTTTAGTCATCTTCAGGGGAGAGTACTGGAGTCTATCATTTTTTTTTAATTTACATATTTGGAGTTCTGCAGGTATTGCCACACTTTGGTATAAAGGATCTTTTTATCTGTAGAACCAACTTTGAGGGAATTTTCAGTGATATTCAAATAATGATAAACAGCCAGCACCACAAAGGAAAAAGGCCTTTTGCTGAATTCCACACTGTAAATGTTCTCGCAATGGCCTGATTTTTACGTGACATCTCTGAATGTGGAACTGGGAAGGAATGGGCACAGTTAACTTTTGAAAGTCCCGCTAGGCTGGCTTTGACACACTACTTCAAAAGTCCTTTCTAGCAGAGTGGTGAGCAAGTGTCTCAGCCATAGAAGAAGACCTGTTTCGAGATTTTTGATTACACGGTGTGACAATACTATGATTGGTTTAATGAAAAGCTAAATGGCCAATAGCTAGGCAGGAGGTATAGCAGGGATTTCTGGACAGAGAGTATTCTGGGAAGAAGAAAGGCAGCGTTGCCAGCCAGATGCAAAGGAAACAAGACATGCAGGAGGAGAGAAGAGTAAAAGCCACGAGTCTTGTGGCAACATGTAGATGAATAGAAATGATTTAAGTTATAAGACCCAGGGGGACAAAGCTTAAGCTATAGGCTGAACTTTTATAATTAATAATAAGTCTTCATGTTGTTTTTTTAATGAGCTATTGGCTCAAAGAAATATCCAACTACAAAGATTACCAGGGCAGAGGAGACTCCTGAATCTCCAGCCTCCTCTACTCTCTTTCAGCTCAAAATGCTGAAATTTCATCATTCCCCTGAGGATGTCAAAGCACTTCTTTTATAGCCAAACACTTTCATAGGATACCTCAACTCCATTCCCAGTTTAGAAAAAAAAAACAACAACCAGAAATTTATTGTCATTCCTGAAGATGTCCAAAGCCAGACTTGGTAACAAGTTTGCTTTACATATAGCTTTTTGGGAATCATCACCAGCCAAGAGGACAGGTATCTTTGCAGCTCTTGGAGAAGCTTCTAAGGGTCTGTGTTGGTTAAAATGACCAGAAAGCAGCTAACAAATACCCTGGCTCAGTTTTCTTGTTAAACAAAGATGTAAGTAAAAGTCGGTAACGAAATCTCGAGGTAGGAAAGCATCAAGATTGGTTAATTCAGATGATCAAGAATGCCATCAAGAATTCAGGTTGTCCCATATTTCTGCCAGTTCATCACCTTTTGTTCTGTTTAGGATTTCCAATAGTTGGAGATGGCAGCCATGTTTCAAGTAACCATGACAACTATGATCTATCTAATGAAAGAGCTAAAGACATTTTTTTTTTAAAGGAAGGAATTAGACCTCATAAAATAAAAATGTAAAATACTTTATGCTCAGAAGAATGTTACCAAGAAAGTAAAAGTAGTCCAATAAATGAGAGATGAGATTTGCAAATTAATTTTCTACTAAGAGTTTAGTAATAAGGCGTGGTAGCACCCAGGATTTCAAAGGCTGAGACAGGAATATATTGAGTTCAAGGTCAGTCTAGGCTATGTAACAAAAACATGTAAACAAAAGGCCGAAACAAAACCCTAGAACAGTAAAGAAGATTTGTAATTCAACAATAAAAATGCAAGCAACGTTTCAAAAATGTGCAAAAGGTTTAAAACATTTTGATAAAAAAATGCATGGATGTCTAATAATTACATAAGCAATGTTCAGTGTCACTAATCATTACACAATGAAAATGAAAGCTACAACATTCCATTTGACATCTATTGGAGTGTCTATAATAAAAAATACCAGACAGTAGTTGAGTGATGATAGGTTTTTAAAAAATTAGAATGCTCATATGTTGCTGGTTGAATTGTAAAATGGCAACCTACTTTGGAAGACATGGGATTAACATACACCTAGTATGTTATACTCTAAGATAAATGACCAAAATAAACAAAAATACATATCTTTACAAAACTTTATACACAAATGTTCACATTTACATTATTTATAATAGCTCCAAATTGGACCTAACACAAATATGCACTGACTAATGAATAAGCAAAATATGGTGACATATAATATAGTATACAGTATATAATAAAACTTCAATATTATTCACACTTAAAAGGTATGAAAATCTGATGTATGCTACAAGGCTGAAGCTTAACAACTCTGCTAAATTAAAGAAGCCAGTCATAAAATAACATATTTTATGATTCCATTCATATGAAATTATCAGAATAGGCAAATCCACAGAGACAGGACAGACTAGAAGCTGTCACAGTCAACTTGAGGCAGAATAGGACATAATTTGTAACATGTGTGGGGTTTCTTCTGGGTTTCCTGACATGTTCTCATATTAGCTAATGGCAGTGGCTATCCAGCTCTATGAATGCACTTGAACCTCAGTTTAAAAAAAATATACAACTATTGTATGGTTTTAGGGGAAACAAGACAGAAGTGTTAATGGAATAATAAGAATTTTGTTATGTGAAATTTGTAAAACTAATTTGTGGCTATACAACTTACTCATTTTATTTTATTCCCTCCTGACCCTTTGTCTTATGACTTAACTGTGTCTGGTGATTCTCAACCCCAACTGTACATTCTAGAACACCAGGGGAGCTTTTACAGAGGCACTTGAGTTCCATCCAAGCCCAGCTAGATTTGCTTTGTTACTCACAATGTTGCTGTCTAAAATCTCCCTGTGAGAGGGTTGGGGATAAGCTTATCAGTAAAGTGTTTGTCCTGCACGTGCTTGTAACGATAGTGCAGGGAGTGGAGACAGATGGGTCCCTGGAACTTGCTGGCTGGCCAGCCTGGCCAAGTCACTAAGCCCGGGGTCCTAGTGACAGAGCTTGTTTCAAAAAGCAAAGTGGTCTGCTCTTTAGGAATGAAGACACACATATGTACACACACACACACACACACACACACACACACACACACACACACACACGAGTGTAGCAACCCTGGGCCAAACTGTAAGAACCCTTCTGTTCTTAAGTTAGACATTGTGAGGTATAATTTTATATGTTAAATAAACTTTACCTTTTAAAGCCAGGTGGTGGCAGTGTACACCTTTAATCCCAGCACTTGGAGGTAGAGGCAGGCGGATCTCTGTGAGTTAGAGACAAGCCTGGTCTACAGAGTGAGTTCCAGGACAGGCTCCAAGGCAATACAGAGAAACCCTGTCTCAAAAAACAAAAACAAACAACAAACAACTTTTCCTTTTTAAAGTATTTGTTTAAAACACTTATTTTTATTCGTGTGCACGTGTGTGTGTGTGTGTGTGTGTGTGTGTGTGTGTGTGTGTGTGTGTGTGTGTGTGTGTCCACAGAGACCAGAGGGCCAGAAAAGGGTATAGGATCCCCTGGAACTGGAGTTACAGGTGATTGTGAGCCACCCAGTGTTGGTGCTGGCATCAGACTTGTGGTCCTTTGGGAAGAGCAGCAACTCTTCTTTCTTGTCCATATCAAGGATGCACTTTGATGAGTCTTGACAGATGAGTAGTTTTATAACTACTTCTGTGATCAATACACAGAGCATTTCTATGCCTCCCCCCAATTTTTGTGTTCTTTTGCAATCATCTTTTTCCCCTATGTATTAAATATGCATTTGAGAATGTTAGGCAACATTAGAAAGCAAGTCTTGAAAATATAGGTAAGAAAACAGAGGACAAAATTACTATACAAAGAGTAAAAAGAAGCAAAAAATTTCCAGATAATGAAATCTTAATTTGCCCAGGCTTTATTGAACATGTGCGTAGATGTGCATATTTCTCCACGCATGTATTCATTTGCAAGGAAAATAGTGATTAGCTCCAATGTTGAGAATTATAAGAAATATTAATTTTCTTCTTTATATTTTCTGCATTTCCTATTTAGACTATAATAGTAAATTGCTCTTATAATGAAAATAATAATATTTAGAAAATAGCAACCACTGTGCAAGTGATACATATAGAGCTTCCTAAAGAAAGATGCCATCCCCAATAGGTTCCAGATGCCTAGCTCTATCTATAGTCCAGCTCTCTGGCCCCACATACCTCAGGCAGCTGGCCTGTAGCCAAGTGTTATTGCCAAAAGAGAATAGAAAGAAAAAATTGACTTCCAGTGAGATGGCTATCAAAAAATATTGACCCAAGAGGAGAAAATGTTGATGGAAAAAGAATCAAGGTCTTTCATTCCCTTGAAAGGAATAATAAACCTTCACTTTGCTGAATTCCACATTCTGTTCATTTTTACAGGCAATTGCACATTTCAAGTCAAAGATGGCACATCCTGGAAAACAATGTTAGAAGCTTGAATTTAGAGTTTACTAGAAAGGGGATAAGGGGAAGAAAAGACAATTTTGTAGGTACAGAATATGCATAATTTGCAGGATGGGAGACAGGATGTGTGCAGAGGTAACTTGACAATAACGTCTGTTCAGGTTTGGTTTTTGTTCCTTTAGATTCAATAGCAGCCTAGTTAAAGACATTATAGGAGAAAAAGCAACCAGCTCTAACAGACCAGCTTCAGCTCTCCACGTGAGACATAACTGATGTAGTCTCACTCAAAACCAGCACATCAGTCTATTGTGTTTCTGGTGATTTCTTAGGACAATACAATGGGAGATGACTATAACTGGAATGCTTTCTTCTACATTTTTCTCAAATAAAAGAAGATGATATAATAACATGTTGGTTGAGTCATTGAACCAGACACTTTTTTCCAGGTTGTACCAGAATGGGTTGTTTTTCAGTACTGCTAGATAAAATGATGAGTTGGAATCTGTTTTGTGTTAAATTTGTTCACTGGCTGTGTGTATTGCTGCAGTAGTAGTTTTGTGTTGCTGTTTTTGTTGTGTTGTGTTGTGTTGTATTGTTCAAACAGGGACTCATTATATAGTCCATGATGGCTTTCATTGTGCACTCTCCCTGCTTAAGCCCTTTAAACGCTGGGATCACAAGTATGGGTCCCCGAACCCAATTCTTGGTATAGGCTCTAATGTCATTTTTCCATTGTTACATTAAAAACATCTCTGAAATATAGTAACTTCAAATAATCATTGATTTCTCATTGTTCTGTGTGTGGTAGTTTGGATTAGGGATTGTCAGACAGATACTGGCTGAGCTTCTTTAAATGTGTAGTGTCTCAGTCAGGATGGTCAAATGGACCATCTCATTCTTTTTCTTTCCTTCTCCAGAGGCACTGTAATCCAACAAGGGATACCTGAACCTATAGGGCCACAGGAGGATAGGTCTCAGAGTCATAGTACATCCTTTAGCTTCATTCTGTTGGGAAAGAGAAGGCAACAGAGCTAGATCTGTTTCAAGAAGTAGGTAAATAGACTCATTCTGTGCCTGGAGGAGCAGTAGAGAAGCCATTTTTAGCCTTTGTGATCTTAACTTCCAGGCAACACAGTGAACCTAAAAGAACAATAAACTTTGGGATTGGACTTTCCTGTACCCACGTTATGGTCTGCCACTAAATGTGACTCCATCTCCTGAAGCCTTACACAAGCATGTGTTCTTTGCAGCACAAAAATAAATCCAGTTGCAACTAGAATGTGTTGTTGTTCTTGTAATTCTTAGAATAATTGTAGCTCTAAGAAACAAAATCCTGAATTCAGAAAATTCTGATGGAGGAAAACAATAGAGGTAGCTCATTCAGAAGTTTGTCAATGTCATCAAACCCAGATTCCCTCCCTCCCTCCCTCCCTCCCTCCCTCCCTCCCTCCCTCCTCCTCCCTCCCTTCCTCCCTCCCTCCTTCCCTTCGTCCCTGCTTCCCTCCCTCCCTCCCTCCCTCCCACTGGGTCTCATACCCTTGAACTTCTGGTTCTCCTTCATTACTTCCAAACTGTAGCTGTGATTCCAAGAGTTCCTTCCATTTTTTTCTAAGTCATCCTTGTTACTCTGTCTTTGGCCAGTACTCTTATTGGGGAGTTATAAAGTGTCATATGTGTTCCCGTTTTAGGCATTTTATACAGATGAGATTATGCTCATCTCTTCTTATGTGTGTTTTCATTGAGTCTTTGCAAATATATTCTTCTTTATGTCTCATTTTCTCTGAATGTACTTCATGTTCTTGACTGAATTGGTTGCTAGAAACTGCGATAGAATTATCCTGGTTGGTTTAGAAGAATCAAAAACAACTTTCTATTCTGCTTTGCTTACATCAAGCTATGAAGTATTCCAGCCACATGTATGCACTGTCATTAACTATTCTTCTTCTTCCCTACAATGCTGGACCATACCCTCTCAAACCATGAGCCAAAATAAACTTCTCCTCCACAAGTTCTCTTAGCCACAGCAAAGAGAACTAATACTAATACTAATATAGAAAATTGATACTGAGAAATGGAGACATTTATATGACAAACTTTTATGGTGTGATTTGGAGCTATTCTGAACTCTTTTATGGGCAGAATGTTGAAGAGTATGGAGCTGTGGGCTTGAGAAATTCTAGAATGCAATAAGCTGAACTCAGTGGGCCAATTGTGGAAGTTTGGAAGACCAGAATGCCAACAGAAATGCAGACACTAAAAACTGTGTTTGTGTGGTTTCAGGGGATAGAAAGGACTCTACTGGGAACAAGGCTTGAGACCATTCCTGTTATATTTGGCAAAGAATTTGGCTATGCTTTGTGTCCTGGAAAACAGGAATGAGGCCGAATTAAAAACTAATGAACTAAGTTGTTTGGTGAAAGGAATTTAAGACAATATAACACTCAGGCTGTGGAGCAGTTGTTGCTTGCTTTATTTACCAAGATATACAGTGAGAGGGAGAAGGAGCAGAAAATTATACAAAATGTGCATCTTAGCAAGGTAAAAAAAAAAAAAAAGCACAAAGCCAGTTTAAGTTGTGAACAGCATTTGTTTGACTAGTGTCTATAATTGTTCAAGAGATTCATTCCAGGAAGGAGAAACTTTGGACTATGCTCTGGGAAATTAATAAAGGTGCCTTGAAGACCAGACTCCATCAATTAAGAAGGTTCAGAGGTGTAATAATGCAAATTCATTTGTAAGAAGGGTAGTCTGAAGCCGTATAGCCTTCAAGGTACCTCCTAGAAAATAGTTGTACAGGGAAACATTTTCCCAGGTTCAGTCTCAAAGGCTCACAAAGCACCATGGTTCAAGTTGTCCATAGAACCCAGAGTCATTCATGCAGTATCGGTTTTACAGGCTTGCAAAATGTAGGTAGGTGTTATGCAGTCATGGAGGATTGCACCAAAGTTTCAAAAAAACTGCTTAGGCTAGGCAGTATGACACAGGGATAACTTCTGTGAATGGAACTCCTGAGTAAGACTGTGTGTGAAGCTTTGAAAATGAAGTCTATATTGTATTGAAGACCTCAGAATATTGATGATGCAAACATGGGTCCTTTTTCAAGGAAAGCAAAAAGCACCAAGCAGAGAAACAGAATTGGATGGAAGAGGCACAGATGATGTCATCATGAGTACAGGATGCTGGTCATAGGGCTGAAAGGTTTGGTGGCTTCAGCCTTTTGTGTTTTCACCTGATCTTTCCTTGCTATCTTCCTGTTACTGTCTTTTGAAATGGCAATGTTTCTCTGTAGCATTGTATGTTGGAAGTATGTAAATTAGTAGTATTACTAGTCATTATTGTTGTTTTGTTTTACAGAAGCTTGTAGTTAAGATATTGCCTTTAGTCTTTGAAGAAACTTTGAACAATGTTGAAATGTCAAGATTATGTGAACCTTTGAAGTCAGACTGAATGCATTTTGCATTATGAGATGGTCCTACACCTAAGAAGGCCAGAGATGGATGTTACAGTTTGAATGCAGATGCCTCCCGTAGGATTGCAGCTGGTGGTGCTGTTCTGGGAGGAGGATGTGGGACCTTTAAGAGATGGAGCCTCATTTGAAGAAATGGGTCTTCAAGGTGAGGACCTTGGTGTTTTATAGCACAGACCAGCTTCCTGTTCTATTTTTGGTGGGACAGTGTGAGGGTCCTAGCCATATGCTCCCAACACCACAAATTCTACCATGCCTCACCATTGTAGGTATAGTCTTTAAATCTGTGAGCCAAAATGAATGTTTCAAGAAAAAGGAGAAGGAAGAAGGGGAGGAGGAAGAGGCAGAGAAGAAGGAGAAGGATCAGGAGATGGGGGAACAGAGGGAGGAGGAGGGAAAAGACCAGGAGAATGGGAAGCAGAAGCAGCAGCTGCTGCAGCAAAAATTATATCCATTTCCTGGAAAATGGGCCCAGACTTCCTTGTAGCAGATTAAGAGGATTAAGTAAATCCTGAAATAAGATTGGAATTTTTAGGTAGGAGCAGGAGTTCACATCTATAATTTCAACATTTGGGAGACTGAGGTGGGAAGATTGCAACAAGTTCAAGGCTAGCCTGAGCTGCATAGTAAATATTCCATACCATTTCTTTTATTTTTAAAAATGAGATTCTCTCAGGCAATAGGAAAGGTAGGGCTGTTGGGGGAATTGGCTAATAGCACTTACCACCATGGCTTTGGCTCAGTTTGTGTGGTGTTTGAATAGTTGGCTTTGTCCTTGGGTATCTAAAGGAACAAATCTGACAAGTAAGTAACTCAATACATACTTTGGATAGATGTTAAAGCAGTAAAGGAAAATGCTTCCTTTTTCTCCAGGACTCCCACTGAATGAAGAACTTGCTGCATGGACAGATTTGTCTAAGAGCCCATGAGCACAGAATATATCAAAGTCGGATGCTGAGAAGAAATTCTACAATGCAGAGGCCAATCGAGATTCAATGAAATCAGCCCCAGGCCTCAATCTTACAGCCTGTGAGAAATCAAAGAATCCCTGCTCCTTCCACCGCCAACTTGTGTGACTTCTGTCCTGGGCAGGCAAGGGGGCTGAATTCTCACTTCCTATGAATTCTGTCACCTCCTGCTCTTAGGCGGTGCTCATCATGATGTGACCCAATTCCTGTCTTTGGTTTATTTCTGTTCTTCAAAGCAGTTGAAAAGTGTTGCTGTGCAGAAAACAACAGAAGTTTGGGGCTATGGAGAGTAACTTATATAAATAATCTAATACTTAATAGGCATTCTTGTTCTTAAGAGTAATTTGACTTGTGTTTTGGTTGTGGGTTTTTTGTTTTGTTTTCAAGACAGGGTTTCTCTATGTAGCTCTGACTGTCCTGGAACTCTCTGTAGACCAGGCTGGCCTTGAACTCAGAGATCTACCTTCCCTTGCCTCTGGAGTGCTGGGATTAAAGGCATGTGCCAGCACCGAATTTGACTTTTAAGGACTCTGATTTTATTTCTCCTTAGGCTGTAGCCTTGCTGGCTCAAACCATCAGAACCTTGTTTTCTCATTTCCAACCTTACTCATTTGATGTAGGGCAGTTTAGCTTTTTGTGTATGTGTGTGTGGCGGGGTGTGGGGGTGTGTGGGGTGGGGTTATTACTTGTTTCCTTGATTGACTGTAAGCATCCTTAGATCTCTAAGTAATTTCTTAAACAAATATAGTCTCTCCACTGAGAAAAAACTTGGAGTTGTTTAAAAAGTAAAACTGGGGGCTGGACTCAGTGGTTAAGAACACTTGTTCTTACAGAAGGCCTGGGTTCAAATTCCAATATCCACATGGTAGAGTCGAGCCTTGGGAAGTGAGAGTCACATGGCCAGTGATGGGAGGTGGGGAGGAATGCCATGTCTACTCAGATGGAGAGAACTTGGGCAAAACTAATAATTTGTATTTGTAAGCAGTGGGGGAAGAAGAATTTGAATATGGGGTAAAATAGAAAGACCTATGAGGGGATAATTCCATAGTAAGAGAAGCCTAATTCCATAGTAAGAGTTTTAGCAGCTACGTCTAATATGATGAGAGATTTCATGACTTGGGAAGGTCAACTTTTATTTCCCATTTCTTTTTTATATTTATTTATTTATTTTGGCTACCGGGTTTCATTGCATAGTTCATGTTGATCTTACACTCATAGTACTCTTGTCTCAACCTTTTGAGTGCTGAGCTTATAGGGATAAACTCACATGACCAATCATCTGGAAGGTTCTTCTTGATGGCGTCATCCCACCTAGTAAACACAGGTGGAATTAGAAGGATCTCCAGCAACTGCCACTGCAGCAAGCAGCTGCTTCAGGTGAGAATCAGAAATAATTACCAAAAGTTCTGTGTGAAAGTATAAGAAGTAGGGAATTTACCGATTTCAAGATATAGAATTACAAAGGAACAAACATTCACTTTGGAGAAGCTTGATACAGATCGCCTTAGGTAAGTGAGCTAAGGTAACACTGCCAACAGTAGGATAGATTGATTTCAGTGCCCTCTGACATGACAGGGTGAGGAGGACTCCCAGTATCCTGCTAAAACTACAACCTAACTCTACTCATAAAGAAATATTAGATAAATACAAACTTGGCATGTTCTGCAGAGTAACTGACCCCCACTCTCCAAAGCTGACAAGACTATAACAGATAAAGGGAGGAGGGCTACTCCAGGTTGCAGACAGATGAATGCGATGAATTATTCTGGGTTGGGTCCTGGGACATAAAAACCAAAAACCAAAACCAGAAACAACAAAAACAAAACAAACCCAACACTCTTTTTTTTTTTTTTTTTTTTTTTTTTGGTATAAAGGACATTAGAGAGACAATTGATCTGCTTTGAATGTAATCTATAAGCCAAACAATCAACAGAATTATGTCAGTATCAATTCCTGCTCTTTATTATCATGTGCAAGTGTGGAAGAGTATTATTTATGCTTTGGGGGAAATTACTGTGCATGGAAGTCATTTAGGATAAAGAAGCTAAAAAGGCAAACTACATCCTGAACATAGTCTCAAAAGTTTTAGATGGGAATTCTTTAGAATGTTTGCTATTTTCCTTTAAGTCTGAAATGACTATAAGATAAAGTAGTTTTGTTCGTGCAAGCAACGACTTGCACTCTCCTCTGCTGTTATACTTTCCCTGGTTGCCTTGGATGAGCGATGGTTCTGCACAGCACTGGGATGGTAGCTCCCTGTCTAAACTGCCCTTTGTTATGTTGTGAGAGAGGAATCCTCCATCTTGTTAAGCTACTGCAATAGGGCACCAAGGAATTTTTTCACTGATTTAGTTACATCTACTGAAGGTGTAGAAAGTAGAGTAGTATGGAGAGTAGAAGAGGACTACTCATGAGGGGAGAACAGGCAAAAGGAGGAGCTCCTGTTGGCAGCTTGCAAAGTTAAGAAGAAGAGAAAAAGGTCTAAGGGGGGAAGATATAAAAGCTGGGGAGTTTCCTGGCCATTTGCAGTTTCACCACACTGGTGACTGTCTGGTCCTAATTCCTGGGGCAGATAGCAGAACTATTTGTGGTAGTACAGGAAGAAGATAGGGAACAGTGGAAAGACCTGGACCGAGATGCAGATTATCAAAGAGTATTCAGTGGGATATAAAAAGATCAAAAGGGATAGTAATCATAGTAATAACAACAGCTGACACTTGATCATCATCTCATCCTTTAGACTATTCTATGATCTGATGTGTTTCAACATGTTCAATCTGTGTAATACATGTAATGCTCCTATTTCAGAGTAGAGTAAAATGATCCATGAAGAGGTTAAACCAAAGGTCACCTACAATTTACAGACACAAGCTTCAGAATCGAGCACCCTGACTCTGGGCTCATCTCTAAACTGAAACCAAGGTGAATTTTGAGTGATCCCTTTAGACTCAACCAATTCCACTCACTTTTGGTTACTAGCTTTTCTGACCAATTTTAGAGATCATATTAGTGTCCACCAGCTTTGATGTAAATGACCTCTGCTCTGTGAGTTATAAGAGAAAACTTTGCTTAAGTTTTTAATTTTAGAATTTGGAGGTCATTCTTGCTACCTCAAATCAATTGAAACTACCTCTCCACTCAGGCCTGTGTGAAGTGTAAGACACTTTGATGTCTGCTTTTTGATCCTGCTAGTACCACTGTTTTCTAGACACATGTCCTGTGAAGAGCTAGGACAGGATGACTGGTTTGTGCATATGCTGGCCCCTGATTCCTCACCTCTAGTACCTGTCCCCATGCCTCTTAACAACCCTGCTTCCTTCCTTCCCTCCCTCCCTCCCCTTCCCTTCCTCCCTTCCTTCCTTCCCTCCCTCCCTCCCCTTCCTTCCCTCCCTTCCTTCCCTCCATCCCTTCCCCCTCCTTCCCTCCCTCCCTCCCTCCCTCCCTCCCTCCCTCCCTCCCTCCCTCCCTTCCTTCCCTCCCTCCCTCCCCTTCCTTCCCTCCCTTCCTTCCCTCCATCCCTTCCCCCTCCTTCCCTCCCTCCTCCCTCTCCCTCCTCCTCCCTCCCTCCCTCTCCCTCCCTCCCTTCCTTCCCTCCCTCCCTCCCTCCCCCTCCTACCTCCCTCCACACTTTCTTCCTTCCTTCTTTTCCTCCCTCCTTCCCTCCACCCTCCCTCCTTCCATTCCTCCCTCCTTCCCCCTCCCTCTCTCTTTCTTTTTCAAGACAGGGTTTCCCTGTGTAGCTTTTCAGCCTGTCCTAGCACTAGCTCTTGTAGATCAGGTTGGTCTGAAACTTACAGAAATCCTCCTGCCTCTGCCTCCTGAGTGCTGGGGTTAAAAGCCTGTGCTACTACCGTCCGACTTGACAACCTTACTTCTTTATTCCCTGGTATCACTGAATCTTATTTCCAGGGAGATAGGTTTGAGGCTTCCTTTTACACCCTTATCTTTAGCTACTGCATTCGCTATCTTCTCCCTTCTATGACAAAATACCTGATAGATGAAACCTGAGGGAGGATGAGTTCATTTTGCCTCACAGCTTATGTGAAGTTCTTCATGACAAGAGAGGTATGGCAGCAGGAGTACATGGAGTCTGGCCATGTGATCAGGAAGCAGAAACAGAGAAATCTGTTGTTCTCTCTTTTTTCATTCAATCTGGGATCCAAGGCCATGGGATGGTGCCACTCATGGTCAGGGTGGGCCTTCCCTCCTCAGTTAAATCTCTAGAGAGACCCTCACATTCACACTTAGAAGTCTGTCTCCAGGGTGACTCTAAATCCCATCAAGATTAAGCATCACAGTTGATTTATGCTCAAACCCTTTCTCTTTTGAAAACCGTTGTTTTGGTATAGAGCCTCTGTCCTTATTCATCTTTCCCTCTACCAGTCTTTGACAGTGGTGCAGATGAACTGGAAACCCGTGGGCTCCCTCCATTGTGTTGTAGGTCTGCCCTCCAGAATCTGCTTTGGGCAGGACCGGGGAGGACTGGTAGGGGAGGATGAAACAGGTTGGCCTGTGACCCACAGGACTACCATAGGAGGATGAAAGTCAGTATGTGGCAAGATAACAACTGTGGCTGGGAAAAGTGACACTCTCCTTCCTTGGTTAGAGTTCCCATGTAGCCAGTGTGTGGAAGGCTCCTGGGAAGGTGCATGACAGACGGGACCCCAATGTCGGGGTCTGTTCTTGTCCTCAGCCTCTCACAGGTGTGAGGTGATGGAGGAGTGGAGTTACAGTGGGGTCCACCCATGGAGGTTTCTGATATCTTCTTTCTATGCTAAAGGATTTTCCTTATTTTAAAAGTAGTAGGCAAGTAAGTTCTGGAATGTCTGAAAAACAGAAAAGACTTAATAAATATACTTTCAAACCCAAGACTCAGCTCCTGGCCAGGAGACATGCAAACTTTTTAATATCCTTGTTCTGCATCTGCTTAAATGGAAACAGCCCCTGGTATTTTTAGCTGCTGTGTAATCAAAGTAAGAAGGAAACGGGGGATGTATATTTTTTTTCCTCTCCTAGTTAGAATAGGAGAATGAATTGCTCAATCCTTAACAGAGTCCTGGAAGGGAGGAAAATCCCCGAGTCCCCACTGATTGGCTCCTCCTCTGTCCTAGCCATGATTTAAACCCAGGGAGGGAAGGAGAGAGAGGAGAAATCAAGGGACAGATCAGCATTGAGGTCTGTAGTACCCGGACCAGCTCAGAGGAGGCAGGAGGGTTGGAAGTGGTGTCCTACAACCTCCCAGGTAAGAAAGCCAGCAACAGAGGCTTATCTCTGATTGCTAGGAGGATGGCTATAGGCTGAAGGGTACTGCTGAAAATCCAGGTAAGGCAATACAGATTGAGTTAAAAAACTACCTCCCAGGACCTGTGAACCATGTCCTCAGTATTAGATTCAGTCCTCCCCATGCCAGGAGGTACCATCCCCTTATCTGTCAAGTGCAGAGTCTGGGCACCAGATTCTACCTGGAACAGTGCATTTTAGATGAAATGTTTTCTAAGTTTAGTCATGTTTCTTCTTGCCAAAACCTCTTCTCTCTGTGTAATCTCTTATGTGTTATAGCTCATTGTTCTCTTAAAACAGAATTTTCGTTTCAGTTGTGATTAGGAAAACTATTATAACTTTTCCATCTGAGATTTTGTGTGAACCAATGAAGATGCTGTTTATGAACTCACACAAAGGGTCTCATTTAGTCATATGTGTTTTAATTATTATTTGTGATAGGAGACTCATATAGGTGCCCTCATAGTGCCCCAAAGTAGGCATTTTGAAAACTCCAAGAATGATGTGGTAGACCAATTTTTGGAGATATGATATTTTATTTATAATTTTTGAGGGTGGGAGAGGACTGGCATAAGAAGGAGGGAGGAAGACCAAGTGACAAAAGACATTCCTAAGGATGAGATTTGCTTATATAAGCATTAATAGAAGAATAAGCTCAACATAAAAATAACCAATTATCCACGTCTGACACAGGTAAGCCACAGCTCTGCATCTGTTTCAGACTCAGAGTGAAGGTGACAGTTTCAAGAGAAGAGATACAGGAGGAGGTACAGAGCATTAAATGCTGGTGCCATCCCCAGAAACCAAGGGAAAATAGCACCTGACTTTTTTTTGTGCTACTTTGAATTCTTTTAATGTCTCTAAGGGTGTTGATTCACAAAGCAAGGAAACTAGGGCAGATGATTTCCAGCCAGTCCTGTGGCTTTTGGCTTCCACTCTAGTGCGGTGGTTTGACATGTAGGGTAGAGCAGCTCTTTTCTGAGATGGGGCCTGAGGAAATCATGCCCAGGCCCATGGAAACTCCATGGCTCACTCTAGAGCCCAGGCTCCCATAGGATCTGGCAGCAGACATGAGGTCATGGTTTAGGTTCTGTTGGAGCATTTGGAACCACCAGCCTGTGAGCGGATGGTGCTGTGGTATCGGGCCTGATTCCTATGGTCAGTAGTTTGGCCTGGTTCCACCACAGAGGACTCAGGCAGATGCCAACCAGCTGCTATCTAAATATGTGCACAGCCAATGTGGGTAGAATAGCATAGATTCTTGGAAATTAGCATTGCCCCTTCAGCTTGATGGAAGGCTGGAACTTTAAAGTTGTTTCAGTGTGTGGAAAAACATATGGAGCTGAGGAGAGAAACTGTAACTTTTCACTAGGTATTATTAGCATTCACCTGAAGCATAAGTATTACCAGATGCCTATCACCGCCATGGAGAACAGGGATAATTATAGATCAGCTAACTAACACTTTATTATTATGGGGGCTGGGTTGGTAAAAGCAGGTTCCAAAATTAGATCTCCCGTCTATTTTATCTTTCCATTGTGAATGAAACTGTTCCATGGAGACTAATGGAAAGCCTTCCTGTGAGAAATTAATCCATTCACATAAGCATAAATGACCATTTTTTGCCCATTGTTCACAGACAATGTTTAAAGCTCTTAGCATAGAGACTGGTGTATGAGGACTATGTAGAAAATGGAGCTACTATCATCACCATTCATTGGAGCCTCTGCAAAAGGCAGATTAAGGAGATATATATATATATATATATATATATATATATATATATATATATGTATGTATAATGAACCTATTGAAACTCCTGAAAAAGCAATTGAGCTTCAGGGATAGGCTGGGTATATCATCCACTGTCTTTTCTGTTCTGGGTGGGTAGGAAACATATAGATACAGGGTTGTTGCATAAGGCATGAGAGCCCTTACAAACACTTCCTGGACACTCATTAGGTGGACCCGCTGAACTAGGAGCACAGGGGCACACATCTGGAATGTGGTATTGTATAAAGCCATTCTTTTCTTTTTTTGAGACAGGGATTCTCTGTATTGCTTTGGAGCATGTCCTGGAACTAGCTCTGTAGATCAGGTTGGCCTTGAACTCACAGAGATCCACCTGGCTCTGCCTCCTGAGTGCTGGGATTAAAGGTGTGCCACCAACGCCCAGTCTACACCTTCATTCTTGACTGCTGTCTCCTGTATGGGATGCTTGTTCAGAGAATCCAGAGTCAGGAACTAAAAACATCTGTACTAATTTGGCTCAACAGGAGGCTGGCCTAGAAGAAACAGCACTGCCTCATATTCTAGATTCTCTTGCATACTGAAGAATGGGAAATGGGGACATTGGTTGTCTGAGGTCTCATGTCTAGGATGGGTCATGCCACAGTAGGTTGTTCAGCTCCCTGAGAACTTGATTTCCTAGACCACGTACTCTTGTCACAAGACTCAGAATCACTCAGGGCCCATGCTATAGAGAACTGGAAACTAGGCTCAAGAAGAGCAGAGAAAGGAATGAAGCTTGCCAATGACGTTTGTGACATCAGGGCATCCTTAGCTACCCACTCCTTCATTTTCCTTCATAGTTCAATGAGGTCCACCCTATTATTTGGGGAGAGAATATCTTCTTAGTGACTCTACTGGAAATCTATGATAATACAGCTTTTCTAGACCCAAAGCAGTGCACTCATTTGCTTGTGGTTAACCGTTAGGCAGAATGAGGTCATGCAGGAGCAGAGAAAGCCCTGAATTTAAGTATGGAGCTCTTTGCCAGTGGCTAGAATCTGGCATGTTCTTATTTGATGTAAGTAGTACTTTTTTCCTGACTCAGAGTATGCGTCTTTCTTTGGAGAGAATGAGGTGACACAGAGGCCATTCAGCCCTAAGAAAAGACCTTGGTAACTGAAAGGCCCTTCTTTCCTGCTAAGACTTGGTTGACATGAGCCCAGTGGACAGAGGTCTTGGTATCCTCTACTGTTTTCTACCTTCTTGTGGGAAGTGGTGGGACCTAAGTTCACTGTGAGGGAAACACAATTCATCTTTCTATGCATCAGCTTGTACTGGTTACAGGCCAAGGAGGCTCAGGCGTCTGTTACTGATTTATTGATGTTTTGTTGAATACCTGGTATATCTTGGCTTCCTTTCCATTCAGAGCCCCTCTCTCGAAGGAAATATGGCAGGAAAGAGGATATTTGGTGTTTTTCTTTCCACATCTACAATATATATTGCAGAAAGATGAATAATCCAGACACGAGGAGCCAATAGACCTGGTGTGTGATCCCAGCTCTGATGCTTAACTGGTTGAATGACCTGACAATTTTTTGTTTTTTACATTTTGAGTGCTTATTACAAAGAATATTGTTGATTGACTATTGCCCTTTTGAACATCAATTAAAGCTAATGTTTTAAAATTGTTTGACCCAGTATTCACCATCTAGTAAACAAACATAAATCTAGTGTCCCTTATTATCTAATTCACAAAATATTTGGCCAATGCTATGCTGTGTGACTAGGAAAACAGGAGGGACTTGTATTGTCCTAACAATTGCCATCCCTGAGCTGACAGGCATCATGGCCTGGGAATAGACTTTCAGACTTGGACATGTTCCATTTGGGCTAGAAATTAAAGCCATGGGAGTAGCTGCAGCTACAAAGAAGAAAGAGCACACAAACATAGAACCCTGTGACATCAGTGGGTCTCAAGGCAGATCCAGGGGACCATTCATCTAGATCATGCTGAGCAGTAACCCCTGTGAAAGAACTTCTCAGAATGGCCACAAAGCAGCACTTACTCCTGCCACTGTCTCTTACCTTCTTACACCACTCATTGCCCTCCCACAATGATGCTCAGCTTCAATGAGACAGTAGTTCTGGGGGACCCCTGGTTTCCTGTGTATAAATGCCCTTTGCTTCATGAATTGCCCCAGCATCATCTATTGTTTTTCTTGGTGACATTTGGTATGCCCCCTCACCCCACACTGCGAACTGTCTCTGGTGTGCTGTGCATATTAATACAGAGGATGAAGTCATACCTTCCTCACGCTGTTGGGCGAGGGAAGGCTCTCCCCTGCCACTCCTTGGAGCCAGAGCCAGCAGCTTCCTTTCTTGCTCACACTTGACAGTGTTAGATTGAGGGTTTCCCCTGATCGTCTTCTTTCGAGCAATCACTCTGCCCAGGAAAATCTGAGCTCAACATGTGCAATATGAGAGGCTGTGATTAGCAGGGACATCTTGTTACAATTCAGGACAGGCGACACAGGAGGCTCCTGCAAGAGCTTCTGGGATTTCTCGTGTTCCAGGCTTCAAAAACAAACACTGTGAGAAGGGGTTTTTGGACAGCCTTGCTGTGGTTTATGGCAGGAGTTCCCCCCTTGTTTTTGGTAAGGAACATCTTCAGAAAAAAAAAAATAAAACATCTGCATTCCATTTAGGGCTCAGGAGTAGTGAGCATTAGGCTGCGGGGGAGGGGTGCTGGATGATAGGAATGAGCAGAGATGTTGGTTTAGTTGGCTCTGCGGTTGTCCAGAGGGTATTTTGGATAGCATAGATGATGTCTTGCTACATCCACAGTAGAGGCTTGAGTGAGCACAGGGCACACAGAAATGCAGGCTCCATTGCTCACTGGGTCTAAATCGTGGCCTTGCACTTAGTGGTCACATAATCAGCAACAAGTTGTTATGGTCCTTACTCCTCAGCTTCCAGCTTGAGATTTAAGTAGACAGGTTGTGTTTGGTTGCTTTATCACTGGGATGAACTTTGGAATGAATCGCTGTTCTGTATTTCTAATCCACACTTATCCTCCAACTCATCTTGCTACTCTTCCAATTCCATCTTCTCACAGAAGTCTCAAGCAGATTCCCAAGCTTCTCTACTTGCTTTGGTATTAAATCACTTTCATGAACTCACATCCTTTTCTTGTCAGAGCCTCAGTCTCCTCCAGTCTATGGCCTTTCTTCACTCCTACCTCAGGTTGCTGGTATCCATACAGTGTGAGTGTCTGAGTGTGTGAGTGTGTGTATGTGTGTACCTGGATTTTGTCCATCCTCTTCTCACAACTTGTACAACTTGCTTTCTGAACTGTGGTGTGATGTGGGGAATGGACACCTTTATTAGTTAGCTCCTGTAGACTAAATGTCTACAGTACTGGACCCACACTCCTTTGTAGAAATTGCTTGGGAATGCTTTAGAGACTCCCCATTTGCCCTGCTGGCATGTCCTGATGAGTCTTGGGGCCAGGTCTCAGCTGCAGCCCCAGTTGCCCTGTTGGGGGGCTTTAATGAGCCTTGCTCTATAACATCAGCCTGATCACACCAAACTCCAGGATGGCAATTTTGTGGAGCTCCACCTACACCTCTGCCAAGGGCCAGTCCCTACATTGCTCCTGGCTAGTCAGGCATCCATTTCTTTTCCTGCCACACTTTTCCATTCATCCTGGTTTTGCCAACCCTCAATAGATGCTTGTTACCTATGTATTAATGGAATCCTGACAGTAAGAGATGTCCTCTGATCATTCCACTCCATCTGGAGAGTGTTCCAGTGCCTCAAATTCAGAAAGACCTTGGAACAGGTGAGCTATTTTCACTGCTATTAATAACACATGCCTCCAATGACAGGTAAAGCTAGGGACTGAGTAGCACAAATGAATAACATGAAGACCTCTCTCTTGCAAAATAACTAAATGAATATGAAATCCCCAACACACAAACTAGCTAAGGTTTAAAGCTATGGAAGTGCTTATTACCCTAATTTGATCATTACACACTGCGCACATGTGTTGGATTAGTACACTGTGCCCCAAAAGTACAAACATAACAAAAGTACACCAGCTTGGTACCATTCTGGTTAGTTCTCTGTGATGACACCTCCTTTCAGTACAGAGAACAGTATATTTGATCAAATGGGGGAATTGCATGTGGGCAAAGGTATTTGCATCAGCACTGCTTACGAGTGTACTCCAGCTGGGGTGAGGAAGGGCAACAGAGAAGCCTTGAGGATGGGTGATCTTATTAGAAATCCTTATTCTCTGTGGGTTCATGTATGGGAGTCTTGAGCAGAGTCTTGGTGGCTGTGGTCATGAGTCTGAGCACTGTCTGCCCTTCCTGGCTGTGGTACCCAGGACAACTTGCTCAACCTCTCCAGTATCTACTTCCTATTATTGGAGCACTAAAGCGTGGCATGATGGTGAGCATGGACCCGAGAATCAGATTGCCCCGTTTCAAATCCTCCTTCGGTATGTGTAACCTAGTGATAAAAACTCACACAGTAAGCAAAATATCCTTCCCTAAATATTGAAAGAAAAAACCCATGACTCTTAGTTGTGTGCTTGCAAATGTGCTTCAGCTCCCTGTCTATAAATGTGTGTGTGTTTGTGTATTTATGTGTGATCTATATCTATGTCTATATCTATCTAATCTATATCTCTATCTCTACATATCATTTTAGTTCGGTATGAGAGCACTTGCCTAGCATGTGCAAGGTCAACATGTGAAAGAAGTAATGGGGTTAACAATAGGGTTGTGATGACTGAATGAGTAAGTAAATGTGAATGCTTTAAATAGTTCCTGTCACATAGCAAGCCTTCTATGTGCAGCTATTACTGTTGATGGAAGAGGTGGTCAGTTTTCAGGCTGCTATGAACAATAGGTGGTTAGAGTGCTGAAAGGCTGGCTTGGATGAATTTGAACAGAGTGTTGTCTCAGAATCTGCAAAAAGGGGTGCTTTCCTCCCAGCAAGCCTCATGACTTCCCTTGTGTTCCCTTCCTGGATTTAGGCCTCCTGGAGTGTCTGATCCCTTTCTCCAAGAATGGGTCTCTGGGGGATCTTTGCCTTCCCCCTGGGGCTCCTGCTTGCTTCTGTGGTCCTGGTGGCTTCAGCCCCAGCCACTCCGGAGTCTCCTGGCTGCAGCAACAAGGAGCAACAGGTCACTGTCAGCCATACCTACAAGATTGACGTGCCCAAGTCGGCTCTGGTTCAAGTAGAAGCTGACCCACAGTCCCTCAGTGATGATGGGACATCACTCTTGGCAGCTGGGGAGGCTGGGGAGGAACAAAACATCATCTTCAGGCACAACATCCGTCTTCAGACACCGCAGAAGAACTGTGACTTGGCAGACAGTGTCCAGGATCTGCTGGCCCGGGTGAAGAAACTGGAGGAAGAGATGGCAGAGATGAAGGAGAAGTGTAGTGCCAACCGCTGCTGCCAGGGAGTTACTGGTGAGATCACCACCAGGTGTTCACTGTAAACATTAGGGAGTGTCTGCTATGTGCCAGGTGCTGCTCTAGCCTCATGGGTACCATGAGGTCCTGGTGTAGGCTCCTCTCACGGTCAGCTTTTTTCTGCATTCAGGCCATACTGTGCTGTTTATTCACTAATACAGCTCAAAGGGGCATGTGGAAGCCTAGGCAGGGAGGGTTCAGCAGGCTGGCCTCCTGGTTAATGACACTAGAGAGGAATGATCTCAGGGCTGTCTCACTGACAGGCCCAATTGCTATTCAAGGGATAAGTACAGAAAAGAGAGGAAGTGTAAGAAAGAGAGGAAGGGAGCCGAATGTCATGTTGAGAAATTTCTTCAACTGTCTGATTTATCAGCTAGCACAGTTCTAAGACTAGAAGGTATGTATTTGTGTCTTGGCTTATAGGAAGTAGTCAAACAACTAAACATTTTATTACTAATAAAGTACACTGTAGATTTGTTTGTTTGTTTACGAAGAATGACCTTTATATTGGCCTCATGTTTTAAGAACATATGCTGCCCAGTGACAGTGAGTGGTAGTTTTTATTGTTTTGGTTATGAGCACCCCCTAAATGCCAGCTACAAAACCAGAAACCAGGGACACACCATGTGAAGAAAGCATGGTAACCACCCCTCCCCAACCAGGAGCCCCACTTTGGAAGTTTCCTTGAGAAGGGAAGGCGACATTCCAAGAAGCAAAAGCTACTGCACTGACTAGCCTGACCTCCAGCTTCCCCTAGCTGTGAAGGAGGGCCCTGGCCAAGTGGCTAGCTATATTGCAGTTTCTTGTAGAATCGATTCACAACCAGTCTCCTGGGTTCAGTTCCATTCACCAGTATTTGAAGTCCTGCCCCAGACCACCAATGTGGACCACTTAAAATCCCTTTATGGAATAACACTAGTCACCACCATTCAGAGAAGAAAGACCCCAGTGAATTCACCTGAGAAGCAGCTTTTTAAGCAAATAAAAGAGAAACTGAGATGTGGCTCTAGTGGAAAGCATTTTCCTCACAAATCCCCCACAAGATTCAGAAAATGTCAGCCATCTCTAACCAGTTATCTCTATTCACCATCCGTTTCTCCCCTCCTGGCAGATCTGAGCCGCCACTGCAGTGGCCATGGGACCTTCTTCCCAGAGACTTGCAGCTGCCACTGTGAGCAGGGCTGGGAAGGCGCCGACTGTGAGCTGCCCACCTGTCCCGGGGCTTGCAGTGGCCACGGGCGCTGCGTGGACGGGAGCTGTGTGTGTGACCAACCCTATGTGGGGGTCGATTGCGCCTATGCCTCCTGCCCCCAGGACTGCAGTGGGCATGGGGTGTGTGTGCAAGGCGTCTGCCAGTGCTATGAGGACTTCACTGCTGAGGACTGCAGCGAGCAGCGCTGTCCAAATGATTGCAGTGGCCATGGCTTCTGTGACACCGGCGAGTGTTATTGCGAGTTGGGCTTTACTGGCCCTGACTGCTCCCAAGGTAAGAGCTGGAGAAACTCTTTGAGGCCCACACTTCCCATCATCGGTGGTCTCAATTGCAATAAATCTATTACTTGTCTTACTTGCCCTTTACCCTAAATAATGATCCCCGTGGAGGACTTAACAATAGAGTTAGTTGGTGGGGAAGGGGCTCCCCAGGTCCCACCCCTACTTGAGGGGCTTATACAATTGATGGCTGCAGGATGCAGTTTCTAGGATGATGAGCACCACATCTAAGTGTACACGGGAAGCACTAACTGAACTCAGAAAGGGGAGAGGGGTGGAGACCGGAAGAGGATAAAGGAGAGGGAGAGATGTGAAGGTGGGGGGGGGGAAGGGAAGTGTTGAGGGGGAGTAAGTGAAGGATAAATATGCTCAAGATACAATGTATCTGTGTATGAAATTGTCAACGAGTTAAACAAAAAAGAATAAAGTGTTGGACCCACTGCCAGAGCTTGTCACATAGAAGTTGTGGGAGAGGTCTGAGAACATGCATTTGCCCAAATTCCCCAGGGGCTAGTCTTTGTGGTGGTGGTGGTAGTGGTCCTGGTGGTGGTGGTGTGAAACCCGAGGACAGTAACTTCCTGGGGAATGGTGTCAAGAATGTGTGATATTTGTTCTGCATCCTGCAGGCCCTACTGCCACAGCCTCAGATGAGTAGTAGGTGTCAGTGAATATTCACTGGGCACCAAGTATCACCTTCCCCACCTTCACCTCTTATTCTTTTTCTGCCTGCAGTGGTGGCTCCTCAGGGCCTGCAGCTTCTCAAGAGCACAGAGAACAGCCTGCTGGTGAGCTGGGAGCCCTCCAGTGAGGTGGACCACTACCTGCTCAGCTACTATCCCCTGGGGAAGGAACAGGATTCAAAGCAGGTCCAGGTGCCCAAGGAACAGCATACCTATGACATCACTGGCTTGCTGCCTGGCACCAAGTACATAGTCACCCTGCGCAATGTGAAGAAAGACATTTCCAGCAGCCCTCAGCATCTACTTGCCACCACAGGTGAGGGACAGTCATACACCCCAGGTTTCCCAGGACAGGCTCTGTTTAAAGTGTTTCCCCTGCTTTCCCTCAAATTCTCTTCTATTGATTGTCCTACATTGGAGTCCTGGGTGCTAGAGAAGCAACTTAGTTCTCTCTTCCCTTCTTCCAGATTCCTGGTTACTGGGGCCTTCAAGTCAGCAACCTGATGGACCGAGTCTTAAGAGGTCTCCTGTTTCCGTGAGACCAGGAAGGTCTAGTTGCCCCACACTCCCACACAAGTAGTCAAAGAGTGAATTGCTGGCTCCTTCCAGGGCCATTCAGCAAGTTCAAGTAGGGATAGGTGAGAAGTAGTTGAAGTCCCCTGTAGCAGGTAGAATCAGGTCACAAGGGAAGAGAACACAGATGGGACAACTGAAGGCTTACAGAGTTGTTTTCGGAGGTATGGAGATAGTATTTGGGTAGCAGAACACTCAAGGACTGGCAGCAATGATTCTAGCTTGAAGGACAGGATGGGCATTGGTACACTGACCCAGGGGAAGCTGTAGGAAAGGCTGCCTGAATGGATGATGCTGGTAGAGGGTTACAGGCAGTCTGCTACACCTTTGCAGGGAGTATAAAATAATGACCTGGACTCTTTCCTGCTTTCTGATCTATGCCTGATTCCTTCTTGTTGAACCCAAGGTGAAGGGCCTGCAAGACTTAATTCACAGTGACAAAACAGGACACAGAACAGGGTGGAGGATTCAGGAGACTGGCTTAAAGGGTATAGTCTCCACTGCATCACCAAATAACACCAAAATGATGGGAAGAATGAACATCACTGCTTCTATCACTAATGTAATAGGTTCATCTCTTGGTGAACATCCAGAAAATTAAAAGAGAGTGGTTTATTATTTGCAGCAAGTAAGGAAAGTGCTGGGACAAACTCTCTAAGCAGTTTTCTTTCCCAAACAAAGAAAGCAGAAGTTATTGGGGCCTTCTAATCAGAAATGTTTTGTTAAAGGAAAAATTACCATCACATGTAAAGGTGAACACATTCCTGAGCATGCTAAAACAAATAAACAAAAAAGGTCAGGAACTTGAGTTCAGTCCCTAGAAACCACGTTAAAAAGGTGGGCATGGTAAGTACTTATGACCCTAATGCTAAGGAGGGGAGCCAGGTGGTGCACTGGCCAGTCAGCCTACTCATTGAGCTCCGGACCAGTGAGAGAGCCTACCTCCAAAAATAAGGTGGACAGCTCTTGAGAAACAACCCTTGAGGTTGTCCTCTGGCTTCCAAACACATGTATAATTGCACCCCTCCCCTCCCCACACACACCATAAACAGACACAGTGATTAATATTAACACTTCTGTATTAATTTGGGAGTATTAGAAGTATTTAGAAGAATTTGGAAGTATTATCATGCAAATTAATGGCAGAGTGTCTGGACCATTCTGCAGGTTCCTTATTAGTTGTTTTAAAGGCCCCTAATTACAAAACACTACCTGCATTCACATCACCACCACCAAAGTGACTTTGAGACAGCTGTAGTGACACTTGTCTGTAGTTCTAGCCATCAGGAGGCAGTAGTGACACTTGTCTGTAGTTCTAGCCATCAGGAGGCAGATACAGAAGGATCACAGGTTCAGGCCAGCTTCAAGACAAAACAGCTTTGAAACTATATTGTCTTTTTAAAAAGCGGCTGTGGCTGACTGGCTGTTAACTCTTCAGAAATACAGTTTTTCATGAATATTTTTAAAGCGGCATTGACTCTGGAGAGTTTGGATCAATCTAGATGTCCAAGTGACTGATTCATCCTTTTTCTCCACACTTGTTCACTGAGGATTCTTCATGTGCCAGGTGCTGCTCAAGGTGTTGATAAAAAAATACTTCTATCACTCTACTCTAAACCCTTGGGGAAAGATCCGGATGGGTAGATGCTGGCATGTAGTTGTCTTTGTGGAAACAGAAGGCTGCCTGTCCTGTTTTGGTGGCAGGAACGTGGTGAGCTAAAGTAGATCAGTGTTGAACATGGCTTTGAGAGATGTGACAGTTTTAGGGCAGGCCTTCATCAGTGATACTAAAAACACCCCTGTAGTTGCAACAAGTTGGATTTTGTTGTTCACTTTATCCTAGGAGATATCCACCATGGGGAACTCCAGGGGTGTTTAAGTAAGAATGTAAGGATTAGTTGTAGACTATGGGACTGGATTAGATAACGGGGGGGGGGGGGGAGACAGGGATTTGCTTTGGTGGGGATATTGTCAAGAAGTGGAGGCAATTCTGTGGTTGAGCATCCTAGGGCATTTTCTCCAGAGAGGGGGCTCACTAGAGGCTGCCAAAGCTGTGACTGGGAAGTAGTGGCTGCTTTGCCTGTTAGTCAGGCATGGGGACATTGTCGTTTATGTGAACAAGAGTCTTGCTTTTGTCTGTGTTCAGCCATGGTCATAGGATGGCTTTGTTTTTGTCTTGGTCTCACATGCTTGCAGAGTGTCCTTGGCTAATGCTGATGCTCGGTGAAATGGTTTATGCACTTGGGAGAGCATTAAACACAGCTGTGAGAGCCAGGCCAACTCCTGACAGTAGGGGCTGCTTTTGTTTGTATCTGCATCTGCCACAGGCAGGACAGTGCTGGGACTCACAGGGAAGGGCAGGGACATCTGGTGAAAACCTTAGCAACATTTCTTAGAGCGTTCCTCAAAGGCTTTGTAAAATCTTGCTACTGTGAAGTTTGTCTTTCTGTCTAAACTGATTCAAATTCAAATCTATCCTCCCCGCCTCTTGGGGAGCTTTAGACCTTCTAACACTAATTCCCATCTTGAACATTCTCTTTAAGTCCTTGTTTTTTTTTTTTTTTTTTTTTTTTGTGAATCTCTTCTCTCCCAATTCTCTTAAGTCATGTAGGATGTCTTCCACAATCCTCGAGTCACCTTCATTACTATTGACCTCTCACTAGGAGAATTCCGTCTTTGAAAGAAGTCCCCAAACAGAATGTGGGGCTAGCAGGTAGGAGCTGCAGGTGAGAAGAAAGGCTCTGAGATGCTCTCTGTCTATAGAAGAGAGAATCATAGGTACTCAGAGCTGAGGGATCTTGAGATAACTGACTTCATACTCTGCCTAGTAAGAAAGTTTCTTGTCATTCATCCTTGGCAAGTGGTCAGCCAGAATGGATGAAAGTGCCTCTAAGGTAAAGGTGACATGGCCTTGGAAGGGGCGAGGCTGGGAGTCTAGGAAGTTGTTTTTCCCTATCTCAGACTTTAAGAGCAATCTCTACTAGCCTGGGATATAGCAGTTGCAGTTCTAAGCCTTCACAGAAGTCCTTATCAGCCATCCCCAAAGGTCTTCCCTTAGAGTGCTATTCCTTTGTACTACAATTTCATGATTTTCTTCCCGAGTTGCTGGGCAAATGTGTACTTTACTGTGAACAAAGGCATACAATGACTGTCCTTTACAGGATAGGGCGATGTGGCATCATGAGCACACTGGGGACCTTGTGAAAGTTTTGTAATTTAATAAAACGTTTGGGAAAGATACGGAGACAGACCTAATTAAAAATCACCTGCTTTGCAGTTTTGCCCTGGGTTAATTAATCTATAGCACATCTGAGCACCATGGACTCTAATTGGGAGTTAGAGGAAAGGTCTGGTTCTGTTAGAAATGTTATAGATTGAAAATTTGAAGTGCCTTGCCCTAGCTTAACATGTGTCTGTTCCCATGGCTATTGCCAAGGACAGGGACTCAGTAGTTACAGGGAGAATACCAGTTCAGAGTAGCTGAACCCCGGAATAGGCATTGTGGAAGCTGGCCTGAGAGGATCACCTCGACTTGGTCAGAGTCTGTGTGGGAGGGTGAGATGCATGGAGCATAGTGGGATGAGGTGTGGGGTCTTTCTAGGAAGAGTCTACTTTCTGTGGATGATCTTGAGACCAGCAGCCGTCTGCTACCTGGGGGCTCTCAGACCCTTGCTAAAGACTGTGTCCTGGGGCTGAAGCCAGCCAGCTCTCGGTGTGTCAAGGAAGGATACTGATTTAGCGAGTAATGGCCTGTTTTCAGACCTTTGTGGTCTCTGCACTCAACCATTTTCTCTTGTCTTCTCTGATCTCTGTCCTAGATCTTGCTGTGGTGGGCACTGCCTGGGTAAATGAAGAGACAGAGACGTCCCTTGATGTGGAGTGGGAGAACCCTCTGACTGAGGTGGACTATTACAAGCTTCGGTATGGTCCCTTAACAGGGCAGGAAGTAGCCGAGGTCACTGTGCCCAAGAGCCGTGATCCCAAGAGTAGATATGACATCACTGGTAAGAGTCTACATTGGGAGATTCTAGATGCTGGCTGCAGAAGCTATGGCAGTGTACACCGGGCCTAGACACAAGTCAGCTTCTTAGGCCTGCTGTCTCTGTGCCAGTGTAGTGTTTTAGGACACTACATTAACAGACTGCTTCTAAAGTGTCCTTCCTATCAGCAGAGTTTTTGAGGCCCTATGTATATTTTAGGATGTATTTGATGGTGTACTGATATTTCTTTTGGAGGAGTGTTACAGGGGAGTAAGATGAGGAGGGAGATTCTATCTATCTAACTGTCTTACATATATCTAAGTGTATGTATATGTATATATGTATAGATAGATGATAGATAGATGATTTGGTGAGTACCATGCTGAGAAGGGTTGTGCTAAGCAAAAGGTAGGGAATCCCTTCTAAGATGACCGAACTAGTGTTACTAAGACCTGGATCTCAGGAAATGGAATTCAGGGATGTACCAAGATTCATAATACTTGGTTTCTACACTTTTCAAGGCCCTCTTAGAAAGTGAGATGTGTGACACACAGACATAGACACAGGTTTCTGGAAGAAGCCCATCTAAGTGAAGTATCTCTAGGCTTATTAGCCTCCTGGTCCATCCTCTGGGTCCCCACTCTTCTGCCTACTCCCTCAATTCCTTTCTGAAGGAACAGCTTGCAGCTCTTCATGTTTGTGAAGAGGAGAATGAGTGTGTGGGCTTCATACAAGCAACTGTTTGTTTTCATTTTGCCAATGGAGTCTGAATAGTTGTGTCATGAGAAACAGCCACTCAAGTTGTTTCCACAGGGAGATAACTTAGGCCAGATTTCCCCCTTTTCTTCTATTATAAGAAAAATTTTGAGAGAATCTGGTTGTTAGGAGCTGGAAAACATTTGGACTATAAATAAAATTGGGAAGTAAGTACTCAATAGCTGACAAAGAACAGCAGTCCCAAGGACTTTATGCTGTCTATTCCCTACCCCTTCACATTCTATTAGGTTTGGGGGGGGTCAGCATAAATGTTACCTTCACAAGAGAACCCACATAGAAGCTGTGTGGGAGTGGGTTCTGGAGCCTGTCTTCACACCCATGTTGGCTGCTTTTTTTTCTAGGTCTGAAGCCTGGAACGGAATATAAAATCACAGTTGTCCCCATAAGAGGTGATCTGGAGGGGAAGCCGATTCTCCTGAATGGCAGAACGGGTATGGATATTAGATTTCATCATCTTCCCATTCTTAGATTTTTCTTGTCTCTGGGTGACAATTCCAGGATTTCCATGGAGAGATGCTCTGGCTTTCTTGATGGGCATCTCTACACCGAGGAACAGAAGAACAGAAGCAAATTGCTCTCTGTTCACTTTTTTTCTTGCCATAGGACACTCTTCTTGGGATCTTGGAGTCAAGGGGAGATACTATTCCTGACACATGTCTTGATTTCAATTGTTTTAATCTCTGAATTATTGTCTTAAGACATTTAATGGGTGTGCAAAACTGCCTTCCCCAAGGCGAAATGGTTTAGACTATTTTTCATGCTGCATTTATAGATTTTCCTAATGTCCACATTCAAGCAGTCTGCTTTCAAATGAGAAATAACGGTTAAAACCCTCACATGGGAATCATGGTATAGTTGGCATTTCTCTATTGAGAACATTTGTAAGATGTTATGCAGCAGCAATTTGTCATTTATCAGCTGGAGTGGAACTTGAAAACATTGTAGGCTTAAGTCCATATTGAACAGTGAGCTGTCTTCAGTAATTGTGCAGATTGGGCTCTGGTAGAGACTGATGTTGGGAGCCTGCAAAGAAGGAATCTTTACATTTTGAGTTTCCCTTAAAAAGTGTCTTAGTGATTTCCAGTTCAGTCTTAGAACTGGTGCGGTGGTATAGTAATGAGGATGAGACAGTGTGAGGGTTGAATTAACTACTCCTGCTTCCTATGAGATGGTTGGAGAAGAGTTAGAGAGTTGGGAAATTATATAGGAAGGAATGTAATTTAATTTATGATTTGGACAAGACAGAATGGCTGTGTCTCTACCCGGAACACCCAGGAAGAGTGGTGAAACTCAGCTCCCATTCTTTTGACCAGGGGGGGGGTAGGGGAGAGTGGGTGGGTAGGGGGAGCTTGCTTACCCTTAATGAATGAAAGGAAGCCCTGATACCTCCATCTTTTCATGTGTTTGTTATTCTAAACCCCTGGGAAGTCAATTGTGAAACTTCCCTTCCTAATGTTACCAGGGTGGGAGTGGGGCATTGCCACAGTGGAGGTAAAGTCCAAAGCAGGATCAAGAGGGAAGAACCACTGTCACTGGCCTACAAGTCAACTAATCTTGGTAGCAAGACATCTACTTCTTGACTAAAGCCTTTTATAATCACATTAAATGTCACAGCCTTTTGAGTTCTTACAGCAATTAAATGCATGTGCCAATGAATTGGTAGTTAACCTTTCAACTATATTATCCCAACTAGACTATTAGCATCGGAGAAGTATTTTTTATTGTCAATTATATTCTAAAATCAGGATGAGATGCTTTATTGGGTTGTAAATAAATCTATGGTGTGCTCTAATAAAACAAAAAGGGGAAAGATACTATGGTTTCAGAGGTCAGGAAATAATCTCAGACCTGGTCGAGACAATTGGTTAATTTAGGAGACAGATTTGTGTTCTCCAAATGTTTTAGATCTCCCAATATGAAAAAGAGTACAAGAATTTAAGATCAGCATATACATATGTAGGGAGGGGACACTTTAGTTCAGTTATTTTCCATTTAACAAGTCAACCAGTGGAACTTGTTAAACCAAAACTCGTAAAATTGAAGGGTCTCCAAATAAGAGTTTATTGAGCTGTTACAGCTGCTTCACAGGAACAAAACAAAACAAAATCCTGACTAAGTTCTTGGACACCGTTCCTTTGACTATTAGCAACAAGGTTAAATAGCAATTGAAAATCTGTGAGTGGGATGGAGAGCCAAGAATATATTTATAAAATTCTGGGAAGGAAAGTGCGTATGCTTAACACCACGTCTGCACTGACAATAGGCAAGAGAGATTGGATTATCATTAGCAGCAGGAGATGTAACTCCAATTTGACAGCTATGCCACTTGAGTTCTCCCAAGGACCTCTGTTCTGCCAGTCAGGACCTTGAATTATGCTTCAGAAAAGAATTCGAGGACAAAGCAATGAAGCAAAATTAGGGTTTATTAAGGAGAGGGTTGACCATGCTCAAGGGATAGAGATAGGTTTCTCAAGGGACAGAGAATAACAGGTATTTAACAACACCAACAAAGGATTTTGAGATCAGATTGGTCAAAGGGCAAGATCTGTATCTAAATTTAAAAATCTAAAATTAAAAGAGAGAATTAAAGTGTTCTTATATGCTTATTTTTAATCCAAGAATTGTTTTATTTGCCAATGAGATAATAAGGTGGTTTATGAATGAGCAAAGGGAGTACTGACAAGAAAAGTTTAGGTCAAAAAAGTCAAAGAGATTCTTACTATCCCTAGATCAAAACAAAACAAAACAAACAAAAACCCAAGACGTCTTTATCAAGACTTCTGTTTGACTGTAAACTCTGTTCACAATATTTTTGAGTTTTCTTCCCCCCCCCCACAGAAAAGTACAGGCTTACAGATAAATCCTGATGTGATGGAACCCAAAGGCAACTAACATTTTGTTCTGAAACATGGTTAGTTGTTTTAAGTGTTCTTTTTTTTTTTTTTATCTCTCAGGAAAAGTGATGTTGTTTTTATGCAGTCTTTACAATGTGGTGATGGAAACTTTCCCTTCCCACACCCCCTTTAATTTTTCCTGTCTTCCTATGCTGCTTCAGAGTTACGCAGAGTGGAGAATATTTGTTCTGGCTGAGTTGGTTTTGATACTTTTAAAAGCTTACAAATAGCAGAGGTGGTGGCCCTGGGTAGTGACTAGATTTAAGTCAAGGTTTCTATGTATCATTGTGGAAGGCGGAAAGGCCTCCTGCTTAGTTTCACCCAAAATTACTAACTGATTCACTTTCTTTACCATGTTCTTCCCTCTTCCTCTTCAAACTAATGTCATGAAAAAGATAAGGCTGACAGAGGTCAATGAGGACCTCAATGTCCAGCAAGTGGGAAGTAGCTGAAGGACACTGGGGCCAGGTTGGAGAGATCCTGGTTTGTAAATGAGGCTACAGCTGTTACTCATCTAGGATTTGGCCCACCACTGCAGCTACTGGAAGGTTTTGCTGTGTGGAAAAATTGGTTTAATGATCCCCACATCCCCTCTTGGCAGACAGGGAGGTTTTGCGGCACTGGCTTCATGCAATGTGGCATTTTGTGAGTGTGTGGGGTCCATCCATGAGGTCTACCTCTCATTCTTGGATGTCAGCCTCTGATTGCTATCCTTGGTCCATCCTGTGAATCATTAGGGATCATAGCTTTGTGAGGATCCCCTTCAAGTTTATATTAAAGAGTTGAGAGGAAGGGGAAAGGAAGGGGGAAGCAATCACTGAGTTATATGCTGGTCCTATCTCTAGCTGGACTTCTGTGGTTAAACTTATAGAGCTAAAACTGTTCTAGATATAGAACTAGACTGATTTTTCTTTCCTGGTATTTACAAAAAAGATGTGTTTGTTTATTTGTCTATTTTTTTAAATCTATATAGGCTTTTGCTCATTTGTTACCTAAACCAGGTCTGGATTCTTATCCCAAAGAAAAAACAATGTTAGGATGATGAGTACTATGGGGAAAGAAATATTTTATTCAGTGAATGGAGAAGGAAGAAATTGAAGCATTTCCTGGCAAATCACCCTGGAGTCTAGGGAGTTGAGGAGTAACAGACATAGGATAAGAACAATGTGGGAGAGAGACCCCCTAAAGAACAGGAGGGGTGCTACTCTCTTTGACCAAGCAGAGCTCTTTCAGAAACTCTGTTCCTCCTCTTTTTGTAGTCTGTTGTGTCCATGTGGCATCTGGTAAATTTTTTAAACCTTAGAGGAGGAAGAGAGTCTTAGCAAGGTCTAGGTCAAGTTATAATTCTGCAGTATAAATTTGAATCAAATGGTCAACATCCCTACATGCAATGCGGAGTAGAATCTGACCAAAGGGTAAAGCAGCAGAGGACAGACACAGCATGAAGACAAAGGTGGCAAGCCTTCCCATTCCACTTTAATCATCCATCAGACACATGTAAATAAGATCAGTTGAGTTGGTGTTCCTAGCAAAGTGTTCTTCAAGTCCTCGAAAAGCACCGTTTGCAACTGTTAGCATTATAACTACACACTGGATGTTTTCTAAAGCAAAGCTAGTGAAACAGTATATTTAGCTTGCTTGTGTGACCTATAAAATTAGTGATTTTTAAGTGAAGGGCAGAAGAGTCTAGAGGGCTTGTTTAGGGTTTTTCTTGGCAGCTACTTTATCTATTCAGTGTCCTGAGGCTAAAATGAGCTCCAGGGCTGTCCATGTTGGATCTCTCAGCACACATAGACAGTTCTCATCCTACCAACCCACTGCAGCTCACTGCACTGACCTGTGCAGGGAGCCCCAGAAGCCATGGGCTGAATATTGACTGGGACAAGGTGAAGAAGCGAGAGGCTCTGCTAGGATCCTGGATTTTTATAGATGTGGGTGGGTCACTTTGAAGAGGGTGAGGGTCAGGGACTTTAGGAACGGGACACTTTTGTCTCTATGTCCTTACCCTTCCACTCACATCTCATCACTATTGCCCCAGACAGACCTATGGCCTCGGTAGGCTGTCACCATCCCTTCCTAGAAAACACAGAATTATTTTGGATACAGAAAGGGGAAGGGGCAGGGAGGGAATTCTCTCTGTTGTGCATGCTTTCTTCTGAACAACCTTAGAGCCTCCTGAAGTTGGGGTTGGGATTCTGTAGGTTTCTGCATCCAGATTTCATCCTCTCTCATTTTACGGGGCTCTCTTTGCCAGTGAGATAGATACATCTCACACTCCAACAGCCCAGGGCCATTTTCTTTCTTTAGTTTTCTCCCTAAATTCTAATCTACTACTGCTATATTATTTCAGGTTACAATAGCCTTTAAGAGCATATTTTATTTTGCCTACAATTTGTTATTAGTGCTTATTCCATATAGACTGATGAGATATTAATCAGATTGGATTGGGTCCACCAAGATGACCCCATTATAACTTTATTATCTCTGAAAAGATTATTTCAAAACAATAAGGTTCCAAACTGAGTTACAAGGTGTAACACTTTGGCATGTTGTATTGGAGCAGGAGAACTAGACACAATTTAACCCAAGCCACCATGGATCCTCAGCTGCATGTAGGCATTCAAAGATTGTTAATGGAGTGACAGCCACTAATATTTACTACTATTGTTCTTAGACAAGTTATATAACCTATTTATACCTAGCATATACTTACTGTTCTAAGAGTGGAAGACTATTTGTTTTTTGTTTTTTTGTTTTGTTTTGTTTTTTGTTTTTAAACCAGTGAGGCACCTCTTGTTTTACCATGAGATTTGATAACTAATGTATGACAAGCACATGACCCCTGTGTGTGCTTAGTAAGTGGCAGTTGACTTACTAAATGAAATATGAGCTGCCTCTGGTAATGGAACACATTTCATTTTTTTATGCAAATAAAACACTGCCCTTATGTTTGATAAAGGTGCACTATAGCTGAGGTTGAAGAATGGGACTGTATGAGGTTATAACTTCTCTCTGAAAAATTCTTTCCTAAGAGTAGATTTGGGTGAAAGGAAAGGACTTTAGCTGCCTTAGACTAAAAATATCTTCTGTGGCTTTTTAGCTAAGAATATGTAGATCCATATGCAGAGGACATTTGGGTATTGATATCTTTGTCAGTAGCCTTGATGGTTGTGTATAGATGACTTACTTATAATATTCTCCAGTGGCAGAAAGCAGGGCAGAAAGATGAGCATATTGGACGAAAGAGTAAGTTATGAATGGAACTCAGAAGGTCAGAATAGTAAGTGAAAATGTTGGGTCAGGGCATTATTACACATGCATAGAACGGAGATGGGGATGATGGAGTTTAACATGGAAGCCCTCATTCTTTGATGTGTATCAGAATCACTTAAAGGTTTTATAGTATTCACTAATACTAATTCACTAATTACTATGTATTTTTGAGATAAGGTTTTGGTCTGTGTTTTAGTCTGATGTTGAATTTCATATATAGCTCAGGTTTACCTTGAACTCATGATTCTTCTGCTTTAGTCTCTCAAGTGCTGGGATTACAGGCATGTACCACCATGATCGGGGCTCTGTGTATATAGGGGTACTTACTTGTCTCTAATCCCAGCATTCAGAAGGCTGAGGTAGAGGATGTTAGATGTCCACCTGTCACAGTTTAAGAAGACACCACCTTGTATTGTGGAGACCACTGACCTAAAGTGATGGTGGATTTTTATCAGGAGAGTGGTTTCTCTAAGTTTTCTTTCTCATATATTTTTATGAAGAAATTGATGGACCAACCAATGTGGTCACTAATCAGGTGACAGAAGACACAGCATCTGTTTCCTGGGATCCAGTGAGGGCTGACATAGACAAGTATGTGGTGCGCTACATCTCCCCTGATGGGGAGACCAAGGAGAAGGCGGTACCCAAGGACCAGCGCAGCACTGTTCTAACGGGCCTGAAGCCAGGAGAAGCATACAAAGTCTTTGTGTGGGCTGAGAGGGGCAATCAGGGCAGCAAGAAAGCAGACACCAAGGCCCTTACAGGTAATGGGAAATGGGAGTTGGGGAGGCTTCTTCTGGGTAAGGAGGAGGTGGGTTGTGGGATATTTACAAAAGCGATTTTAAAAAGACTTTTTTTTTTTTTTTTTACAGTATATATTGACTATATTTCTTTCTGTCTCCTAATTCCTCTCAGATCTTCTGTCTCACCTCCCTACTCATGCAACTTTATGTTTTTTCCCTTTCTCAAAAGAGACCCCAAGAAAAAATGAAACAAAATAAAACCCCAAAACACTAAAAATCAAAACAAACTAAACAAACACCCCCCTCCCCTGCAACCATAACAAAAGTTCATGAAAAATATGAAATTTATTTTGTGTTGGCTGTCTACTCTTGGGCATAGGGCCTGCTTGGAACATGATTGATATACACAGTGATCCTCCATTGGAGAAAATGGATTTCTCTTTCCCAGTGTGGTTCAACTGTAGATAGATTCTTGGCTAGGGGTGGGACTCTGTGTTCACTTCCTCTGCTCAATGCTGAGAGTTTTGTCCCAAAACAAATTTCAATGTCATATTTATGATTTTTTTCATTTTAACTTCAGACTTAGAAATGAGACTAATAGAAATAGTCATATTTGTTTGGGATGGAATTTCACATACATCTCTCATGGAGTAGGGTAAAACATAATATTTATTTATTTATATTTTTTCTTTCCTCCAATTCCCTCCCCCAGTCCCTCCTCTATCCACCCCTCTTCTCTTTCTGTTCAGAAAGAGGCAGACCTTCCATGATATGTCAACAAAGCGTGACATATCAAGTTGCAAGCAGAGCTAAGCTCCTGTCCTTGTATTAAGGGTGGGCAAGACAAGCCAGTATGAGGAATAGGATCTTAAGAGCCAGCCAAAGTGTTAGGGGCAGCCCCTGCTCCCAATGTTAGGAGTCCCACAAGTAGACAAAGCTACACAACTGTTACATATATGTAGAGGGCCTAGTTTGGGCCCAGGCAAGCTCTCTGATTGTTGGTTCAGACTGAATTTCTATAAGACAGGTTAGTTGATTCTGAGGGTTTTCTGATGATGTCCTTGACCCCTTGGCTCCTATTTTCACTTTTTAATTAAAAGCTAGAAACATTGGGCCATCTATGAATGTGAATGCTTAGCTTGGCTTGCAGTAGCAAAGAGGCACATAGGAGATCTCTTTCAGACCATGGTTTGCATTCTTGATCGATATTTGCCAAACACACCGATTCTTCCTTTAAATGTTAAGAAACACAAGGATCTCCAAACTGCAACCGCTTGTTCTGCTCAGCTCAGACCTTCAGGTGTTCTGAGATGTACTGGGACATACAATGGCCATTTTTTTTTTTTTTTTTTTTTTGTGTTTAAACACTCCCTTGGTGACTCCCGAATTCATAACAGCCTAATTGGTATCCACCTACTCTTCCAAAACACTTAATAGGAAGGCAGAGGGAAAGGATTCACTGACTGGACAGTCACTGAATTGGGAGAAAAAACACAGTAATTAGGAACATGGTTTCAGATTCTTGGCTGTTCAGATTTTAATGTCAGTGCTGCCATTTACTAGTTGAGTGGCAGCAGGTCAATTTCTAGTTCACACAGTGGCTATGTCATTGAGTTATGAGGAGGGTTACATTGAGTGTCTTTGTGAAGCTTACTATTGCTGTGATGAAACATGATGACCAAAAGCAATTTGGGGAGGAAAAGATTTATTCAGCTTATCTGTCCATGTCACAGCTTGTCATCAAAGAAAGTCAGTACAGGAACTCAAGCAGGGCAGGAACTTTGAGTCAGGAACTGATACAGAGGCCACAGAGAACTGCTGCTTACTGGCTTGCTCTCATGGCCTGCTCAACTTGCTTTCTTATAGAATCTAGGATCACCAACCCACAATGGGCTGGCTCCTCCTCCATTCATCACTGATTTTAAAAAATGCCCTACTAGCTTGCCTACAGCTCAGTATTATGGAAGCATTTGCATAACTGAGGTTCCCCCTTTCAGATGGCTTTCACCTGTGTTAAGATGACATAAAACTATCAATGAGTTAAGTTCATATAAAGCAACCAGCACACAAGAGTCCTAATTTGCTTTCTATTGCTGTGATAAAACACTGCCCCAAACCAATTTGAGGAGGAGAGGGTTTGAGATGACCCCTGAAGAGAGCCTGGAAGGACAGGTGGGAGCTGTCAGAGGACTAGCATGTGTAAAGGTCTCAAGTTAGGTGATCTCCAATGCCCTTTATGGTAGACATGTCTGTGACATGGTATAATAGCAAAGGATGAGGCTGGGACATTGAAGCCAGCTCAGTGTCCTAGGAGTTAAAGCCTTTATCCTTCCATGACAGATGCCAGTGGTCCCATCTCTGTGCTTTTCAAGGCCAGTTGTCTCACAGGACTGCCAGGCCTGGCAAGCTGCAATGTGCAGGCTGAAATGCTCTTTCCTTCTGGGAATACTTGCTGAGGATCTGGCTTTTAGAGCAGGGTAATAAAGGGATTGCTGTTTAGCCATGTACTGTATTGTTTGGAGTTTTGACTCTAAGGCCTTACATTTGAGGAGGAAGTAATATCCTATACCTGAGATGCCATTATTAAAAGCAAGCCATATGAGCATTTACCACACCACACTTCATCTATGAGGAAGGTTGGCTCCTTCCTTCCCTCTAGAGGTGCCGAGACAGAAACTAAAATCTAACAGTTTCTCCTAAGTGAGGAACCAGGAAAACCAGAGCCAAGGCTTTTACCCAGTTTTGTCACATCGACACTCAGGCAGATCCTGCTAGGGTCCTTTTCATAGTCCACACCTCAGTGCCATTGGTTTAAAGCCCAACCACAGTCCCTGGCCACAGACACAATGTTTTATGTAGAAAACGCTGATATCTGCCGTTTCTAGAACGTTTTTCTTCCCAGAGAACATATCAGAGCAGGTGGAGAAGGTTATTGAAATATACTTGCTTTTGGGTACAAGGGGTTAGGGAACTGCAGGAGAGCGCTATGTAATATATAGAAGAGGAAGACTTTGTATGAAAAAGCCATTTCTTTAAAATGCAAAGCATTGATCTCTATGTATTGGCATGGTCTGAAGACCCTTCCATTTACGCTAGTGGTTTGTTCTGACCACTTGTCCACTCAAAGCCTTAAGTTCTCTCAATCACTGATATAGCTGGCTCAAATTAATTGACATCATTATTTTGGCGATGCCTTTGGCCTTTTAGAAACTAGAGAGTAATAAAGCCTCTCTTGTTTTGTATCTTCCTTAAAGAAATCGACAGCCCAGAAAACCTGGTGACTGACCAAGTGACAGAGAACACTCTCTCTGTCTCATGGGACCCAGTGGAGGCTGACATCGACAGGTATGTGGTGAGCTACACTTCCGCCAATGGTGAGACAAAGCAGGTTCCAGTGAGGAAGGATGAGAGGAGCACAGTCCTGACTGGCCTGAGTCCAGGTGTGGAGTACAAAGTTTACGTGTGGGCTGAGAAAGGTGATCGAGAGAGCAAGAAGGCCAACACCAAGGCTCCCACAGGTGAGCAGAGAGAGATGGGCAGCTGGAACAAATGTGAACTTAAGGATTTGAGTGTGTGTGGTACCACAGGTTGGGGGGTCTGAGAGGAGAAACTACAACTGGAATGTTAAGATATGTGACACTGGGGATGGGGGTGGGGTGGGGGTGGAGAGAGATCTCAGACAGTAGAGTGATTGCTTCACAACCCAAGTGCATTCTGTGTGAAAAGCTGGTTGTGGTAGCACCCACTTGTAATTCCAGCACTGGGAGGGGGGGCAGGCAGGTGGATCCCAGGGGCTCACAGGCCAGCCAGCCGTGCCCAGGCAGCAAGCCTCAGGTGTAGTGGGATAAGTACAGCTGCATATCAGTGATGCTTTTAGCCAACTTGGTGGATATGTGTAGAGTGTCTGGTTATGGGAATATTTGTGACAATTCTTTCAGAGTTCTCACCAGTGAAGCAGCCCTTGATAAAATGATAAATTAGGTACTCTGACAGTGTGGCAGGTGTTTAATTGGCTGTCTTGATGTGCCATATGTTACCATGAAGATACTGTTCCTTCTACATTTTGGGGGAGCTGAAAGCCAAGGAGCGATGCTAAGTGTATAGCTAGCCTGACTTTGAAGTCGAGACTCAGAAACTGCACTCCCTCTTGACTCCCAGCAGAGACTTGGGTGTGGTAACCCATCGCCTGCCGAATGTTCTGGGTGGCAAAAAGCAGGATAATAGGGTGTGACTTCTACGGCTATGGCTTAAACTTTCCAACATTTTCCTTTCAGACATTGACAGTCCCAAAAACTTGGTGACTGACCAGGTAACAGAGAACACTCTCAGTGTCTCCTGGGACCCTGTTCAGGCCAACATTGACAGGTACATAGTGAGCTACACCTCTGCTGATGGAGAGACCAGGGAGGTGCCAGTGTCTAAAGAGAAGAGCAGCACTGTCCTGACAGGCCTGAGGCCAGGCATGGAGTACAAGGTCCATGTATGGGCTCAGAAGGGGACCCAGGACAGCAGGAAGGCCAACACCAAGGCCCCAACAGGTGATAGAGCACACATTATCTCTTCGGCATTGCTAAGCTTATGACATGTTTAGGTTGATTTTTTTTCTCTGGCCTGATGACTTTGTTGATCAGAGGTGATACTGTTCCCTAGACTTTGTATGAAAGTCCCCTTCTCTCAGAATGTGTGCCTCATATTGTATTGTCCTAACTGTGGTCTTTAAAGACAGATGTTCACTGCTCAGGACCTCCCCTCTTCTTTTGCCTGTCTACCTTATTTGTTGTTAAGGCTAAACATTTCACTTCTGCAACAAGCAAATATGAAGAAAGCACAGATAACTGTCATGTCGACAGAGCCAGACTTGTTGGTTGTGAGCCACAAACAACTTTCTCTTTTTAAAAATTCCTTCTCTTTTTAAAGCCTTCCAATGGAGTTTGTTCCTGTTTCTGCCCCTTGGATGAATGTTTTAGGCAGAAATAATTGCAGTGTTTTGTTATCTAAAAATAAGCTAGTGTCTAGTCCCCCCAGTGTTGATTTTTTTAGTAATGAAAATGTCCATTTCCATATAAGAGTCCATCCTTCATTTGCAGTTAGCTGTTTGCATGCTAACTACCTGCCATGGGAAGGGGCAGTGCTCAGCTTCTATGTTGTTTTCCTCCTTGTACTTAAGTCCTGTTCTCCTAGCTGGCTAAGTACATTTTTTTCCCCCATCCTAACATGTTACCTCTCCTTCCTCCTAACCCTGCAGCACACTTCCTCTAATAGTTGGTTGACCAAGATTGGTTAGCCGAGGATCCTAAAACTGCCCTGATGGCATCCTCTCACACCTGCAGGTGGTCCTCCAGAGCAGTTCTTGACACAACCCTAGGCATACTCCACTTTGCTCAATTGACATCTAGTCCATGGGAACCACACATGTGTCCTATGTCCATTCAAATAACATATAGTCTGTGTAAAACACTGAAGCCCCTCTTGCTCTGTGTGAGAGTAGCCAGCCATTTTCTCATGATGAGGTATTATAGCTACATGTCATATATGAGTCTACTGCTCCCCAATGCTTTAGAAAGTGTTTTCAATTTCATCACCATTTGAGCAGGACACACCTTTGTTTCAGGCGCTCTCTCTCTCTCTCTCTCTCTCTCTCTCTCTCTCTCTCTCTCTCTCTCTCTCTCTCTCTCTCTGTGTGTGTGTGTGTGTGTTTAGCACACCCCTGTATCTCCCTCTTCTGTACTGAGTTGTGGCAGTCAGAATGTCTTAGGCATTGCTAATCACCCTTGCTGAGATCTTTTGCTCCATAGCAAGTGCATTTATTAAGCTCTACCAGGGACCCTGGTGAAACAGATTAAAGTTCAGACCTCACCCAAGGTACACACAGCCTTTTCAAATAATTCTGCTCTCTAAGTCTCCAACTTCCTTAATAGTCTGGACATGGTTGGTTATTCAACGATCATAAAACTGTTGATCCTGCCTATTTGTGGGAAGTAGGAATTTAGATACCAATTTTCTTGTGGTCATAGCCTAAAATAACATATGAAGTAGAATCTTTGTGCAAATGGCCTTAGGAAAATGGACTTTGCTATGAACTATTTGGAAGGAAATATTACTAGTTTATTGATAAAATATATTTTTGATTACCTTCTGTTATGTAGTATGGAGGAAGATAATCTCTAGAATTTATTAAGTATAAGTGAATTAATTTCACCATTAGTAATGATAGTTGAAGGTCTTGGATATCTACTCAGTGCTAAAGATAGTCATAACCTGTTATTAACTCATGTGATGCAACACAATGATGTAAAAATCTACAAAATATAAATTAATATCTCCCATTTCCTGTTTTTGTTTCCTCTGAGGAAGAAGTTGAGGGACAAGGGCTGGAATACCCTGTATTACATGCTGAATCTTAGAATGAATATACTGAGGTCCCAGAACTGTAAACATTGTTTTTATTTTAGTTGACAGAGCTAACTGCACCCCTCATACCTAAAACATTCCATTTTACAAATATAGAATACAGTGAAGCAACTTGCCCAAGTAATAATACAAATAATTTATGACAGTAGATACACATGTTGCAGATTAGTTCCCGAAAGAACCTGAAGTCTACACAACAATCTGTATATACTTTTAGAGGACAGGCAGCAGGACTTAAAGACAAGCAGCTGAGTTGCCCAAGGCTGGCTACCAACAGCTGACTGATGGCAGAGCTGGGGTGAAATTCTCATTCTGCTGACTGGAACCCAAGGTGCTTCCCACCCCTCAGCTCTGCCCTTTGGATGCAGTACTTATTCTACTGTCCTGTGCTGTCTTTGAGGCTCTGAGTTCAGCTGTGGAGACAAGGTCTCTGTCCATGAAGCACTGAAAATGCACATAAGATACAGAGAAACCTTAAGAACTGGAAGCTCCCCCAGCCCAGGCAAAATGCTCTCATTCTTTGTTGCCTGGCACTAATATTTGCTGACCAGATCTTTTCCTTTTAGATATCGATGGCCCCAAAAACCTGGTGACTGACCAGGTGACAGAGACCACTCTCAGTGTCTCCTGGGACCCAGTGGAGGCTGACATCGATAGGTACATGGTACGCTACACTTCTGCTGATGGAGAGACCAGGGAGGTTCCTGTGTCAAAGGAGAAGAGCAGAACTGTCCTGACAGGCCTGAGGCCAGGTGTGGAGTACAAGGTTGATGTGTGGGCCAAGAAGGGGGCCCAGGACAGCAGGAAGGCCAACACCAAGGCCCCCACAGGTATGAATATCATAGTTTGAGGATGTGACAAGTTTCATGGTAAGCATTAGAGGTGGGAGAGGGGGCACTTGCTTTTCCTTCTGTGGCCTTGGAAGAAGCAAGTGATTGTAGAAGACCAGAGTGGTAGGCTTTTGCCATACCACCCATGCCATCCCTACATACCTTTACACTTTATCTAGAAGTATGGACCTCACACTTTGGTCTTATGAAGATTAATGATTGCTCATATTTTTACACTGTTTTTCTAATTGTGTATTTCTCTCATTGTCAATCACTGAATTATTTCACCTTGAAGAGTAAATGACATGAAGAAAGCATATGTTTTAGGATCTGGGAGCCAAGGGCTTTAGGGAAATAGCTTTTGCTGGGATTTTGTTGGAACAGGAGGATTTATTGTTCTGTTAGTGAGTAGAGTTTTGAGTACTGTGTGTTCCATTTTGACAGTCCTGGAGTTTCAGCCATATATAACCACAGTGGATAATTTTAAGGCTTTCCCATTCTTTCATTTGCAGGGAATAGCCTTATTAAGATATGTTTACATAAAACATTAAGTCTTTAGAGTATGCAGCTCAGCATTTAGTATTACATAGTCACACAGTTGCCCAACTATTAAACTGTATGTTTAGGAAACTTTTATCTCAATAAGAAATGTGATATACATTACCAATTATTAGCTATCTTCATTCCCTCCCCATAGGTAGCAACTGTTATCTACTTATCCTAGATTTCTCTGTTCTGGACAGTTCTAACACATGGATTAATACAGTATGTGGCATTGTGTGGTTTACTTCTTTCATATAACATAGTTTTCAGGTTCATCTGTATTATAACATGTACTGACACTTATTTTTATTAAAATTAATATTTCCTTTTCTGGACACAAACATTTATTTGCCAGTTTGTCTTAGTAGCTATTTAGTTTGTTTCCATGTTTTGATTATCATGGATAATGATACTGGACATTCATTTCTTTTAGGTAGATGTATTAGAAAAGAATCATTAATTCTATATATTTAATTTTTGAGTTCTTGCTAAACTGATCTCCAAAGTGGCTGTGCCTTTTACATTCCCGCAAGCAAAACTAAGAGTTATTTTCTTCATTTACTTGGTCCCAAGAAGAATTTGTTGTGCAGGTGGAGCAACAATCCTTGTTTTCATGCACATTTGAGAATCCTCAGTCTAGTGGAGTACATTGTTTCTGGGTGCTAGGACTACAGACTAGAGATGCCACACTCAGTTTACTAGTGGTTATTGATCAAGCTTTTCCTTTTAGATATTGACAGCCCTAAAAACCTGGTGACTGAGCAGGTGACAGAGAACACTGCCACTGTGTCCTGGGACCCAGTAGAGGCTGACATTGACAGGTATGTGGTGCGCTACACCTCTGCTGATGGAGAAACCAGGGAAGTCCTTGTTGGGAAGGAGGAGAGGAGCACTGTCCTGACCGGCATGAGACCAGGTGTGGAGTATCAGGTGGACGTGTGGGCCCAGAAAGGGACACGGGAGAGCAGGAAGACCAGCACCAAAGCCCCCACAGGTAATGGACATCGTTCCTTGAGAATTTAACTGTTGTCATCCTATGCAAATGGGAGGTCACATTTGGATTTCTTTCACTGCTATTGGCCCAAATTAATGATTTGGACAGAATCAGGATGGCAGAACATTGTCATAGAGCTTTCAGCATTTTTCTGTGCCTTTGCCATATTATCTCTCTCTCTCTCTCTTTTGAAATTATAAAATATATTTAATTAACCAATAAACATTACTTCTTTTTTATTATCATCATTTTTTATTAGTTAAATTTTAAAATTTATTTTACATCCCAACCTCCACCCCAACTACCACCTTCTCTCTGCACTTCCCCCACCCACTTCTCTTATGTGTCTGTTCAGAAAGGGGCAGGCTTCCCATGGTTGTCAATAAAGCATCGCACCTCAGGTTGAGGTAGGACTAAGCTCTTCCCCTTGTATTAAGGCTGGACAAGACAACCCAGATGAGGAATAGGTTCCCAAAAGCCAGCTCAAGCATCAGGGACAGGCCCTGATCCCACTGCTAGGAGTCCCACAAACAGACCAAGCTACATAACTGTCAGACCTATGTAGAAGGCCTAGGTCAGTTTTTTGCAGGTTCCCTAGCTGTTTGTTCAGAGTCTGTGAGCTCCCATGAGCCCAGGAAAGTTGTTTCTGTGGGTTCCCTTGTGGTGACTTTCAATCTTCTGGCTTGTACAATTCTTCTTCTATCTATTCAACAGGATTCCTGGAGCTCAACCCAGTGCTTCATTGTGGATCTCTGCATTTATTTCCATCAGTTACTGGATGAAAACTCTCTGATGACAATTAGGGTAGTCATCAATCTGATTACAGGAGATGGCCAGATAAGGCACCCTCTACACTATTGCTAGAAGTCTTAGCTTAGGTCATCCTTATGGATTTCTGGGAGTTTCCCTGGTACCAGATTTCTCCATGACCTCCAAATCCCACCCCATCAAGATAGCTCATATTATTCTCCCCCTCCATCCTGCCCCCAACCCATCTACTCAATCCCTCATGATTCCATCAACCCCAATCCCAGTTTACCTGGAAGATCTCTTCTATTTCCCTTTCTCAGGGAAATCCATGTGTCCCTTTATGTGCCCTCCTTGTTACCTAGTCTCTCTGGCTCTATGGATTGCGTCATGGTTAACCTTTATAGCTAATACCCACTTAGAGTGAGTACATACCATGTTTGTCTTTCTGGGTCTGAGTTACCTCACTCAGGATGATGTTTTTCTTAGTTCCATCCATTTGCCTGCAAATTTCATAATGTCATTGTTTTGTACAGTTGAGCAATTCTACAATGTGTAAGTGTATCACATATTCTTTATCTGTTCTTCCAGTTAAGGGGAATCTAGGTTGTTTTGTAAATTATGAATAATGCTACTATGAACATAGTTGAGCAAGAGTCCTTGTGGTATGATTGAGCATCCTTTGTGTTTGTGTCCAAGAGTGGTATAGCTGGGTCTTGAGGTAGATTGAGTCCCAGTTTTCTGTGAAACTGCCATATCTATTTTCAAAGTGGCTATATAAGTTTCACTCCCACCAGCAGTAGAGGAGTGTCTCCCTTATGCTACATCCTCTCCAACATAAGCTGTCATTAATGCTTTTGATCTTAGCTATTCTGGCAGGTGTAAGATGGTATATCAGAGTATTTTTGATTTGCATTTCCCTGATGGCTAATGATGTTGAACAATTCTTTAAGTGTATCTCTGCCATTTGAGATTCTTCTGTTGAGAATTCTGTTTAGATTTGTACCCCATGCTTTTTAAATTGGATTCTTTGGTATTTTGATGTCTAGGTTTTTAAAAGATCTTTATATATTTTGGGGATCAGCCCCTTGTCAGATGTGGGGTTGGTGAAGATCTTTTCTTATTCTGTAGGCTGCCCTTTTGTCCTATTAACAGAGTCCCTTGCCTTACAGAAGCTTTTCAGTTTTATGATGTCCCATTTATTAATTGTTGATCTCAGTGTGTTCACTACTGGTGTTCTATTTAGGAAGTTGTTTCCTGTGCCAATGTGTTCAAGGCTACTTCTCACTTTTTCTTCTATCATATTCAGTGTAACTGGATTTATGTTGAGGTCTTTGATCCATTTGGACTTGAGTTTTATGCAGGTTGATAGATATGGATTTATTTGCATTCTTCTACATGCCGACATCTAGTTATGCCGGCAACATTTATTGAAGATGGTTTCTTTTTTCCATTGTATAAATTTGACTTCATTGCCAAAAATCAGGTGTTCATAGGCACATATTATCTCTTAATGAGGAAGGACCTCATGTGAAGACTTACACTTTAGCTTCAGAGATATTGGTGGTGAGCTGTGGATATAGCTCAGTAATATGGTTCTGCATAGCATGAACAAGGTTCCTGGATTTGATCCCCTGCATGAAAGTAAAAGGACTAATGTTGGTGGGTGACTTTTCCTCAGGGCTTTTCCAACTGTGTTTTCTCTATGTGCTCAATTCCAAACATTTCTCTTAATGAAGTCGATAGAAAAAAATATAGATATATTATATATATATTAGGGTATCGAGTTAAATACTCCAGGAAAATGGCTTTCTCTGTGATCACTTTGAGGTAAGGAGAGGATGTCACTTAGTGGTAAATCCTCTTCTGAGTACTGTGTTCCATTTTGAGGGTTGTACCATGGATAGTTCACATAACATTTGGTAATTGTAAGGTCTTTTCACCCCAGCTTACACATTTGGTAAGAACAGCCATATTAAGAGATATTTATAGCTGGGTGTTGGTGGCTCATATCTTTAATCCCTGCACTTGGGAGGCAGAGGCAGGCAGATCTCTGTAAGTTCGAGGCCAGCCTGGTCTACAGAGCGAGTTCCAGGACAGGATCCAAAGCAATACAGAGAAACCCTGTCTCAAAAAAACCAAACCAAACCAAACCAAACCAAACCAACCAACCAACCATCCAACCATCCATCCAACCAACCAAACAAACAAAAAGAGATATTTACATATCAAAATTCACCCTTTAAAAATGCACAATTCATTCAATTTGGTGTGCTCACAGTTTTGTAACTAACACAGTGGTCTATTACTGCAGACTATTCTCATTACCAAAAAGAACTGAGCTGAAGCTCACATCCATTGCCAGCCACTTTCTAACCTCATTGCCTTCAACTCTGCTAACAACTGTTCTCTGCCTCTATAGAGCTCTCTGTTCTAGACAATGTTTATATGTCAATTTATCTATATGGCAATAATCTATATGGCCTCTTGTGAGATACCTCTCACTTTCCAGCTTTGTTTGTATTGTATTGTAGCATTGTATCAGTATGCAAGTTAGTATTTCATAGTACATGTCAGCACATTTGCTTTTCAGTTTATTTGTTGTTTGACATTTGGATTATTTTAAGTTTTCAAAATCTATTATGAAGAATGTTAGGACATTTATAATATGAATACTTTTGTATGTGTGATGCTGAGGATCAAATGTTGGACCTGGTACTTTCTAGGCCAGTGTTTCACTATATTCTCACCTTTCTGTGCACAAGTTTTTGCATATATATGCAGTTACTTTTCTTAGTTGTGCAACTAAGAGTGGAATTACAGGATCATTTGATAATTCTAACTTTAAACAGTTGGGATAGGATGCTACATGTCCACCAGCAACAGATGAGGATTATTTTGTCCTCAGAGTGTTTGCTGAATTGGAAGAGCAGAAGTCAATGTCTCCACTTCACATTTGAGAGTCTCCCAGTTCTATGAAGTGAGTGATTGCCATGAGTTATGTAGCTGACATTGCGTGGGTTTGATTTCAGAAATATTTAATCAATACTAAGGTTTCTTATAGTTTATTAATCTAGGTTCACATTTAGAAATGAGGAAAGTAGTCAGGTACCAGTTGCCCAGGCTGATGGCAGAGCTGGGATGCGATTCACAGTCTGCTGACTGGAACCCAAGTTGCTTCCCACCCCTCATCTCTGCCTCTTAAGGTGGAACCCAGTCCCTTTGGATGCAGTGCTCATTCTACTGTCCTGTGCTGCCTCCTTGAGTTCAGCTGTGGAGACAAGGTCTCTGTCCATGAAGCACTGAAAATGCACATAAGATACAGAGAAACCATAAGAACTGGAAGCTCCCCCAGCCCAGGCTCTCATTCTATTTTTTACTAGTACTTATTGCTTGGTTCTTTTCCTTTAGATATCGATGGCCCCAAAAACCTGGTGACTGACCAGGTGACAGAGACCACTCTCAGTGTCTCCTGGGACCCAGTGGAGGCTGACATCGATAGGTACATGGTACGCTACACTTCTGCTGATGGAGAGACCAGGGAGGTTCCTGTGTCAAAGGAGAAGAGCAGAACTGTCCTGACAGGCCTGAGGCCAGGTGTGGAGTACAAGGTTGATGTGTGGGCCCAGAAGGGGGCCCAGGACAGCAGGAAGGCCAACACCAAGGCCCCCACAGGTATGAATGTTGTAGTTTGAGGATGTAACCTATTTCATGGTAAGCCTTAAGAGGACACTTGCTGTTCCTTCTGTGACCTTGGAAGAAACCAATGATGTAAAGACCAGAGTGTCAGGCTTTTGTCATACCATCCACGCCATCCATCCCTCCATGCTATTTAAAACATTAGTTCAAAATATGAACCTCATTTCCTCCTCTTCACTTGTCTCCTAAAGGTTAATGATGATTGGCATATTTACCCACTGTTTATCAAAATGTGTATTTCCTTTGTAGTCAGTTTCTTTCTTGAAAAGAAAAAAAGTATTACTAGAATATGTGAGTTATATACTTTATTGAAATGAATGACTTTTGTAGTACTCACTTTGGGGCAGGGGAAGATACTGCTTTCTTAGAAAATAAACCCTCTTGAGTACTGTGTTTTCTACTCTGAAGATCTTGTGACTAAATATATACAAGAATAGTTGATAATTCTAAGGCTTTTCCATCTATGTTTCCTCTTCAACAAGATCTGCCTTCCCAAGATGTGTTTTCACACTAAAATTCATCCTCTTGAGGAGTCCAGTTCAGGGGATTTAGCAAATTCTTGACACATTAACAGAATTGCATAAGTGCTACCACCATTTCAGTGACTTCATCAGCAAGAAGAGCCTCATATACATCACCAGCAACTTCTCATCCTCTTTCCTTTAAGTGACAAGTTCTGTCTGTTTCTATAGCTTTCTCTGCTCTGAACATTTCTCTTTAAATAAAAGTATATTTTTGTTTCATAATGCACACAATGTATTTTGATCATTCCCCATTTTTCCCCCTAACTCATTCCAGATGCAACCACCATTCCACACCTCCTTCCAAGTTTGGGTTGTTGTCTCCTCCTCCTTTTTTTATAATCCACCAAGTCCAGTTTATACTGCTTAAATACTCATGGGTATGGAGCCATCCATGGTTGATCTACCAGAGGCCACACCCTTAAGATCCTTTCTTAACACCCATCAACTGTCAATAACTCCTTAACTGGGGTTTGAGTTCCATGAATTCATTATCCATTCACGATGGAATGCTGACTAGCTTCATGTTGTGCATGTCTTATGTAGCACTCACAGCTTCCAAGTTCATGATTATAGTCGTTTTGTCATGTCCAGAAGACACTGTTTTTGTTCAGGTCCCCTCCATCTTCTGGCTCTTACAGCCTTTCTGTTCCTTCTTCCCCCATGGTCCCTAAGCCAGGGTGTGCATGATATAGATGTCACATTTGTGGCTGAGCATTATATATGTATTTATTCTCCGTACTGTGACCAGTTGTGGGTTTTTTGTTTTTGCTTTTGTTTTTTGTTTTTGTTTTGCATTGGCTTCTACCCACTATACAAATAAACTTCTCTGATTAGGCTGAACATTTGTTATACATGGATTCATATATCATGTGGCCTTTAATGGTTTGCTTTTTTTCACTGAACAGTATTATTTAGGATCTTCCACATCGTAGCATGGATCCATTCTTAATTCATTAGTGAATATTTCAGTGTATGGCTATATGACATTTTGTTTATTTATTTGTCGTTTGTGACTATGTGAATTGTTTTCTTTTCTACTCTTATGCATATATGTGTTTGTTTCTTTCAAAGACATATATGCCTAGGAGTAGATTTCCTGGACCATTCTCTTAGTTAGTTCTTTATTTTTCTGTATACTATATGACAGTATATTTCTACAGTGTTTATACCACTTTATCTATTCACTAGGAATAAATAAGGGCTTTCTTCCTCTCCTCAGAGGAATTTCTTGAGTTGTTTGTACTCCCCCCCCCCGTTTTATACTTAAAAAAACCCTTAAGTGCAATAAAATCTTTGATTGTTATAAGACATATTTATAGTTGATGAAAGTGGGATTTGATTCACAAAGTATTCACAGAATATTGACCTACCTTATAACCTAGTTTAAGGTCCACATTTATGGAAGAGAAACCGAGACACACTCAGAGCAGCTGAGCTGCCCAAGTTCATAGCTGATCGATGGCAGAACTGGGCTGAGATTCTTTGTGTTCACACTATAACCTAGTGTATTTTCTGTCCTTCAGCTGCTCTTCCAGGTTGGGACTAAAACATAGCCCCTCTAACTCTGGATATGATGGCCATTCCATTGTCCCCTGTGGCAAGCTTTCTTATTGGACTATCTTTAGGCCTCCAGTATGCAAATAATGATCCAAGACTTATTATTAATTATGGGAGTTTGGCCTTAGCATGGGCTTTTCCCCAATTAGTTCTTATAACTTAATTACTATGTTTTGCCACATGGCTTGTTTACCTCTTCTTAGTATGGCACATCACAATTCTTCTGAGAAATTGAGCACCTAGATTCCTCCTCCTCTTCCTTCCTCTCTTTTGCTGGAAGTCTTACCTATCTTTTCTGTGTACCTTTGGCCATTTAGATTTTTATTAAACCAATCAGAAGGTATTTTATGCAGAGTTATGTCCTTATAGTATAAACAAATATTTCACAACAGTTCTGTTCTTTCTCTTGGAGAACCCAAAAGTCCAGTTGTCCTCTATCCGTGAAAACTGAAAATATACATGAGATGGGTTATAAGAACAGGAAACTCAGCATAAACAAAATGGCCTCAAGTTTTGATGTCTATTCTAGTGTATATTGACTAGTATTTTTCTTTTCAGATATTGATAGTCCCAAAAACCTGGTGACTGACCAGGTGACAGAGACCACTCTCAGTGTCTCCTGGGATCCAGTACAGGCTGACATTGACAGGTATGTGGTGCGCTACACTTCTGCTGATGGAGAATCCAAAGAATTTCTGATTGGGAAGGAACAGAGGAGCACAGTCCTGACGGGCCTGAGGCCAGGCATGGAGTACAAGGTTGAAGTATGGGCCCAGAAAGGAGCCCGGGAGAGCAAGAAAGCCAATACCAAAGCTCACACAGGTAACAAACAGCATAGTTTGGAGGTATTCTGGCTGTCATGACAAGTTTAGGAAAAGTCAAGCTTTAATTTCTTCCTCACACACAGATGGGTCTTGATGATTTTGGAAGCGTAGGGTTATTTCTCCTATAATCAGCTTCACACACCATTCCTTACTTCCTCTCAACTGGCTTCCTTAGGTGTTTGACTCTCCAAACAGTCTGTAAACTGTCTGGCTGACTGTGTTTTCAGTCCCTCTTCCAGATGCATGGCTCTTTTGCTAGAGATGCTGTTTATGGTATGGTTTCTTTGTGAAGTATGCCAGAAAATGAAAAAAAAAATTAAAATTTACTTTAAGATTCTACATTTTTTTACAACTGCTGTCACAAGAAAAGGTTTGCTTTTCAATGTTCCAGTCATATTTTAATTATAAAACAAATTTATTACTGTACATGATAGGTCCTATGAGAGGTTTTTACTGTTATGCTAATGGACCCAAACTTCAACCAACTTATATTGCCTGTAGCATGCCTTGTATATGGAGCAAAGGCTTGACATTTCTTACAAAATAAGAAATTAGTTTTGTCAGACTTCTCATAGAATTTATATCCTAGATTTTTAGATTCTGGTGGGTTGGGGTTCTACTTGAATAGGACAGCATTCATGGGAAGAGATGTGCATGCATGAAGCAGAAACAAAAGACAAAAACAAATAGACAGCAAATGAACAAACCCCTACCAAAATGAGAGTGTATGAGATAGAAAACCACAGAAAATGAAAGCTCTCACCAGTCAATATGGCTAGCAATTTCTGCACTCTGGGCCTGTTAATGGTTCATATTGATTTGTTGTGTTGCCATCATCATCATCATTTCATGTGTGTGTGTATTTGTATATATACAGGCCATGGCACAGGTCAGAAGGTAATTTTCTAGAACTAGTTTGCATTAGTTTGGGGTTCACTCTCAGGCTGCCACGCTTCTGTGCAAGCACCTTTACTGACTGAGCCATCTTGCTGATCCAGTAGCACATGCTGACTAAGACTTTTCCCTGTAGACATTGACAGCCCCAAAAACCTGGTGACCAATCAGGTGACAGAAAATACAGCTACTATCTCCTGGGACCCGGTGCAGGCTGACATTGACAGGTACATGGTGCGCTACACATCTGCGGATGGAGAGACCAGGGAGATTCCAGTGAGGAAGGAGAAGAGCAGTACAGTCCTCACAGGCCTGAGACCTGGTGTGGAGTACACTGTCCATGTGTGGGCTCAGAAGGGGGCCCGGGAGAGCAAGAAGGCCAAAACCAAGGCCCCCACAGGTAATGAATATTGTTCATTGGGAATGTCAACCTGCAATAGAAGATCAAACATTCTTTTCCCTTTCTTACATTGATGTGAAGTAGGTGGTAAGAGATGAGCAGGCTGGGTTAATACATAGAGGTTCATCTACTACTGCTGAATGATGGCACTGGTGTTTGGGGTTCTGTGACCTTGGAGACTGGATTGTTTTAGGAGGGCACCTTAATCCATGTCCTCTGACATACGGAATGCCTGTCAGAGACAAGATAAAATTGTAAACAACAAAAAAGTTTTTTAGTTTTTTGTTATAGAGTTTGGAAAGTCCAAAACAAGAGTCCCAGTGTCTTGTGGTATTTGTCCTGTATCATAACACACATAGACAAATGAACATATGTAAGACAAAGAGAAGGCTAAAATGTAAGCCTGAGCTAACTTTCCTGCTCCTGTGGAATGGCATTAGTCATTTTGTGAGAGCAGACCTAATCATAATCTAACCATCTCTCAAAAGTTCTGCTTCTCAAAACCTTACTGAAGGTTTTGGTGTTAAAAAAATCCACAAAACTACCATTCACTTTTAAAGAGGGGAAAAAAAAAGAAAACATACTGCAATAGACCCACTGCTGAGAGATCCTACTAATGCCTTGAAACTTTTTCCATAGCATATATTCTTAACTGTTAATGTTTCCCAGCTACTGAAAAGTATCTGAAGTAATATAAAATTTCTAAAATTATTGGACTAAAGAATTGTTTTGAGGTAAGCTTTCCATTAGTGTTGACCTAATAGAAACTGTATGTTATAAAGTTACAAATATCACCCTGGGGAATGGGGGCCCTGTGGCCAGTATGCAGCTAACTTTGCATTGCCGTCTTTTAAGTATGGAGTCTAGGAATAGAGTGATGGACAACAACAACAACAACAAAAGTATGTTTTCTGCTCTCCTGACATCCAGTGGGAGAGGCAGGCAATAAAAAGGGAAACTTTATAACTTTAAATTATGATAAGCCCTGTGAAGGACATGAAAATGGTGTAGGCCCCAGAGAACGTTGGGTTGGAAGGCACAGTGATTTTATGGTGTGAGTGAGTAGTCATAGGATATGCATTGTCAGACACACCAAAGAATGCCTAAGCAAGAATGCAATTTATATAGAATAGCAGAGTGTAAGTGCTTAGGGCTGACATGGTAGCTCATTCTGTGCAGGAGATCAATCACCTTAGGGAATTGTGTTCATTTACTTGGTAAACATACATTTGTATTCTAGCCAATGGTAAGGGGCACTGGAAATGGCAGGGCATGACTTCAATATTGCACACATCAGTTTTCAGAATTCTCTCTCAGATTCAGGACATAGCACCAGGTGTCATTGCTAGGTAGTCTGAATGATGAGGTCCTCAGATAGATTAACACATGCTTAGCTTTAACTCTGCTATATTGTCTTGTTAAATTGTCCTCTAAAACTAAAAACAGCCTAATATGATTAGTTAAATGTAAGGAAAATAAATTATTTTTTCAGTCAGACTAAACATATTTCAAATCATCAGTAGCTACCAGACTAATGGCTATGTGTGGGGCAATATTGAGGGGAAGCTGGCCAATTCTGGCTTAAGTAAAAGCATATGTTAACAGTCTAATCTGCAAAAGAGAGTATCAAGCTAGATAAGAGCTAGGTACCATTGGAGAAAAGGGTGAAGGAGCAATTGACCTGAGATGATGTGGGAAGGAGCAGAGTCATCAGGTTACACAGGAGCACATGGCGCTTGAAAGAAGAGCTGCACCATATCTATAGAATAGACACACAACACAGTATTATTCACTTAAGAACATTTTTCAGGACATGGTGAGAGTAAGTTGGAGAAATGACAAAATAAGAAATGGAAAGATCAGTAAAGAAGTTACTATTAAAATATGGATGAGACAATGATGGTTTGGACAAGGATGATGACAATAGGAATAGAGAAAAGGGTCTGGCTGGCAATGTATTTTGGAGATATAAGCAATAGTATATGTTGATTGATAAGACATGGAATACAGAAAAAAAGCAAGTATAACTGTCTGTTTTGAACAACATGAAATATTTCTAAATTTTTTTTAGACGATACTGTTTTGAGAAAGAAGACCAAGAGATATTTGTCTCTTCAGGGAGGAAATTAAGACTTAAATATTTAAATTTGAGATATAAGTGAGATTCTTTTGCTAGGTGAATGGTTTGTTTTTTTTCATTAGTTCCACAGATATAAACTTGGTGTGTGAGATGAGCCAGTCATTGTGGTGGCTATGGAATAGTACATACAAACTAGGGACTTGCAATTGATCTCTTGTTCCACAAGGGTAGACAGTGGATATTTAAAGCCACAGACATGGTAGGATTATGGTAGTAAGACATGGGGAGGGAGAGAAGAAGAGAGGAAGGGAAGGAGAAAGAATGAGAGAGAAAGAGAGGGAGGGGAAGAGAAATAGGATAGTGAGAGAGAAAATGAGAGACATAAAATCCAATATTTAGATGTTACAATATATGAAGATTGCAAGCAGAGTGGGAAAAGAGGTGCCAATGAACTTAAAAGAATATTGGAAAAGTGTGAAATTATGGAAGCCAAGAGCAGAGAGTGTTCCAGGAATGGAATGGATCTGTTCTCTAAAATGCTACTCAAAGGCTGAGTAAACCGAGAATGTCGTGTCCATTAGAGAGTTGTCCATACAGAAACTTTTAGTGACCTATACTAGCAGATTTGGTGCAGGACCATGCTGGAGTTACAGTTTGAATGAGAGGTGAGTGATAGTGTGACATACATCTCCTCTGGTTTGTTGGTAGAGAGGTGCAGGGAAATGGCATGAAATGTGGAGAGAGGGGAGATCCTGGAACTTGATTTCCTGAGATTGATTTTCATTGTGATGCTGGTGAAAACTGGAAGGACGGAATGTTTCCAGATTTGTATATCTAGAGAAGATCTTGTTCCTTCTTTTGTAATATCTAGTGTCTTGTTTCCCTGAAAAATGAAAACTTGGAAGCTGGGGGACTCTTACAGGCATCTCTCTGTCTCTGTCTCTGTCTCTGTCTCTCTCTGTCTCTGTCTCTGTCTCTGTCTCTGTCTCTGTCTCTCTGTCTCTCTGTCTCTCTCTGTCTCTGTCTCTGTCTCTCTTCTCTCTCTCTCTCTCTCTCTCTCTCTCTCTCTCTCTCTCTCTCTCTCTCTCTGTTTACTTATTTTTTGAAACAGGGCCTCACCATGTAGCCCTGGCTGTGCTCAAATGTGTGCTCTTCTTGTCTCTGAACTGTTAGGATTGCAGGAGTGGGTGCCATATCTGCTTTACTCCTGTATTCATGAGAATTATACCACTATTAATGATAAAATTCTACCAGTAATAATTATACTGTTATTAGCTCTCTTGAATGGAGGAAAAGAGGGGGTGGTGAGATGACTTCTCATGGTTCTAAAATCAGCTTTTTCTAAATCTTACAAAAAGAAATTGACAGCCCTAAGAACTTGGTGACTAACCGGGTGACAGAGAATACAGCCACCATCTCCTGGGACCCAGTGCGAGCCACCATTGACAGGTACATGGTACGCTACACCTCTGTGGATGGAGACACCAAGGAGATTCCAGTGTCAAAGGATCAAAGTAGCACTGTCCTGACAGGTCTGAAGCCAGGCATGGAATATACAATCCATGTGTGGGCTCAGAAGGGGGCCCGGGAGAGCAAGAAGGCTGACACTAAGGCCCTAACAGGTACTGTGACACTTCGCTCTTGCCAAGACTCTTTCCTCTATAAATAGGTTGAGAAGGGGAGGAGTGATTACTTTATCTGAAGATGTTTTCCAAAGTGGTTCCCCATTGACCTTGTTTGGGTGTTTATATGTTCACATGTTCAAGTGTATGTATGCATGTGTGCAGGTGCATAGAGGTCAGAGGTTGACATGGGGTGTCAGTTGCTCTGTACATTATTTTTTGAGATGGTCTCTCTTTGATTTGGCTAGGCTGTCCGGTCAGTAAAGTTCAAGGGAGCTGCCTGGCTCTACTGCCTCTGCCCTGGCTTTTTCTATAGGTTGTAGGGATCTGAACTTAGATGCTCCTGTGTGCATGTGAAATGCTTTACCCACTGAGCCCTTTCTTCAGCCTTATAGTTATCTCTTTGATAGGTCAGGTAGGGTGGAGAGCACATGGTACAATGGTTGTGTAAGCTATTCTTCTTCAGGTCTGTGTGCTGAGCCCAGATGCCAGGATCTTTGTTCCTGCTTTTTACTAGAAATGGGGTTGGGTCTCATTTCCTGCTGGGAGAAGAAAGAAGCATGGAGTTCTAGTTTCAGTCTTCCGAGATGGCGATGGAGGTGACAGTGGAGCATGTTCCTTCATGTCACCATCTGTGGATGATCAAGGGTGCCTGGGTTGCATGTGAATGTGTAAAGGGGCCTCTGGTAATAGATTGGCATTATTGAACTGGGTCTCTGTGGGACCCAAAGTCTGTGACCCCTTCAGGAGTTCTGAATAAGGTCCATTTATCTCCTCTATGGTCAGGAGCGTTCCCATACACTTCTTGATGGTTTTTATTAGTTAAAATTAGCTAGTATAAAAAACCCCACATTAACATATAGGAATGAAAAATTCACATTAGAAAATATGTGTAAAACAACACTCAAAACAAACCCAAATTACCTTTCTCCCTCATTCCAGACTCCCTAGAATCCTGTGTGGCTCTCCAAAAGCAATGGATGGCTATTGTGTTCCTTCTTCATCTCCTCCATTACTGATTTCCTCTCTCCCACTCATCCCCTCTTCCTCCTTTATCTTCTTTGCTTTCTTTTTTCCAATTTAAAACAATTAAATCTATTCTCTTTTTTTTCCCCTCCTTCTTTTCTCCCCCTTTCTCCCTCCATCATTCCCTTCCTCCCTCCCCCTCCTCTTTCTCTTTCTGTGTATGTATGTGTGGGCATGAGCATCCACAGCACATGTGGAAGTCAAAGAACAGCTAACAGGAGCTGGTTCTCTCTTTCCTTTATGTAGGTTCTGGGATGGAACTCAGGTTGTCAGGCTTGGTGGCAAGCACCTGCTTGCAGAGACATTTTGCCAGCCCCATGTTTCCCAATTTTAAAGACAATAATGAAAATTTTATCTTCCTGCTTCATAGAAATATGGAAGCAACCAAGTCAGACATCTCAAGTCCACAGCCAGAGGACAGTTGTTAATCAAAGAGGAGGAGGCAGAAACTACCTTAAAATATTTAAATAGCTATGCCCACTTTGATTCTGAAGGAAATTCAGTCGCTCTATGTGATGGATAAAATATGATCCATGCCAGATGCTATGCTTTGGAAAATCAAACCAAGCTGATATTACAGAGACTCAAAATTTGTCAAAACAACCTAATTCAAAACAACAGCTGTCTGATTTCTATTAAAATACTGCAATTCAGTTCTCAGCTGAAATGCTACTGGGGAGAAAATAGCCTGGAGATGGCTTTTTGGGAAATTCTAAATTAAAATTGCCTTTTATGATTTTTTTCAAAATGGAAATTTTCATTCATATCTTGTTTGCTTAAAAAATATGAACACTCTAATCAGCTTTGGTGGGAATTAGTATTTTGCTGAGCTTTTCTTTCCCCTGGTTTTCATGTACATGTTCACATACTTGCGCATGCCTTCTGGTACATGCTCACATACCTGTGCATGCCCTATGGTACATGCTTACATACCTATGCATGCCCTCAGGTACATAAACACCCATGTATGCCTACGTTACATACCAACATACCTGTGTATGCCCTCTGGTACATGCTCACATGCCCATGTATGCTCTCTGGTACATGCTAAAATACCAGTGTGTGTCCTCTGCTACATATTCACATGCCTTCTGGTGCATGCTCATATACCTGTGCATATCCTCTGGCATTTGAATGAGCAAGTCCATACAAGAAAAAGAAAATTTCAGCTTTGTCTGCATCCTTCCTAGCTAATAGCCTCCCACCTCTCTCTGTGAGACAGAGTCTCACTCTACAGTCCAGGAAGGCCACTGGTCTCAAACTCTCTGAAATATTCCTGGCTCAGCCTCTTGAGTACTGGGATGACAGGTATGACCCAGTTTCTTTCTGTTTTAACATACAAACATTATCTCTTCTTTCTGTACTTGGTATGTATTGAAAGCCACATACTTAGATGGTTTAAGAAATGGAATTTTGTATGTTTATACTAACTTAATTTTATTCTAAGTTCTTTTACACATTATAGTTCCTAATTTCTGCATGTAAGTTTTGGGAATTTCTCAGTGCTGGACAGGCACATCATCTTTTCATTGCCTCTGCAAACAGTGTCCTCAGAGCGATCTCTAGATTCTGTGTGCAGGGCCCTTTATAACCTGTGGTTCTCATCCTTCTAAATCACACAGAAAGCTCCGCCACCTCTGAGAACCCATGTGCCAAATTACATTGTTCATATTTATCACTACTGGGGAAACAAAGCCCAGGGTCCCTCCCTCTAGAGACTACTCAAAGCCATAATCCTAAATCCTCTTGACTCCCACAGATCTGTACTTTTAGAAACAAAGGCTAGAAAAGCGCTGAGTGAGAACAGGAATACCAATTACTTAAAGGCAGGGAGAGAAATGGGAAATACATAGAAAATAAAAACTAATCACTTAAAATTATGCATATTTTATGGACAATTATTACCTGACATCTCATTTACAGAAATTGACCCTCCCAAAAATCTTCGTCCATTTGGGGTAACACATTCTGGTGGGGTACTGACCTGGATGCCCCCCTCTGCTCAGATTGATGGCTACATTTTGACCTACCAGTTCCCAAATAACACAGTGAAGGTATGAGGATTTCTTGTATTTCTCTTGGTGCCTTCTCTTCACAGCCTGCCTGTAGAACAAGTCAGCTTGACTTGTTGATACCTCATTGCTAAGTGATGTTATTTGTGAATACTGTGTTCTCATTGTAAGGACTAACCTCTGTGCCTGCTTCTAGCTGGCTGCCACACATTTGCTGGCTGTGCATAGACCCCATTTTATCATTCACTTGTTCATCAATTATTTTGCAGTTCCAGGGACTCAAACTCAGGATGTGCATACTATGCACACTCTGTACCACTGAGCTCTACTATCAGTCCTGATACTGCTTTTTCCTCCTCCTCCTGCACCTCCCCTTTCTCCTCCTTCACCTCCCCCTTCTCCTCTTGCACCTCCCCCTTTTCTCCCTGCACCTCCTCCTTCTCCCCCTGCACCTCCTCCCCCTTCTCCTCCTACACCTCCCCCTTTCCACTCTGTACCTCCTTCTTCTCCCCCTGCCCCTCCTCCCCCTGCTGCTCCTCTTGCTCTTTTTTTCTTCTCCCCCCTGCCCCTCCTACCCTTCCCTAACTTGTTGGGTCTACTGAATACATTTCAATTCCAGGAGTACTGAGACCTTTTTTGTCTATTTTGTTTATTTTTGTATCTAAAGCATTTAGGATAGGGCTTAGCATACAGTTTGAATATATTGTTTCATTTAATTTTGGTGATGGTGAGAATTGAACTCAGGACCTTGCATGCGTTAGGCAAGTACTCTACCCCTGAATTATGTCCCTAGCTGTTCTTAATATTTTTGTTTTGAGATGATGTCTCACTAAATTGCCATGGCTGACTTTAAACTTAAACTCAATCCTGCTTCAATCTTGAAAGCAGCTAAGATCAGAGGTATATGTCAATTCCTGGCCACAAATAAGTATTCACTGAATAAATAGATGACTATTATTTCAAGGGCTAGCCTTCCTCAAGAATAGCTGAAGTCCAACAAGTTTCTAAATTTGGCCAATAGAAAATTGTCATTATCTCTCTTTGGCAATAAATAAACAGATACAGAAGAAATAAGAAGGCAAAAACAGGACATGAATTTATTCATTATTACAATGGATGCATCTGACCTGCTTGCGTTAGTCCATGGTTTATAGAGTAAGACATATTCAGAAGGATTTCTTGAAATACCAACTACTTTTGTGTCTTACAGATATGATGGCCAGATTTGCCTTTTCTTTTAAAGCATGTTCTTAGTTCAGCATTGTCAGCCTGATGCTGATAGCACTGGCTATAGTAGTCAGTGTCTCAAGTATCTGAAGGCACAAATCCCTAGGCAACCTGGCTGGTTCTCCGGTGGTGGCCATGCATGGCCTTGGCTCTCAGCTAGCTTTTCTAGCAGGGCTGATTTTCCATGCATGGCCCTGCAGGGAAGTGACTGAGACTCACTGGGATTCTGGAGCACTTGGAGAGCTTAGTAAATGTTAGTAAATGCTGTTGATGGCCAGGGTGCTGGGAAGAGAAACCGAATCACCCATTGTCTATTACCTCCTTTATTTGCAGCAAGTGCAGCTCCAAAGAGGCCAGCAAAGGTTTGAATTGCAAGACCTGGAGCAGGGTGTCACCTACCCTATTTCTCTGGTTGCCTTTAAGGGTGATCGCTGGAGCCGAAATGTATCCACCACCCTTTCTACAGGTAATGTGAAATCCAGCCTTTTAAATGACAATAAATAGAGGCAGGCATTGGAGAGGCCTGGGAGGAGCATGGAGTTATGGAGAAATAAAAGTGGGGTTATGGATTCCAAACAAATCCACCCCATAGTGAAGGGACTAAAGAGGGAAAAACTGAGTGTTATACCTGGGAGGGTTAACCTAGTGACAGAAAGCTAACTTAAAGGTGCATATGCAGAATTGATGGGAACAGAGGGGGCAAGAAAACTAATATATGAGCTAAGAACTAGAAGAAGCAAAGTAGTGTAGGATGCAATAAAATAATTTCTGAACAAAGTAAATCACCTTGTAACAGGGAAAGCTGTGTTATCTTCTCTTCCTTACTTCTCTTCTAACGACACTGTCCTTCTGCTTGGTCTCAGTGGATGCCCGTTTTCCACACCCCTCAGACTGCAGCCAGGTTCAGCAGAACACCAATGCTGCCAGTGGCCTCTACACAATCTACCTAAATGGTGATGCCAGCCGGCCCATGCAGGTGTACTGTGACATGGACACGGATGGAGGCGGTTGGATTGTGAGTCCTAATGGTGCCCAGCTGAGTTCCATGGAATACCTTATTTCTTAACCTAGGGAGAAGTTCACAGCTGCCCCATGGAGCTTCTCTTTCTTCCCTACCTGTGGGGAAGGAGCTTTAATAGCTTGCAATTGTTTGGAAAGAGATCTTATCTTATTATAAGGAGAGAATTTAGGGTTTAATACTGGCCACAGAAACAGACTTGCCTAAAACAAGGCTAATGATTATGAGTTTATCGACATCTAATAATGCCAGGTATGTATGTTATTCCTATATTCTATCCTCTTCAAAGCACTTTAAACACCGAGAGCTTCTCATTATGCTTTAGTGTGAGAGGATTATTACTATTGTTTTACAAAGAGGGAAACTGAGACATATGGCAAAAGACTTTTGATTGAGTTGATCACACATGTCAATGACATTGCTGGAACCACATTCCAGGAGTCATGTCTGCTAGATCCTTGGTCTTTCTGATGGCTCATCTTACATCAACCAATATGTCAATTCATGATCCTCTTTGAAGGATCAGTCCTCTGAATGGGGACCTGGTTTGTGGTCTAGACTTTGGCTCTATAGGACAGAAACACCATTCTAGGGCTTTGAATTGAAAAATGGAGGCCAGAGTCAGGGAAACCTGGTCTGTGTCTGGCTGTGCCCTTCTATTGGGAAGTCTTATTCTCTTGGGCCATTGTCTGCTTACACTACCCCACTTCTAACATTGCTTGCTGATTCAGTTCCATGGTGAACCTTTGAAGATTGCAGGTGGATCATTTCTCTCCCTCACTTGATTTCTCCCTGTGTCTGAACTGATGGAGGCTCTTATTTTCTCAAATGATAGGCAGCCTTCACCTGCTGTGCATTGCCACCCATTGTGGGAAAGAGAAAGCCTGGTGTCATAGAGCCCAACTGTGTTCATTTACACATTTGCCCAGGGCTCTTGAGCAGCCACAGGTGAAATGATATCATCTGATGGGCAGTGATGAAGCAAACTTAATATCTGCACAGTGGCAAAGAATAGTTGAAAGTCCGTTTTATCCAGCAATTGGCTGGACGGCAGAAATGCTCGATTTAGAAAATAACATAACAGATTGTAACATGGGTGGTCCCCCACCTGAGCAGACCCATGGGGCTGTGCCTGCTGTTTTTCATCAGCACCATTGTAACTCTAAGCATCAGTTTGTGCGCCTACAGCCCAATTTCCTGCCATTGTGCCTGTAATTGACCATTGGCAGGATGTCTGCATTGTTTAGTATGGCCTTTTCGAAAGCCAAGCTTATACAGGGGAGGAATCATTTATTTAAAGCAGCTGAGAGATGGAGATAGAGATATAGAGATAGAGATAGAGAGATTTGTCTCTCTGCTTGTACAACCCATGATGCACAAATATTTAGTGGGTACCTACTATGTGTCAGACACTCTTTCATAGACTAATAACCCATCAGTAAACAAGCCAGGTGGATGCCTTACTTCAAGGACCTTACCTCCTGTGTACCCATGCAAACCCAGTCCATTATAAGACCACTGAATTCACTCAGCCTGCTCTGTGTTTTACTTGGTTCAAGGGTCTTCTATCCATGAACGTTGACCTAGGCTTCTTTTGAGCTTTTAAAATCCTTTTATGGAAGTTGTTCTCTGTCTCAGGCAGCAGGAACCTAATTCAATGAACTGGTTGAAGGAATTTGCCTGGAGGCAACCCAGGCTGCCAGGAAGAGGCTGGAAACAACATCAGGGAACACTTAAAAGTCTCCAATCTTTCTGTCTTGGAAGTCTAGGGCTGCATCAGAGGCTCTTTCCACAGACATTTAAATGCAATCTTGACTTTCTCTTCTGATTTAGTCATTCAAGACAGTTACATCTCCAGCACTATGGCAATGTTGGATTGTAGAACCCTCTTAAGACATTTTCCCACCTCTTAAGACTCATTTCCTTTTACTATTCTTACATAGTTCATTACAGAGCATTTTAATCCATGAATAGATTGAAAGCCTTCTGATAAAGATGTATAAATTCTCTGTGGGGTCAGCATACTTAAATATGATACAGTAAAATGCAAACTAACAATCATTGAGATATAATAACAACTTATTGTTACCTGTTTGTTCCAGATCCTGCTATTTCATAATTTGCTGACCTTACTGAAGCTCTTAGGTGATAGGGGCTAGTTATATCTTGATTTGACAGTTTAGAGAAGTCAAGCTTGGGCCATGGTTATGGCTCAGTTGGTAAAGTGCCTGCCCAGCATATATGCAGACTGGGACTGTTCTCTGGCACTACAGAAAACTGGATGTGCTGGTCCATGACTGTAATGCTAGCACATGTGAGGCAGAGGATTAGAAGTTCAAGATCATCCCTGGCTACGTGTGAGTTTGAGACCAGCCAGGGCTACATTGAGACCTTGTATTTGGGGGACAAAAATAAAACTAGCTAACTTAAACATGGAATTAGCCAGCTTAGCCAAGGATACATCTAGTAAGTGTGGAGATCCCAGAATCAGCTTCTCTGGACGTACTGGGCCATTATTTAAAACAAAACAAAATAAAAAACCCCAAACCCAAAACACACTCATTGATTAGAATTAGAAGCATTACTAATGCATCTGTTCTCAGAAGAGCAGGCTCAGAAACAATCTCAGCCTTGGAGTGGGAATGCTAGTGACACAATGGATAAACACACAGGGGATTGTCAGGACCATATCCAGCATAGGATTCAGTTGTCTGTGATACAAACAGTATCTGAGAGTGTAGTTCACAAGACTCCTCACCAGGAAACAAGACTTCCAAGTGTTTCTCTTGCTACCTGGGAAATAGACATGGGAGGGCTAGATTTCCAAATGTTCAGACTAAAAGGTAGGACTGTGTGCTGTCCTTGTTTGAGTCACCAAATGGTTGTGTAAATATGGCTAATTTTCTGAGATTTGCCATCTGTGAAACAGATTTGATACTTTTTCCCTCAGAGCCAACACTCAATAGATGCCCAGTAAATGGTTGTTATAAAAGTAGGTGAATGAAGGATGAAGGAGGTTCCCCTTCTCCCCCTAAAAAAAAAAAATAAAAAAAAAATAAAAAGGAAAGGAGAAGTTTTAATGAATAGGCAACTGAGAAAAGCAGACCAAGAACAGCTGTGTTGATTAACAGTGTTAATACTGTGTGTAATGGCTTGCTGTAAATCCTGCTAAATTCTGCTCATCAACTCATTCCATTTATAGGACATTTTTTTGTAGGGCATGTACTATCTCATCTAGTTTTCCCAGAAATTGTGTGGTAGACTTTTCCTTCCCTCTTGAATCTCTGCTTTATAGTGAGCTGGCTGAGATCAGAAACCAAGATGACTGACTCACCATCCCCTTGCCAGGAAGTGTCTGTGGCTAACTTGGAGCCTGGAACATTCTCTTCCCATGGGTGTCTTTGTTCAGCACCTTCTAGGCCACAAAGCTGCACTGTGCTTCAGAGAGAGTTAATGTGAGCACTCCTGTGGGACTTCAGCAGGGTCAGGGTTCTGCCCTTTTTCACTCCTCCTAGAGAAAAACACGAGGATCACACAACCACTGGGCTTACTGTACCAAATTTAGGATCACAGATAGTATTTTATGTTAGGAACTTCTTCATTTAGATGAGTACAAGGAAAAATATGTAGAGATACAGTTCTAGTCTTTGGTAAGTGGTTTCTAATCATTACTGAGTGGGCTAGGATGGCTTTTTAGCTTGGCTCTCAAGTTCAAGTGGAATAATATGCATTACCATATTCAAAACTGTGTGCAGATGTGTTTGGGTTTAGTGACTTTTCAAATTTATTTCATATAAAGGAGCCTGAGTTACTCCAAGGGGAACTGACCTTCCTTTTCCAAATAGAGATCTTTTTGTAAAAAAGCAACCCATTCGTCTGAAGTAGAACCCAGATCACTCCATTTTCTCATTTCCCATTCACTGCTCAGCCCGTCCCTGCCTGGCTTCTTGTCTGTCTAACACACCCCTTGCTGAAGTAGCTGGTGATTTCCATGTCTCTAAATCCCAGGGAGTTTTGATCTTATACTTCTTCACCTCCCATCAGTATTGGACACTATTGGCCATTATTTTTTTGTGGCTTTTGTGTAGGTTTGGCAGTCAACACTCAGAGTGGTGACTCAATGGTTCAGGCTACTTTCATTTTGTGGCTAGAACATTTAAATATGTGGCTTCTACCATGGCACATGGCAATGGAAGACAGCCTGGGGAACTCTTATCCTCTAACCAGCCTTTTGGGTAGAAATAGTCACATTGTTCTTATTAAGTAGAAAGAAGGCTGAAAAATGTTCTCTGTTCTTGGGATAAGAAAATGAAATGACTTGGTGAATTCCTACAATTTTCCCCACATACACCCTCACCTTAGCAATCAAGCCCACATTTCTCTTTAGTATCTTAAACTCTTCAACTGAATACATGAGACCTTTCTTTACCAGGAAACTTCAGAAAGAATTCATACTGGACCAGGGATGTAGCCCAGTGGTAGATCACAAGAGCCTAGGTTTGATTACTAGTACAGCTAAAAAGAAAGTAAAACAAACAAACCCCAACTCCCACAGTGTCCCAAAATGAGCTTATGATATACTTGCAAAAGTTGTCTCTCTCAGAATCCCCCTTCTGCAAGAACATCTGAGTAATACTTATCCAGTTCTGCAATCAAAACCCCTATAGAACAGGAGTGCCGGCTGTGGGTTGTATAGTTTATCAAGTCCTAAAAACATGGACTGGAATTCCAATAACCAATCAGCTCGAGTGTGAGCTCTCAATATTGGCTCTCTTCTTTCCACTCCACACTCTGCCTGTCACCACATCTGTCCAGCTGACCTCTGCCGACTTCTGTCTGTTCTTAGGGTGGCTTCTTGTCTGAGTGGTCTCCAGATTGGTCATCTTTCTTCCACTCTTGCCACTGGCCAGCCTCTTCTCTACACTGCAGCCAGAAGGATTTGGAGAAGATCCCATTTCCTGCTTAGAATCCTCCAAAATTACCATTGCTTTTTTACATTGGGTCAATATCTCAACCAAATTGAATCCCACCAGGGTTGGCCTTTTCCATATTCCAACCTTCTCTCCCATTCCTTCTTAATGAGCATCCAGGATCACCAACAGTCCGGCCTTCCTTTCTGTTCCTGATGCTCTTGCTTACCCTGCAGGCCTCAGCTACTTCCCATGGAAGAGTTCTAGGCTCTTGTTTAGGAGCAGTCCCTCTATATCTTTCCTTCATTATCATGGATTTAAATAAAATCTCATTCATTTGATTATTTATTTCATCTCTCTCTTATTTACCAGACTGTTTGATACATTTGGGCAGAAACCATTTCTGTTTTATTTATTTTGCTTATCTCCTTGCATGGTTCCTACTATATAGTAGATACCCAATAAATATTTGTTGGATGAACTTCTGTTGTTCCATAAATACTAAATACTTGCTATGTTAGGATTCTCATGAATTAAAACAAATACCACTTTCAAACTATTTAAATGGAAGATAAAAGACAGCATATAATCCTTCAATTGAATCAAATGCTTAAAGGTTATATGTCAAAGACTGAAAAGATCTGGAATGTTCCGACCTATACAACCAAGTACTAATAATATATTACTGATTCTCCCAAGTTTTTCTGTGCTCTATTGTTGAAATTTCTTGAGGGTAGGAATGTTTCCTGTTAGCTACTACACATTTTCATACCTGGAATACATATTTCACCTAATGTAATAGACAATATAGTCAATATACTGGGATATATAAAAGTTGTTTCTAAAACATGAAGATGTGCCACTTTAGGAAATCAGTGTATGTGCAAGTTCATAGTTTCCTCTTGTTTCACAGAACCACCTGGAAAACACAACTACCATTTCCCAGCCATTATGTCTGTTCAATAGCAAAACATTCATTCCCTTTCCAGGTCTTCCAGAGGCGGAACACTGGGCAGCTGGACTTCTTCAAGCGTTGGCGGAGCTATGTAGAAGGTTTTGGAGACCCCAAGATGGAATTCTGGCTTGGTATGATCTCTGAGAATTAGGAATGTGGGGTTGTGAGAAGATATCATCCCTCTTGATGATCTGCTCAGGCTATTTAAGGAAGCTACCTGTTTTCAATGAGAGCACCAAGGGATAGGGGCACTGTGTGATATGGCCATGCCATTGGGAAGCCTCTTGCACACTAGGGACAGGTGAAGAGATAGGATGTCTAGAAGGAGCTTTTACGCCGTGGCTTAGGTCTACAGAACATTTCCTCCAGAGCCTGCATTTCATATAACCACAGTAGAAAGGCAGTCAGTTGCTTTGGATCCTGGGCTCTTGTTAAGACGATGTGCTAGTAGATCTTCTGGTTCTGCTAGTGCAGCTAGATATTAAGGGCATTCATTTTTCCCATCTTCCCTCTGCTCTCTTTTGGAGCAGATGTTTATAGAGTTAAATAGCCAATAAAATATCTACTGGGAAATACAGAATTAAAAAGATTGAATCTGGGTGTTCAGTGTCTATCTAATAGAGTAGATGATGTTTGCGGTTTGCTTGGTACAGTCTCCTTTGAGTTCTGAGGATGAGTAGCTAGCTGATCTGTTCTACTTGTGAGATGTATGGACAGAAAGAAGGTCTGTTTCTGCTTTATAGAGGTGGGTCCAGGCAGATGACCCCAATACACCCTCTCCTACACGATGGCCTTCCATGAAGTCATTGCCATGCCAAAGAAATAGTGGAATGGAATATTAGTGCCCCTGGAGAAAGTGTTGGGAAAGCCCTTTGTTAACAGAGAAGATAAATACTAAGACCTTTAGCTCTGAATGTCTCAGAGGCAGATAGTGAGAGCTCACATACATGAATTGATTGGTCATTAGAATGCCATTCCATGTTTTTAGGACTTGATAAACTACATAATCTCACCACTGGCACTCCTACTCGATATGAGGTGAGGGCAGACTTACAGACGGTCAACGAATCGGCCTATGCTGTATATGATTTCTTCCAAGTGGCATCCAGCAAAGAGCGGTACAAGCTGTCAGTCGGGAAGTACAGAGGCACAGCAGGTAAGAGGCCTTTCCCTCTCCAGGCGTTTCTTGTTCCTGTCATCTGAGGATTGGTTTGCCATGTGCCATGGATGTGGGTTGTGGGATATTGGTATATAGTGATTGATTGTCCTCACTGACAATGAAGGTCATGCTCTCTGAAGGTGTTTGAAGGGAAAGGAAGTTAAAACATTCTTTAACAATAAAACCAGAAGGTTTGTGTGTTCCTTCCCCCAGACCCTTCTTCTATGCCCCCCTGGTTTAGGCTGCTATACATTAGCCTTTTTGAGCAATTTAATTTCATTCTACCTTCCAATGGACTTCCACACACAGTGTGACTGTTAGGTTTGTCTGTGTAACAGTGTGTGTGTGTGTGTGTGTGTGTGTGTGTGTGTGTGTGTGTGTTATTTCAACATTTTGTGGTGTTTTGCTGTAAATTAAAACAGAAAAATAAAAGTGCTGAGTCAAGCAGTAAGAACTTTAGGTCTCATTAGCTTACACAACAGGGACAACCTAAATATGAGTAGTTTAGCCAAAAACATGTATTCTTTCAGCCTCTGTTAGCTGGTCATAGGATTTGGGCCAGTGGTGGCATATTCAGTTCTATAGGGAAAGGAACACAATTAAGCAGCATGACTGAAAAGCTGGGATTATACTGACAAATGTTTTAAGAGATGGTGAGGTTTTGGTTGTCACTTTAATGCCGATATTTTAAAAACGATATTTATGCCTTTTAAACAAAGTCTGTCCTCTGCCTTTTGCCTGATTCCAACTTTGGTATAACCACATAGGAATGTGTTACTGGCCAAATTGACCGACTGTGTAGGACATAGTCTCTACTCTCTAAAGCACATGGAAAGAGGAGAATAATAACACAAAGTCACTTTTGCAGGAGTGGAGATGGTGAGTCCATCAAGGACCTGAGTGGTTAGGGGAAGCTTCCCATAGGACAGGGGAGTGGGGTTGGCTCTGATGGAGGGCTAAACACAGAAGGAGGAAAGGAAGGGGCTCATCATATCTGGGGGAGCCCAGGAGGGAAAAAGGACTAAGCCAAGGCAAGGGGAGTGCTGTGTACTCCAGAAGACTTATAGGGCATCTTAAGAGTGTGTCCTCAAGGGACTCTGAAGTCTGGGGTCATGATCTGAAGTGGTCAACTATAAATGGAAAATTTCTTTGAGTTCTATAATTTCATTTTTTAAAGCAATAATATAAATTTTGTTCTTGTATCTTAGGTATCTTAGTATATAGAATTAAGCCAGGTACAGAGTTGATAAGTTTTTTAAAAAAAGAAACTTCTCTATCTAATCTCATAATTGTTTAATATATTATAGGAGTAGACCCTGAGTCTGTTGACACGGTAGTGTGGGAGCAAGTGGGAATTTATCACCATGGAGTTTGCTCTCGGTTAACTTTGAATTGTTCATGGATTCTAAGTGGGGATTGAATGGGAAAGAGTGCGCAAAGGATTGTTCCTGGGAGAAAAAAATCCATAGAAAGGCACTATAGCTACAAAGGCCCACTCTGCTTTGACTCATCCCTTCCTTCCTCAGGCAATCTTCATTTCTCTGGGCTAAAGTGGGCTGCACTGCGTGCACTCTAAGTGGAATATAAAACATGGGAGTCAGCCCTGAAAGGCAGGCTATTGGGAAAGTGAGTTGAAGGAGTCAACATATTCTAAGCTAATTGGCTGTCCCCCTGAGTGCGTTATTTGCATTTTAACTCTGACTGGGGATATCTTCTGTTCTATAGCTGCTCAGGCCAACAAGGCCAGTCAGCAAGGATTTTTTTTTCTTTTAATTCGAAGAGAAAAAGGCAGCTTGGATACAACTGGGAAACACACATGGACCTTTGTTCATGTAATTATCAAGCTAGTTACAGAATGATTTAAATGATCATAATAATTATTATTTTTAAGACAGGCAGGCTCTTATTGTGTATCCTAGGCTAGCATACAATTTGTAATATATCTACCTTTGCTTCTTGAATGCTAGGATTAATGCATATACTACCATACATGGTGATTATAATAATTTAATTTTTTAATTATAAAAATGTAAATTTACTGTCTTTGAGGACTGAGCCTATTATATAAGTCTTACCTCATCTCTAAATAGAGTCAGATTGAATTCCTGATGGCTTTTTCCAGTCTTTTCCACCACTTGGAATAATGGAGGACTTGCAAGTCTTCAGTGGCCTGTGTGGGCTTCCTCCTGCTCTGGTCAGTCTCCTGTAGTCTATCTGGCTATCCTTCACATTTCAGCTACACTTAGCCTTTCCTGCTCAGGTTAGTGTCTCAGCTTTTATACACCCTGTTCCTGAGATTTTCCTGGTCAATCTTTGAAGTCTGGTGCTTCTCTTTGACTCCCCTACCTTCCATCTCCCCCAAACCTGGCACCCTTCCTGGTCTCTTGGTTGAGACTTCATTCAGATCCATCTTTTCAGTTTCTCTCTTTTTTCCCTTTCCTTTCTTGGATCATTAAACTTTGGCTTTTTTGAGCCTAGTTAACGTAATCCAGCAAATGAGCTGATGCTAATGGGTGGGGGAGTCAACATACTCTTAAATTAATGTGATTCTCCTCCCAGGTACCCTATTTGCATTTTAATTGTGACTAGGGGATAATTCCCATTCTAAGATTGTTCAGGCCAAAAAGGCCAGTCAGTGGAAGATGTCTTTTTAAATAGGAAGCCTTGGGAGACTCTCAAATCACATAGTATTTAGGCAGCCTTTTAGTCTTCCTGAGTGTGCCATCACTTTTACCTTTCTGTACTGAATTATGACGGTGGGTTCACTGGCATTTTAGCCTTCCTTGAATATACTTCTTGGCTCAGATGGGGGTTTTTAAATCTAGGAAGCTTCAGGCTACTTATGCCGTAAATGATGAGGTAGAGTGTAGAGGACAGGCGGTCAAGTGGGAGGTGAAGGTCTTGCTATCTCTCTGTGTGTGACCTATCTCTGTGTCTAGCCTCATCAGTGCCTATATTGTAGCAGAGATGCACAGCCTTGGTGGAAAGGTGAGGCTTCAAGCTTGTCCTCACTTCAGACTGCCCAGCTGGGCTCATGGCTTCCACCAAAGTTATGTCTTGTAGGTCTATTATTATTAATTATTATTGCAAAGAAAACTTCAGCAAGGCCACAGAATGCTAACTTAGTTTTTGATTCTGAGTTATAGAAGCTTTCTTATGAGTCCTACCATTGAGATGCTATTCATTTATGTAGGGATGACAGTGCAAACATGGACTCTGCCTCAGAATTTTCATTGGGCTAGTCATCTACTTACAGCCCATTTCATGTCCCTTTTGTATGGGGCTTACTCATGCTGGGATGGATTCACCTTCTGGGGACACTTGGGAATGTGACTGGGGATCTCTAATAGCACAAAGTGGTCCAGGAATGACATTGTCCATACAGATTTGTTTTAACTCAAAGCCAATGGTTTCTATATTTTTTAATGAATTTTTCCTTTAGTTAATAATTTTTTAAATATAAATTTACAACAAGCTAGTTTTACTTTACATGTCAATTCCACCCAGTTCCCTCATCCTCCTTTCCCCCTCTTCTTCCCTGTCCCCCTCCCAACTCTGTCCCATCCCCTATCTTCTCCCCAGGTAGGGTGAGAAATTTCATGGGGGATCTTCAAAGTCTGTCATATCATTTAGAGCAGGGCCTAGGCCCTCCCCCATGTGTCTAGGCTGAGGGAGTATCCTTCTATGTGGAATGGGCTCTCAAAGACCATTCATATACTAGGGAAAAAAATTGATCCATTACCAGAGGCCCCATAGACTGCTCAGCCCTCCTAACTAACACCCACATTCAGAGGGTCTGGGTTGGTCCTATGCTGGTTTCCCAGTTATCAGACTGGGGTCTCTGAGCTCCCCCTTGTTCATATCAGCAGTTTCTGTGGGTTTCTCCAGCCTGGTTTTGACCCCTTTACTCATCATTCCTCCCTCTCTGCAACTGGATTCTAGGAGTTAGGCTCAGTGTTTAGCTGTGGGTGTCTGCTTCTTTAAATGGATTTTTTAAAGGCTGGCATTTGAGAATGAAAGATAAAGTAATAGATTCATGGGGAAAAGGAAAAACTAGATGTTCACCACCACTATTTACTTGCTACCCCTAATCTCAGGGACAAAACATCAAGGTCTAGACTAACAGCCCTGTATCTGAATGTGACTTACAGGGATATGATGTTTATGGCTTTTCCTGGTCTTAGATGGTGGTTGTAGAGTCATTCTTCCTATACTACAAAGTACTGGGGGGGGGTGGAGACTGGGTCTTGGAATGATATTTTCATGGGATGGACAGTGACCAGCCTAGTGACCACACCCTGAGTGTGGGTTTAGACCTTTTATAAATTTGCTATAACCCTTCCATCCCTACCTAAGGAGAGCCAGTTTCCCTCTAAAACCAGTGGAATAGGACCCTTAGACTAGTGATTATCAGCAGTTACTCCTGATACTAATATGAGGGACTCTAGACATCATTGGCTTACTACTTTTTAAATTTATTATTTTTGAACTGATTTGTAGATCAGGCTGGCCTCAAACTTGCCTTTGCCTCCAGAGTTTTGAGGTTAAGGAGTTTCCATCGCACCCAGATTATCTTGGTTTTACTTAGGAAGATAAACTCATTGAATCATAATACTCCCTCAGCCAGGGCCAGTTATTTTCTGATTCATGAGCATAGTCATTATCTACATGCTGGACAAGAGGGTGACTTCAGTTTCTTGAAGGTAGAAACATCCATATGCAGAAATGAAAAAAAAAATCCATACAGACTGAAGCATTCTTGCTTTTTCTAGTCCAGGGTCCAATGTTAGATAACTGAAATATCTTCCAGATATCTCTTGTCTGGATTCATGGAAAAGAAGCTCTGGGAACTCATATTCCAGCCAGGAAAGCTGTGCTTATTAAAAGAATGTTACAAGGGGAGCCATTGTGTGTTACTTCAACTGTAGTTAACTGTCTGCAGGAATCTGAAGGGAGGAGGAAACATGCACAAATAAAATGACAGCCTGTCTTTCTTGTCTTTCTTTGATTGGAAGAAACCCATGAGTCCTGGCCATTTTGGTGTCAGAGAAGCAGCCTCCCTAGTTCTGTTCTTATAGCTCCTGCCTTTGCTGGGTGAGGCATGAAGGGACCACTGTTGAGTTTATAGACTTTGAGGGATGAATTGGGACCTTTCCTTTGCACAAGGAGCTATTCACTTTTTAAGGGACAAGGGATGCTAGAGATTGAACTGAGAGGCCCTTGAACTTCCTAAGTGTTTATTACCTCTGTGCTCATGTCCCCTGTCCTTGTGAACTCTTTCCATACTGACTCTAACTCACCCCAACTGAGTTCTCAAGAACAAGAAACTCCTTTGCTTTGTATCCTGGAGCCTAGCATGGGGCTCACCCACTGCAGGCGATGGGTATGTCCTCCAAATAAGTACGTGGGTGAAGCTGCAGCTGTGCCAGGAATGAAGGGTCGTTGAAGCACAGATGGCCTGCTTTCACCCTGTGTGAGCCTGAGAACTTGCATTTTTAGTAGGTTCTCAGGTGACATCTGTCGTTTAGGTCTTGGGAACTCTCTCCAGAACCGTTGTTGAAGGCTCTCAGAGATAGACTACATTTACTAGTAGGAATGAAGCCCTCTGTGGGAGTGAGAGGGACTCCCAGCTGAACCTGTGTTTCAGAAAGAATCGTCTTAGAATCTGAGAACCAGTAGTTGAGTCTTGGCACTAATCCTCAGGCATTTATTCCCTTGTGGGATCCAGAAGGGTTTTGCCTACCTTGTAGGCCTGTGAGAGTCACAGCAATTAGATGTAAATGTGACTGTCATTGTTGCAGGAGGGGAACTTGATTAAGCCTGTGATTGATATGGGCTCTTATTGCCTTTTATGAGCTGAAAAAGAAAGTAAACTTATAAATGGATGACAAATGTGATAGGGAAATAGGTGCAGTCTGAGGGAAGTAATTAAAGCAGATCCCAGATAGGATGTGATGAAGCATTAAATTGTACATACACCCCCCAGAAAGGATCTAGAAATTCAGGTGGGTGTGTGTGTGTGTGTGTGTGTGTGTGTGTGTGTGTGTGTGTGTGTCTAGAAGGTGGATCTATGAGGAGAATCTTCCCCAGTAGTAGAGTTGAACTAGGTTTTAAGGGAGGTAAGGGTTTGACTAATGAAGGGCAAAGGGCAAATGGGCCTGTTTGCTTCATTAGTAGAGACAATGGAATTGAGGTTACTCATAGGAGACATCTCAGTGGTGAACCTGCACAGCAAGGAGGGTGAATGATCTCTGTGGGAGAAGGTAGGATGGTAGGCTTGAGACAATGGAACGGGCATTTCCATAGGGGCTGGGAGATGGAGAGAAAAAGGGAAGGTTGTCGGTCGAGCATAGTCAGTCCTTCTGAGGTGAAAAGAGGCCTGGATGGCAGCTGTGTAGAGGTGGGGAGGGTGATTTGAGAAAATAGGGCTAGATAAAAGATATGAAAGGCTTATCAAGCAAGGTGTATGCATTTTGGGCCAGCCAGTAGGGAACAGAAGGAGAGAGTGGTCTCTCTAGGCATGGGTGGTTAGACAATGTGATGGTAGAACTTCCAAGTGATAAGGCTGCTGAAGCTGATGGAGAAACAGGCCTGGTGTTTGAGTGACAGACCAGCGAGGACAATTTGTTCATCTCTCTACATCATGTTCTCATGTTAGTTAGCCATTCTGAGAAAGCTGTCACTACTTGTGATGTGCAACTTGGTCCTCATTTTCCTGCCTAGATATTTCCTGCTGTGGCCTCTTTATTCATGGTTCTTGTGTCCCCCCCCCCATTTTGGAGGTGTGAGAACAAGGTTTAATGCTACACCCATCATCAAGGTAGTGTTCATCAATACAGAGACTCCCCACTGGCAATGCAGGCTTCCTCAGTATTTCACATCCTTAGCGTTCTCCACAGGGCTAAGCTGTCTCCGAGGTAGCAGGCTGTGGCATCAGAGAGGCTTGTGGGGAGTGGGACGGGGAGAGTGGTGTGGGGAGGGTGGGGTGGCTGCCTAATCATCCTTCTTAGATTTTCGTTGATGTAAGGCATCTAGTCCAGGATCAGCCTTCAGTCCATGGCCATACTAGCACCACAGCACCCATGGTGCCCCACATGCTGGCTATGGGGATCCAGTTCTTGGCCAGTTCCTGGTAGTGTGGTCCTAGAAACTTGCTCAGCATCCCTGCAGGCTCTCAACACTCAGGGTTATCCTGTTCCGCTGTGCTGCCCTGGAGCACTGTCTGCCTTCTTATCTCTCCTGCAGGGGATGCCCTTACCTACCACAATGGATGGAAATTCACAACTTTTGACAGAGACAATGATATTGCCCTCAGCAACTGTGCACTGACACATCATGGAGGCTGGTGGTATAAGAACTGTCATTTGGCCAACCCTAATGGCAAATACGGGGAGACCAAGCATAGTGAGGTAAGTGACCGGTGCACACCTTTTTATCACAAGCTTTGTCTGTACTCCCAAAGCAACGCTGTCCAGGCTAGTATAGTACACCCCCTGCCCCCAGCCTCTGAAGCTTTCTGTAAGGGAAGGAAAATGTGGTCCAGGCTTTATGACATTTCAGATGACAGATACTTTGTGGTCTGATTGTACTACCATACATTTTCTGGCTGCAGGTGGGTGGTTGCCTGTTGCCTACATATGAAGACCAATGATGCAGTTCACATGCCATCTAACTTCATCTTAAGTTTCTTTTGTAATATTTATGAGACAGGGTGGGTCTCATTTAGCCCAGGCTGACCTTACACTTGCCTTTTACCTGAGGATAACCATAAACCATGATCCTCCTGCCTCTACCTTGTAAATTCTGGGATTATAGGCATTTGTCACTACATCTGTTTTTCTTTTGTTTCACAGGCTCTTGCTATTTAGCCTAGGCTGGCCTTGGACTCTGAATCCTCCTTCCTTAGCCTCCTGAGGGCTGGGATCACAGGTGTGTGCCACCACACCTAGCTATGAGGGGTACCTTAATAATTCACTAACAGACCCTGTTATAGATCAGGTTACTTTAACAAGGTAACATAGGTTAGGTGGTTTAAAAGCAGATATGCACCTGGTGGTGGAGCATGGCTTTAATCCCAGGATCAGAGGCAGAGGCAGGCAGATCTCTGTGAGTTCAAGACCAGCCTGGTCTACAAAGCAAGTTCCAGGACAGCCAGAGCTGTTTCACAGAGAAACTCTGTCTGGAAAACCAAACAAATCAAAAGAAAGAAAAGAGAAAACAGACACATATATCTCAGTTCTAGAGGCTGCCTAATCCAAGATTTGAGTACCAGCATGTTCATTCTTGATGGAGCTTGCTTCTTAACATGGAAATAGACACCTTCTAGCTATATCTTCACATGATATAGACAGAGGCATTCTAATCTCTTTCTCTTCTATTTTGGGGGCATCTAAAAATGACCTTCCAGAAAGCTGCCTCTGAATATTACCAAATTGGGACAATAAAACTTCAACATACAGATTTTGGGGAGAGCATAGATGTTCTGTCCAAAAATGGACTCTTCATTGTCTTTCCCTATTATCTCCTCATTACACCAGTCCCTTGATCACTAGGTGAACAGATTCCACTTCTGGTCAGATCCATCCTTGACTCTACTTTAACAGGAGTCACCAAGCATTTGCTGTGAGAATCCTGTTCTTGTCCCCCTTCAGGACTGTGTTCAAGGCTGGGTGTAAGTGATGGTGTTGCATGTATGTTTTCCGCCAGCCAGCCCGCCGCCAGTCTGGCGTGCTAGCCCCAAATAATACGCAGAGACTCTGTATTTGATACAATCCTGTTGGCCAGTTACCATTATTGTTTATGGGCTAGCTCTGTCTTAATTATTAACCCATTTCTACTTATCTAAGTATTTCCATGTAGTCATCTTATCGGGGAGCAGCCGCCGGCATCTTCTTTCTCCATGCTCTACATCTTGACTCCTCCCAACTACTTCCTCCTTCCTCCTAGTTTCTTAGTCCTTCCCATTTTCCTTTTCTATTGGCCAACAGGGCTTTATTTATTAACCAGTATGAAAAACATATTTACAGAATAACATCTCCCATCATGAGGGCTCCTCTCTTGCAAACTTTCCTGTCAGTACTTTCTGGGACCTCCACGATCCTTGTATATCACTGTGACTCTCTGCTGGTTGCAGGACATCTGCCGACTCCTCATGGCTTCTTGAAAATTGCACTTTCCTATACTCACCATCAATCTGCTGTCCTCCATAGACCTGTCCTGGGTCTCTCATTTCCAACCAGGTCCTGATCCTGGCCTTCATGAACCCACCTCTCCCCAGAACTCACAGATACCAATATTACTGTAAATATTATTGCTTCTCAAATCCAGGTATGTTTTATTACTTTGGTCCTTATAAGGCATCCAGGATTCCCAATCCTTATGTGATTTTTTTTTCCAAAGAGAAGAAGAAATTTCCCCCAGGGCAATGAGGAGGGTTGGCCCATGCATCACAGTGGCAGCTTGTGGGCTGACCAGGGGAAGCCTATGATCAGAGATCAAATATCTGAAATGAGCAGCCAGCATGCCCTAAACCATCCCTGTATTTGCTAATAAAAGACATTCATCTGGTTAATGTGCTTTTCTTGGTCTGCAAGGCATTTAGCTTCTTGTTTATTATTTACCTCACAAATTAAAATACATAAAATTGGTCACTTGGGCCCTTTATTGGCCAGGTTGCAAGGTTATTAAGTGAATTAAATATTATTGTGCTCACTAGTCAAAAGACATAAAATGAAATTTAGTTTTCAGCAGGCCATTTGTTACCCCAGCGCTAATATCTAAACAGTTTAAATTGAAAATGATTTTACACAATTGGCTAATTAATATGTTTATTTTTGCCTTTTAGTTTATGGAAAGGAACAGAGTGAGCCAATAGCTGGTTTACTGATCTCTGCCTAGATTGACATCTTTGTCGTTCTTGTGCTCTGGCCTCTGCCCACATCCATCTTCTCAACATGGAGGCTTCTTTCTCCATCCATAAATGTGTCAAACTCCAGGAGCAGGTGCATGACCTGGCCCTCTTACCCTGGCTCGTAACGAGTGCCTACTCAAATGTCCTTTTCCTTCTCCTTCTCCTTCTCCTTCACAGAGGGATTGACTTCACTCGATATGATCCCCTCTACCATAAACCACCTTACTCTTCTCCCAGATACCTTTTTTTCAGTGGATTTGTTTTTGTTTGCTTTGTAGGGAGTGAACTGGGAGCCATGGAAAGGACATGAGTTCTCCATCCCTTATGTGGAGCTGAAAATCCGCCCCTTTGGTTACAGCGGAAACCATTTTTCAGGCAGAAAGAAGCGGTCCATAGGAGGAAAAGCAAGGATGTTCTGAAGGCCTGTTTGAGCTGTCTTCACAGGAAACAAGCTTAGGGTGGGGTGGGTGGTTGTGATCTGGAAGCTGAAGTTTGAGGGATGCACATAGCCCTAACTTCTTAGATTGCTGGATACTCACAGTGCCAATGATGTCATCACACTTCAAATTTTAGCGGTTCCTACCATGTCACCTGCATGTTTGCCAGTCTCTACTGAGGGCTCAGAAAGTCAACAATGTTGTAATTGAACAATACATATGGACAGGACACACTGTTGGTTGGAATCATGTGGCTTTTCAGTCCATCCTTAATGACAGATGTATTGGATTAGGCTGAAAAAATATATCATCCAGTAGATCATCAACTGGAAATCTTTAGAAATTGGTGGAGATCTATACATGCATCTGATAATATAGATCTTTCTAGAAGAAAAACCAAAAGTGAGGTTCTGATCTCTCAGTGGTCAGAGCTGAGGCAGCCTAATACTTGTCGCTGGTTCCTCCTGAGTTTGGAAGTCAGGCATAAGTCTTCCTCTTTTTGAATTTCTCGTGTGATGAAGAAGGGAGAGAGTACAGAGGGGCCATGATGCATTCATATTTAGCTAAGTTTTGACTGATCTCTAGCATGCTGGAGACCAAAACTCCCATTTTATTGCTATTTTTAACTACCCCCTTTCCAGACATTTGCATAATCTCTTTCCTAGATCTGCATATGTTGTAAATAAATTTGCAGTCATTTCACCTTTAAATAATCTGTCTCTCTAAATAACTGATACCCCCCCCCCAGTCTTCCTGGTTCCCACTCAGGCCTATTAGCCATCAGCCCTTCCTCCCTTCCCTGATCCCCACACTGGAAGCTCCCTGATCTCATTCTTCTTTTGTGTCTGGTATCATTTTGGAAGGTTTTCTGTAGCCAAGTCGGTGACCATTGAAGTAACTTAAATTCCTATTCAGGAAAAAAATAAACAAACCATTTGACTTTTCGAAATTGCCTTGTGTTATTTTCTTCACTCAAGTGCACTTGAATTCTAAATTTAACTTAAGTACAAGTGAAGGGACAATTTGAGCATTATACTAGAGTGTGGTTGACTGCAGTTTTACTGTGTGATGAAAACTCATGCTCTGTGGAATGCAGCAGAAGTGTGTGGTGGGGATGAAGGCAAATGTTCTAGAAGTTGCACTATCCCTTCTGGTCTAGAGTGTATGCTGTTGCTTAGCTTTCTCAGGTTTAACCTATGGGTCAATTCAAAGCCACACACACCGGAAATCACTTCGGCCAAGCTTTCAAGGTTTCAGTCTTCCCACCCCCTCCCTAGTAAGACCACAGCAACAGCTAGATCTGATAATGAGAGGGCTAAAAGAAGCTCACTAAGCTCTGGGGCTAAACATTAAAAAGGTGTGTGTGTTTTGTCCATTGATTGAAGAATCTAGTAAGTGGTGGCCTGCTAGGGAAACAGATGAACAAGTCACACCCAGGCCTGGTGCTGATGGAGCAGAGGCTGTCATTTATTCTTTGACTCATTTATTCAATTCTTACCACTTAAATCTTATCCTGTACCAGGTTCTGTTCTAAGTGCCAAACCTATCCAAAAAACAAAGCATTCACAGACATACTTTGTTCTGCATAGCCTAGCCAAAGGCTGACAATAAACAAATTATGCTTTTATGCCAGTGGTGGCCATTGACAGCAAATAACAAATCATCTCTAGTGTTAGAGACTGACAACAAAAAACAAGTCAGTTTCCAACTTCAGGAAGTGATCACTACTGAAGGGAGCCACAGAGGTGGATAATGATGGAGGTGGATAGGGGTGGGGACTTTAAAGACTTTCTTATGGGGAGATATTTTCAGGACAGGTTCTTTGAGTCTTGATGCTCCTGTGTTGGGGCTTATTCCCAAGGCCACTTCTGCCTCTGTCTTGTGTCCCTCTAGAGAGCCTCTAAGCTCCATCCATGTCCTCTCCTCAGAGTCCCTTCTGCAGCCTTTTGTGCTTGTTTGTAATGAGCCTCATCGCTGCAAATCAGAGTCCTTGGGTTCATCCTGGCCTTTAGGCAAGAAACTGTTTCCTTGGCAAAGTGGGTTAAATTTCCAGCATTAGCCCAGAGCTAGAGCCAACAGTAGCAAGACCCTCAACTTTTAACAGGCTTCTTACATGTCCTTGATAAGACACTCACTGTATTAGTCAGTGTTCTATTGCTGTGAAGAGACACCATGACCACAGCAAAAAAGCATTTAGCTGGGGCTGGCTTACAGTCTCAGAGGTTTAATCCAGTATCATCACAGCAGGAAGCAGGGTGGCATGCAGCAAGACTCTACTGGAGAGGTAGCTGAGATTCTATAACCAGATCCACAGGTAGCAGGAAGAGAGAAAGACACACTGGGCCTGATTTGGGCTTTTGAAATGTCAAAGCCCACCTGCTGGTGACACACTTCCTTCAACAAGGCCACACCTCCCAACCCCTCTCAAGTAGTGCCACTCCCTAACGCTCAAGCATTCAAATATATGAGCCTTTGGGGCCATTCTTATTCAAACCACTACAGGTATAGGTTGGGGGTCTGCAGCTTCAGATGTTATGACTCATTAAAGTACAGCTAGCATTGGTGGCCTCTCTATGTAGCTCTGCTATGACAGCTGCTTTTGCTCTGGAGGCAGCTTTGATCACACCAGATGATGCCAAGTTCATCTCAGGTTCATTGACCTCAGGATTGTCCCACTGCTGGTCACTGAAGTGACCTGTGGGAGACTGGAGCTGTTTCAGCATCTTTTGCATAAATAACAAAGTCCTATGTTACTATGGAGAAATCTTTAGGCAACTGTAATGGTTTGAAGGAAAATGGTTCCCAGGGGGAGTGGCACTAATAGAAGGGGTGGCTATTATAGGGGGTGTGGTCTTGAAGGAGGAAGTGCGTCACTAATGGGATGGGCTTTGAGGTCTCCTTTTCTCAAGCTTCATTCAGAGTGGGGCACAGTTGAATCCTGTTGTCTGTGGGTCAAGATATAGAACTCCCAGTTCCTCCAGCACCATGGCTGCCTCGGCATGCTGGCATGTCCTGCTCTGATCATAATGGACTAAAACCTCTGAAATGGTAAGCCAGCCCCAATGAAATGTTTCCTGTATAGGAATTGCTGTGGCCATGGTGTCTCTTCACAGCAATTGAAACCCAAGACACTGGCTTTCAAAGGGTCCGATGTGAGCAGGGAAGGAAATTCATTTTCAAAGAGTGTTTAGGGCCACATCCCCACCCCCAACCTTCATCCATGTTGCCCCTTGCTCTAACAAGGCCAGCCCAGCAGTTCATTCCAGTAACTGAATATGGGCTTATGAAATGGTTTTCTGGTAGATCTGCTTTTCAGAGAGAGGTTCAAACACTCTTTTTAGAGCCAGGTTATGGATCCTCAAAGTTTTGAAGCTCTAAGGGAGCCACCCCATGTTTCAGGATGACCCAGAGTGAACAAAGGCTTGAGGAGCAGGAATATGCCAGAAGCCAGGAGCAGAACATAGGCCAGGACATCTGTCCCACCTGTTTTGGTGAAGTTTCCAGAGTGTTGTCATTCTGCACATGCATAAGAGATGAGCAAGCCAGCTGCTGCCCCTGATCAACTCTCAGAATCGTGAGAAGACAGCTTGGAAACTAATCAGGACGGTGGTGACTTAAGGGAAAAGTGAGGCACTAGGGACGTGGTTGGCACTCTCTCTCTCTCTCTCTCTCTCTCTCTCTCTCTCTCTCTCTCTCTCTCTCTCTCTCTCTCTCTCTGTGTGTGTGTGTGTGTGTGTGTGTGTGTGTGTGTGTGTGTGTGTGTAATTCCACAAAAATTATCAGAGGAGCTTTAGAGCGCTATAGTGATAGCATCAGATCTAGAAAGACAGACACCTGGGAGAGTAAGGCTGTGACTGAGACAGACACACTCAGTGTGTGAGAAGCCCAGGGAACCAGCAGGAAGGACAGGCAGGGATTCATCGCTGCAACACTGCACTGTCTGTCAGTTCACATCGCCAGTCAGAGCCAGCGTGAGCTTTGATGTGTGTCCTTTTGCTCGCTGCCCCTCCAGAGACTGAACTTCTCGGGTGAGTTCTGTGTACCTGAGCTTTTCAAAGTTCCCCAGGGGACTCTAACACTGACTCAGGTATGAGAGCCACTGTTCCCATGAAAGCATTTGGGAAGTGGGCAAAGATCAGAGGTTTTGAAACCTTGAAGGGATGTGCCAGGCTAGTATCTAGGAAAAACTAGTTCGGTGATGGAATGGAGAAGGCAACATAGTGGGGTTTTTGAGAACTATTTAAAAGTGTGTGTGTGTGTACACACACGTGTGTATGAACATGGGTAGGCATGCCTGTGTGGAGGACAGGGGTTTCCCCTGCATCTTCCTCTGTTACTTTCTACTCCACTCTTTGAGACAGCGCTCTTTCTGAACCTGGGCCTCACAGATTTGGCCACTGTAGCCAGCCAGCTTGCTTTGCCTCGTGAGTGCATGAGTAAAGATTGACTTCAGGTGGGCTGCCACGCTGAACCGGCATTTACCTCAAGCCCTCACACCTGAGTAGCAATCGATTTATCCAGTGAGCTATCTCCACACTCCTCAGGTTAGTTTTAATCGACATGTATTGATGGGTACAGTGAGTCACTTTAATATGCAAATACAATATGACATGATCAGATCAGTGTGGCTGACAATAGCCTCACCTCAGACATTTATCATATCTTAGTGTCACGAACACACAAAATCCTCTCTACTAGTTACTTTGAAATATACAGTTAGTCCTTACACTGTGATACAGAACACTGGGAGTCATTCCTCCTATCTTATGGCACCCTGTGCCCTTAACCATCCTCAAGGGGTGGGGCACAGGGAAAGGATGGAGACTCCAAGACCAGCTCACAGCTGCCTTAATAGTTCCAGCAAAGGTAATGATCCTTAGGTCTGTGTTGGGGAAGAGAGCTGTAGAACCATCAGGATTTAAGGCAGTCTGTCTTCAAAGCCTAGCCAGCGAACCAAGGAGCTTGGAACTACTTGCGTGTCATGGCTGCTTCCTCTGGAAATGTGCGGTGTTTATGTTTGTCAAGTGAGTTCAAACACTGTTTTATAATTTAGAATTATCAGGGATTCAAGGATTATAAAAACTAGAAAATACTACAAGAGAGAGAGAGAGAGAGAGAGAGAGAGAGAGAGAGAGAGAGAGGGGGGGATGCAGAGGAAGAGAGAGGAGAGGAGAGACACAGAGAGATTGAGTTTTTTTTTTAAAGGATTGTGATAAAAAAGCAGGTGTGGGCTGTGCAAATCGAGAACATGCAGACAAAAAGACAAGCAAAGAACTAAAGAAAAAGAAAAGATGGTGAAAAGCCGTGGATGACACTTAATTCCTACAAAATGTCCCCACTCCACTTAAAAAAAAAAAAAAAAAAAAAAAAGACGCATCATTCACCACTTTAAGCCTTTCACCAGGGCCATGGAAAGGATCAACAGAGCTCATGTCAATGGGAGCAGATCAATATGGTTGAAGCCTGCCGCCAGGGGCAAGAGGCCTGCTATACCCAGTCTTGCCAGGAGATGGCAGTGTTGCCTTACTAGGTGCCTCTCCGTTCAAGTGAAAAGTTCCTCCTCCACACAGGGAAAGTTCTGGAGGGTTCTCCACTTTTCTTCCTTTTTGAGTGCCATTTCCAGGAGAGTTGGCCAGTGGGGGTCCAGTCAGCATCCAGCCTGAACTTAATGGTTGCTAAGGCAGTGTTTTTCCTGGACTAGCTTTGTCTACCCCTAACCTGTCTATCTCCGTGAACTGGGCTGGGCAGTGGGTAGACAGCTGCAGGGGTATTTCCAAACTCTTCCCAAAGTGCCTCTGTGAGTGGGTCCTTTCTATGTATGCTTGGAGTTCCAGTCCCAGCGTTATGTAAATAAGGTTCCCAGGTTAGCTCACAAAACCCTGCTTGTTAGAGAAATAGGTGAACTTCTATATAATTATAAGGGCAAAAATAGAAACGAATAATTCTGAAGCAGTACTATAAACTTTAGATATTTGTACATTGCCAGTTTTTTTTAATTTTAAAAAATATTTGTTTTAGACTTAAGTGTTTTCTCTTGTGTGCACAAGTATTTTGTCTTTATATGTGTATATGCACCAGCACATGCCTGGTGCCTATAGAGACCAGAAAAAAACATGGATGGCCTGAAACTGAAGTTACAGATGGTTGTGGGCTGCCATGTGAGGCTGGGAACCAAACCTGGGTTCTCGGCAAGAACAGCAAGTGTTCTTGATCACTGAGCCAATCACTGAGCCATCTGTCCAGCCCAGGATTGGAAGTTTAAAGAAAAATAAACAAATTCAGTTCTCTGTTTTGGTTAGTAAAAACCATCAGGTTTTTAGGGGAGGCCAAGGAGGTGGGGCTTGCTGTGGAACACATGATAAGGACATTTGGAGACTTACAGGCTTATGACCAGTCCCATGAAGCACCTGGAAGAAGACTGTGGTCTCCATTGGGCATGCTGGTTTCTTTCCTTGGGGGTTTTGTCTGTGAAGCAGGAATCCTATGTGATCATGGATTGTCCTTATGTACTACAAGGCCCTCTGGAGTGGTAGGTGAGCGTTTGGATCTTAAGGCTATCTATCATTAGTCCAAACTTTTGACTCTTCTTTTTCCTCAATAGGAATATAGAACTAGCCAGTCCCAAGGCTGGTTTTCTATGAATGGTCATCGGGATGATGAACAGAAGAAAGAGAAAGGTGAGTGAAAGCCAATGGGGGAAGTTTGATTCCCTCCTCTGGAAGTTTCTCCTTTGGTTTTTGAGAATATAAACTGTGGTTTTCCTTCTAGTCACATTAACAACACTCTACCTGAGCACTTCCCCAAGCCAGGCCCCCTGCTAAATGTCTTATGTGCATCCTTCCTGATTAATTTTTGAAGATATGTCTTAATAGATGACATCGTACACTGAGAATTGGTGTGGACATCAGAATGTGACCATCCTAGTCTTGAGTCCTAGCTCACAATGCCTAGGACTCTCATCATTCTGCCAATGGTGACCTCCCTTCTTCTCAGTTCACCCCAGTGCCATTCTTTGTTAGCCTGGTCTGATGCCAGCCTTGGTGTGTGTGTCCCTCTGAGGTAGCACACTATTGTAGTGGTCTGTTCCTTTAGGTAGGCTGTGACCCATCAGGACAGATTCTCATAACTGGGGCTCAGTGGACTTAGCACATAGTGAAAGTGCAAATATTTTCATGTGTATGCCTTGCCATGACTGAATAACGTGTGATTCTTGTCCCCATGGGAATCTGAAAACATCTCAATAAGTTGAACCTAAGGCAGCTACAGTACGTTGTTCAAAGGGATTTATTTTGTTCAGCTTTGTTTGCCTGCGACTTTGAATTCAAGAATAATCCCAAGGCCAAAGGGCAAGCAGCCAGTCGAGTACTCCAGTGAGTTGAGAATGCTAATGGATAATTGCATTGTGCAACTCCATCTTCTCACCCAGAGTATGGGCGGGCCTGGGCAGGTGTAGCTGAGAGGCCTTCTGGGAGTGGTGAGCCTATGAGGAGCCTGGGAGGTATGCTGTGACCCTCTGGGCAGCCCCTCCTCTGCACTGGAAAGTTTTGCAATGTCCCCGGAGGAATGAATAGCAGGCTGACTCAAGATTCTGTTCCCTGGTTGTCACGGATGTGTATGATAGGGGAAGGAGCTCAAGAATCAACTGAAACTGTGAAACAGCCTGCCTCGGGCAAGACAACAAATCGTGCAGCTGCACTATGGGTCTTCCTTCATGAGCTTCCACTAAAACAACACAGCTGTTGACACACATGTGACTACTCTTCCCACAAGGTGCTATTAGCCCTATGCCATTTTGGGTGGTGAAGCCATGGGGTGGCTATTGAGCACTTGAAATATGGCTAGCCTGATTGAGCTCTGAATTTTAATTTGATTTAAATTTAGTGAACTAAGCCAATGTGGCAAATAGTAGCAGACTGGACAGGTGCTGTTAGAGAACATTTACACCATCTTGCTTTTGTTGGCCAGCACTCTAGATGGCTTCTGCTTTAATGACAAGCTAAGCCTGGGTGAGAGAGGAACCAGGAACATCTAAGTCACTTCATTTTCTAACTACCAAAAAGTTATGGTTGACACAGAAAAAGGGTGTGCATGATTATATAAATCCATGCACATAGACACACACATCTGTGTTCCTAACAGTTACTGCAGAGGTCCTTAGTCCTTTGTTTTACAGCACCAGATTAACCCAGAGGTCCTGACTTTTTTTTTTGTTTTCTTATTTTATATATCAGTCCCAGTTCCCCCTCCTTCCTTCCTCCCCTCTCACCCTCCCATGCCTTCTGTACTCCCCCACCCTCCCATGCCATTCACCCCCCCCCACTCCACAGGGAGGGTGATGTCTTCCTGGAGAGGTCATCTAAATCTGTCAAGTCATTTGGAGTAGGGACTAGGCCCTCCCTCCTGCCTCTAGGTTAGGGTGTAACCTTCCATGGGGAATGTACTCCCAAAGCCCTTTTGTGCACCAGGAATACATCCTGGTTCCACTGTCAGAGGTCCCTTAGACTGTCCAGGCCTTCTAACTGAGACCCATGTTCAGGGGGTCTGAGTCAGTCCCATGCTGGATTCCCAGATATCACTCTGGGGGGGTCCACGAGCTCCCCTTTGTTCAGGTCAGCTGTCTCTGTGGGTTTCTGTACCCTGGTCTTGTCCTCCCTCTCTGCATCTGGATTCCAGTTCAGCTCAGTGTTTAGTTGTGGGTATCTGCTTATGTTTCCATCAGCTACTAGATGAGGGCTCTATGATGGTGGATAAGTTAGTCATCAATCTCATTATTAGGGAAGGACATTTATGGTAGCCTTTACACTGTTAAATTGTTAGTTGGGGTCAGTCTTGTAGGTCTCTGGACATTTCTCTAGAGTCAGTTTTCTCTTCAAGCCTATAATGGCTCCCTCTTTTATGGTCTTGGCCTCTCTCTCTCTCTCTCTCTCTCTCTCTCTCTCTCTCTCTCTCTCTCTCTCTCTCTCTCTCTCTCTCTCTCTCTCTCCCCCCTCTCTCTCTCTCTCATTTATTCCTCCCCTGACTCAAACTTCTTGTCCCTCGTGCTCCTAGTCCCTCATGCTTTCCTCTTCCCCCTTCTCTTTCCCCTAGCTCCCTCTCCACTCACTGCCCCCCCCACTCCCAATATGCTCAGGAGATATTGTTCCTTTCCCCTTCTGTGAGGGACCTTGTATGAATCTCTTAGGTTTCTCCTTGTTTCCTAGTTTCTATGGCAGCGTGAATTATAGGCTGGTGATCCTTTGCTCTATGTCTAAAATCCATATATGAGTGAGTACATACCATGTTCCTCTTTTTGTGACTGGGTTACCTCATTCAGGATGGTTTCTTCAAGTTCCATGCATTTGCCTGCGAATTTCAAGATTCCATTGTTTTTTTCTCCTGAGTAGTATTCCATTGTGTAAATGTGCCACATCTTCTTTATCCATTCTTCTGTTGAGGAGCATCTAGGTTGCTTCCAGGTTCTTGCTATTATAAATAATGCTACTATGAACATAGTTGAGCACATGTCTTTCTTGCATGGATGTGGATCATTTGGGTATATGCTTAAGAGGGGGATTGCCGGGTACTGTGGTAGACTGATTCCCACTTTCCTGAGGAGCTGCCACACAGATCTTCAAAATGGCTGTACAAGTTTGCACTCCAACCAGCAGTGGAGGAGTGTTCCCCTTTCTCCACATCCTCTCCAGCATAAGTTGTCATTGGTGTTTCTAATTTTAGCCATTCTGGCAGGAGTAAGATATCTCAGAGTTGTTTTCATTTACATATCACTGATAGCTAAGGATGTTGAGCACTGTAAGTGTCTTCAGCCTTTTTGATTCCTCTATTGAGAATTCTCTCTTCAGTTTTGTATCCCATTTTTAAAATAGGGTTATTTGGTGTTTTGGTGACTAGTTTCTTGAGTTCTTTGTATATTTTGGAGCTCAGCCCTCTGTCAGATGTAGGGTTGGGAAAGATCTTTTCCCAGTCTGTGGGCTGCCATTTGGTCTTGTGGACTGTGTCTTTTGCCTTACAGAAGCTTCTCAGTTTGAGGAGGTCCCATTTATTAATTGTTGATCTCAGTGTCTGTTCTACTGGAGTTATGTTCAAGAAGCAGTCTCCTGTACCACTTTGTTCAAGGGTACCTCCCATTTTCTCTTCTAAGAGGTTCAGTGTGTCTGGATTTATGTTGAGGCCTTTGATCCATTTGGACTTGAGTTTTGTGCATGGCAATAGACATGGGTCTATCTGCAGTCTTCTACACACCAGTTGTGCCAGCACCATTTGTTGAAGATGCTTTCCTCCTCCCATTGTATACTTTAAGCTGTTTTGTCAAAAATCAGGTGTTCATAGGTGTGTGGGTTAATATCAGGATTTTTTATTTGATTCCATTGGTCTACTTGTCTTTTTTGTGCCAATACCAAGCTGTTTTCAGGACTATAACTCTATAGTAGAGCTTGAAGTCTGGGATGGTGATGCCTCCTTAAGTTCCTTTATTGTACAGGGTTGTTTTGGCTATCCTGGGTCTTTCGTTTTTCCATATAAAGTTGATCATTATTCTTTCAAGGTCAGTGAAGAATTGTGCTGGGATTTTGATAGGAATTGCATTGAATCTGTAGACTGCTTTTGGCAAGACTGCAATTTTTACTATGTTTATCCTATCTATCCAAGAGCATGGAAGATATTTCCATTTTCTGGTATCTTCTTTAATTTCTTGCTATTTAGGTCTTTCACTTGTTTGGTAAGCGTTACCCCAAGATACTTTATGTTGTTTGTGGCTATTGTAAAGGGTGATGTTTCTCTGATTTCTTTGTCAGCCCCTTTGTCGTCTGAATAAAGTAGGGCTACTGATTTTTTTTGAGTTTGTCTTGTATCCTGCTAGTTTGCTGAAGGTGTTTATCAGCTGTAGGAATTCCCTGGTCTGGTAGAGTTTTTTGGGTGGCTTATGTAAACTATCATATCATCTGCAAATAGAGAAAGTTTGACTTCTTCCTTTCCTATTTGTATCCCCTTGATCTCTTTTTGTTATCTTATTGCTTTATCTAGAACTTCAAGTACAATATTGAAGAGATATGGAGAGAGTGGACAGCCTTGCTTTGTTCCTGATTTTAGATGAATTGCCTCAAGCTTCTCTCCATTCAGTTTGATGTTGACTGTTGGTTTACTGTATATTGCTTTTATTATGTTTAGGTATGCTCCTGTTATCTCTGATCTCTCCAAAACCTTTATCATGAAAGGGTGTTGAATTTTGCCAAATGCTTTTTTAGCATCTAGTGAGATGATAATGTGGTTTTTCTTTTTCAGTTTGTTTATATAATGGATCACATTGGTAGATTTTCATATGTTGAACCATCCCTGCAAGCCAGGGATGAAGCCTATTTGGTCATGGTGGATGATTTCTCTAATGTGTTCTTGGATTTGATTTGCCAGTATTTTATTGAGTATTTTTCGCATCAATGTTTATGAGGGATATTGGTCTGTAGTTCTTTTTCTTCTGCTTCTATTGTGTGGAACAATTTGAGGAGTATTGGTATTAGCTCTTTTTTGAATTTCTGGTAGAATTCTGCACTGAAGCCATCTGGCCCTAAGATTATTTTTGTTGGGAGGCTTTTGATGACTGATTCTATTTCATTAGGGGTTATAGGTCTATTGAGATTTCTGATGTGTTCTTGATTTAATTTTTGGAAGTTATAATTATCTATATCTAGAAATTTGTCTATTTTCTTTGAATTTTCAATTTTTGTGGAGTACAGGTTTTCAAAGTATGACCTGAAAATTGTCTGGGTTTCCTCAGTGTCCGTTGTTATATCCCCCTTTTTGTTTCTAATTTTGTTAATTTTTCATGTTCTCTCTCTGCTTTTTGGTTAGTTTGGATAAAGGTTTGTCCATCTTGTTGATTTTCTTGAAAAACAAAATCAAAAAACAAAACAAACAAAAAAACAAGTTTTCGTTGCATTGGTTTTTTTGTATTGCTTTCCTGGTTTCTACTTTATTGATTTCAGGCCTCAAATTGATTCTTTCTTGGCATCTACTCCTCTGGGGTGAGTTTGCTTCTTTTCTAAGGCTTTCAGTTGTGCTGTCAATTCTCTAATGTGACTATCCTCTGTTTTCTTCATATGGGCACTTAGTGCAATGAACTTCCCTCATAGCACTGCTTTCAAGGTGTCCCATAAGTTTGGGTATGTTGTGTCTTCATTCTTGTTGAATTCTAGGACATCTTTAATTTCTTTCTTTATTTCTTCTTTGACCCAGTATGGTGCAATTGTGCATTGTTCAGTTTCTATGAGTTTGTAGGGTTTCTGCGATTTGTGTTGTTGTTGAATTTCAACTTTAAAGCATGGTGATCTGATAAGATACAGAGGACAATTCCATTTTCTTTTGTATCTGTTGAGGTTTGTTATGTCGCCTAGTGTGTGGTTGATTTTAGAGAAGGTTCCATGTGGAGCAGAGAAGAAAGTATATTCTTTTGTGGTGGGTGGAATGTTTATAGATGTCAATTAAATCCAATTGAGACATAACTTCTGTTAGTTTTTTTTGTTTCATAAGTTTCTTTCTGGTGGTCCTGTCTAGTGGTAAGAGTAGGGTGTTGAAGTCTCCCACTATGAGTGTGTGAGGTTTTATGTGAGCTTTGAGTTTTAGTAGCATTTCTTTTACAAATGTGGGTTCCTTTGTATTTGGGGTATAGATGTTCAGAATTGAGACTTTGTGCTGATGGATTTCTCCTGTGATGAATGCAAAATGACCATCTTCATCTTTTTTGATTGATTTTGGTTTGAAGTCTAACTTGTTAGATTATTAGAATAGCCATACCTACTTGCTTCTTGGAACCATTTGATTGGAAGATCTTTTCCCAACTCTTTACCCTGAGGTAATGTCTGTCTTTGTAGCTTAGATGTGTTTCTTATATGCAACAGAATGGTGGATTCTGTCTTCGTATCCATTCTGTTAGCTTGTGTCTTTTTATAGGCGAGTTAAGACCATTAATGTTGAGGGAAAGTAAGGGCCATTGATTGTTAATGCTTGTTTGTTTTAGATTTGTTGTTGGCAGTGTTATTGTGAATATATTTGCCCTGCTTTATCCTTTGGGTTCTGGTGGCTGCTCTTAATATTTTTTCTTTATTCTGTATGTTAGGTATTTTGATTATTATGTGTCAAGGGGTCTTTTTTCTTTGGTCCAGTTTATTTGGTGTTTGGTATGCTTCTTGTACTTTCATGGGCATGTCCTTCTTCAGATTCGGAAAGTTTTTTTCAATAATTTTCTTGAATATATTTTCTGCACCTTTGGTCTGGGCTATTTCGCCTTCTATGCCTATTATTCTTAGGTTTGGCCTTTTCACAGTGTCCCACATTTCCTGGATGTTTTGTTTTAAGGATTTGTTGGATTTAAGATTTTCTTTGGTTGATGAATCTATTTCCTCTAATTTATCTTCAGTGCCTGAGAGTCTCTCTTCCATCTCTTGTATTCTGTTGGTTATGCTTGTGTCTGTAGTTCCCAATCATTTGCCCATTTTTTCTATTTCCAGCATTCCTTCTGTTTGTGTTTTCTTTCTTGTCTCTATTTCAGTTTTCAAGTCTTGAACTGTTTCATTCACTTGTTTGATTTTTTTTCTTGGTTTTCCTTACTTTCTTTAAGAGATTTGTTCATTTCTTCCAATTTTTTGTTTTTTTTTTCCCCCCATTTCTTTAAGGGACTTTCTCATATCGTCTTTGAGGACCTCTATCATTTTTGTGATGATATTTTTTAAGTTGTTCTCTTCTGTTTCATCTGCTTTGGGGTGTTCAGGTCTAGTTGGTGTAGAGTCCCTAGATTCTGGTGTTATCATGCTTGTCTTTCTATTGTTGGGTGTTTTCTTGTATTGCTGTCTTCCCATCACTTCTTCCAGTGGGTGCAGGTGGAATCTTCTCTCTCTGTAAGCTACTCTCCTGGTGAGCATAGGTGGGTCAGGAGTTTGTCTGTAGCTCTGGGTGGTCCAAGCTCTCTAGGAAGTCTCTCCTCAGGCAGAGGCCCAGCAATAGGGTCAAAGATCAGGAAGGCAGGGACTCAGGGTTGTCACTCATGGATAGGCAGGTCTCCAGCAGAGGCCCGGTGCTCTGGCAGAGGCCTGGAGATGAGGGTCCAGCCCTGACTTTTTGTTTTGTTTTGTTTTTTTAAAGATCTATAATATTTTTTTGTTTTCCTTTCAGAAGACTGATAGGCTTCACTGGAGAAATGTTTTCTAAGTGTGTTTTTCTGCAGCCATCATTTACTCAGTTCAGTCTCCAGAGTTGCCTTCTTTGCACAGAGGTGAGAGATGTAGCATTACTGGTCCTTGGACCTGAGATTCTAGGAGAGAAGTGACTAATCGGGGAGAATCCTTCCATCTGTCATTCTAGTGAGAATAACATCTTAGTGATAAGACAGCAAGTAACACACTCCAACATGCAAGGGGGATTTCAGGTTCAAAATATTTATTTAAATAAACTTCATGTATATTTGAATTTTACAGAAAAAACTGACAGATACTGTACAACTTTGATCATCTATATATTCTTCTTGATGAAGTGACTGCCCTTTCTTTACATTTTTCTATTCTTATTCCTCCTCCCAAGAAACTGCAAGAATCAATTGAACAATGGAAAAGACCCCTCTGATTGTATCTGAATGTGATCAAGGCAGACTAGGAGTCCCTCCCTAAGCCTGTGCCAGTTTAGAAGGCCTCTTCTTTTGGAATGAATTCTTTATATGAAAAATTTTAAAGAGATTTCTGTATACGGATGTTTTCCTGCATGTACACATGTGCACCATGTGTGTGCCTGGCACCTGGGTCTTGTAAAAGAGCAACAGGTGCTCTTGACTGCTGAGCTATCCTCCCAGCCACCTATGAAGCCTCTTATGGTCTCCAATAATTTGCCCTCACCAGATGGGTCAGGCAGACACAGGTTTTGAGCACCCCACCCCTACCCCTTGACTGTACCTGTGCCAGCCCTGGGATGGACTGTGGGGGAAAGGTGGAGAGCCACGAGGGATGAACTGGCATAATGAAAGCAGAAGAAGCAGTAAGAAGAATGGAACAAAGTGAAGCAGGGAGACAGGACACCAAAGCACCACTTTCAGCTTCTGCTTCCCAGCGTCAGTGTGGGGGCCTATCACATCATTGTTCCTGAACCATCCTAGTTGTTCTATAGAGGCTACCAGAGAAGTTGTGACAGGAAGGGGTTAGGAAGTGGTGATCAAATCAGGGTTGGGATTCACTCCTGGATCCCAGGGAATGGAAGGAAGTAACTGAGAATCGACTTTCTGAGTCTTTCGTGACAGGAACTGGCTTAAGTCCATTTGATTTGAAAGCAGTGGGTACATTGTGCCTGGAGACAGAGGCCTTGTTATGGCATCAGTGACAACTGACTGCTGTCTTAATTCAAACTGGCAGGCAGTTGTCACGGAAACCATGTTATTTGTGTGGTCTCTGATCCTGGAGATCCATTCTTGCAGACTGTTGTCTGATGTCCCATCTCTGCTTTCTGGCTCCATCTTTACCCCAGGTCTTCTGTCTCAGGGTGACTGAGAGTCAGAGATGGGAAGGACACCTGGTGGGTAACAATTGGCAGAGAGAGGGGTGTGTGGTATGGGGAGAAGCCAGACTATTCCATGACATGCGGAGGATGCACTACAAGAAGCTCCCCATGTGATAAAGGGGATGTGCTGCTCTGGTCAAAGAGGCCTGTTTGCCTAGGGACATTGGGGTTTTGTAGGATGAGGGAGTGAATACAACTGCCCCATCTGTTAGAAGACCCACTGGCTAGTCATCCTCCACTGTCCTGGAGTAGCACTCTGAGTACCAGGTAGCTGAAGTGAGCAGGCAGAGTACAGCTTCCCATCCACAGTCTCATCACATTCAGGGTTTTTTCTTTTTTCTTGCTACTGTCATGTAATAATTTGGCTATGCCGTTAATTAGACAGGATTTGGCACTTTCTACAATTGTCTCCATGGGGGAAATATTTAAAGAGCTCCCCAGTAGATGTGCAAACGAGCTGTTAGTTGGGAATTCTCTGTCTTTATAACATGGCCACAGTATAACCAAAACACCAAGCAGTTCATTCTCTTAGCCTGGGGAGGAAAGGATCTCCTCCCCTCAGAAAAAGTCTTATGGGCATATCCTCAGGTACCATAGGGCACATATGTCAACACAATCCTGGTCTCAATACCTGATCTCATCTTTTGTATCTTAAAAATATCTTAAAAGAAACCGTGAGGTATTACAAGTTTATCCTTAACATCGTTGTATATCCACCCACAGTTATTAGTACCTACTGTGTACAAAGTATTTGCCTGACATCAACATAAATAGCAACAAATAACTTTATAGTTTAACTTTTATTTAACCTATGGCTTCTATATTGCACCTGCAACACACCATGTACTCCTCCAAGTGCAAGGGATTGCTTCCAGGGTGTGTTCTGCTTTTGAGACTGGCCTTGTGATGACCTTATGCCTTTTCCATTCTGAAAACCTTCATCCACACAGAATATAGCTAGCTCATGTGGGGCATCTCCTTAGCTGTACTATTTGGGTATACATTGCATGGGCACATGACGGCAGCCCATTGAAGAGAATATATAGGCTTCCATAGCTTTCTAGTAGTCACTGCCAAGAGCTGTTCATCACTACTTAGTAAAGGGCACCTTGCTGAGTAGTTATGGGGTAATGTCCCCAAGAGGTCTTGAACCACATTAAATGCCTTCCAGTGGTAATGAGGACCTTGTGGAGAGTTGCAAGCAAAGAGCTTTGAATGGACTTGGAATCATACTTTAAACTTTTAGGCACAGGTGAAAGGTCGTAAGCATATAGAACCACTATCTATGTCTGTATCAATATACATTGGGATGGGGGACTGTACCAGGTTCCTGAAATGTCCAAATGTATTAACTGTAAAATACTATGTAGGTATAGGAATAGGAAAGCACCCATCTCCAACCTGAATGGTATATAGACAGTGCATAGGGCCTTGTATGCCTATTTAATTGTGCATGTGACTAAATCTGGACATGTCTTCCCATAAGACATTTTTGCAAGTGTGTATATTTGAGCAAAGTATGTATTAAATGGCCACATGATAAACAGAAGATACTGTCCCATGTACCTGTTGTCCAAATATACATACATACAATGGCTATGACTATACACTCAGACTCCTTCTAAAGTGCATGTATACATGTTTTCTGTGTTTTTGTGATAGAGTATACCAGAGACAGTGTAATACATGCTTGGGACTACAACACAGAGTACTGTTATTGGACACATAGCTGCCAAGACAGTATAAGAATTGTCCATATGCTCCCATCCATTGGGGTGCTCAGTCTGACATTGGTTCCTTGGTTAAGTAATCTGTAGGTATGAATGCATCACTGTTAAGGCTGCCCCCAAGTCTCTGTGGTTGGAAGGAGGCTGGACTCAAAAGGGAGGACTCTCTGCTTCCTTGCTCATTAGACAGGCAGTGATGGCCTCTTCTCCATCTGGAGGAGCTTAGGCTGCGCAGAGATCCAGAGATCTTCATCCTTTTTCTTCTTCTTCTTTTTTCTTCTTCTTCTGGTCTGACTGTTGACCGTTCTTGGGCGGCCTGCTACAGCAGCAATGGCAGCAGATGAAGAGGAGTGTAAGAACCACCACTAGGGGGAGCCCCAGGAGAACAGCCAGGCAGACTGTGTTGAAGATGCCCCTTTCATGCCTGGTCTGGATAGTTTCCCAGATAGAGTTGAAGAAGGAACTGTTTCTCTCCATGGTGCAGGGCTAGTGTAGAGCCTGAGGATTCAATTACCTAAGAAGCCCGGGGCTCCAGAGAACACAGTGCTGACCTCTTGTCATTGATTCCTCTCTCGGCTTTGGGGTTGGGCATGCCACCAGGAGCACCTGGAGAGAGTAAAACAGACAATTCAAGAGAAATGCAGAGAGCTGGTTCATCATTTTCAGTGTCGTTGACTTTATACTTAGACAGGAAAAGGAATCAACAGTTTGCCAAGTGCATGTAATGAGTCAATAGCCGTCAGCCCATTCTCATAATGGATACACATGATATTAGACTTCGGATAAAAGAATGAATACTGTGTCAGACCTGGTACACACTGGGTGCTCAGCAGTTGTTGGATAAATTAATCAGTGTGTATACCACGTGTTTTCTGGTTAATTCTACCCCTATATCCTCTAAAGGGACAAGTCTTCTTTTCTCAACTGTAGCTCACCTGGCAGGTGACAAGTGTGTATTTCCCATATGATACTTCACGTATGACGCCCTAGGGACACAGCTTATCATTTGTCATGCCTCCTAAAGCTTAAACACAGGATGAGATTTCCTTGCCTGGCTGAGAGATCATTGATCTTCATCTTGCTACATCCCTGCCACCCTTACTGGGTGCTTGTTTTTTCCCAACCTCTTAGCTCCCTTTCTCCTTACACCCTACTCCTGTATCTGGTCCTTTCTGCTTTCTGCCTTCTCCCTCTTTATCATGCCACTTGCTATTTATAGCTTCTTCCCTACCTGGTCCTTTTTTTCCCAGGGAGAGACGCCTAACAGCCCCTGGGAACTGATGCTTGGGAACAGGCATGGAGCCCATATTCCAAGCTCAGAAGACCTCCTATTCTCATACAAGTAGATTCTCTTTCTTCACATCTTCCTCTCCACACACATCTCAGGGAGCAGCACTTGGGCATAAAGTCTCAGAGTGTCCATCCCTTGGATTCTGGAATCCACAGGTTGCTTATGATCAGAGATGACTTTGGGAATAGAAATGATTCAGAGAAAGTGAGGAAACTCAAATAGCAAGAATAACTGGTTTTCAGGCTGGAGATTTTCTGACCAGTTCTTTTACTTAAAGGTGATTATATGAGGTCTGGGGTGGTACAGCAGGATGTCTAAGGCTACATGGACTGTAGGAATGAGCAGAGTTTGGGGTAATAAGTCTGGCATCCTCCCAAGGATGCTGGCCAGCAGAGGATGATAGTGATATGAATTATATTGAATTTTACTTGGTGCTTTGCTGACAAACAGGGTCTCTATATGTCAATCATGGTAGGCTTGATCAGTCTCCTGAGTGGCTGGGGCATGTTGTCTTTTAAGTGAGCGATAGGATGGTGCTGTACTATAGACAGGTGCACCAGGAGCCCTGTGCGTATGTTGAGCTCCAAATTCCAGATTAGTTCAGGTTTGGGTGCTGTTGCCTAGAGGCTAAAGATGTACTTCACATAGTGGTAGGTTGTCCTAGATGTTGTCCTAGAGGAGGTATAATTCCTTGGATAACATGCTCTATAATTGTCCCATATACTCAGTGGCCATATGCCCATCCCAGCTCCACCTGGCCTGGTCTACTGATATTTGGCCTTGATCCAAATGGTCTTATTTGCACAGATTGGCACCTATTATAGAACCCCATGGCTCATAGGAACCAAAAAATCCTATAAAAAGTACAACAATGATTGTAGCTTATGTCTTTAAAGCGTTTATTATGTGCCAGGCATTGTTCTAGGCACGTTCTACCTATTAATTCATTTCACACTCATTGACTTAATATCGTCATCCTCCTTTCAGCTAGAGATGGAGGCACAAGCCACAAGATACACGAGTGGCAGAGCTGGACTTCCTCATTCTGCAAAGTTTGCCTTCAGATCTCCAGCGAGTGAACAGTGCACAGGCATTGCTCTGGGCCTCCTAGTCCTCTGTGTAGAATTAACCCATTTTTGGCAAGCAGCCCAGGATTTGCAGTCTTACAATCCTTGGCTAGTCTTCACACTGACTTAAGCATTTATCCCATTTTACTGTAGAGCAGTCTGCAAAGAGATTGATTTTCTAGTGTGAGACACTTCCCAAATGCATAAAGACCCAGAACAAAACTCAACTCCTTCCTAAGTGTGGGTTTACAGAAAGCGTAAGCCCAAACTAAAATTCAACTTGCAACAAAGTAAAAAGTACTCTAAAGAGCCATGTTCTCTCACTGGAGGTATTTCCTAAGGCTCTGGGAGGGCTGGAGACACCCTGTTCCATTTCAATTCAAAGACTTCAGGCTGCCTAGAAAGAAAAGTCACCATTGGTGCAGCCGTAACTCCACAGGCAACCCCCCATCCCAGCACACACACACACACACACACACACACACACACACCATAACTCTACAGTGCCCCACCATATCTACACACATAAACCATAACACATAGTGCCCTGAATGTCTCTCTCTCTCTCTCTCTCTCTCTCTCTCTCTCTCTCTCTCTCTCTCTCTCTCTCTCACCTTCCCTCCCTCCCTCTCTCTCTCCCTCCCTTTCTCTCTCTCTCTCCCTCCCTTTCTCTCTCCCTCCCTTTCTCTCTCTCTCACCCTCCCTCCCTCCCCTCTCTCCCTCCCTTCCTCTCTCTCCCTCCCTCTCTCTCTCTCTCTCTCTCTCTCTCTCTCTCTCTCTCTCTCTCTCTCTCTCTCAAAACTCCCATTGTCTTTTTCCCATGGCCCTTTGCTTTTCATCAGTCTTGTATACCCAGTAGTTTTTGGTTTGTGTAGAACAAAGTTTCTCAACCTTCCTAACGCTGTGACCCTTTATTACAGTTCCTCAGGTTGTGGGACAGCCCCGCCCCCAAACATAAAAGTATTTTGTTGCTACTTCTTAACTGTAAATCGTTACAGTTATAAATCATGATGTAAACATTGTAAACATCTGATATGCATGACATCTGATATGGGACTCCCAAGGGATCTAAACCCACAGGTTGAGAACCACAGAAAGTTTTCTGTTCTGTTGTGGGAGGGTTGGAGTGTCCTCCTCTTACTTGATCCCACACATAGCCATCCTGGGACCAAGGGCTCCTTCCACAGTATCTGTGATTCACACGCAGTGACACCAAGGCCACACTTACTCATAATCTGTTCTGCATCAGGTGGTACTGAGCTCTGCAAGGAGGAGAAGGGAATCAGCCAGAGGAAGGTGCTGAGCCATGGAGCACATTAGGGCAGTTTCCAGCCACTTAAAGATAGATAGGATTTTGATGGAGAACTGGGCAAAAGGATATTTAAACATCACAGGCAGAGCAATGCCTAGAACATGGATGGAAGAACAGGCTGCCTTCCAATGAGACTACAGCCCAGATAGGGAGAGGAGGAGACTAGAAGAGGAGTTGGGGACGAATGGTGGCTAGGATAGAGAATGGGTCTAATGTGGGAGCTTTGTAGAAGTCACAGAGATCCGAGCTGACATTTAGGACAAGATCACAGATCTGCAACGTGATGTAATATAAGAGAGCCCTTTATCCATTTAACAAACATTTATTGGGCATTTGATTTGTGTCCGAGTCCATGCTGGGCATAGTAGATTCAGCAATGAATGGCAAAGCTATGGTTTCCAACTCCAGTTTTTGGAACCCAGGACAATTATTATTGAAGGATTGTGTCATAAAAGACAAATATAATAAGCAAACTCCAACTTAGATGGCTTAGTTGGCTGAAATAGGAGCTGAATTTGAGTGATGTGTTTATCTTAATGTCCCAAGCTCTCCTACCCTCCCACCTTTGTCTTAAATGTGTCCATCCCTTGGCACCTAAAATAGCCTTTGAATAAATAGACTTCTTTTCAACTAAAGCTAAGTCAATAATTCACTTCTGCATTCTTAAAGGTACTTGTTAGAGTCAGCTTTCCACACAGCCAGAGAGAGTACTCATTAACGTTTGGGAACCCAGTCTGGGGAAAATTCGATTAAAAGGTATTCTTTATATTTTTAATCTAGGAATTCTTGTCTAGGCTCCCTAGGTTACTTGCTGAGTTCATTAGTATTTATGAGCTTTCTGTTATTAGCATTTTCAGGAAACAATCAAATATCTCCTCATGGCATGAATGAAAAGTCAGGGCTTCCATGGGATAGTACGCAAAAGAAGTTGCTGGAAGAGCTTCTCCTTTTGTTGCTTCAAGTATCCCTGACACAGAAATGTCATTCATCTATTCCTGTAAAGTGAACAATAGGTGTCAATCAATCTTCGTGTTTGTGCTTGTGGGGGTGGATTTGAAAGAGAGAGGGGATGGGAGGAAGTTACCTCAGTTCCCTAGAAACAAAATATCATTAATTTCTACAATCCCTGTAGAATCTAGCTAGGAAAAGAGCCATTCATTCACTGCTGTTTATCCACAAGCTTCTATCTGCCTGAGTGTGAGGTGATGGAGGGGAAAAAGTGATAACTAGAGCCAGAGATTCGAGCCTCAGATTAACCTGTGTAACTGTGGCAAGTCATTGAACCTTAATCACAAAACGAAGCTAACAAGCATCTCTATGATGAGGTGAGAATCAGAATGGCCCAGCCTGTTTCATGTATTTTGTAAACTATGAAATAGACAAACATGACCCATACAACAGCAGGTTATCTCCAATAACCACAGGTTAATTCCAGTTTTGAGCTTTGGCTTCCCATCCCTTTCCTCCAAGCCTGGTCCTCTCATTGTTAAAGAGGTACTACCCCGAAAGCTGGTCCTGGGGGGAACTTCCAGGTCAGTTCCAGCTCAGGGGCCTCTGGACCCATGTCTAAAGTGCATGATGTCCTTAGTAACAGGGCCTTACCTTCCATCTCTGAGAGGTAACAAAGGCAACAGCAATAGGCTGTATGTCTTGTAAATCTCTTGGACAGCCTTGGCCAACAACTCAGAGAGGGCTTCTGATACCTGGTATTGGGTTTTTGTTAGGTGGTCTTTGGCTCTTGGAGGGAGCACTGTAAACCCAGATGGGAAAATTTCATTTAAACTACATATGCTTATTTATATACAGATGTATACATTGTAGGGTTTTTGTTTTATTGGTGGACTGTTATTAGTATAATTCCTTATGACTTTTTCAGATCTTGTTACTGTTATGTTACTCTCCTTCTGTATTTATGTTCCTCCTCGTTCCTAGTTAGTGCCCCCTCCATTTTCTCATTTTTACCATTAGATTATTTGTACTTTGCTATTCCCCTCTTTAGTGGTCCCATACTCCCACCCCAGAAATGATCCCTTTTCACTTTCCTGGTTTCTGCAGTTACTCCAGGCTATGTACTCATATCTGAAGATTTGGAGCTTGGAGCCTCAGTTGAGAGAGAACATGAAACATTTGTCTCAATATGATCTTTTCTAGTTCCACCCATTACCTGTAAAGTTTATGATTTAACTTTTATTAACAGCTGAGTAGTTTTCCAAATGTACACCAGTGCCAGAAGAAGCTTCCAAAGGAGGGAGGCAACCCAACCAACAACCCCATCCAGCTATGACACCTATGGACAACAACAATACTCAGCATGACACAATGAGCAGAAGGTTTCAGAGTGGCACATATATCTTGGTGGTAACCAACAGTTTCCTAAATAGGACTTAAGCCCCACTCAACAAGAAGAAACCATGCCTCATACTGGAAACCTAGATAACTACCTAGGGCTAGTGAGGTCATGGATCTTGGAGGAGAACCTACCACTACTACTTTACTAAACCAGCATAGCCCCTGACAGAAGAGTTAGTGACCTAATAGCTTCATGAGGGCTGATAAACACTAGGCAGGAAGGTTGACTTGACTGATAAAACCGATATTAGCTGTCAGGATCTGGGCAGCTCCTGGTAAGGGAGTACAAAAGATGGTGTATCCTCCTAAACAAAGGAATTTAATCTTTCTCCAGAAAACATCCCCTCCTGATAAGGTGAACGTACCAACCTCCTTTGGTCATTATCACTTCGAGAGTGCAGGGAAACTGACTTGAAGATGGAATCTCCCTTTCCTCTTTTCCAATATCCCTCACCATGTGCACTGAGTCTTCTCTGAAAGGATAGACTGGTATCCTCCTTTGTTCTGATTGAAGAACAAGCTGCTCTTGGAGAGATTATATCCTGTCTCTTATTTTCCACATCGTCTCAGTCAATCTGGTTCAATGCTAACTACATTAGAATTATTTATTCTTATTCCCATATATAGTAGCCTCCATCCTTCATAAAACAAACACTCCTGTTCTTTACAACAGGTGGAGACCATTATTGAAAACCATAACCAATCAAAATGCAGAGAGTTCCAATAGCTACATCTGTAATACAACTCCTACAGGGATCATTGTGGAAGAGAGGTCTGGAAGATTTTAAAAGCCAGAGGATCAGGGAGTTTGCTGGAAGGGTATCTTTATAAATTTCAGGAAATACGTGCAGAATCTCACCAACATGACTGCCTAAAAATGAGCTGAAGGGCAATACAACAGACATGCCAAAGTGTACGGAGAAAGTCCCCGAAGCCCCAACCCTATACAATGAGCTACAGCCAACTAAGGAGTGCAAACAGCGGTAGAAACAGTTTTTTTCCCAGGGAAGAGCATACCAATTGGTTGTCCAATATCAAATGGTCAGCCCTGAAAACATATGTACAAATAACATACAGCCACAGTTCTCAACCTGTAGGTTGTGGCCCTTTGGAGTCAAACAACCTTTTCCCAGGGGTCACCTAAGACCATTGGGAGACACAGATATTTACATTATGATTCATAACAGTAGCAAAATTGCAGTTATGAAGTAGCAGTGAAGATAATTGTATTGTTGGAGGGTCACCAAAACCTGAGGAACTGTATTAAAAGGGTCGCAGCATTAGGAAAGTGGAGACCGAGCAGGTTTATTTATGTATTTTATAACAATTAATGAAAAACAAGGACATAAATTGAAAGAGCAGAGAGGGGGATATGGGAGGGGTTTGGAGGGGAAGAAAGGTAAGGTAAAATGATGTAATTATAATTTCAAAAATTTACCAAAAGAAGCCCCTAACCCTACCAAGTGAAAGGGGCTTCATGAAGGGCTTCTTGCTTGCTGCCAGCCTACAGGTCTATGACTTTAATTCTAGACTCAGACATCCAGAGGCGGGAGAGAAGGGCCACCTGAGGGAAACCTGCTGGTGTTTAGAGGACTGCTGAGCTTATAGGTGAAGCTTCAGGACAGTGACTGGCATTTGCAGACCCAAGCCTTGCTACCAGGGTTTGGGACCTGTGAGAGTGAGTACATGTGCATCATTCATTTCTCAGAGAGTGTGAATTGAATCTCTGAGAGCCAAAAGCTGCTGTAGGGCTGTGTCCAGGGCTGTGCACAGGCTGGTGTGTGCTGTGGGAGCCTTGGGTTTTAGGCAGAGCTTGGCTCTAATGAGTATGTACTCCTTGAAAAAGCTGTCATGCTGGTGTGGGAAAACAGACTGGAGAGGCGGACATGGGGAGGCCATTCCAGTTGTCTGGAGAGAATGGAGACAGGGCAGAGGATGATAATGGTGGAGAGGGTGGCTCTCCAGATGGGAGGAAGAGAACTTGAAAGACATAAGGAAGTATTCCTGAACTCTACTTTCCTTCTTCTAGCTCTGGTCTCCTATGAGGAGTCTGAACGGCAATGTGTGTGTGTGTGTGTGTGTGTGTGTGTGTGTGTGTGTGTGTGTGTGTGTGTAAATATAGCTTTTATTTGCAAAGAAGAATACCATCAAGCAGTTCCTGACCCCCTCCATCTCTAAAAACCTTATCCTACCTTGTCTACCCAAACCTCATCCCAGCTCTCAAACCACTCACCTTACAAAATCCCCATGGTTATGACATCACACAGTTCACAAAGCAAGCGTCTCTGGCTTTGAGGGCACAGAGTGGAGCCTTAGCCAGTGGTATTGACTCTGCTGACCTGGGTTGTATTTTAGTGACAGTTCTTGACTTGCTAACCTAGAATGAATAGGTACCATCTAATACATGGAAGAACTGTGTTGAACAAAACCTGTTGGATCATGGCAAATAATTTGCATGCAGAACATTATATTTATTACTGAAACCCAGCCCTAGACATTATAAAAATAAGCATATTTCTCCAATGTAATGCACTGCTTCACATAACTACTTCTAATAAAAGGAGGAGGCTTGTTCTTGCCCTAAAGCATGCATTTATGATATATAACTAGAAACTGATTGTTGAAAGAAAATAGATAGTCTTTTCCTCCAGAATCAATGTTGCAATTATGGTTACAATTTTGAACAGAAATACAAATAGTTTGTCAATATTGAAGTGATTATAGTTCTTAAAAAATAATCCAAGGTTACTTTATTATAATGTGCTTCTTGGATTAGAAGAGCCTGAGCTGGGCCACCGGGTGAGACTGCTTTAGTCCATTAGTGAGGGGTCTGGAGTCTGTTGCCAGAGGTCAGCCACTAACAACCTGCACAGTCAGAGCCAGAATTGCTATCAACATCTTCTCAGCTCACCTTGCCAGGCTTTCTCCAAATAAGTCCTTAAAAAATGTCACCTAGGTGATGTTTTGTAAAAGTGTACCTGCGTGCTGCCCTTCTGGATGTGGGCCAGAAGACCTTGCAGCCCCTTGGTATCTCTTGGGCATTGGATGCTGGCCAAGGTCCTCTCCTTGTTCTGATTACTCATATGTCTAGGGAAGGACAGCATGAACCCAGGGGCAGCAGAGATAAAGATATCTCTGAATGAGCATGGGGCAGAACGTAACTGTTGTGGGAAGCCACTGAATTGGATTTTCTCCCAACCCAGTAGTTAGCCTATCCCAACCAATACAGCTGATGAACAGCTCACACTGATACTGCTTACAACATGGGTGATGAGTTCTACAATGCTTCTTGAGAGCAGCTTTCACCCAAGAATGGGTTGCCTCAGTGCCGTTAACTGGTGGTTCTGAGGCCACATGACCTGGTCTAGGTTCTGGCTCTCTCTGGGGCTCAATGTTCTCATTTGTAAAACAGAGCTGACAGTACTAGAGTGCTGTTAGAAATAACTGCCAGTTGGTAGAGTGTCCCTGAGACTAGCTAGGCAATAAATATGATGATTTGACCCCAAGCAAAAAGACTTGCTGGCTAAAATAAACAGCCCCCAGCTCCCCAGATAATGATGATTTTGTTTGCTTTTTAAAATTTCAGCATGATTCTAATGTAATAATTTGGGTATGCAAGTCTTTAAAAGAGACTCTCTCTCCTCTCTCTAGTTTTCCTGGAACATGAACAGTCTTTCTAAATATCTCACTCACTGCTGTTTTTCTAACCATTGATTCCAGAAATTTGAATTGTCATCACTTAGAGGCAGAAACATTTCTTCATCTTCTCATAGACCTCACTTGGCTGTGTGGAGTGGTACCCAATTCTGCTTTGTCACATCCATGTGACACCATCCTTTATCTCCTCTTCCTCTCCCCTTTTCCTTCTTCCAGAGTACTTAATGAGTTGCACGAACATGCCAATTTGCATCCTAGGCATTCCTGACAGACTCATGAACGAGAGAGATATGGCTATGCAACTTATTCTCTACAGGGAGAAGACAGTGGGCAAGTGAACAGAGAAATAAACCCACATGTGTTCTCACTTTTATAAAGGAAATAATTACAGTGGCCTTTGCAGAGGTGACTTGGGATATGACAAAGATCCACATATCCACAGAGATACAGACAAGGACTCCCAGAAGGCAGGAGCAACAAGGGTGAGGCTCCTCAGGGGGGAAAGAATAGGGATATCCAGGAATAAGGGAGGTAGCACATTTGCCAAAGGTGAGCGTCGAAGTCCAAGCAGGGCTTAGTGAGTGAGCACAGGCTCTGTAGATGGGAAGAGGAATGTTAGGGGATGGGTCCCAAGATGTAGAGGCATGCATGTTCTCTTCAAGCCCATTGCTTCTGTATTCATCCAAGTGTTCAAACTAGTCTCTAGTTTTTTTCCTGCCTTCAATCTTTCTAAACTCCATATGTGACTTGTACCCACTGCTTAAGTCTTGGTGATAATGGAAATCACAACTGCTTAGCTTGGAGGACCTGCTCCTCCTCTCATCCAGCCCTCATCTCCATTTATCACTAAGTTCCCAGGATCATTCCTGGCTTTCCTCCTTGCATGCTCTACAGTGTTTTATCTGCCTGATGTTCTCCCACCTTCCTCCCTACATGCTCTCCTCAGGAGGACTTTCGCCCATTCAGGCCTCTCCTTGAGGTGTGACTCCGGATCTCTTGACCCTTAACGGAATGATTGCTTTTCCTCCTGAGTTTCCACAGAGGCAATTATCTACCAGAGCCCTCATCTCAATGCATTATAATTGTGTTTTCTTTGAAATATTGCAAGAATTCAGAAAAAACACAAAGGGTTATATAAGTCTCAAATACTCTTGTGTTTGTTGACTTGCTTTTCATGCTCACCTTTTAGACTCCTCATAGCAGCGATTCTCGCTCCTCTGCATGGCCTTAAGTTCTAGCTTTGTGCTTGTCACATAACAGGTGATAATGAATATTTGACATGCAAAGGGATTCTGTTAATATTTAAACCAAGCAGAAGAGTGACCCCATCATCTGGATTCTAACTCCAAAATGCCTTTCATACTCATTCATTTCTCTACACTTCCAAGGCTAGATCACTGCCCCCTGCTAATTGGGTTACTCCAGGAGCCTCCTTCCCAGTCTTTCTGGTTCCACTTTTCCCTTGCTCTAGTTTGTTCTCGATACATGAACAGGCTATACTGCTCCCCCCCCCAGCTTATGTTCCATGACACCCCATCACATGAAGGGCAAAAGATAAGTAAATACTATTTCATATTCCACAAATTACCCCCCTTGTCTGCCTCCTGCCTCCATCATCTGGTCCCTGTTTGCCAAGATCAGTCCTTGCCTTCGTCATATGTACCCTGTCTATGTCATCTGGTCCTTGTCTCCACTGTCCAGCCCTGTTTCTGTCCCTGACATTGTATTGCCTTCCTTTCTCTTTCATTCATTGAGTCCTATCCTGGGATTCTCCACCTGCTGAAAATTTTGTTTATCTCTTTGCTTGGCCCATGCAGTCTCAGAGCTTGATATGGTTACTTTATAACATTCATGACTTAGCACAAATGAAGTTCAACTTTCCTGCAATGACTCCTCAACCAGGATCTTCCCCTGCCTTTGAAGTGTGACTAACTTCGAAATTCCCCACTTTGATTCTTTCCTCCTCTTCAACGTTTTTTGTCTTCTACTTCATCCTCCTTCCCCCTCTCTTTCCCTCATTCTCCCTTTCCTTTTCTTCTTTCATCCCTCACTACATGATACCCTGCTCATGGAGACACACATGTTTAAAGCCCGTCTTTCTTCTCTCGAATGCAAGCCACACAAGGACCAGGCCTTTTTGCCTGGCTTTTCTGTTTGAGTGCCCAGATTTTGGCAGGTAGCTAACATGAATGAGTGAAGTTCACCCAGGGATTCTGAAAAAGAAAGTGAGACCCAACCTGACTGGACATGAGTCAGTTATTCAGATCACTGGGAGAAAGAACAGAACAGAGGGTATAAAAGATGGGCACTAACTATAGCTGAACTTTTTGATGATAATTGCCTATCCATTTAGCACTGTCCAGTCACAACCTCCAGCTGCAGAATTCATTTGAGAGGGAAATAATGACCATGAAAATCCCCTTATCAAGAAAGCAGGTAGGAGTGGTATATGTTTTATCAGCTTCTAAATAATCACCTACCTTCCATGTACTCAGTTACAAAGAGCCCATTGTAGCCAGGACTTCAGATAACAAGGGACCATTCCTAATTACTATGTGCTCTATTTCAGGTTCAGCAGAAAAGAAAATTATAAAGCTCTATTTCACTTCAGGTTCAAATGAGTCAATCTCTCAATCAATCAAGTATTAATTAAGCCATGCTAGGACATACAGGGAGAGTCAGAGATACCTTCTTCTTAAAGATGATACCAGGGAAATAATTAGCAAATGAATCAGGAACAAAGAAAAGAGTTTAAAATGGGATTTATTGGGATTTTCTTTGATTTTCTATTATGAAACAAACAGAAGGTCTGGAGACTCCAATTCCTCTATTCTGTATTTTTTCCTCTTTCTTTTCTCACCTTTGCTTTATCTCCAAAGGGTCTGTGCCAGAGACCCAGAGCACAGTGCATCCCACTTGGTCTGCTCTCAGGCACACTCCCTGGCGAGCATGGCTGATTCCTTGAGATGTCCAGCTGTACTCAGATGGTGAGCACAGCATCTCCAGCCCATAGCAAGTCTGCAACATCCTCAGATGTACGCCCCAGAGATCATAAGGGAGATGTTTCCTAACCTTTATTCTCATAAGCCAGAAAATGTGTAGCCAAGGACCTTGTCTGTACTGGCAGCATGGTAGAGGGTCTGGCGCATTCACATTCATTTGTTTGTGTGCTGCTTTTCCCTCTGGCTTAGAGAGTAGGGCGTTTATCCATTGCACTACAGCATCTGGTCAAGTCTGACACAGTACCTGGTGGAATGTGGATTGACAACATCTTATGAGTGACTAACCAGAGAACACATCTAGGTGAGAGGAGTCTGATGGTGTACTACCTTTCACACAGTGGGTGCCTAAAAGTGACCTTGAAGAGAGCAAAGCATCATAGTATTCTATAACATCCTCTTACTAACAAATCATTTTGTACTGACCCCCATTGGATCAGTTTTCACTGGGTTGCTTTAAAGGGTAAAGTGACTAGCTCCCAGGAAGCCAGGGCAGCCACACTTGGCTCTTTCTACTATCTTACTGCCTTTATTTCCATCCATTGCTGACTCTGCCCCTCACTCAGCCCTCCTAACCCCCAGGATCAGATTTCAGGGGGGATGGGTGGGCTTTGTTTTGTACATCACTATCAGTCTCTCTCATCTTAGTTTCAGCTAAAATACTCGTTTTCATTTGACCCCGCTTCTGACTTAGATGCTTCAGAAGGTCAAAGCCTCCTAGCAGAGCACTGGCAAATGTCCTAACACCTTTCACAAGAACAGACAATCTATTGACTTAAATGCCACCATTTATTGAGGTCTTGCTAAGCGCACAAGTCTGCCCCCACCTTGTGTTGTGTGTGTGTGTGTGGGGGGGATTAAGCCTTTTTTTAAAAAATCAAGGTTGAATTAAACAACTGAAGGCAATCCTTTTTTATTTCCTTTGAGGAATCTGAGGCCATCAGAGATTAAGAAATCTGTCCAAGGCCATGGAAATATCAAAGGGCAAAACAAGTTTTTAATCGAATCCCAGTGGAACACAAGGGTTCTACTCTAGCTACTCAGTTATGTGATCTCCATTCTCAGGAGACTAAGGACCAGTTTCTGGACCTTTTCTGTTAGGACGATGGTCTCTCACCCAGTAACTCCCTACAACATGTGAAAACGTCCTCATGTGTCACATCCTATGGAAATACCCCTATGATATTTACATTTTGACTTTTACAGGCTCATATTTCAAATTTTAGTTTTATTTATGTATATGTGTGTTTATGTTCCACATGCATGCAGTACTCACAGAGGCCAGAAGAGGGCATCATATCCCTAGGACACACAACTGTTGGTGAGCCACCTGCTGTAGGTGTTAGGAACTGAACTTCGGTTCTCTGCCAGAAAAACAAGTGTGCTGCATCATCTCTCCAGCCCTAACTATACTTCAGCAGGGGGAACCTGGATTTGAGCTAAGGACCTCTTGATCTGCTGTCTAATGCTCTATCCTTGGGCTATGGGCCTCACATTTTAACAAGACCACACATGGCAGGAGGGAAGAGCATGAGCCTTCGTGATGGGCACAATGCCCACTTGTATTCCAAGACTCACACCGACACACCTCTGCTTTATGATGATGATCATTAATCACTTTTTCACTTACATAAAATCCTCGAATTTTAGCTAGCTCTAGTTTTGAGCTGTACTCACAGCCCATGGATGCATAGACTGTGGAGCTTTAAAAGGGCCAGAGTTCTCTATGATCCCCATTTCATCTAGTTCTGTTCACTAATGGTCCCTGGAGGCATTTAAAGCTTGCAGCCTGAATTATAAAATTCCTGGCGTAGGGACCACATTACATATTCTCTGTGCTACCATCGCTGTAGAGAGTGTCACATAGCAGCTGGGAAAGCATAAATGAGGACAAAGAGCTAGCAGTCCTTGTTGACTGAACTTCATGTATGGTTAGTGTGAGGAAGGATGAGGAATAATTTCCGAGGACTTAGTACATACGGTGATAGCCCTGGGCTCAGTACACAATGTGGGTAGAGGGGTGAAGTGCAGAGGGTATTAAGCTGGGGGTCAAGGAACCAGGTCTAGTCCCAGTTCAGTTGTCTTCCCTGTCTTTGACCTTGGGCAGCATCAGTTAAGCTTTTTGAACCCTTTCCTTGTCTGAGAAACGAGGTTGTTGCCCTGGGTATCCCTCAAGACTCTTGTAAAGAACAGACAAGACATTCAAAAGAACACTAAGGAGGGGGAAATCACAATCGAAATGCCAGGTAGTGGCTTTTTAAGGAATAACACCAAAAAGATGGAATTAAACCTGGAATTGGAACCCCGAGTTTTCTTCCAGGGCTGTGCTCCACCCTCCCACACCACTCCTCCCCCGGGTCCCTCAGGACTCTCAAGACATCAGGCTCTGGTTTCCAAGGCTGAGGATCCATGAATGCACAAGATAACACTCCCAGTCAGGTCACACTCTTGTCTTAGTCCCCACAAAGTCTGCAGCCGTGGTCGTGGTGGAAAACCTTTACCCAGCTCTCAATTTTACCTTTCATAAGTATTTGGTGAAAGTTTGGAGCCAGTTTTTGTGGGTGTGGTAAAGCAGCTAGGTGAGGTTTTATTTTTGGAAGGCTTGAGCCTCTGAGGTCATCTATGAGTTGGGAGTGGCTAGGGCGGGGTGCCACCATTTCTGTTCTACAAATAAAGGGAGAGTTCAGCTCCTAGGGAACTCCAGTCACTGCTGCTTAAGTCTTCCAACGTCATATCCTTTTGGAGGGGAGAGTGTTTTTTTTTTTTTTTTCAAGAGGACAACCAAACCCTTATGTGATTCAAGAGTTCCTATACGGATGGCAATTTAAAAGTTACCTTTTTTTTTTTTTTTTTTTTTTTTTTTAAATACCAGAGAAGGGTATTTAGAGTTCCACAAACTGCAGCACTAACAGAATGGCAGACTTACTTCTTTTTCTCAGTGGTGATGGGGAAAGGGTTTTCAGGTTGGAAACTAATGGTGTGGCAAAAATATACAATTATGAGTCTTGAAAGCTGTACAGATAGGATTCTATTTTCCTTTCCATTTCCTCCCTTCATTTAATGTTAACAGAAGTTCAAGGCAATTAAAAGTCAAATGCTACCTTATTACAGTGTTAGGGCTTAAAATGCACATGCCAAATAGGGCAAATGAGCAAAACTATTGTCATTTCAATAGTAAGTCACCCCTATGAAATGTATAGCATGGTGTGGTGATTCAGAGTCACCCAGCTTTGGGTGGGTCACAGCCTCCTTTGTCCCAGAGGGTGAACCCTCATCTGTCCTCTGCATGGGTGTAAATCTAAGGGTGCATGAAGCCCTTTTCCTTTTGATCATTGAGCTAAGTTACTGAGAACAACCAAGTGCCAGGTAAATAGCATCCTTTTAGCCTACCATTCTAGTACTCTTTCTCCCAAAGATACTTCTTTTGTTTCAGATGCGGCTGCCTTCTTGTTAATTCTACCCTATCCCTTCACCCCTTACCTGATCTGCCCTGTATACCAAACATGTGCCTCCTCCTGTCTGAAATGCCCCTCTCAAAGGAAAACATGTTTGCAAGAGTTCTCCTTCATCCAAGGGTCCACTTTTTGTAGTTCTAATACTCTGTCATCAAAAACCATTTTGGAGAAAACACACAGTTCACAAATCTTAAGCTGTGCACCATTCTGGGGATTGTCATGCATCTTCACTGGCCACTGTGTACAACTCAGAGTATGAATCACTCTTGCACCATTTCCACACTGTATATACTACCTACCTGTTACTCCCTTAGTAGCTGCCTGGGTTATGAGATTGCCTGCTGAAATATGGCAGTGCTGTATTCAAACATTTTTCACTTAATATAATGGGTACTGATGTTGGTAATATATATTTATACATATTATGCATTTATATGTTATACTATACAGAAATAAATATATTTTAATAAAATTAAATTAAATATTAAATATTTATCCCATCTAGATTAGCTAGGTAACACATACGTATATACATATATGTACATATATAAAATCTTTTTAGTATATTATAGATATAATAGTTTAATTGCAATATATTGCCAATAATATATATTAGCCTATTTCAATATATTATGATTACTCTATTATTTTTACTGTTAATATTTTACTATGACTAATAAGCTAAAATTAATTGCAGCATAGACAGAAGAGAGACAAACACACACACACACACACACACACACACACATTGTCCTCACCTAATACTTATTCCAGATATTCTAGATAATGGGAGAGGCTAGGGACCTCATTTCTAATTATACCTAGGGATTCTATGGTGTGGCCACAAGGGTGGGCTTTCTGCAGGCTGGGTATCAGTCTTTGGATTTTCTCTCTCTTTAGCTCCCAGAAAGTGTGGCTTATTACATCACCTGTCATGCTGCTGATCTTGAAGGAATAGGAGTTGGGTAGGAACACTGCCCTAGAGAACAGCCTGAACAGTGGGTCTGGGTCTGGACCTGCCTGTTAGAAGGCAGGGATGGCTCCTGGGGATGAGGGTTGGCCTAGAGCAGCCCTAAGGAGGTGAATTTTTTATAGTGCTAAGCAAGGTGAGCAGTTAGGCTCCTGTTGGGAAGTCTGTGGGTCCCAGGCCTCCAGCTTGGGCTTTGACTTTTCCTTCATTTTATTAGCTTGTATTTTTGTGAATTCTTTATGAGTCGAAATCAAAATCTACCTAAGGGACAGTTGAAGAGCCACAGACTCACAGACTGAGGCATGATGAGCAGGTATGACTTACTCAGCATGTGTCTTGGGACAATCCCTCAGTTGCTCTGGGCCTTAGTTTTTTTTTTTTTTTTTTTTCCCCCAACACAGGGATAACCTAGAATACACAAAACATGTGTATGTACGTATTGTTTATACTGTGTCTTTAGAAGACAACTGGGATACAGACTGGCTTTCCTCCAATCCTTTGATGCAGTTCTAAGGAGAAACATGCATACTCCCTAAAGACAGACACACTATCTGCTGGATGTGAGGACCTCCTCACAGGAGCCTTCAGGTGAAGCAGGTGGGTGGTGCATGTGATGTACACCCAGGCTTCTAGCAACTATATATCCAGAGTCAGAATTGGTGTCATTCTGGTAGATGAAGGCACACGACAAGCAACAACAACATCAACAACAACAGTCACTCCTTGGCTCTGCCCAGGGCCAGAGCAGCCTAGAGTTCTTGGGAAATGTATCCCAGTGATGAGAGGTCTCCCTTCATTCTTCCAGAATGAAAGGGGGTAGTCAGTCATCACTCTGCCTAATTCCAGAGAAGTTCTTCCTGCCAGAGTAATGGAGCTGAGGCCTACTTGATGTCTAGGTGCTGGAAATTTGAGTCCTTGTGTGCACTGGGAGTTTTCAAGGACTAACAGCATGTCCACCCTGTTTGGCAAGTTCTGACATGCACATTCCATCCATTACTGGGAGGCAGTGGGGTTGCTCATGAGAGCAAAGGGAAGGACACTAGTGGATGCCCTCTGGTTGCTCCGTGGTGTCTGGGTTGGAGACTACTTAGAGTCTCCCTTGGCTGTTTACTGAGTCCCTGTAATAAAAACAACACTACAAGCACCACTCTTTACACTCAGAGAAGCTCATGGTGCTGATACTGATTTGTGTTGATGCAATATGCCATTTGAATTATTTCCTTGTAGATGGCATATGGATTTCATGTCAGGAAGTGTTAGTTAAGTATCTACTATGTGATCGGTATACGCTAAAGGGCAGGAGGGGTAAGAGCAATGACATGGTTTTTATCTTAAGGGAGTTTCTTCATGAACCTTAGAGTACTGCAAGTTCCTGTTTTTCTTAGCCAGGGGGTAGGTCAAGTCATGCAGCCTCAGAAGCCTCTGGTTTCTTATCATTATCAGGGAAGATAATAATAACATTGGCTTCACTCATCATCCCCTATTAATCCCAAAGCCCACAGTAATAGATGTGTGAATTCTTTATAATTTGCAAATGCCATGCAGAGTAGCTTTTGTGGTTTTGAGGCAGAGTTCTTCTGCATTCCAGGCCAGCCTCCAACATGTTATTTTTTTTTTTAATATTTTCATCTTCTAAGCCTCATTTAAAACCTTGTTCCTCTTGGAAAATTTCTCTGGATATATTACAGGTCAGAGTCCCAGCTCTGTGACCTTTACTGTCCCTATATTCTTGTCATAGCCCATGTCAACCTTAGGGTAATTTCGTGTTCCATCATCCTACCTCCTGTCCACGTGAAATCTATTCCCATGATGGGATCACCATTCTTGGCCTTCCTGAGTGCTGGGATTACAGGTGTGTGCCATCATGCCAGGTTTTATGCTTTCCAGCAGAATAGAACCTAAGTCTGTGTGGATGCTAGGCAGGTACTTTTACTCACTGGGTTACATCCTCAGTTCCCCCTAAGCAGTATCCAAATGCTAAACTAAGAGCCAGCAAATGCCACAATGTGAGTTCTGTCAGACTACAGAGATGTATATGGGCTCTAAAGTGGGATGGCAAGAGGAATGGAGGCTGTGCTGGCCTGTGTTTAAATTTAGTCTTTACACGAGAGTAGGACATGATGATGGGGAAAGGGGGCTCTGGGGTGAATTAAGACTGCATGGGAAAGTTGCTATAGAGGGACGGGGCAGTGGCATGCATAGAGTGTCAGTATGAACCAGCAGGGAGGAGACCGTTTGAGGACATATGAGAAAAGCCATCAGGGAGACTCTGAGTACTTGCTATAGGCTCAGTGCAATGAACCTCACAGAGGTTCTAGATGCTGTGGGCAGAGACCTGATAATACCAATGTTTCAGTGGTCCTACCTAATCTCTCTATTCATAAATGAAAGGACACCTTGCTGGAAGTCAGGGTTACACAACTTTAAGCAACTACTCCTGGGGTCAATGGCAGTCTGTAGGCCGAGTATTTATGTATATTGCAATTGAAAACTTCTAATGAGAGCATACTTTCTCCCTTAGACAAAAGTCTGGTTAGGCTCTGAAATGAAATATCACCAAACAAATAAGAAATAAGGTATTATTTATTGATCTCCTGACCTTTGAACTTACACCAAATGGACTTAGCTTTATTTATGATTGAACTGAGTATTATTACAACCTCATACTTGTAACTTCTGGATTTGGGGGAGACTGGGGAGAGAGTCTCATCATGTAGCCCAGGCTGACCGCAAACTGGAGCTCCTCTGGCCTCATCTTCACTAACGCTAGAATTATAGGCCTACGCTATCACACTCAGCTCAGGGACTCAATTAATGGATCCTGCAAACATTTTTCCTTTGAGGCACTATTAAGTAGAAAATGGAGGGATTGCTTGCTCCATTTCACAGGTGAATAAAGAATAAGGATTTGTTCAGAGTTATAAAGCCATTGTGTTGTCACAGGAAGACAGGCTATAGCCTTTGTGTCCCTATATGATGCACTCCTCTCCACGCTATGCCTAAAAAGCAACAAGGGCAACACACAGCAGCCACCAATCACTTTGGAAGTTTATGAAGCCTTCTCTTTCTCAGACTCTGAGATCTGTAGTTCCCCTCTTGCTTGGAGTCCCACACAAGCTTCTTTATCTGTACCTCATCATTGTTCCCAACACCATCGAGTTTCTCAGTCTACTCATCTTCTAGACCTCAGCTAAAACCTTGTTCCTCTTGAGAAAACGCCCTGGGTCATGCTCAAGGTCTGAGTCCCAGCTCTGTGCCCCTCACTGTGTCTATACTCTTGCCACAGCCCATGTGAGCATTAGGGTAATTTTTACATTCAACTACCCTCTCTCCTTCCACATGGGATACTCTCATCATGGGATCTCCAATATCTGGTATCAGTTTCATTCCTGAGAAATATTTACCAAGTTAACCAATAGACAACTTTTCTAGATGAGAAAAATCTGAGGCTTATTGAAATTTAACAAATTGTCTAAAGTCTCACAGCTATGAAAGATGCCACGACAAAAATTTCTAACTGTGAATACCCAGCACTCTTGCCCAGGCACACTGATGTCTAGGCTCACATACAGCAAAGAAAAGATACCCAGAAAAAGTGCACCAATTGAGTTTCAATATTCTGCATCTGGAGAACTTTTAGCCTGGCCACTGCTCAGATGTCAGATGTTCCTGGGACTCCCAGAGTAGGCACACTCTGTAGTCAAAGGTGATTGGACTCAGTGGACATTGGCCCTTTCATAGGATACCATATGGAGTTTTAAGATGATGTTACTTGAACATGACTGCTCCCATGTTGTTGGAAAGCCTTGCCTGCTCATGTGCTTGACATATCTCTGTTCTTGAACTGATGACATTTCACATAGTGACACCAGCTGTCACACAAACTGAGTGAGTGCGTGCGTGCGCGTGTGTGCGTGTAGTACCTCACTACCCCACTGTTGTCACTACAAAAATGTCTGTGTTCCATTCTTCCCAAAGGGACTCCTCTTTGCTGTCATCTAGTCTCCATTATTGAGCCTGGGTTGTTGACATCACTAAGGCTGAGGAAACCAAGAGCTGCCATTTCTTTCTGGTCCCAGCAGTGCAACAGTTTGTTTCACTTACATCTTGTTACCTACTATATACACAAAGGACATCGCTCTTTTTTACAACTTCCCAGAAAATGCTGCACAATGAAAAACAAGCACTCTGAAGCTCTGTGGGTAAAAGACTCAAACCTGAGCTGAAGACAGACTGTGTTTAGATATTTGTTTCTTATTGGGGCACCCCGGGTGAACACAGGGAAGCACTGTAAGGCAGGATTAGTTATGTGTCCCAAAGGGAGTTCAAACAAATGGTTATGGGAGCAGCAAGGCAGGATGAGTTAATCTGTGTGAGGAATGTATGGAAGGATCCAGGCAGGTGAGCTTTGTGAGGGCATCTGTAAGATGACAAGGCAGCAGGGACGGGAAAGGAAGGTGAATCCCGCTTGCTAAAGAAAAGAGGTAGCCTTAAGGAAGAATCCAATTAAAGTGGCTCAGGCTCCAGCTCAGATCTGGAGGTTTCCAACCTCCCTGTTACTATGACAATACTCAACCGTCTCCTCCTCTGACCCTCCCTCTTCCTGGGCCTTTCTCCAGCTGCTTTAAATGCCAGGGCATTCCAGGGAGCACCCTGGCTCATGGCAGGGATTCCTCAGGGCCATGGCCTATGGAGGAGACTATTGGGAAACTTGCTTTCCCTACATATTTCATGAGGCATTATGCCTTGAAAGTCCAGGGGTGGGGAGTCACTTCTGACATACCAGGCCTGAAAGCCCTCAAGTATTTTTCATGTTTGGTCAAGGAAGCAGTGAACAGTGGTGGTTTTTCTATCTCCCCCCCTCCCTACTCTACCTATGCTTTATGTTGTTGTACACCTTTAAATTTGATGTAATTCTGATTTCAGATCAGCCGCAAGGTCTTGGGCAACTAAAGCTGGTTGGGTTCAAAGAGATTCTCATTCTCTTTTCATTATACAGACCCCAAGCCCCCCATATACACACTGGAGAAAGAGAGAGACAGACAGAGGGTAGAGGGACAGACAGAGGGAGAGAGAAAGGGAAATGGAGAAGGACAGAGCTTGCATAGCAACACTGCCAATATTTAGCAAATGAGGTTTCGGGAAATAGCTGAACCAGTCTGTGGGTGAGAGCTGAGGGAAGGGAAGTGTATAAGATGGGTATACCCATTGGAGGGGATTTCTGTGATCTCAGTTCCAGTTAGCAGAGTGCCCTGTTTGTGACCCTACATGGCCTGAGTTTCTCTTTCAGAAAGGACAGCATGGGTCAGTCCTGCCTACCCCAACTCTGGTTATCTGAACATAGAACAGCTATTGACACCAACCCTGCCCCTGACCGTGTTTTTCAGCTGTAAAAGGAGACTAAGGACAGACAGGTCCTCTGTCCTAGGATTGTTGTGACAATCATATAAGTTAAATACATACACTGTAGTTAAAACAGTGCTAGTGAGGGGCCAATGTTCAGTGAATGCTGCCTTGTCCATCCGTTTCCCTGTAGGATTTGTCCTGTGATCTCTGCTGTGGACCAGTGGCAGGGAGCTAGAGTGCACAGAAGGGATCACAGAGATGACTCCTTTGTGTGTCATGGAAAGATGGCTTTCATATTTTGAACCCATGGAGGAATGTAAAACTGTAGCAAAAATTGATACTTGTACAGCTCCTACCAGATAGGGGGGTGATGAGGAAGCATCGATAGCTTGATTTTTCTTCTGGAATCTTATATAACATAGGGATCATGCTAGTTGACATCCTCCTTGCCACTACATCACCCCCCCCCCAACAATGCATGGGAGATGGCTGCATTACTGACAGCATGGGTGCTGCTCTTGTCTCTTCCCTGCTCATTTTCAGTGTCTTTTTCTCTAGGCATCTCATGTCCAGTTTGGTATGAGCACATGCAAGATGTTTGTAAATTTGTTGTTGCTGGTAAATAGATTTGGCTAACCCCTTATTGTTTGGGAAGATGGGAAAGAAAACAAAGTTTAGCGTGTCTCTAGGAGGACTTTGTTGCTGTCACTGTGGCTAGGGCACTCACATTTGACACCGGCACCCTATCTATGTACACATCTTTGCAGGCTTCTGCAACCCTAGGTCATGGGGCAAGAGTGAAGGAACTAGGGTCCAGAAGGAGCAGTAAGTAGAGCTCTCTGTTGCAGCTCCAAGCAGCAGCTATAGGCCAAATAAACTGGTTAGCTGTCTGGGGCGTTTGCCCAGGGGGAATAAAGAAGCTGGTGCCAGAAGTTCCAGAAAAGCTCCACCCTGCTCTGGACAGCAAGTGAAGACATGGCCAAAGACACAGCCCTCCAAGGGAAGATGCCTCCCTCAGCCCTGGATGAAGAAGGGCAGGTGATTGCAGGCCCTGGGGTGGCATGGCCCCGAAGGTGCAGTCTGCGTCTGTTTTGTCTTTTGTTTTGAAAATTTCCCACATGCTCTAGCAGTGTGACACTAACGCTTATGGATTAAAAAAAAAAAAAAAAAATACTACCCAAGTCATGTTGAGGCAGCCTTTGCCACCGGAAACAAGGCTACCAGGCTTCCTAAGAGTTTTCATCATTTTCCCTTCTGCAAGAGGAGCTGAGGATGAGAGATAAAGAGAAAGTGGCACATCCAGTTCTCACTGACTCTGGGAAAGATGGGGTGAGACTTAGTGTTGTTATTATTATTACTTTTTAAAAACATGCCCACAGGGTATGGTGGTGCATGCCTTTAATCCCATAATGCCAGAGGCAGAGGCAGAGGCAGGTTTATCTAGGTGAGTTTGAGTCCAATCTGATCTACAGAGGTAGTTCCAGGAGAGCCAGGGCTACTTAGAGGGACCTTGTCTCAAACATCATGTCCCCCCACTATCTATGGGCTGGATGGGGAGTAAAGGCTCTCACTATGTAGCTCTGGCTGGCTTGGAACTCACTAGGTAGATTAGGCTGGCTTCAAACTTATAGGGAGGGATCTACCTGCCTCTGATTCCTAAATTCGAGGATTAAAGGTGTATGATAACATGCCCGGTGAGATTTTGGGGGAACACTCTAGATCTGCCATAAAAGCTATTGCCTCCTATACCTGCTGCCTGGGGTGCATATGCCTCTGTAACCATAAAATAGGAGTTCAAACAACTCTGAAATCTCTAAAACAATGGGTTTTAATGTCTCTGGTTAAAATTTAAGCTCAAAGGCATCACATAAGAGGCCAGGCATCGAACATTATGCCATGTTCTTTGGCATACTTTGGAGCACGGTGAACTTGTGTGTAGATAAACATTCATAGAAAAGGAAAGTAGCTTGAAAATTTCTGAAAAAGTTCAACATAGAATTATCATATGATCCAGTAGTATTATCCACAATAGCTTAAAGGCAGAAACTCAGATGCCCATAAGCCAATGGACAGATTAAACAAACAGTGATGTGTATATATGATGGAATAAGATTAGGATGTAAATGGAACGACGTGCTAATAGAGGCCACAACACAGCTGAATCTTAAGAACATGCCAAGTGAAAAGTGCCAGTCACTACATGTTATATGCTGCATAATTCCATTGATATGAAATTCCCAGCATGTCCACAGAGGTAGAATGTAGGTCAGAGTCTGTCAGAGGCCAAAAGCATGAAGGGACAGGGAGAACTGCTTAATGATGTCATTTGGAGGCAGCGAAAATATTTGGACATGGACGTGGTAGTTGCATGGTAATAATTACTATTGAGCTGCTCACTTTTTAACAGTTAATTTCATGTCAATAAATGATACAGGAGATGATACAAAATTTCTTGAAAACATGATGGTGCATCTATCACTTTTAATTATTTGAAGAGTGTAAAGTGTTTTAAAGATCTCTGAATTTATTCACCTATACCAATATCAGGTGTTTAATGGTCACACACATTGGCAATGTTTTCCCTTCACTCTTGGGGCCCATCTTGAATGAATAATATTTTTCAAAACACTAAACTCTTGTTCCCGGAAAATGCCAGTCAGGAACACCTCACCTTCCCTGTGTGGCGCATGTCCCATGACTGGTCTCCTCCCTTGGCTCAGACAGTCTGAAAGAGAGGTATTCTTTCCATGGGGACGTGCAGCCATCTATCCATGGAAATTAAAATCTCCGTCCTTTCCTCAGAGAGGCCAGTGAAATAGTCCTTGTCCCGAGAAGAATGCAGCCATTGCATGTCAGCTTGTGTGTTGTGCCACCAGGCAGGGCATTGCTTTCTTCCTGACCCAGAGAAGGCTTTGGTCCAAATATCCCACAGGGCAGAGACAAACTTTTTAATTTGGAAGCCAGGAGATCTCTGAGCAGGCTGTGTGTGTCTAGGTGGGGTGGCAGAGTAATAGGCCGCCTTTCCCAGTGAAGCCTTCATTTCTGGATGGTGGGGGTCACCCATGTGACTAACCTGGGAGGCTTTCATCTAGGCCATGCTGTGCTAAGCTGGCAACCTCTACTCAGCAGACTGCCGGCCTCAGGCAGCAGGTAATGTTTTAGGTTAGGAGTGGAAAGTGGAGAGAGCAAAGGGCAGCTGGGGTGGGAGTGACAGGGGGTGGGGTGGAAGCCAAGGTGTCAGTCCACAGGACTAGATTTAAGAGCCATGCATTCTCTGTTCTCTTTGAAATCTCTCCCGAGTGTAATGCAGAAGAACCAAGCAAATATATTGTGATGTGTTCATTAGGCAATCTGGAGGGTAAGAGGCAATGATGGCTGTTATCTTTTGAGTGCCTCAAATTCTTAACAGGGCTCCTGAAGAAACTACTGAGAGGCTGGTATGCACGCAGATGCTCTGAGGAGCCTGGAAAGAACGGTGAACATTTGTTTATTCTGGTTCTCATGGCAAGGTCACTTCAACTACCACTACTTCCCATGTGGTTTCAGGCTGGCTGAGGCTTGCAGGTTATGGCCAAGGCTCTGGGTATCTGAAGACCACAGGCTGAAGGACTATTGAAAGCCTGTACTTTGTCCAGTACATGGGCGAGTCAAAGATGACCATAGGAAGAGGGAGTCAGACTCAGTGTCTAACTTGGGTTGGGAAGAAAACAGGGATGATTCTGACTCAGACGGCTGAATTCTCTTATTCACTGTTGCCACTGTCACATGTCATTTAGGTTCATCCATAGCACGTCCCTTGTGTCATTCTGCTCCATTTACTAATACTGATGGAACTTCCCAGTTCCTACTGCTTCTCTGCCTGCCTTCAGGCCTAGCCTCTGTCTCATCTCTATATCCATGACCCTGGACCTTTTCCCTGTAGAACCATCTGAAGATTGAAAATTCTCTACTATGCAACTATCCTATCATAGTAGTTCAAATGTTTGTCTATCTGCTGCCAACTTTTATTAATAGCGAAACAAAACCCAAAACAAAGATCCCTAAAAGGAATTGCTGTGTTCTTTCCTTAGACCTCTTCATCTTGAAATGAGAGGCTTTCTGAAGAAAGAAGGAACTCAGCTGAAAAATACTGCAATGTAGGAGAGTGACAGTTAAGAGTGAGGGCAAGCCTCGAGTGGGTTATAAGCACACCCTTTTCTTCAAGTTTAAACCAAGAAATGTAGGAATGGCTATGGTTTCTTCCTTTTCTCAGAGAAAAAACTCCTGGGGTAGATTGCTTACAATAGGGGAGCAAGTGCCTGGTCATACATGAGGATTGGGCCTTGATACTGCCATGGTCCATTGAGACCTTTCCTTGACAAAGATATCCCATATTTGTACACAATTCCTTCTCCTGTTTGGTTCTCCACTGAATGTCTACTCCACAGCCCCAGAGGATTATCTGTTCAGACAGCACTGGACAGTGTTGGGGACAAGACAGACACCTATCTGGTTTGTGGCCCTAGGGACTGCCTTGCAGAAAGTGTGCTGTTGATTTTCCCTTGCTGCTTAGAGAGGGAAGAGATCTCTTGTCACTGTCCCTACCTCTCTTACTATAGCCATGACCAGGGTCATGTCCTCCAATCATTCACCTGAAGTTTTTCTCATCAAACAAATGAGTCACATGTTGCTGTCAGGTGAGGAAGGGGAACTTTTTGATGGTCTCTGAGCACACTTTAATCTGAGACCAGTTTTCATGGTCATTTGAGCAAACACTGAAAGGATTTTAGTTACTCAGGGCACTGTTTGAGCAGTATGTGGTCTCCCTGCTCAAACAGTGTTTGGGAACTCTTGAGAACAGTTAAAGATTAAAGTTGTAGAAAAGGAAGAGACAGGGATTGTCTGGATATTGTCCGAAAAGATGAGGTCTCCCTGCCTCAACTTGGCATGCCAGCCTTTGTTGACTCCCCAAGGAAGGCCTTACCCCCTCTGAGGAGTGGATAGAGTGTGGCAAGGGTGGGGGGTAAGGAGGCAGGAGAAGGGGACTGAGGAGCAACTGGGGTTGGTATGTAAAATAAACTAAGTAATAACACTAATAAAATCATTTAGAAATCAAACAAAAAACTGTGAGGTCTAGCTGAGTCTCTTCAAGATTTGGGGTTTGCCCCCCAGAAGCCACTCTAAGAAGATTCGGTCTTTATATGTGATCTTTTCATTTTATCTCTGCATTTGTCCTGTGTATAGATGTCCATATGATGCCAACCTTAGATGGAACTGGGTATACCGTAAAAGAAAGCAATGGTACTTGGGAGCTGGCCCCTCCACAAACTGGCTTTATGACTGTGGCATTCACTTCCCCTCTCTGAACCCCAGTTTGCTCATCTCTGAAGTGAAAGGGCAGGCAGGGGTGGCTCATCTCCTCTCTGAAGATTTTTTTTTCCATTTGAAGTCTCTGAATCTATGGTTACTTCCTCTTTTTCATCAACAAACAGCCTCTGCTCACTTAAAAATCTTGACGCTGGCATAATATTCAAACTCCACTATGTTGGAGAATGAGATACACATGAATCTTTTCAGTATACTGGCTTTACTGATGGGGATGAGAGAAAGCCACAATACACCTTAGCTATAACTGATGTCCAGATTTAGAACTACCACCTGCTAAACTGGTACCTTCAGGAGGGGAGGACTAGAAAAGAAGTCACCTGTGGGTTGACTCAGTTGCCAGGTGGGTGGGTCAGTGGCCTATCAGATAAAATTCTGGCTATGTTTAGCTGCATGAGGTCTCAGAAGTTCTTGTGCAGTGAAGAAACTGCATGCACATGTATATTACTAGAACACTTTTTCTTTGGGCTCTGGCCCTTTTGTTGAGCCATAGAAAAGAAGGATGAGGGGAGGCTAGACTAACACATCACTGATAGGATGAAGAGAGACTTTTGTCATTACTGTCTTAAAATATTTCATTTGATTAAAAGAGCACCAAGTCTAGCTAGCCCACGGCACTGCTATGTCCTGCACCAACACACCCCATCTGGTTTAGATACCTTCAAGAGATAATAATAAGCCCTCCCATTTTATCGAGCCTTAAATTTTTATGTAGCACATTAAGTGTACTTACTTTTTCAATTGGATTCTGATTCTGACCATTGCCCTGGTGAGTAATAATTATCTCTGTTTTAAATACAAAGGAAATGAAGCTGAGTGAGTTAAAGACGTGTTCAAGGGCAGTTGATAAGTGATCAAGCCAGGTACTGAACATGCATCTATATAAGCTCCATCAAATTTTTCCAAATTTCCATGCAAGTTGCATTAGATCTGAATCTGGGGCCTGACATTCAGATCTAAAAGTAACTCTGCAGGATAGGTGTACATTCTGAGAGGCAATAGCAGGTCTTACAACTTTTCTTCCTTCTTTGTAACAAGGCAATGTCTCCCAGAGACTCACTTACTTAGGCAGATGGATAGGTCATAGTTGTATGCCAATAAATCCAGAGTCATTTCATAACTTTAGGGCTTTCTCCTTAGGCATCTCAGGAAAGGCTTACCTCTGAGCTATTCTTCCTAGCTTGCATCCCTCAGTCTCCATTGTTCATATCCTCATACAGGACCCCTGCTTCTTTCCAAGCCAGCTCTCACCTGGTCAGTAACTCCAAACACAATGCAAGTGTACCTTTTTTCACTACCTAATAATGGCATAGCATGGCTAAGCTAAGACAAAAGCAATAGCAAAAAGACATCTTGCTCTTGGCAGAGGAGATCATCCCTGTTCCAAGCTGTTCCTCCCACCTGCCACTGACTTTGTGATGGATTTTTCCTTTGCCCACAGTATTTCTTCTGTGGGAACCACTGGTCATTTTCAAGACCCTGCTCATGTACCACTTCTGAGGTGCTTACTTCCCAGGTGACCCCTGCTCATCCCTGAATGGTTTCACTGTTAGCATCAATATGATGCACATAGCTCTGAACTGCAGTTTGTTCCTTAGCATCGATTTGCCAGTCTGGGGCTCTTCGAAAGCAGAAACTACATCATCATCATCATCTTAGATTCCACAGCTTTGGTACATTGCCCAGCACACAGTAGGTGCAGTAAAGGTTAGTGAATGGATGGGGTATTTGTTCTCCCTGATAAAACTGATAATGTAGCTTGCTGAGTGTTTATTATCTTCTTGGGGTTGGTCCTGAGGTATTGGCCTCTTCTCATTCTATAGGCAGCATGTTGACAATGAAGGTCAGAGAAACATTTGCTTTGTAATGGGCCTCTTTCCTAGAACTGTGTTATGGGTAAAGGCGGGGAGGCAGAATTTCAGAAAAAGAGAGACACTGTGCCAAGGGAAGGCCCATAAGTGGTTGGTTGATAGATCTGAATTAGTTCAAAGGTAGAGAACCTTGCAGAAGTTTCCCACTCACACACATAACTCTGTAGAATATAAAGGTTTACTTAAAAAAATACATTAAAAAACCCCACAACAACAAAAAAACCAGGGTACACATCTGTGCTTAATGTAGCACTGGCTTTCACTTGCAGGGTTCTTTAGGTGTTGGTGAACTTTGTAAGGGGTCAAGGACAAGACGCTTCCACATAACTTTTGGGACTTGTGCTTGGTTTGCAGCAAGACTTCAGAATGAAGGTTCCTTAAATGAACTTTAAGTTCTTAAGGGTGAAGCACAGAGGCTTTGGGGGGCAGGTGCCTTCCAAAGAGATGCTTAGGTGCTGCCTTCCTCATTGAACAGACCAGGCAGAACAGGCCTGCAGGTTCCCATGGCAGACTGGCTGGCATTCTCTGTTGAATTAGGGCAAGTACTCATTCCTGCTTCAGGCTCCCTTTAGTTAGGCAGGGCTGGTGTTCAAAATCACAGCTATCTAGGCTATCGGTTGGGCTATCATTTACTTAGCTATTATTACACAAATCATTCCTACAAAGCCCTTTTGAAATGCACGGAATCAGGACCCGCTGTATGCTCTCATCTACTTCACAGGTGGGAAGAAGAGCAAGGACGATTTGGAGAGTCAGAAAAGTTCAGAAAAAGAAAAAAAAAATCGTGTTGAACAAATTCTCTGGAGACTCAGAATAGCACACAGGTCTCACTCTACCCCTCGGCTCCTGACTGCATTTTCAGTTTTGTTAGTTTCGTAGACCTGATGAAATTATAGTTTCTCTGAGAGTGATTAAGAGAAATCCAAACAGGTATGATCTTAGGAGCATCTCAAATGCTGACTTTGTCTGTTGAGACAGTGTCCATGGGCTCCTTTTCAAGTGGTTCCTGCCAGCAGCTGATGTCAACCAGAGCTGAGAACTCCACCCCAAACTCCAGAGGAGCTCATGTGGCAGGCCAGGAGCAGAAAGAAGTCGTGAGACCTCTAGGAGGAAAGAAAGCTAGAACGAAAGCAATCCGCGAGAGAGGGCTTCTTAGAAATAAGCCCTTTATCTCACTTCTCTCTTCTATCTGGATTTCACCCGATAAACAGGAGTGAGAAGTCCCCTTCCACACCAGCTCCCGAATGTGTTTTGAAAATAGATCACAAAACACTGTAGAAAGTTTTAAAACTCACCTTTGGGTCCGCTGGAGGACTTCCTGTATGTGGGACCGCTGGAACTGCTTGGGTGCTGTCGGAGTGACTTGGGCACAAGGGCGAGGTCTCAGTCCCTCCTCCAGCCCCTCCCTCCCACTGCCAGGTCCCAGGAAGGAGGCGGTGCTGCGGATCACTGGGTTCTACCAGTGCTTGCGGTGTGGAGGAAAGCACCCCCTGTGTTCCCAGCTGAGGTTTCGCAGCTCCCAGCCCTGCTCCTAAGGTCAGGAACTCAACTTCCTGAATCTGACTGGCTGACTCGGCCACTCCCCAGCCCAGCCCATGCCTTAAACTAGGGTGCACACACCACAGCCAGAGCTAAGTTCTCTTCCTGGGGCTCCCCGCCAGTGCCCCCACTCCGCACCCGCTGTGACGTAGTACTTTTACCCTGGAGCGCTCCTCCTTCAGGACACTGAACTCTCCTAGAGCTGACAGAGTCAGCTTTGCTCAGATACACCAGTGTTCTTAGGGACGTGGGTGTAAACTCACAACAGCATGGTGCTGCCAAAAGGGGCCAGCATCTAGGAGAGGGAATGGAACATCTTAAGGGATAGCAGGCTACAATGCCTCATCCTGACTAGGTATCCTGGTGTGTGTGCTCCAAGGCATTGCCTGGAAAATCTTTGGCTGCTGGCTGAAGGCACTGAGGGAAATGATAGGAGCTGCCTGAAACTTAGGAGCACAGAAGGCAAGAACGCTAACTTCTGAAAGTTCTCAGGAGTTCTCCCCCTTGTAGTTCATTTGTTCTTCGTGTGCTTATTATTCAGATCTCTTGGGTCTAACTCGGCCCACAAACGTAAAGGCTCCGATGATATAGAGCACATTCAGTGCCTCCAAGGCTTCCCGTGGGAAGATGGTAGTTGTGATGGCAGAAGAGGCTGTGGAGTCTAGGAGCTTCCCCAGAATCACCTTGAGATCTGGCCACGACAAGGATGTGGGATTCTGCCCATTGAATTGTAGGTGCCAGGTGTGTAGCTGGAGCTTGCTCTCCAGCGGCTGTGCCTGAGCCTTGGGGTCCCTTTGGCCTTTGTGTGCCTGAATTAAAATGACTGGTGAAACCAACTGTCACAACCGAGAAACAAGAGTGTTCTTCCTGTTTACTTAAGAGAAGCCAGCTGGTCCCAAGTTGACAGGCCAAAGAGAAAGCCTAGCACTCATCCAGAAATCCTGGCAGAGAGAACCTGATCTAGATTTGCTGCTGTTTGTTTGAAACCAAATCTCATTACATAGCCCTGGCTGGCCTGGAACTCACTGTAGACCAGACTGGCCTCGCAAAGATCTGACCAGCTATGCCTCCGGAGAGATCATACCCTGCATTGATCTAGATTTGAGTAAGAAGGGGAAGAGATCTTTTGTTTGCTAGTTAGTCTGCTCGAGTGGGTAGGGAGGGGAAGGTCAGGCTGTGAAAAAAGACAGAGTTCTTAGCAGGATATAGCCATAGCCAGACTCCACCAACAGCTGTAGGGGGTGGGGTCACAGGCTAGGGGTGAGGGTGCTTAGATGGATGGCTTCTCTGGTGTGTCAAATCTGAGGCCAGGGTCTGGAGTCTAATGGAACACTTGGCAGGAGGAAGACAGGCTTGGGGAATGATAGAAAAATCTAGCAGACCTGGTGATTGGAGACTGAGTCTCTCCCTCCCCCCCCATGACCTACAGCTTTAAACAGTTATCTTTCTGTCTGACACCCCACATGCATGAGATGCAATTTGTCTTTCCCTTTAAGGTTGGTAACTTTCTTCCCCAAGGTCATAGCTAACTTCCCCATCATCAGGAGAGAGAATGTCTTCTGTGGAGAACGGCTAAGCTGGATTGATGTACAGGTCTACATTGACACCTACTGGGCTGGGGAAGACAATGGAAAATACTTTCCCGAACAGCTTTATTGATGGGTTCAGGCTGAGGTGACAGTCACATTGCTTTTCAGAAAAACAAGAAACAATAGCGAAGAGAAATGAAATGAAGAAATAAAGGAAACCAGTTTAGTGCTTTTTGAGTATGACTGTTAGATATGGAAGAAAAATCAGATGCTTAACTATAGAGAGGCATCTCAATGCTGTCTTAGTTCCCAGGGAGACCAGTCTCACAAAAGGACAAATTGGGGATATAATAGATGGCAAGATAGCAGGTATGCTGTCACTGAATTGCCAAGGATACAGAGTCTGTTGTGGTTCTGACACCACGAGGAAGAGACATGTATGAGAGAAGGAGTGAGATTCTTCCTGGACAGGTGGTTTTTCATTCTGGATGGATGATGCATCCCTTATGAAAAAGCAAGTCAGCTCATCCACCTACTGTCTCACCCCTTTGGCAGTGAGATCTCAATTCTTATATGAACTCATTCATGTCCATGGCCCTAGACAATCAAGTGCTGTTTCAAGTTTTTAAAACTCTCATTAATTTTCTTGTTGTTTGTTTGTTTTTGGTATAGATTTTTTTTGAGGGTCGTCAAGAGGTTAGTGGGTTCCAAGTGGAGTGAATCGGAGCATTAACACATCTAATTAAGAAATAAAAAGTCCCAAATAGAAGATTTGTGAACCAAGACTGGAAATTTAAACCCCCCACTGTGGGTGACCGCCCCTCACTAACTTTAGCATCTGATGAACCCATGATGAACACAATGTTTCAGTCAAAAACTGTTGGATCTCTCCCAGATGTTGTTGGAACCAACAGGACATTAAACACTGAATTGCAGCCTGCTTTGAAGGTGAAGACTGACTACACTTGATCTCTCTTGGTAATGTCCTATATCAGACAAGCCAGTGGCAGTGTTGGCCAGCAGTGATTCCCCTGTGCAAGCCCCCTGTGGGAGGCAGTTACCTATCAGAAAAGTGCTGTACAATGATGACAACAAAGGGGGTATCTTCATCAGTGTGGGGAATAGTAAATGGGAGAGTATTACATTATTACCACCTAACACTAGTGCATTCTTGCCCTCAACAATGTACGATGCTCAGGCACGTCTAGCCTTTTAACACTGCAATACAATAGTGTCTTCTACAATATGCTCATTTAAGAACCGCAAAATAATTGAAGTAAAAACACATACACTCCACAGTGTTTTAGAGGCAGTGTATGATTTTGTGATGGTCCACATCTAGAGCTACCCTTGGCCACATGTGACTCTGGGGCGGATTATGAGTTGGACAGGCTCCATAGAGGTGAGAAGGTTGCCATTAAAAGAGGGGTAGAAGGGTTGCTGGCCAGACCCAGGGTGTTGGAGGGAAATGATGAAACTCTAAGTGGTGTGGGTAAGATGAGCAGAGACTTGTTCCTTGGATCCTAAAATGCAGCTGAGTCTGGGAAGCTCAAGAAAGGCAAGTTCAGGACAAGTCAGTGGAAATACTACTTCACACAGTGGGTAATGAATCTGTGGAATGGATTATCTCCCAGAGGTGGCTCAGACTGGCAATGTAAGTGCATTCCAGAAAGCTTTGGATGGATGTGTTAATGGCAGGGCTATAGCAGAGAGGTGAGGAAGCTTAACCATTCACCAATTGGTTGGTAGTTCTAGGTGGCCACACAGTGTGGACCTCTGGTCTTTGTAGCCAAAGGAGTCCTGGCCTCTATGTGCTTAGATTTGAGGCAATGGGTGGCCAGACCCTCCCTTCCCCATCTTACAGTGTCTGTAGCCTTTGCTTCCTGCAGACAATAAAACTACACTTTTTACTGAAGCCTTACTCGTTACAGCATGTTACTCTTTCATGTTGGCTCTCAACTTCTGAAAAGATTTTGAATATGCCTTCAGACTGATTATAGTGTGTATCTCTTGCAACTAGATTTCTGTCAGATGTTCCTCCTAAATTATCAAACTGGAACATAAATGACTCTAGTTTTGAAAGCTCCTCTGCAGGAAAGCACTAACAGTACACTCTTCTCAGGAATACTTCTTAGTGCATCATCCAAAGAGCTACATGGAAGATGCTGGGCAAAAATGTTGCTTTCACAGCCATTGTGGCAAATCTTGACATTGACACTGGAGGGGGAGGTAAAGAAACTGTCGGTCCTCTCTTCTAATAACCTCTGCTCCATGTACTCTATGCCTTCTTTATGTGTTGTTCTTTATGTGTAGGAAACAGCACTCTGGCCACCTCCTTCAGGACAGGCGTGACTCCAAGGGGGTGGTTTCGTATTTCTAGGTACTACGGGGCTCAGTTTTCATTTCCAGGCTCTGGTTCATTGCAGCCCCTGTGCTGTTTTCAAAGAGGTTTCACGGTGATGTGGTGATATGGCCTGCCTTTGTGAACTTGCAGCCCTGTTGCCTAAAGCCCTTTGCTGAATTGAACCTTGGCTTTGTTAATGTAAACAGCGGGCTTCTGGATTCCATTCTTGTGGCAGACAGACATATCAGAGCAAGAGAGCCCACAGAGTTCTCATTTTGCCTCTTTTTGTGGTTTTCTTTGTTGCCTGCTCTTCTTGTGGGGCTCAGTCTAATTATTAATTTATTGAGTGAACCTACTGTATGGGGTCCTAAAGCCTACACAGAGCAGGTAGAATATGTCTTGTCACTTTGTTGGAGAGATCCCTGGGAAACCCCTGTTTACCTTGCCCAGCTCATTCATTCTGGCAGAAGGTTCTGTGAAGACTGAAACCATGCTAGACTCTTGCCCTGAGGGCCCATGAAATAACCCTGGCTTTGAAATTTGCTTCCTTGACTACTTCGGTGAGTCACAGAACGTCAGTGTTGCCACAAACAAACTTCCTGTCCCCAGGGTGGGGGTGGCTCTTTCATAACAGGTAAAAGGAAGGGCTTGAAACAAACAAAACAAACAAACAAACAAAAAAAAAAAAAAAAAAAAAAAAAAGAAAAAGAAAGACCGAGAGAGAGCCCTTATTTACCAGGTTGCAGAGGTTGCAGGAATGATTTCTTTCTGGTTTAGCTACTGTTGAGACACTGTTTTCTTTGTGCCAAGTTCTGTACTACTTGTATATAGAAAACTGTTTATAATGAAAGGTTACACTCTGTACTTTGAATGTAAAGGCAGTAAGACTGGAACGCTCAAAGAAATTTTCTTAATAAAGGTGGTTGACCAAAATACGGAGGTACAAAAGAATCTGAAAATACAGTGATAAGTGATCTCTGGCAGGGTCTACCATGAGCAAAGGTGTTAAGATGGAATAAACATGGCAGGAATACCCCCCCCCCCCGGCCCCCATGGCCATCAGAGATTCAAAATTATGACGGAAGGCATTATCCATAATTTTGTCCCCCAAAATAACCACTGTAGCATTTTGGTATGTTGTTCTAGTTCCTCAGGGAGATTAGAGTTAGAATTTCTATGTAGGTGATTTATATCATTCCAGATTTTTGATAATGAACTGATTACTCTTAAAAAAAAAAAAGAGATGTAAATCCAGTGACTTTTTGTCTCATTTATTTGTGTGAAGAGAGACTGAATTCAGAAACTTCAATGGATGAAAAGGACATCACATACTCTAGCTTCTGTTTTTATCGTATATGCATGTGTATGTTTGTATATGGTGTGCCATGCCACAGCCTGGGTGGAGGTCAAAGGACAACTTGTGGGAGTCAGTTTTCTCCTTTCACCTAGGGGTCCTGGGGACACTGGCTGAGCTTTACCTCCAGCGCCTTTAAGACCAAGTAATGAACACTAGTAAGTTCCTTGGTCAGTGAGGAGGCCCCTCTGCTGAAACACTTCATCCAGAAGCTGAACGAGCCCTTGGGGGAGGCTGTTGAGGGACTGCTCCTACAAGGGAGGGTTCAGTGTGACTTCTCCAAGACCCCGATTCTAGGATTTATATGGTTAGTCTCAGAAATTCACAATTACATAAATCATGGTATCCTCTTCTCCTAAGACTTGACTACAATTATTTCATGTGTCTGGGCAATACGGTCAATGCTACTACTGGTCAGTAGAGGGGAACTACCTTTGAAACACCAAGGCTAAGCCCATCCCTCTCTCACTTTCCTCCTCCCTTCCTTTCTTCCTGAGACAGTGTTTCATCCATAGCTCAAGCTGACCTTGAACTTGTTGCTATTCTTGTGCCCCAGTCTCTCAGTGTTGGGATTACAGACACAACTCCTATATTAACACTGCAATTTTAACATGACAGGCTACCCTTACATGGGGAAAAATGCTGACTTCCTGGCTTCGTGCTCTCATTTGTTCCTCAGGACTGAGGTAGAAACAATTCCTTTGTACTTATATGGGCTCTGTGCTGGCTTACAATATAGCTGCCCCACATTAATGAAATTGGCCATTTATATACCCCTACACTGGACTGTAAGTTCTGTAGGCAGGACAGTGCCTGGCACATGGTAAGTTGCTTGGTAAATATTTGTCATTGCATGAAGACCCTGGGCCACAGGGTAGAATCTAGGAAGCCTTAGTTGTCTTCTATGTACAAGGACATGTTGTACTTGGTGCCGTATACATTCCCAAAGCATGCATTTCTTTTCTTTCTCAGTATTGCTTGGGGGGGGTCTGCATTTCTGTGTCTTCAGAACACATTGAAAAATGTAACTAGTACTGAGCATGGAAAGGATGTAAGTAGGAAAAGGACATAGCTGAAGGTGGTTCAGGGCTAGGGAAGCAGGGACAAGGTGAAAAGTCTCTGCTGAAACCAGACATGGTGCCCAGTTTACCTTACTGATGGACCATCCATGAGGAAGGAAGGACTCTGCTCCTCCCCCATGGGAGGATTGGAATGTCATTTTCTATCATCCAGTTGCTTTCAGGCAAATAGAAAGAGGGGAGCTGCATCTCCAGCTCGTTCCCATCTCCATTCAACATCTCCCTTTCTCAGACTCCTGATGTTGCTACCTATCAGTAAGGTCTGGGTCAGAAGAGTCTGCATCTACTGCCCAGCTGTAAAGATGCTGGATCCAGGTGTCTGTGATTCACACAGGTTCCACCTAGAGCTCGAAGAGAGAAAACATCTGTCAGCATATTGTCTACTTCTCTAATGGAATCACTGAGTAACCCAGTTTTCAATGGCTCTAAACATGTGGGTGAAAGATTGCTTCTATATATGGCCAGAGAATAGCCCAGTCACAGGGCTAGCTTCCTGGTGGACATGCTCCAGTTTTTTCCAGACCTGCAGACTCCAGAGACTTCCAGGCTGGACATTGGTTTCTGTGGTGTGCATATAATGAGATGCAGCGATGGAAAATTTGGCTCTCGGCATGACTGCCTCTACTTTCTTCATAACTCCTCACGGCCACACAGGCACACTCTTGCCTCTGCTCCCTTGGAATGCTGCAGCTAAAAGCAAAGAATGACACTCCAGCAGCTGTGGCCCTGATAAAAATAGAAAGCTTGTTTATTTTTATGTTCATAAAACCTTTTTCCTGCTGCTGCTGCTGCTGCTGTTATGAGTGGGACTCCCAGTCAGGAAGAGGACAGACTGACAGCACTGGTCACTTGCCAAATGGATCTAATCCCTCCCTCCCTCCCTCCCTCCCTTCCTCCCTCTTTCCTCTCTCTGTGGTGTGTGTGTGTGTGTGTGTGTGTGTGTGTGCGTGTGTGCGCGTGAAATCTAGCCTAATATGGTCCAAAGTTCTAAGTAACCTATTTTCCTTTTTGAACCTTTTGGTTCGTGGGCATCTGGTCTGCAGAACTTGGGGGGAATTCCTTGGTACTTCTCTTTCAGGCACGGCCATCTCTTTTGTCACAGCCTGCCCATAGTATAGGTGCAGCTAGAGGAACGAGCCCTTAGTTAAGAGGCAAGAAACTTGTTCTTCTTGAGATTCTGTTACTTTGTTACTAACAAGTGGCCCTGAACAAATCTTAACCCCTCTGAACCTCAGTTTAATTGTCTATATACTAGATGTCTAAGACTCAAATGAAATGAATGAGAGCTAGACAACTCTGAGATGTTCAAGGTGCCTGCAAATGAATTTTAAGTTCAAGTTCCCCAAATATGTCCAGGAATAGATACTACCTCTATTTTATAGGGCTCCCAAGTATCTTCCCCCAGGGTGTTATAGAATCTACACGGGGATGTATCTTCTGATCACATTTACTTCAAGATGTGCAAAACCCGTTTATATTGAAATACCTAGGAGATGATGTTTAGGGTTACTATTGCTGTGATGAAACACCATAATAATAATAAAAATTTGGGAAATAAAGGTTTTCCTTGGCTTATATATCCTGAGGCACAGTCCTCTGAGGGAAGCCAAGTAGAAACTCAAACTGGGCAGAAACCTGGAGACAGGAGTTAATGTAGAGGCCACGGAAGAGTGCTGCTTATTGGCTTGCTCCTTAATGGCTTGCTCAGCCTGCTTTTTTTTTTTTTTTTTTTTTAAATAGAACCTGGAACCAGCTCAGGGTGATGCCACCTACAATAGGCTAGGCCCTCCCAAATCAATACCTAGGAAAATGCCCCATAGGCTTGGTTACAGTCTGGTTTTATGAAACCATTTTCTGTGCTGAGGCTCCCTCCTCTCAGATGACTCTAGCTTGTATCAAATCGACATAAAAAACTAGCCCGGGGCAGATGGCTGAAGTGAATGTGAAAAGTCCTAGACTAGGATTTGGGGACTTGAAAAAGGGCAACACTTGCCTGTCTTGATAGTTTGATGTGGATTTTGGAGGAAGGTTGTAGTGTGTGCCTTACAACTCTTCAGTGTACTGAGCCATTATTAACCACTTGATCCAGCTGGAAGGGATCTCCACTTGCTTAGCTCTCTAGAACACTGAGCACATACCACACATGTAGTGATTGACATGTGTTTTCCAGAGAGGGTTCTGGAAGGTTGTCAGTCATTCTTCCTCCTCTAAGATCCTGGCTGGGAATGAGGCTTGAGGCTATGGTTGTTATCTTTGTCTTACTATGAGCCACTGAAACTGTTTTTTTTTTTTCTCATTTTATTTATTTATTTATTGTGAAGAACTGTCATATATGCAGGGCTGGTTCTGGCATGTGTCTTATATTGGGCATCAGTATTGACAAGGTTTTGACTCCTTAAGTATTGATAAAGAAGACTCCTCACTTGCTTTTCTTATTTAAAATGTATCAGATCAGATTTTTAAGTGAATCCTTTCTTCCCCCTTAGTTGTCCCATTTCCTTCCCCAGCTTGGTGATGGGGATGTCTTCTGTAAATATCTGTAAATATGTTTCTTTTATTGGTTGATGAATAAAACACAGTGTGGCTAGTGGCCAGGCAAGAAGGAGAGGCAGGGTTACCAAAGGAGTAGAATTCTGGGAAGTGTAGGCAGAGAGGAGTTGTCACGTAGAACACAGAAAGAGAGGACATGCAAGGCATTTTCCTATAAGCCAAGACCACATGGGAATATGTAGATTAATAGAAATGGGTTAGTAGGTAAGACAGCTAGCCAATAAGAAGCCCAAGCCACTGGCCAACAGTTTTATAATTAATAAAGCATCTGTGTGTTCATTTGGGACAAGTGGCTGTGGAAATGGGCAGGTACCTCACATTACAACTTGGTATTTTCTTAAGTTGTAAATGTACAGAATAAACTAGCTATGACATTATTGTGTTAGGAAGTCACAGAAACTTCTGAGACAGAATGGAAATGGCCCCTGACTCCACCACCAAAGCTTGCTTCTTGGGCATAAGCCAATGTTACAGGACCTGTCTGCAGAAAACCAGGTCCAGAAAGTTTGAGATTCCCACATAGAAGCCAAAGAGACTTTTCTGCAACCGTCATGTGTGCAAAGCCTGGCTTACTCTGACCATTACACCACTTTCCTGGGGTGCTGTAAATGAGACCTCAGTTACCTCCCTGCAAGCCAAGTGCATGGCAAATCATTGTGCCAAGTACAGGCCTTCCTGCAGAGAGTAAGGATCTGATGAGAGGTTTGCAAAAATCCTGGACTGGCACAGTTGAGGTTCATAAAGAGTGTATCCCATATATATCTAGATAAGAGAACCTGTTATCTGTGTCTTCCTGCACTCACATTTCAGTGCACCAAACCCTGCTTTGATTGCTATTGTTTGGCTCTTCATGAATTCTGCTTGAGATTAAGCAAAAATTAATCTTTGGATGACTGACAACATTACTGGTGACCCAGATGAGATCCTCTGCTTAGAAGGTCGCAGAGGGCTGACAGCAGTGATGATTGGCACAGACTCGCCTTGTTATCACAAAGTAGCTATTTGATCCTCTGCTTCAGGGTCACCACAGCTGTTAGAATCTGATCTGGCCATTTCTTGCTGTGCAGTTCTTCCAACAATGCTCTTTTCTGTTTCCCGTACCTTTTATTCTGTAGTCAGTCGTTACCTCCTTCATTTTCTTTTGACATTGCTCACTATTTCCAAATCACTTTATTTAAAGTATGTGAATGTTTTGCTTGTGTATATGCATGTATACCATGCATCTTCCTGGTGCACAGGAGTCGGGAAGAGGGAGTTGGATTCCCTTGGGACTGAGTTAAAGATGGTTGTGATCTTCCATGTCAGTGCTAAAGACTGAACATGGACCTTCTGCAAGCACACATGCTTTAAATGGATGAGACATCTCTCTAGTCCTCTGCACACCATTTTGATTCTGGTGGTAATCTATGTCACATGTTAGATGTCTGTATCAGGGACAGATTGAGGCTGTGACAGGCCTGGCTCGAAGAATCCTATGTTCTAGACTGCCAATGAGGCTGCGGTCTCCCTGCCAGTCTGTTTTGGTTATGAACATTTTATATTTCAGATGTATATTCCTTTTCTGTGATTGTCTTCCTTCAATTCTCCCTCTTGTCATTTTTATGTGCTTCCTGGCCATTCACAGCCTTTTCCAGACATCTTAGTGCTGTCTCTGTGTAGACTGTCTCCAACATCCTGGGAGGTATCTCTTAATGACCCTAGGATTTTTACCTATCCTAATTTTAATTGGCCTATGAAACACCTTCTCTTGCTTTTCTGCTATGAAGAATCATGATCTTGAATGTAGTAGAATATGAACTTGGCATAAATTTGAGATTATTAAAGATTTCTCAAAAGTTTGAGGATACCACAAATAGCCTGGTGAGAAAGAAGTGTCTCCTCCTTCCCTTCTCTGTCCTTGTTTGCTAATCTTTACCAGCATCTCCACTTCTGGGCCTCATGGGACCAGGCATGGTTATATACCCAAGTAGGAGTCTTATAAGCTTTATACCTACTACCCAGACCTCACACTGTCAGTCACTAACTCTCTAGACATGAGGATTACTCCTGGTAGACCAAAAGACCCTCCAGTAGGGTATTTGGTTGCTAATTGATACCAATTTAAGTTTGATGGTCTCAAGGGGAAAAATACTGAATTTCCTTTTATAGTATTGCCTTGCCTAAATACAAGCATGGAAGACAAATTGCATTGGCCAGAAAACTGGTCCCTAAAATCTGTTTAATGTCATCTTCCAATCCAACCTGATCTGGAAGAAGAACTGAGGAGAGACCTTGCATTTCCATGATGTTATATCAGGGCCCTGGGCTGATGGACTCCACTGAGTTGGTGTGCCCATAGTTTCTAAGCCCTCTAGGCCTATTGACCAGAACCTAGACATTGTAACTGGTTTCTACCTTCAACTCTGCCTCACTGGCAGTTTCAGCTTCAGAATCTTGGACCTTCTCTGTTTCTGGCACAATCCAGAATCTGTATTCTCTTCTATGGTACTTTACATGAATCTTACATCAAGTCATAGTTTCATCTGTTCTGGCTCCTTTTCTGCTATGTCTGAAGTAGAAGGCTGATCTTCTCTGATCATTGGACTATCTACCCAATGATCCTATTTTTAATGGGGTTATGAAATAAATTGGTGCTCCCTCTTAATCAAGGGAAAGCTTGTAACCATGAGAGGTGTCAGCTGGAGGTGAAAAAGTTATTAGAGCATATGTTCAATTCTTAATAATGGGCATAGTACTGTGTAAGGAAAGACTTGGAAACTCCACATAAAATCTTTTTATATATCCAATAATGAGATCCTTAAGTTTTACCTTTCTCTTGACTTGGAAGGGTATCATTGTGATAACTAGCTTACAGGATGGATTAAAATGAATCCTTTTGAGATAATGTATGGCAGGCCATTTGCCACATGTGACCTCTTAATAGATGATGCCAGCTGGGGTCCAAGATGCATAATCAGTCTGAATCAAGAACAAAAAGCAATATAAGAACATGAAAGCAAGCTACTACTACACATCCCTATAGACACTTCCATGTGGGATACAGCCAGGTTTTCCTGCCCTCTTTAGCAGGATTTCTTACTTTCTTGGTTCCCTTTGTGATTATACTATTGATAATGTTTTGTTGTTGAATTTTTATCATTTTGATACTGTCTGTATCTTCTAGGCTATACTAGTTCCAAGCCAAATGAATATTTACACAATGCTTCCAACTGGTATCTTTGGGGGAGAAAGTGGGCCATACAAATCTCTAGTGAAGTCAATGAGTTTTAAGTCATTGTTTCTGATCAGCAGGACACAATTTCAAAACCCTTATCCATGATTCCTGAAGATTAGGGGCCTTCAAATATTGTATGGCATATGAGACATAGTAGATAGGGCCCAGTACTCTTGACAAAGTTTGCTTGCCTGGTACAAGCTTTTTTTTTTTTAACTGGATATGTCCATAAGTCATCAGACCCAGGCACTGGTAGCTTCTTCCAATGCTTGCAGAGAGACTTTCCCACAAGATTAATATGTACGCAATGTCTGATTCAAATGCTAGAGGACTTTCCCAGGGGTGTTGCTAATGAGCCCTCTGTCATCTTTCTGTGACCCAAATATAAACAGGTTCAATGCAATGAGAGACTTGATGCTGAGAACAAAGAACAGATGAAGTGTGCACAAGTAATCCTGAACTCTTGTGTGGCAACCACTACTGTGCCTGTGTAGGGATGACACTCAGACTATTAAACACTGTGTCTTTCACCTCTTAATGCCAACCAGAGAACCATTATCCCTGCATGTCCCTCTTGTGCTCAGTCATAATTTCCAGGAGAACCTTGTTTGGTCAGTGCTGCTTGCATCTTTCCTGATTGCTCTCTTGCATTGAGCAAAAGCCACAGGCTGATTGATAACACTTTGCGTCACATTTCAGTTGTAGCAGACATTCTGAATATTGTTTGTCCTTATCATTTCTGAATAACGGAACTTACTAGCCTTGCCACTAGGTTTACTTAATTCAAGATGGTTCAAATATCATGCTACTATATATTTGTTTTTTTTTAATCAGTTGTATTTTAGTATAATTTCCCCTGTACCTTTTATTTTATACAATAAAAAAAAATTCTTTTCTGACATTACTAGCTCACTGAAGGGCTTATCTCTACAAAAGGTTAGGGCCTCGACCTACGGAATATTAACTGGGTTACAATGGAATTGGCTACATAATTTTCAGAGGTCAAACAAAATGAAAGTGCAAGGTCTCCTGTTCAAAGAGTCTCAGGATTGGGAAATGGCAGCAGCAGAGCATTAAAATAAGTGTGGAGCCCGATGAACCTGGGGCCTGTGTGTCTGAAGAGACCGCATGCTGAGAAGCTGGTCCTGCTTCATAGAATTTCCAGAAGGTCAAAGGCCCTTGCTCAATGGCTGTCCAATATGCAGATTGTTCTGAAGAACAGGCCTGGTGAATGCTCATGCTGCCCGTGCTGGGCACAGATGTTTCACTGTGTCCCTATGTCATGCTGACAGCAAATGCTCCTCCCTTGAAGCTATTTCCACAGGCACGTTCCAGAGACTTCACAAAGCTATCCCCAGTGTCAGGTTAGTTCTGTGCAAATCTCGATCTTTTGAACCACTAGTTTCCAATCTAAACTTATGGGTCGTGTGCTTTTGATCGATGAAGCCTGGTCCATAGCCAACCTGCTAACCGCTTTTGTTGTTGCTGATGTCCATTGAGAGGGAGTCTGCACACACAGTGAAGAGGCTCAGCTGCATGGTATCCAAGGTGTATGAGAAATATCCATGATGGATGCTACCATCTGAGGAGTCCTTAGGCCACTTTTGAAGAATGTGTGTGGCTCCCTTTACGTAGACAGGGACATTTGAGAGAGCACACTTTCTGTATGTGTGGAAATATTTTTAATTTCTAGGACATTTGGGTGATTTCTAAGAACACTGAGAATACTTAGAAAAAAAGATTAAGAAAACTTACAGCCTGTGGAAGCAGGGCATTGAAACCTGATTTTTTTTTTCCTCTCCCAAATCTCTATTCATAAGACCAGGCAGAGCCAGGAAGAACGATTGAGCTCTACAATGTCACAAGATGACAGGTCTAATTACTACAAATGTTTTCTTGAAGCAAAGAATGTCAACTTAATATTGCTGTTGGCAGTTCTGGCTAGCCAAAGGGAGAAAGGCTTGCTCTAGAAATGAGCAGATCTGTTCAGCAGGGCTCTGTGGGGCAGGAGCTGGGCCTCTATACTCAGCTGATAATTCCAGTTCCCTTGCATTTTAAACTGAAAAGAACAGCAGCCAGCATGACAGACACCTCTCCCTCCTGAAGTGGATAAAGGGCAGTCCTTTAGAATGGGGTATAAGGACTGAGCTGCCAGCAGGGGGCTGGGCAGAGTGCATGCTACCTTCTAAAAGCCTCATGGAGAGGCTAGCTCTCACTGCTCACTGTCCTGGGCTCAGTCACCCAACAGCTCCTGGAAAGCTGGAAACATGGGGACACTACCTGAATAAGTCAGCAGAACACATGCTGTCCTTTGTAAAAGCTTCCGGTGGCATCTTCTCAGTGGGTCTGGTTGAGCCACCTTGGGGATGTCCCAGGGAGAAGGACACTACCACCTACCACACTGGCCCCTAAGGAGGCCCGCTCTTCATCCCACTTTCTCCTCTTCTCCACAGGAATGCTCAAGAGAGGTATCTTAATTCTTATCTTATAGACTAGAGGGTGCTATTCCCAATTCTCACTTTCTCAGCATATAATGTGATGGGAGAGGAACCGACCACTACCTCCTCCTCAACCTCTCTCTCTGTGGAAGGCTGGGAATGGTTAATGTTATGCTCTTTTTACTAGGGAAAGAGAAAATAAGTAACTCTCACCTGCCAAATAAACCCTCATTCAGCTTCCCCAAACATTCTCAGGCAAGATAATCAATGTCACATTTGTCAAAGCTAACAGCATTGGTGTATACTCCTACTACTAAAACTGGATTCTTGGACTGCCAAGGTAGTTCAGTGGGCACTGGTGCCTGCCACCAGATCTGACAACCTGAGTTGGATCCTTAGGACTCACATGGTGGGGAGAAAAATTGACCTCCTCAAGTTGTCTTCTGAGCCTACATGTACCATACTGTAGCATGCATACACCTTCCCCTGACAACATAGACACAAAATAAATAAATAAAAATGTAACTAAAAGTTCGTAATGGATTTTTATTGGATATCATTAATGTACCTACTAATGTCCCTTTCTCCCGTGTTTGTTTTAGATCCAGTTGAGGAGGCCACATTGCTCAGGGGGGAAACCTGAATTTTAGGAGAGTTTTCAGAGAGCCAATGGAGGATTTGAGGCAGGATACAAAAGGGCATGTTGAGAATTTTTCCTTGCCTTTCTTAGCAAGATGCATTCAACCTTAAGTGCTCTGTTAATTCTGGTGGCCTCAATGAACTCTTAGCCAGCTTGAAGGAATGTTAATGTCAGGCAAGAAGATTGTGATTGGAAGATTTGTGAATAAAGATATTGCAAAAACATAGAGTATTATGGTTTTGGATTGTAACATGGACTATATATATATATTTCTTCAGTCAAAATTCCATGTCCAAAAAACAGAATACTGGCTGCTCTCCCAGAGGTCCTAAATTCAATTCCTAGCACCCACATGGTACTACCAACCACATATAATGATATAAGGTGCCCTCTTCTGGTATGCAGACATGCATGCAGGCAGAACCCTGTGTACATAATAAATAAATCTTAAGAAAAAAAATCAGTCAAACAAAAAACAGAATGCTTTCCATAGACAGAATCATAAACACTTTTGTGCAATCATTTATATTTAGGCTTAGAGATTTGCTTTGAGATGAGGCATGGTGGTTTGAATGACAATGGCCCCCATAGTCTCATGCTTGGTCCCTAGTGGAACTGTTTGGGATGGATTATGAAGTATGGCATTGTTGGAGGAGGTCTGTCACTGTGGGTGGGTGGATTTTGAGGTTTCAAAACTTAATGCCATTCTTGGGTCTCTCTCTCTTCCTTTTGTCCTCCCTCCCTCCTTCCCTCTCTTCCTCCCTGCTTTGGTGTTGCTATCTCAACATGTAAGCTCTGAGCTACTGCCCTAGGGCCACATCTGCCACCCTGTCTGCTGCTACACTTTTGGCCATGATGGGTATGAGTTAACCCTTTGAAACTTTAAGACCCAGTAAATTCTTTGTTCTCTCAGTTGCCTTAGTCATGGTGCCTCTTTACAGCAATAGAAAAGTAGCCAAAATACAATGACAAAAGACAATGAGAGTGGGGTGTTTGGTTGGTGAAGTCAATGAGGCAGTTTTGTTTCCCTAAGTTATGGGATCCAGGGCATACAACATGGGGCTTCCTTGGGCCCTGTTCCAAGGCATGGAGTGTCTAGCTCTAGTTGCCTTGGATTTTGCCTTTCTATTGGGTGTCCTTGCTAACATAGTTTGTTTTCTCTTCCAATGGAATTAGAAATGGATTTGTTATTAGGAATTCTTGAGCCTATGACAATTCCCTTTGGCAGTCTACTTACCAGTGCTCCTGTGGAGAATCTTAACATTTCAGGAGCTGGGATTCTAGGAGTCTCTGTGGTTCTGTGCAGCTGAGATCTTCTGTGATAATTCTAGCATGCTCTCTTTAAGGTGGTGATTGGAAAAAGTCCAGCAGATTTACCATGTTAGGCTGATCATTTAGGTCTCCATGGCCAATCATTGTCTGCTTTAGTACAAAACTACAGGATGATTACAGAATCAGACACACAACTCTTATCTTCCAACCTTTATAGCCCATGGAATCATTAGTGCTTACTTTTAAATTACTAATACTTATTGAGCATTTGCTATGTGTGAGACAGTCTGCTCTCTTGTTTGTATGTTTTTGTCTTATGTAATGCCTTGTAATTTTAGATACTGCTGTGTACTGGCTGGTTTTGTGTGTCAACTTGACACAAGCTAAAATCATCAAAGAGAAAAGAGCCTCAGGTGAAGAGATGCCTCTATGAGATCCAGCTGTAAGGCATTTTCTTCATTAGTGACCAATGTGGGAGGGCCTAGGCCATGGTGGGTGGTGCCTTATGAAACAAGCCAGTAATCAGCACTTTTCCATGGCCTCTGCATCAGCCCCTGCCTGCAGAATCCTGCCCTGTTTGAGTTCCTGTCCCACTCTCTTCAATGATGAATAGCTATGTGGAAGTGTAAGTTGAAGAAATCCCCCCCCTTTTTTTCCCAACTTCCTTTTTGGTCATGATATTTTGTTGCTGCAATAGAAACCCTAAGCTACTCTATTACATTCATAATTTCAATGAAGCTAATTACAACTCAATTTCATTAACAGTCACATGGCTAGGAATAAATGAACTCAGAAATGAAATTCAAAGGCGTCTCCAGTCGTGTTATTTTGATTACTGAGCCACAATGTACAGGTGGTTAATGTTAGTATTCAGGCATCTGTACTGGCCTGCCCTTGGGGTCTTGACAGGATATGTCCTCAGCTGCAGCCACTGAGTGCACCCCCTGCACACACCGGCTATGTTCCTCTTCCCTTCTCCCTGTCTCTTCCTCTCCCTCCCTCTCCCTCCTCTCTTCTGCCACTCTTGTCCTCAGGGACCAGTCTCTGCCCCCCCCCCCCCCCCGACTCTGTCCCCTTCTCTGCTGCTTTCTCTGCTCCTTCTCTCTCCTCTTCCAACAAACCTTCTATGTGAGCCTTGTTGCATGGTTTGGCTCTCACCATTTTTAAAAGCTATGACAATAAGTAAATACACATATATTTTCCCAGGTAAGAATTCTCTATACCCCTTTAGAAAAATATAACTCTAGTTTCAGAAACCAATGATCTATATCATTTATTGAAATTTGTTCCATGTAAAACTGTTCTTGATTCAGAAGGGGCGGGGACAGAAATAAAAGGAAATCAGAGTACTGGAATGGAAAGAGTTCATGAGAGCTGGAAGAATATTCTAGACCCATCTCCTGGGCTTGGCCACATTGTATGACCTCTTTTAGCATCAGATGGCTTACTTGTAAAGTGAGCAGGTGCAAATAGCCAAACTCAAAGGTTTCTGCCAGTTCTTTGATTGAGAACCCAAAGCTTCGTGGCAGAGATGGCACAGAGTAAATGCCAGATGTCATCTCTACCCTCTAGGGTCATGAAACAAAACTTTCAAACGTGAAGCAACAGGGGATGGTGGAATGGTGAATTGTCAACTGTGGGCTCCGGGCAATCTGTAGGCAAGTACCTGCTTGAACGTCTACATACTTGCCAGTTTTAAGGATAAAGACATATGCCATAATTTCTTTCATTAATGATGGTACAAATTAGAGAAACAGGACACAGGGAATCGGAACAATGACTAAGATGCTAGATAATTAAGGACTAGAGTGTTTGAAAGTCTTTCTGTGGGTATGGTAAAAATGTTTGCAGCTGCTGGACATGGTGGGACATGTCTGTAACTCCAGCACTCTGGAAGTAGAAGCAGGAGGATTAGCTGCTCAATACCAGTCTGGGTTGTATGAGGCGCTTCAAAAAAAAAATGAACAAAAAAATTAGCACCTAATATAATCACCGAGTTCCTCAGAAATGAAAATGAGTAATTTTTTGCCTCCCCCCCCATCTCTAGTGGTAGTATGCTTTTTCTAAGATTGAGCTATATCCTTATACCATGTGCAATATATTTAAAAATAAGAATCAGTGGGGCCGATGGATAGATGGCTCAGAGAGCACTGGCTGCTCTTCTAGGGGACTCATGTTCAATTCCCCGAGACCACAGGGTGACTCACAACCCTGGAGTCCCAGGTGATGCTGGCTCCCTCTTCTGGATTTCTCTGGAACTGCATGCACATGATGCACAGATACCCCTTCAGGGGAAACATCCACACACATAAGAATTCATAAAAATGTAAAAGATCAGAACCAGTGTAAGGAGCCCACAGTAAGCCTCGGTGCTGAAGGTGTGCCAGGCACTTTACCTTAGTGTTTTGTATTATCTAATGGCCCTCTTGCCCATCTTTGTGATGTGAGTCTATTATTAGTATGGTTTTTATGGATGAAGAAGCTGAGGCTTGGTGACCTCAAGTCATAGGAGGGGCTGACAGCAAGGCTCACACTAGGTTCCCACTCTCTGATCCGTGCTTTTAAACTCTGCCCTGCATGCCCTTTACAAACACACACAAGGGGTCCCCAGGTGCTGCTGCTTTGCTCATCACAGCTGTGCTCCTTGCACCTGTGGCCAACTGACTCTCTCTCCACCCTGTGGATTCCACTGAGGCTTAAACTGCAGCTGTGGTTCCACCCAAACCGCAGATGTAGTGTGCTCATCACATTCTTGAGCAAGTGCTACCTTGATTTCACCTAGAGTTAGGGCTCTCCAGCAGGGAACATTCCAGCTGTAGTCTTTTCCTAGCAACACACACACACACACACACACACACACACACACACACACACACACACACACACACACACACACCTCCCCCCCAAACCCAAAATACCCAGACTCCATGGTATTTACTAATGTTCCTCAGCAAAAAGGAAACCATACTGAACTTAGTACAAGTGTTTGTCATCCTGGGCCCCATTTTCAGCCCCAAGCTCTATTTCCGGCAGGAAGCAAAACCACAGACAGCAAAAGAGATCTTGATTTTCAAGTTAGATCTTTCTGGGCAGCTGTGCATCTAGAAAAATTAGTGTGGAGACATGCTATTTGGACCAGCCACCCACCTGTGTGCTTTGGGGAGCTGGGAGTTAGGTTTTTGAAGCCCAAGACAATTGATTATTAGAATAGGGATTTGAAGAATACATATATATATATATATACATACATACATATACATGTGTATATATATACATATATATATATATATGAAATGAAAACATGAGAACTGATTTTGGAGTTCTGAGTCATTTCTTCATTTTATAGAGGAAACATTAGAAGCCTACAGAAATTATATGATCCTGGGAAAGGACATGTAACCACTTTGTGGCAAACATGAAACTGAGAAAATAATGTTGTGTAGTTTGAACTCAGCCACAGGCAATTTCAATAATGCCACAGACACATGCTTATTTTATTATTATTATTGTATATTAATTGTACATAACAGTGAGTTTCATCATGACATGTCACATTTGTTGTACTTACTAATTTTTGTGTTAGCCTGACACAGGCTGCAATCAGTGGGAAGGAGGTACCTTGAGCTGAGGAAGTGCCTAACTAAATTGGTGGCTGGGAAAAGCCAGTTCATTTTCTTGATTGATGATTGAAGTAGGGAGAGGGGTAGCTCACCTTGCGAGGTGCTGCCTTTGAGTTTGTGCTCCTGGGTTCTATAAGAAGCAGGCTAAGCAAGCCACGAAAAGCAAGTCAGTAAGCAGCATCCTCCATGACCTCTGCATCAGCTCCTGCCTCCAGGTTCCTGCCTTGTTTGAGTTTTGCTCTGGCTTCCCTCAGCAATAGAAGGTGACTTCAAGAGTTTATGGTGTTTTATCACAGCACTAGAAACCTTGACTAAAATAGGTGACTAACATACTTTGATTATATTCATCCCTGAATTCTCCCCTTCCCCACTCCTGCTGGCTTCCTTCCCCCAAAGTCCTCCTACTTCCATGCTTGTTTGCTTTTTAAACTGAGGTTTTATATTAGAGAAAACATGCTATATTTGTCTCTCTGAGTCTGACTTGTTTCACCTGATATAATGAACTCCAGTTGAGTCCATTTTTTGCAAGCAACAAGAGTTACTTCTTTATGGCTGAATGTACTCCACTGTATATGTAAACAACATTTTCTTTATCTGTGCATCTGTTGATAGGCTGACTTGGTCCACATAGTCACAATATTCAGTTATTGTGAACAGTGTTGCAATAAATAGGGCTGTTCAGGTATCTGTGAAAATTTAAAATAACATCTTTAAGGGGACAGTGAGTTTCCCTCTTCTTTGGTTTTGCTTGTTTCCTCCTGGATTCACTGGGAAAAGAGTGTGATTCCCCAGTCATGCCTTCTGTGGAAGTCTTTGATGACTATTTCCATGGAATAAGATAACCTATGGTGTTGTAGATATTTTCCTGAGTTGGCACATACTGCTTTTTTGTTTGTTTTATTTTCATGAGAAATTTATTTTTCCCACACTGTGAAAAAGGGAAGCTATTTCTTAGGCTTCATAACATGCATAACCGATTCACATACCATTTGCAGATCCCATGTTTTCTGACAGGTTCAAAGTCTTTATTCTTCTGGTATGTTGGCTCTTTTCTCTGGCCCATCAAGATGCCCATGATGGGCAGTTGAACTCCTTGCTCTTCTAGCCCCTCTTTCATCCCATTCATCTCCAAGATCTGTGTAATCTGGATGTCCTGTTTCATAAGAATGAAAGAGCCTATGTGGAACAAGGAATTGATGAGAGAGACCTTTATAATTACCTATAACCAATATCAACCTTGGTTATTTGATTAAAAAAAAATTAGGTGAATCTGATGAACTCACAGAATAGCAACGGAAAGCTATGGGACTTCTGGGTTGAGTTTTGCATCAACTACACAGGGAGTATACAATATATCTCTGATATCCAATGTATACATTATACATCCTTTGAAAACATTCCAGTTCTTATGGATTTCTCTGATTTCATTCTATTATTTGAGGCCGTGATAAAGCTGTTTTCTGGCATGAACTGTTGGTAATGCTTGTTGGCTTCATTAGCTTCTTAACATCCAGCTTTGGTGCTTTAGAGAACCAGACCATTCTCTTTGCCACACACTCTCTGTCTCTCTGTCTCTCTGTCTCTCTGTCTCTCTGTCTCTCTGTCTCTCTGTTCTCTGTGTCTCTGTGTCTCTGTGTCTCTGTGTCTCTGTCTCTGTCTCTGTCTCTCTCTCTCTCTCTCTCTGTGTGTGTGTGTGTGTGTGTGTGTGTGTGTGTGTGTGTGTAACTCTGATATGACTAGACATTCCTTGTTTGTGTCTTGTTAACTGAGGACAGGATCACACTGCATCTGGCTGGCTATCCCAGAGCCTCACATGGAACCTGGAAATTGAACAGATATTCGTAAGGTGAACAAAGTGTGTCATTGGGTCTTTGATTGTGGGCTCACAGGTTATGGGTTATGGGCTCACAGGTCATAGATTATGAACTCAGGCCTCTTTCTCCCTGTCATGTGGAAGGAGGTAGTTGCAAACAGCACAAGCAGATTGGACACACACACACACACACACACACACACACACACACACACACACACACACACTTTGGGTTGAAATGTATAACACCTTTGCTTCTAATTTGGAAAACTTGCCAGCAAGACACCAGCACTTTGGACACTGCACTTCTATGCCTATAAACATTCATATCAATTTGAAGTTTCAAAAGAAAACTTGATTTAAAAAAAATGATTTCCAGTTTCCTTTAATACTGCTTCAAAAAAGTAAAATACTTATTGAAGTGTAATCATTATCCTGTGTGGATTCTAAATTACCTTTTTATGCAGTTATCCCTTTCTATCTATATGATTTTATGCACTGACAACACATTTGTCAGTCCACAAGTATTTATTTGAGAGCCCTGCAGGGTGTCTAACATAACATTTTTCATGCATATCATACTTTCTTTAAGTATTCTCCTGGTGTTATAACTCCGCTTCTAATGCAGTCCCAGAAAGCAGAGTATTTCACTTGAAAGTGTTTTGAAGTTTATAACATAGAGATCGGTGACTTTGATGAGGAAAGAGACAGCTATAATTTATTTTGACACTGCATGCCAGGCATTATGACATGCATCGATCTCATTTGTTTCTTACACACCCTATAGGCACATGCTCTTATAGCACACTTTAAAGAAGTATTTTTCCATTAGTTTTAAAAGCTAGTGTATATGTGTATATCTGTGTAGGGGTATGTGTATGTGTGTGCAGGGGCCCATGGAGATCAGTGGCATCAGCTCTCCAGAAACTGAAGTTGAGAAGGTTGTGAGTCTCCTTACATGGATGCCGGGAACTGAAGCAGGGTTATCTGCAAGAGCAATATGCATTCTTGACTGTCGGGCTATCTCTCCACTCCCGGATATTATACTTCACAACCAAGGAAAGAGATTCAGAGATTACCGTATCCTATGACCTCAGAGGGTCAGGTCAGGGCATGAACTCAGGCCCATATAGCTGAAGCTTACATTATTCACTCTGTTTCAGCATCTCATTACATTAAACTTCTCATAAAGGCAAACATTTGGATTGATTATAATTTAGTGGTATATTATCAATTTCTCAAGGCTAGGATTTCATAAAACTTCAATGTACCGTTTGATGGCTTTGACATGCCTTTGTATCTGTTTTTCTGTATTTGTGAGAAATAGGACTCACACTAAGATTCTTCCCTGGGCAGATGGAGATGGTGTGAAGATTTCCCACCCTTCCTCCTTCCATCAGTCACAAAGAACAGTTTGCAGGACTGAATCCAGACTCAAAAGCTGCACAAAGACCTTCATGATGTCAACCATATGTTCATTCTTTGTGCCCTCGCTTTGTGGTAAGTTTTGTGCTGATCTTTGTCTCTCAGTATCAGCATCTGTTTTTATTTCTCATAGGTCCTAGAGAAAAGCAAACAATGGCTTTTATGTACTATCTGAGGTATGTTGTGGTCATTCATTCATTTATTCATTCACTCATCAATCAGTTCTGAGTTCTTCCATGTGTCTAAAGGATGTGTGAAAATGTACACTGCCCACTCCTGGGGGCTCTGTAAGACAGCTACGCACAGCTGACTGCAATGAGATATTTATTCTACTTTAGTCCTTCAGAGCAATTCAAGAGACTTTAGGAGTGTTAGAAATTAATTAAATAGGAAGAATGATAAGATAGAAAACAAAGAAACCAACAAACTTAAAAGAATCTTAAGCTAGATTCTAGCCAAACCAGAGGCATTTTTGATCCTTTCATTTGAATCATTTGAAATGTTGGAAGTGTAAAGATGGAAAACATACTCATACACCTCAAATCATTTATAGATATGAAGATGGGGAAAAGGCACACAAGCAGCTTAGGGGTGGGTGTCAGGGTCAAAAGTTAACACCACAGCTACAGAGTCAAGGCAAAGGCTCTTTGAGTTGGACCTTTGGGAAGGGGCAGATTATGAATTCCCAGAGAAGCCCAGTTTGGAATGCTAAGCAAATGGCTTTAAGGGTGTTTGTGAGGCAGAGTCAACTAGCACAGAAGCTCGAACCAGCATGATATGTTAAAGGAGGTCAAGGGATGGAGAGGGATGTGAGAGTGTTGGCAGTGGAGAAGTGTGAGCTGGGCTGGTGTACAAGGCTATGGAACAAGATTAACATTTGAGCATATTTTCATCAAAGATATAAATAGAAGTAAAGACTAAAACTTGAAAACTTAACATTGTTTTCATGCTGGGATTTTGACAGGAATTGTGCAAAATCTTTGTTTGGGTGAAATTGGCATTTTATTTTTCTGAGTGTTCCAACCATGAGTGTGGTATATCAATTTATTTTGATTTACTTTCATTACTTTAATCAGTGTTGTTTATGATTTAGGTTACAAATCATATATACATGTTTTGTTTCCTTGACATCTGATTACAGTTAAAAGATTTGGGGGCTAGTGTAAATGGCGTGCTATTTTAAATGAATGTATCCATGTGTTCATTTCTAGGAAATATAATGAATTTTATAATGAGTCCCATGGCATTTATAAACACTTGTTAGTTCTGGGATGCTTTTGTTCATTTGTTTTTATAGTTTCCATGGAATAGCCTATGTAGACAATGATGTAATTAACAAATGGAGACAATTTTATTTTACAATTCACCATTCTTTTCTCTGTAAGCCTTTTATTTTCTTTGTTTTATTAATCTGTCTAGTACTTTCCAACAGTTTGTTGAATAAGCATTGTGAACAGACATACCAGTGTTGCTTGACATCTTAAAGGGAGAGCAGCTGTTTTTTCATCTCTGAATAGTGTTAGCTATAGGGTTTTTGGTAAGCATTCTTAATCGAGTTGGGGTAGTGTTTATCTATTTTCCTGAGAATTTTTATCATTATATATGACTCTCTGTGGTCAAAAGATTGGAGGAATTCATTTATTATTTTTTATTTATTTAAAATTAAAATATAATTATGTAATTTAATTCTATTCCTCTTTCTTTCTCTAACTCCTTCCCAAGTTGTTCCTAGCCTCTTAATTATTACTGTTACATACACACACACACCATATATGTATATACACACATATTATATATACACTATATACATACATATATATTAATATTTAAACACAACCCACTGAATTAGTTCATTATTGCTTGTGTGCACATGATTTCACAGATGTCCACTTGGTATTAGACAACCAATTTAGGTGACTTCTTCCTGGAGGAAGACTACTTCTCCTGTCTCCAGAATTCTTTAATTGCTGTAGTTCTTCTCTAGGATTGGGGCCCGGTGAGATTTGCCCCTTCCATGATAGCATATCTAATGGAAGTCATGTTGCTAAACTATCATGGGTGTTGCATCCCTGTCATTGCCAGGCAACACAAACTCATAGCAGATTTCTGTTGCTCTGGCTCTTAAAATCTTTTTGCCCCATCTTCCGAGATCTTTTCCTCCTTAGGCGCAGGAGTTGTGTTGTAGATGTATCCACTGGGGTCACACAGTCCATGATCAGTTGTTATTTGCATTTTTATCAGTTGTGGTTTTTACAGAAAAACCACAACTGGTCTGTGTTGCAAAGAGAAGTGTCTTTGGTGAGGGTTGGGAGCTGCACTTATCTGTGGGTAGGAAGATAAATGTTTAGAAAATAGTTAGGAATTACACTGGCTAAATAAAATGGTGGTTGTAATACTTTTTAAATATGGATGAAGGCTTGCTTCCCTGAAATAAACTCCACAGTTTATTACAGTCTATAATAGGTTGTTATCTATTCATGAATTCTATTTTTTCAAGGGTTCTGTGTTTGTATCCATGAGGGACAGTTTGCAGTTTTCCTTTGCTCAGTTTTTATGCTATCTTTATCTGGTGTTGGAATCGGGATGCACTAGCTTTGGGGAATGCATTGGGGGAAAGCTTGCTTTTCTTCTATTTTCTGTGTACAATTGGTATTGATCCGTTATCAAACACCTGCTACAGTTCTCCTGTGAATGATATGGGCTTGGAAATTCTTCTTTTGGAAATTTTAAAATTACAGATTCAACTTGAGATGATCTGCTTCATGTGGGGTGGGTTGTGACAGACTGAGTTTTGAAGACTTGGTCTATTTGTTAAATTTAAACATATAGTATTATTTATGGGACTTACTTAGGGTTTTTAATATCTCCTGTGTCTGTAACAATATTCTATATCATCCATACACCTATAGTTTCTATCTTTTCTCAATTTTACTTTTGTTGTTGGTGTTGTTGGTTTTACTAGAGTTCTGTCAGTTTCAAAGAACTTTACTTTTCATTGACTTTTCTATTCTTGTTTCACTCATTTCTGCTGTTAGTCTGGTTATTTACACCCTCATTACTTTAGGCTATTTTACTTTTTCTATTTTTAAAGTAGGTTATATAGTTATGAGTGATAATATCTGTTTGTGACTTTTTTCCTTTCTAATGTGTTGTCTGTGGTATAAGTGCATTCCTCCATACCCCTTTTTATGTTTTAATATGTTGTATTACACTTTTCATTCATGTAAATTTATCATTTTTTCCTTCAAATTTCATTGACCTACCAATTATTTAAGAGTGTCTGGTTTAATTTGCAAGTGTTCAGAAAATTTTTTCCCATCACTTTTCTGTTATTAAAGACCAAAATTTAGAGATCATTGTGCTCAGGATTTCTGTGTGACTTTAATTCTTTGTTGAGGTTTGTTTTTTGTCTCAGGACATAATCTATGCTGTATGTTCTGTACATGCTCAGGGGACGTTTATAGCCTACTTTTATTGGGTGAAATGTTTGATCACTGTCAGTTAAATTCTGTTGATGTTCTAGATAAGCCTATATATGTTTGATGATTTTCTGTGAGTTATTTAAACATTGTTGAGAGGAAAGTATGAACTTGATAATTACAATTTAAGGTTTGTCTCTTTTTCCTTTTCTATAAGCTATTATTTCATATATTTTTCAACTCTTTTGCTTAGTGAGTATTTTGCTTAGGATTGTTCAATCTTCTTAGAGAAATCACATGGATATAGTGTGAATTCTAATTGATCTTAATAATAATAAAAGAACCCAAGTCAGATATAGGGTTTAATGCTGAACAATCAGAGAAGCAGAGCAGCCAGTCACTAATTCTTACCTTTACTGAATCCTTGGATTTAATGAGCGATCCTGTCTTTAGGAATTATTAGACTGAAAGTCATAAGCGTCTGTCTCCTCCCACCTTGTATTCCTCTGCTCAGACCAAATACAGCCGTATTCCTTCCTTTCTTTACCCCAGTTCTGGGATTAAAATCATGTGACTTCTAATTGGGATTAAAGGTGTGAGCCACCACTGCTTATATCTGTTTCTCTTTTAGGCTAGACCAGTTTTGTGTAGCTCAGGGTGGCCTTGAACTAACAGATCTGTCTGCCTCTGTCTCCTGAGTGCTAAGATCTGTAGTGCCACTACCTGGCATCTATGGATAACTAGTAGGTACCTCTGTACTCTGATCTCCAGACAAGCTTTATTTGTTAGAGCACAAACAAAATATCATCACACCTTTTTTTTTTTGTAATTATGTAGTGCCTTCCTCTGGGTCTGAAATTACATTTATACTCTGAAGTCTACTTTATTGGATACTAACACAGTCACCCCAACTTTTATTCGGGTAATATTTGCATAGCAGAACTTCCCCTATATTTGTCCATTTCTGCCTGTATTGTGAAATTTGAAGTTTTATGTACTCAGCACATACTTGGGTCACTCTTAACCAATATTTGTCTTCTTACATAGTTTTTTTGTCTGTTTATACTTAATGCAATTATTGAAAGTACAGAAGTATGTTACTTTTCCATTTATTTATATTGTACTTCAAAGATTTTTCTGTTTTTTCCCCTGCCTTCCTGTGAGTTAACTGATCAATTTTAAAATTCCATTTATTTATTTATTTATTTATTTATTTTGTGTATTTGAGTCCATAATTTTGTGTAGCTTTAAAGATAGTTGTTCCACGAATTATATTATATACACTATTCTGTAGTGGCATCTTGTTTTGCCAGTGATCTTGGGGTGACATGACCCCTTATAAGGAAGAGGAGGGGCTGGCTTATACTCTCTTGGGTTTTGGTCTGAGCATCCTGAAGGATAGAGACTTCATCTCCAGGAGCAGGAAGACCACCGCAGTTACTAACCATCGTTGTGTCAGTGCTCCATGGTAAATACTTGTTAGTCCTTTATCTTGTTATTTGTGGAATTCTTTAAAACCTCCTTCACTTTAAAAATAGTTGTCCCAGGAAACACATTATATACATTATTCCTCTTATACATGCTTTTATTTTTTTTGAGGTTTCAGTTATTTGTGATCAACCACATCTGAAAATACCTCATGGTAAGTGGTAAACACTTGGGCAAGTTTTAAGCTGTGTGCCATTCTTGATATTGTGGAGAGATCTTGTGTGTCTTTCTTTGTCATACTCAAGATATGGGATGCCTTCATCTAGTGTATTTATGCTGTGCTACATGAATGCATGTAATGTAGTTATGTGTGTGTTCCCTGTTAGACACCTAGTAGGCTATTGGGTTGTTGGCTGCTGTATTTTAATGCATGTAATCAAGAAACCTTTATTTTGCTCAATAGTGGCCTCCAATACAGGAGTAATGATGCTGCCAGTTGCAATGTGCCCCCATTTAAGTGAAAATTATTGACTTGATAAAGATAGACAAAAGTTTGAAGTTAAGATGTTCAATAGAAACAAATGTTCCATGAAATATTAAAGAGGGAAAGAAATGTGTGCTAGCTTTACTGTTGTACCTCAAACTGCAAGAGTAATGGATGAAACACATCAGAAGTTAGTTAGGATGGAAAAGTCATTGAATTATGATCCGATTGATGGGAATGTATTTCACTCTAAAACATTATATGAAATTTCAGAAATGGATCCCCTGAAATGAGTGGTACCAAAGCACTCAATGCATGTAAGGGATATTTACAGAGATCAGAAATAAGTTTGGAATGAGGAATGAAAATTAGTGGAAAGACTACATCTGCCAATGAAGAAGCTGCCACCACATTTCTGGCAATGTTGAAATTAATTAAGGGAAACAACATCATCTAAAGCCAGTATTTAATTATGATTAAACTGGATTTCTCCAAAAGAAGGAGAAATAGATCTACATTCATTAAAATGCAAAAGAGGCACAAGGGAAGTAAAGTTGGAGGGGCAGACTGACATAGGTATGCAGCAAAACTTCAGGACACAGCAAAACCAGACATAATATATAGAGGAGATAATATATACACATATACATACACATACTACACATACACACACACACACACACACACACACACACACACACACTCACACACTTTCTCTCAAACAACAAATAAAATGAAACAAAAACCCACAAAATTTATTTTCCTATGTTCTGGAGTCATAATCAGACAAGGTGGCTGATAAATGCTTTCCTTATAGGATGATTCTAACAGTGCTTTATTCCAGATGTGAAAAAATACCTATAAGTCTTAGGAGGAGTTAGAATTTAAATTATTATTATTTATATTGGACAATTCTCTTGGCCATTCTGAATCTGTTGCCATGAAAATGAAAATGTAGTGGTTGTATTTTGTGTCTCCAAGCAGAACTTCATGGGTTCCTCTTCTTAACCAGGACATCATTTTGTTTGTCAAGGTTGTATATATCTCCTTGGTAATTGAGAAAGTTTGATACAGATCCCCTTGTCTGGATATATTGCAGTTCTGAAAACCATTCACTATTTGTCACCCAAGCACATTCATCAGATGGGTGAGTTAAAACCAGAAGTAGTAAATGCTTTTTGGGAGGACCTATGAAGTGGAGTCAAGAATACTGTAAAAGCTTCCTAGGGGTAAATGGAAAAGTAAAGAAAATCATTCATGCAGCAAGACAAGTTAGTAAGAAAGGAGTTTCTGAGATGCTTGATGAAGTGGAAGGGCACGTTGAAGATCATCAAAAGGTCTTAAAAATGAGGAATCGGAGAACTTGCAGAATCATCTGCAAAGGAAGAGGAAAATGATGATGAAAAAGAAAATGAAGTCAAGCCAGTAATATAAATATCATTGAACATTAAAGAACAGGATGATGAAACATGGTTCTAGGACAGATAGTAGCATTGACATCGCTTGTTTGGTCTCTGAGGGACCTCTGCAGCAGAACTCCAGTGTGTTACCAGATACAAGTTATCATTATCATGTTCTAGTAGATTTTTAGGGACAAGCAAGCAAGCGAGCAAAACAAACAAAAACCTTGAATTGACAATTATCCCATCTATTGACATCATCTTTCTTGACTTTTAGCCTTTGGCATCATCCTGGCTCAGCAAAAAAGGATCAGTAGAAGCAGATTACCCTCCTTCTAACAGATCATCAGGAGCTCAACATAGCCTAACACTGTATCACAGCACATGCAACACTCTTCCTACTTTAACTCATCATGCAGATATTGTATCATCTCACATTATCACAAGAAGGATGTGTTGTCAGGAGCTGTTTTTGTGGGGCTGCAATCGGAACCAGCTGAGCAGCCCCAAGTTCATACCTGAGTTAGGGAGTGTACTGAGGGAAAGAAGTTTGTACCTGAGTTGGGAAGTGTGGATGAGGGAAAGGCTAGCTAAAGAAAAGACAGAGACACAGAATGCAAGTCAGGAGGGCAGGTCCATTAATACTGAAATGCCACAAGTTTATTTTTCACCACTCATAAACCTTATCCAAGAAGGGGAACACAGCATCATGTAGATGGAACAGACTTTTCTTCCTCACTTATTCTAAGGGTTCAGTAACCACACCTTAGCTCCAACTTCTTGTTTCCTAGCCTTGAGTTCAGGAATGATCACACCTCAGATTCAGGTCTGTTGTTATTTAGAATAAGAGGGCCAAACATTCTACTGTAACCACACCTTTAACATTTAGGTCTTATGGCTTGCTGAGGACAGTTTTGAATTCTCTGTCCTTGTGCCAAGATAGAGTGTAGCCATCTTTATGGGCACCCACCATATGTATAGTACAATAAGATATTTGGAGAGACCACACTTACATAGTTTCCCAGTGTGTTTCTATTTTATTATGATCGTTGTTACTCTCCTACCGTATCTAACTCATAAATGAAAGTAGATGTGTGTGTGTGTGTGTGTGTGTGTGTGTGTGTGTGTGTGTGTGTATGTATATATATATATATATATATATATATATATATATATATATATATATTGTAAATAGGGCTTAACCCTAGTCACAATTTCAGGCATTTCTAGGAATGTTTTTTTTCTGCAGGTTTGAATGGTTCTAGTTAGCTGGACAGTGGGAGAGAAAAGTACATGCAGCGCTGCCTTCTCCTATCTCCACTTAACAATGGTCTTAAACAACCTCAGCCCTGAACACACATTTAAAGTCATAGCAGGGTCATAATGTTTGCTGCGATCAACAAAACTAATTCAGAAATTCAACAATAGGAATATATTCTGCTTATATGTTTTCTGGAGCCTTTCAACAGTTCTGTCTCCAGTCATCAGAGCTTATCTACAATGACTTGAAACTGAGTTCTTTGGTGTTTCCTGTTTGAGGCTACTCAGTTACTTGAATCTGTAGATTTCTCTTTCCAAACTTAGGAAGTTGCCACCCAGTATTTATTTATTTACTCATTTATTTATTTACTTTGGCAAGCTTCCTTAGGCAAAATATTAGAACTTAATTGGGTGTAATGGCATACTTTTTTTTTAAGGCTGAGGCTGGTAGATCTCATCCTGGTCTACATAATGAGTTCCAGGCCATCCAGAGCTACAAAGCTAGACCATTTCTCAAATAAAGAAACAAAAAATGAAAAATTAATTATATATTTTGTTTTAGTCCCACAGGTTTCTATACAGTTGCTTTCCTCCCTAGTTTCTTTTCTCTTTCTTGTGCAATAATTTGGGTAATTCTTGTTGTCCTTCTTTTGCTGTAATATTTGTTCATTTACTGAACATTTAATTTGGTTATTGTGAGTTTTTTAAACATTTATTTATTTATTTGGTCTGAGGGTCCATATGCCATAGGCATATATATATATATATATATATATATATATATATATATATATATATATATATATATGAGTCAGGGAACAACCTGAGGAATGATTTTCTCCTTTGACCATGAGGGTTCTGGGCACTGAATCTAGACTGTCAGGTTCAACAGGGTCTATTTATATTTTGAGTTCTGTAATTTGTTTGATCATACCTTTTCAATTTTTTATTTGTTCACAGATACTTTTGGTAATTTTGTTTCACATTTGCTTATAGTTGCCCATGAGCATTTTTGTCATAGCTCCTTTAAAATCCCTGTCAGCTATTAGAATATCCCTGTCACCTCAGTGTGAACTTCTGTTGATTGCCATTTTGCATTCAGAGGGAGATCTTCTTGGTTGTATGATGAGTGATTTTGTTTTTTTATAAAAACCTGAACATTTTCATGGTTTGTTCATTTTTGTTTGTTTGAGGTTTCTTTTGCTGTTTTGGTACTAGCATGGTAGCAGTGATGGAGTGACATCTCATCCCTTCAAGGTAGAGAGAAGGGGAGGACCAGGTGCTGATAATGGACATCTGAGAGGACTCTCCTCATCACTGACAGGTCACAGTGAAGCTCCAGTTCCCCACATGGTTTCCATTGACTTTGGAGAAGAGTGGCCTTATTGTAGCTAGATGATGGTCAAGGGCCAGACTTCCACTGGTCTCTATTGTTACCATCCCAAAGCATACAGAGATTGGCCTCCAGTTTTTGCTGGATGGAGGTGGAAGACTAGATTTCCAGTCTAGTACCCATTAATGCCATGCTCAAGAGTTGTAGGAACCTGGCCAGCTAGAAAGTCCAGGTTCCATCTTCAACTTTCTCTGATACTCCACCATGGATGTGCTGGGCACCTTGTTTCAATCTCCCAAATATGAAGAACTGGGTTCCGCTTGGCCTTTGCTGCTCTGAATGGAAATGAGATCACACCCTTGTTTTCCTAGTATTTGGTAGGGGCAAAATGATTACTGTATAAGTTCCTGACTTGCTAAGTGGCTACCCTGTTGGGAGAGAGGAAGATGCGGGGGGGGGGGGGGGGGAGGGAAGGGGAGGGAGAGAAGGGAAGGGAAGGGAAGGGTTTGTTGAGATTAGTTTGGTCTGAGACTGTCAGTGCTCCTGGTTGCTGGTGTCTTCAGTTCCAAGTGTGAGACCCCATGAAGCTTAAAGAAACCCCAGGAGATTTCCTGCTTGGTTGCTCCTTGAGTTTGGGGTCCTCCAACCACTCTGCTTTCTTCTCTTTACTTTTTATTGTTTCATCTTCATTTATGTATAATTCCCAAGATCTGTAAGTTGCACTGGATGGGTAGATAAGTCTGAGTACATCTTCACCATCATCCCAGAAGGAGAAGTATTGAATGTAAATGTTTTATTCTTAATGTGGTTCCAGGGGTCAAACCAAGGGCCCTGCACATACCAGGCAAGCACTCCACCCTTACATTAGGCCTTACCTGCAAGGATTTAAAATAAAATTTTTATATTTAGTTGAATTTCATTTTAATTTTTTTAGAAACTTAATTACATATTTGAGCATTTGATAAAAATAAAATGATCTTTAGTTCCAGTCCTCAGTATTCAAGTTAACAATAAAAAATGGATATCTCACTTTACTCACATATATAAATGTAAGGGTAATAGGACTTGTTTAATATTGTTATCTACATCTGTTGCAAATATTAGAAGAACATGTGACTATTTCTGGGACCTCAGGTTAGAAATAGAAAGAGGAGAAAATAGACACCTGGCACTTCCTGGGAACAGTAAATTATCATGCAAAACCCGATGCTTTTACAAGGGAAGGAAGGATTTGACAAGTTAATTTGTCTTTTCTCTGACAGCCAAGTGCGTCCACTGCTCACTTTCTCCCCATGGCATAATGTCAGCAGGTCAGAACCTTCAAACCTTCATGCCATTCAGTTGTAGCTGCCTCCTGTTTCAAAGATGTGGGCAAAGGATGGAAAGTTTCTCAGGGAGTGTGGAAGGGGATTAGAAACAAGAGTGGGTCATCAATCCCAAGTAAAGTCCCAGGTGGCCGAGGTGTCTACACCATCTTCAGAAAAGATGTAGTGTCTATGAAATACATGAGATCTTTTAATGAATTGGTCCAGGGAAGGGTCCCTATTGATGGGAGCCTCAAGGTTGAGTTGTTTTCTACTGTGTGAGTTACTTAGCATATTTTGAAAGACCTTCTGTCATTTGTTTTCTTGTAATCTGGTATAAAACCATTAACAATGTAAATGAGGCAAAACTAAATATTTCCACATTCAGTCGAGAATTAATATGAGGCAAACACAGCTCAGGAGATGTTGAGAGTTCTTTCTGTGCAATTTATGATATGCTTTTAAGGCTTGTGCACCGCTGGGTCTTTGTGTAGAGACACCATGTGGGCAGAAGGATATTTTTCCCTCTGAATTATTGGAGGGAGTAGACTTTTTTTTTTTTTCACGGTCAATTTCATTTTTCTAACTAGAGTCAAATGCTTGATATGATAATTAAAAATACATCAAGTTACCCAGAGCAGTGCAGTTTTGTTTTTGGTTAGATGACAGGATAATTGCCAACCCTTATCTTCAATTTTCAGACTTAAATCTCTTTCCCATTTAGTTTTAATTGGCTCTGGGCTTCCATCCATCTTTAACTTCGGGTTCATTTGTTGAAATTGTTTTATATGAACGAAATCCTTTTTCAATGGATTCAATAAATCTAGGTATCTGATTCATCTTTGTTTTTATGGTTAATATTTTAAAATTATAAAGCTAGACTCTTCCGAATACAAAGCCTAGACATAAATGTCTGCCTCTGAACGACTTTGCCAGTGACTGTATTAGCTCCTAGGCTTCAGCGTATTGAATCATATTTAAAAATCTCTCTGCTCTCTGAAAAGACTTGATCATTTTATTTTCTCTGCTCTTAAAGCTCCTGTTGATTTTTCACAACTCTCATAGTGGATATTTTTGAGAATTTACGTCTTTTCACAGTGATTTCTTCTATTTCCCAAACTGCCAATTACTTGATCTGGCTTAAGGCTAACTTGCCATCTTAGGCCATGATGGTGATACAGAGCTTAGCATGCATGGCCCTATTCATTGGCTACCAAACAGTGGTTAAAATATTTTCAGGTGTGGGGGAGTTGGGAGGAAGTTGGAAATGTCTATAAAAGTTGTATATGAGTCATCTGCCTTTTAGGAAAAATGCACAAAGCTGCAGGTAGTTGGGGAGATTGACTGATAGCTTGCAGTGGTGCATAGCTTCTTTATCTGGTTTAGACCACCTGGTGGCAGAGGCATTTGTAACCACTATTGTGTGGGCACAAGTTGGGATTGCCTATACGATGGTAATGTTGCAGCTGCTGCTTTGCACAGAAGGTCCAGGTGAGGCAATTTCTGTGTTAACCAGGAATGTTAATGGAGGCTTACAGCCCAAAGGACAGCAAAGCAGAGCATGTGACAAATGAGTGAATGACCTTATGAAGATAAATAAAGGTCTCTTCCTCTGATTTCTGCTGAGTAAGAATTGCAGTTATAATGGCAGTAGTGAGACAAACACAAAGGACTGCCATTCAAAACATCTGCTGTCGAAATCTAATGCCAAAGGTTCTGGTCCCACTGCACACCTAGATATGCAAAGTAGGAGAGAAAGATAAATGTGGTGAGGGAGAAGTGGAAAGAATTCCTGGGGGAGAGTGGGAGAGAGAAGCTGTGCTGTTGCACATTAAGGCACGGCCTGTGAGAAATCCCTAGAGACTGCTCAAGAAATGGGACAGCTACGATCAGATGGTAGGTCGTCTGCTGTGGGTGAGAAAATGTAACCCATCCTCCATGACCTAAAAACCATCAATAAAAATTCTGCTAACGTGCCATGCTTGTAAAAATGATTGCTTTCAGGGGAAGAGGATAGGGCCAGGTGAAGAAGGCGCAAAATTATGGAGAGCAGAGAATAGGAATTCAGTGAGGGCAGGAAATTGGAGCCAGAGGTGAGAAGAGAATGCATGTTCCCTAGCAATTTACAGAAATCTCAAGGCAGACATTTGACTTTTTTCTTAGGATATAAAAATGGAGGTTTGTGCCAAACATATTTCAAGGAGCAGAGGACCTCCGCTGATCTCTGAGCAGCTTCCATCTGAAGCGCTTACCTTTCTAGAACCTTTACTCTGTCCCTGTTGTTTGTTCTCTGACTCTGGGCATGCAGGCACTGTGACCTTCAGAGCTGGAGAGGGCTGCCCCGCCCCTAGTCTTCAGCAGCAGTAACTGGGATGAGGGTGGGGGTGGTTAGGGGTAGGGGGGTGAAGGGCATATTTTAAATAAAGGTGGGCAGGAAGGGATTAATGCAACATTAAGAGTAACATGGAGTTAAATAAAAATTTTGGTCATTTGAAAAGCATTTGCAAAACTTGATTGTAAGTTTCCTACTTGGTCACATCTACTTCCTAGGTGTAACAATTTGCTTGTATCTGGCAGAGCAGGTCCTATTACAGGCTGTGGGGTTAGAGAGTGGGGGTGGGCAGGGAAAGGCAGGGAGACAGGCCTGTTCAACAGGCACTAAGTTACAGTCAGATGGGAATGGAGAGTCCTTGTGTGCTATTGAGGACTAGGTGGGTGTCATAGCAGCAATGCAGTCTACATTTCAAAGAGCTAGAAGGGAGTGTTGGAGATATGTATGTGTAGGATGTTTTGAACATCATATATATATATGTATATATATACATATATATATATGGTGTGCATGCATGAATATCACACATAGTAACTCACTGATATGTAGTTTTTGTTTGTATGCATCAGGTAAAGAGAATTTTAAATTATATATATATGTACATACATACATACATACATACATACATACATACATATATATATATATATATATATATATATAAATCTTAGTACTCAGGAGACTCAGAAGGGAGAATCAGCCTGAGTTGTGTGAGACTGTTTTGAAAGTTATTAATTGAATCTTTACTTAAAAAATATATCTGTAGCTGAGCTGAACCCTCGCCTCTCACAGGAATGTGGGGCTCTGATTTTCAGAGAACGTGAGGCGTGGTCTTGGCCAGAATTGTGACTGGGCAGGGATATGGCAGGGAATGGCACTCTGATAGTCCCTTTCTTTCTCTTGTTGGCTAGCTGGTTTTGGCCCTGGGATCTAGGGTGTGAACTTGCACTATTGTAGCTGAGAATAGGCTGAATTCACCCTAGCTCCCCTGTTACTGAGCATACCTTATGCGTGCTTGGACTCTGCACAGAAATTCCCTCCTGAGGAAGTCTTTGGTGCTTCTTGAAGGAACTTTGGGAGATTGGGAAGGGAAGCCTGATGCACAGCCACAAAGTGAGGAGTCCTGGAGGTGGGGCCTGTAGATAAATACACACATTACTAGTTTAATTTGATCATATAGCCCTACATCCCCAGATATTTTCTCTAAGAATTTGATATGAAATGGACTCTGGAGGTCTATGATGTCTCCTGAAAGATGGGAGAAGATACTTTTGAGGAATGACTAAACCAAGTCTTAATACTTCATTTTACTGAGGTGTCTGGAGGGGTCCATAGCAGTGTAGGAGAGGGGAAACATTGGATGATGACTGTGTGTTGGGGCATCCTAATGAGAGCCCCTCATCCACAGTGATTCACCTACCAAGCATTTAGAGGGTGCAGGTGATATGCTAAGTAGGCATTGTGAATGCAGAGATGAGGTATGTTGACCCTGCAGGGATAGTGATCACCATGATTTCTGTTCTGAGTGACGGTGGATTAAGAGTTCTGGTAATGGCTTCTGAAGTTCACACGACTTGGCTCCCTTGCCTCTTTGTTCCTCTCCTACCGTGTCCTTGTGTTTCTCTGATAGCCTTGAACACACTGATCTCTTTTCTGTCATCAGAACACAGCATCACATGCTCCCTTTTGGGATTTTGCCAAGAGTGGTCTTCCTGGAGACTTTCATTTACTCATATGTCACTTTATTCTGTTCTCTCTATTAAAGGTAGAACTGTCCCTCTCCCAATATGCCTGATCTTTATCTTAAGCTACATTTTCGACACTATCTTTGTTATCACCTATAACTATAAGCCCCAAGAGCTAAGAACTTCCAGTGTGTTGCAAGCACCGATCCCATCAAAGTATCAGTGACAATGACATGGAATAAGTGAATTGCACAAAGGTGGGTTTGACAAAATCAGAGTCCCTATTACAACAGACCTTTGTTGACAGGGCTTTGCTTCAGCTGAACTATCCCACCCCAGTTTGAGTATCACCCTTGGCCTTGTGTCAGGAAAGACCTGTCAGGTCCTCTAAGTGACTCTGCTGCATAAGAACCTTCCTTCCTGTGCTGCTGCAGGAAGAGCAGAGCTGCCAAGTAGGAGAGGGGACACTTGTTCTTGATAGCAGATGTTTTGTCCCAGCTTTGTCATGACACAGCAAAGGGAAGTTCTTAAGTGGAGCCTTTGTGTTTTGTTTTGGACCCTGTTTGTAGCCTTCCAAATATGAGTGAATTTCACCCATCCATTTATTTCTACTTCTCCTTCTTAGTTTCTAGACACATGTGGCCACCATCTGTACTAGCCAGCCATCTGGTCTCCCTGTCTGAATGGCTCAGAAATTCTGCATCTTCCTGGGTCTCTCTGAAAGTCCCCATGAATACCTTTGTATTCCACATACCCCTAGCCTTTCCCATTGGGTTTTATTTAGATTGCTCTGTTAACCCTCTCTGACCTTGTTTTAACCATTTCTCCAGACTTCCCTTCAGTTGCCTGTAAAAACCACAGTCTGGATTTCCCTCAAACAGCTAATTCAGAACCTTTTCAGGTGACAAATTTTACTGAGGACCTGTAACAACAGGAACCTAAAAAGGAGCAGTTTGATATTTCAGGTGCATTACCAGGGTCCCACACCTTGCTTCATGGTGGGTGATATCTCTAGTTGGTCACCTCTCATCTGGGATTCAGGTGAGAGGTGACCAACTAGAGAATCCCAGCCTGCTCCGTCATTCCAGGACTGGCTTATCTGGCATATATTCTTCTCAAATATCATTACTATCCAAAAGTGTTTTTTATGACTTTTGTCTATCATCAGTTTTTATGTAGTCACACATAACAAAGGTGGGGGCCTTATCAGTCTGTTGAACATGGGGTTCTAGAACCTATAGTATTATCATTGCACATAACAGTTTACTAGTAGGCACTGAAGGAGAGTGCATAGTCCTGATTCCATCTAAAGCACCTATTTTCCTGTATTTTATGAGTTTTAAGACTTTAAGCCAGGTATGGTGGTGCATCTCTTTAATCCTGGCACTGGGGAAGCAGAGACAGGTGGATCTTTGTGAGTTTTGGGCTAGCCCGGTCTACATAGCAATTCCAGGACAGCCAGAGCTGCATAGCAAGACTGTCAAAAGAAAAAAAAAAAAACAAAAGAAAACAAACAATGACAAAAAATCCACAGAAAAAAAACAAAAAACAAGAACCAAAACAAAATAAGAACACACAGTTTTTAATTTTAATTTTAAAGAACACCTTTCAATGTGGCAACTAATTTAAAATTTTTAAGATGCTGTATTAGTTATATAAAGCATATTTGTAGATTATTTGTGCTGTCAGCTTCCAGCCTGGGATCACTACTGTAGGTTCATTTCAGATACTATGTGAGATACCTTGGGGTGGGGGCAGAAAGAAGCTAAGACCTCTTGAGGGAAAAGTGATACAACAGGAGAGAGAAGAGATGCCTTTTGCTCAGCCACCCAAAGAGTTCCTCTTCTTGATAATGTCTTGAGAAACTCACTCAAATTTTAGGAGGGGATAGGGCATCTGGGAAAGTAGAACCCTAAGCTCCAAGGGACTGGGACTACCATCCCCTTGTATGCAACAAGTTATTTCAGCAAGCTTAGAACCAAGAGAACCTGTGAGGGCACAGTGAAGTAAGTAGATACAGGCTAGAGGGGCCCCAAGAGATACTTGGGGCAACATATGCATCTCCTGGGCGCCAAGGGAAGGATTTGCAGTGATGACTAGAGGCAGGTGACTCATGGTCAAAAATATAAAGGAAGTATATAAAGGTATATTGCGTTGTGTTGCTCTTTAAGAGTTTGCAACCACACACAGTACTTGGCACATGCCTCCTAGCATCAGGGTGAAGTTAAGGTATCAGAGGCCTCCATGTGCCCTGGGAGGAATTATCAGTGCCACTTGCATAGCCCCCTCAGCTGTGTCCTCAATACTACCAATGCTTGAAAGGAGATTTCTAAGAAGTGGGCACATCACTCTTTTGAGACAAGAACAAACTCAGACTTGAGCTCTTCATGCTCTGTGTATCTTTTCCCCAGCCTTTCTCCTCTCCTGGGGAGAAGGAAACCAGTTGTCCAAGCTTGCAGGCAAATTGGGCCTTTCATAAAGAGAATGTTCCACAAACAGGAGCGATGAACTACATGTTGCTGTTTAGGAGCAGTTTCTGGAGAATTAGAGGAACAGTTGCACATGCGCCAGCCTTCTTACTTGTTCTCTAGCCTCCTGGTCTTAAGCATAGGGCTTCTGACTACTTATGCATGGGATTACTCCATAGTGGGAAATATTGTTCTTTTCCCCAAGGGAGGTGAGTTCAGACACAAACAGGATAGAACAAAAAGTTCCCATCACTGTCTCAGAACTAGCCAAATGTAAAACACATGTCTGCTTGAGCCTTCTCCCACATTTTATCTTCCTCCCTGTGCTTCCTCTTCTTGGAAAGACAGGGTGAGAGGAAGCTAGGAAGGAAGGAGCCCAGGGTCCGTTTGGGTTGACATGGTAACAGGTATGTGAGACCCTCTTTATTGAGAACACCTGACCTGTACTGGTACCTTATGAAGACTTGGGACCTGATCATGCCAGTCATTGTTTTTAATGTAAGGTGTACTGCAACTCACACAGTTCTGAGCATCTCCAGCATGTTGGCCCCATGAATGAGACAGAAACTTAGGGAGCCCTAGAAGATTCCTTCTGTTGGAGCAAGGAGCAAGCACCACCATCTTGGTCTGGAAACCAGGCCAAGTCTTTGAAGTGAAAGAGGGATAGTGAGAGTTCAGTGTATGTAATATAGGTCTGTCCCTGTCCTGGCCTGGTGCCCAGGAGGAGAGGAAGAACAGCAAAAATGCATGTGATCACTACATGACATCAGGGACATGGCTCTCTGTCCTAGCAGTCTGGAAACACTTCATATTGCTATCTGGGGAAGGAGGTGTTCTCCATATTTTGTCACAGATACCTAAGTTCCTGGGGGTGGGGGTGGCACTGGGAAGAGTACCTGGTGCTGATTCTGGTGTTGGGGAACACACATAGGGCACATCCTGAGGACTCCAAGTCCTCCACTTGGTGAATCTTGGTCAGGAGGGCATCTGAGACCCTCCTTCTTCCTGCTGCAACGGAAATCTCACTTCTCCTTTGTATGCTGGGTCACACTTTACAGAAAATTTGCTCTACATGTTCTTGTTTGGTTCTCATAACCTCCCACAAACTAGAAGCAAGCACAGTGATGGTCTCCAGAACCAAGAGGGATTAAACTTGCCAGCTTCAAGGCCTCTTCAGCTCTGTCATTTTAGGTTTTCGGGCTTCAAGGTCCACTGTGGGCCATTAGTTAGATGTGCTCCTAAAACTGGGAAGCCAAGATGCATATGTGGCCTGGGGCCTTCTTCCCTACCCATGGTTCTGAACAGGAAATAAGACAGTACATATGGAAAAGCAATCACCTTTATTATTTTGAGGTATAAAGTCAGGCGCACAGCTTATAGTGAGAGACAAATTGCCCTACTTTATCAGCACAGGATCGGGTAAGCTTGACTAACTCAAGATAACACAGCTGGAAATTTTTCCAGATAAAACTTAAGAGTGTAAAAATGCAAAAGAAAAAAAAAAAGAAGAAGAAAAAGAAAAGCTGGGGTGACTGTTACCAGCAGGAGAGGTTTCATTGGGCAGTTTTTAATTTCTGCAACAAAATACTTGAGATGAGGTAATTTTTTTAAAGAAAGGAGATTTAGTTGGCTCATAATTTGTGTCCCTGTGGAGTGGTGTGTGTGGGGGGTTGTGATGTGAGGGGGTGGGAAGACATGGGATGGAGGGAGAGGGAAATGGGATTGATATGTAAAATAATATATATATATATATACATATATATACATATATATATATATATATAAAATTTGTGGGGTTAGAATTTGAAATGGTATCAGATTGGCAGGGGCTCCCTCTTAGCCATGTCACATTGTGGGGGACTGCAATTGTGGGAATGTGTGTGCAAGCGAGAAGTCATCATAATGTGAGCAGGAAGTCAGAGAAAGACTCCTGTCTCTCTCAAGTAACTTTCTATTGCTGTGGTGAAATATCATGACCAAGGTAAATTACAAAAGAAATAATTTAATTTGAGGGTTCATAGTTCCAAGGGGTTAGAGTTCATGACCATTATGGCAGGGAACATAGCAGCATGCATGTGGGCAGAGAGGGAGAGAGAGAAAGAGAGAGAGGGGGGAGGGAGGGAGGGAGGGAGAGAGAGAGAGGGGGGGGAGGAAGGGAGGGAGAGAGAGAGAGAGAGAGAGAGAGAGAGAGAGAGAGAGAGAGAGAGAGAGAGAGAGAGAGAGGAGATGTGGGAGGAGGTAGAGGGAAAGAACCATAATTGGGAATGGCTTAGGCGTTTGAAACTTTAAAGCCTGCCCCAAGGGCCTCCTCCAAATCAGACCCCATCACCTAGTCCTTCTGAAACCATTCTACCAACTGCAAAACAAGCATTAAAATATGTGGGCCTATGGGGACCATTCTCTTTCAAACACCACAGTGTTACAATTCCTTTTGAAGGTGAGCATTCAGTGACCCAAAGACCTAACTCAACAGGTGTGCTTCTTGGAGACCTTTGGTTGACTACCTCCGCACTGCTACAGTGAGGACTAAGTCTCTAAAACCCGTCTCTTGGGCATCCAACGAGCTGTGTAAGTGTGTACAGTAGTGTCCCTTAGCCATAGTTTTACCTTCCATGGTTTCAGTTATCCTCAGGTAACTGATATGAAAACGGTAGATGAAAAATTCCCCTAATAAGTAGCTCATCAATTGCAAATAACTTACATTACAGCATGCATATATATATGTATGTATATATATATAGATATGAGATCAGTTATTGTTGTTATCCTCTTTCTGTGCATGCTATGTATGCTATGTCAATGCAATTTTATTTTGGGTGTTTATGTATATGAAAATCATAGTATGTAGACCTCAGTACTATTCTGTTACAGGCATCCTTAGGGGTCTAAGAATGGTATTCCTTGAAGATATGGGGAGCTGCTATACAAAGATGTGTATGCATGGGGAGAGAGACAGAAACACACACACACACACACACACACACACACACACAAGCACACAAAGAGAAATTACCAGTGTAAAAAAGTAATCTGAACAAAATTAAACTACAAATTTTCATTGGAATGCCAATCTTTGGAGCAGATCTTTACAGTTGTGTGGAAGCAGCTGTGGAACATTCTCTGAGCTCTGATGCTCTTTAAGAGTGAATGGTGAGTGAGGTGTGTGTGTGTGTGTGTGTGTGTGTGTGTGTGTGTGTGTTGAAACCAAGACACAGCTGACACAGATATGGTTCTTTATTGAGTAGCAAGCAAGTATCCACCACCATGTAAAACAACTCATGTTGTGGGGTATGCACAGGAAGCACAGGAAATAAAATGTAGCACTTACTTTCTGGGAGCTGGAGGTTTATCTAGAGGACCAGGAAGCACGATGTGATGTGTGATGAGTACATTCAAGAAGATATAAGCCAAGTAAGTGCTTCTGAGCTGGTGTTTTCAGAAGGCTTTATTCTGACTGCTCCTTGAGGTTTGGTTTAAATACATTGAGTGAATAGAATTTTGACAAGCAGAGATTATGAAAAAGATATTCTAGGCTGCCTGCCTTATGTTTGAGATATGTTGATAAGTCTAGCCTTTCTTATGGTCTCTCTGTGCCTGTCTCTCTCTCTGTTTGCCTTTCTGTCTCTCTTCCTTACCCCATCACTCCCCTATTTCCTTCATGCAAGTGTGTGCATGTGGTGGGTGCGTGTATATGTGTGTTCTGAGTAGTAGATGCCTGTAGGCCTTTCTAAGGACTCGAAGGGAAGAAAGATAAAAAGAGACAGCTCAATTGAGCAAGACAGATTATGGTTACCTTGGGAGAGGCATCTAATGCCAGGCTGTGGAATTACGACTTCACACAGAAAGCAATGGCAGATGACTGACTGGTTTTAAAGAAGGTGGGGGAGAGCTTGGATTTTGAGAAATCCTTCTGGCAATACACGGCTAATGGACTGAAAGGTAGTCAGACGCTTGTGAAAGAAAGAGTCTTGGTTGCTGTTAGATGAAGTCTGAACTGCTGCAGAGGAGTTTCGAGCAAATGTGAGAGGATTCACTTAGGGCAGGCAGAACCTGATTCTAGGTAGCAGAAGTCATTTTGGATAAGGAGGGAGGAATCAATTGTGCCTTTACTCACACAGCTCTATTTTAACAGTAACTTCTCCATTGCGTTGGGCAGTGTTCTGTATTCTGCTCCCCTTTGGTTTGTTGAAGGCTGAGAGTCAGAGCTTTCATGTCTGTATGCCTTCTGATTCAGCTCAAATGCCTGTGACAAGGAGGTGATCCCCAGAGCATAGGTTCTGTTATGCAAACTGTAGGGGAGAGGGACTGTTGGTTGCTATGCAGTTCTGGCTAGTATGGAAGCGAAAGGGCAAAGTACAATTGTGAGGCTAGACAGCCATGTGGGAACCTTACCTGAGTGCCTCATCAGTGCCACATACCTGCACAGGGAGCCATGTTTTCTCCTGGGGTTGGGGAGGACAGGAGGCTCTTCTCCAGTGGAGAAAGCATGCAGTTAAAGATTCATATTGAAGGCAGTGCCAACTTTATCTGCTGCCTAGCCTAGGACTCCTGTCCCTTACTGCCATCACAGGAGCCACAAAAGCATGTAGAATTTCTCTTGGGTTGTAGGTTTCAAGGGTTACCAACAGGAGCGCTTCTTTGATGGAGTGGAGGCTATGGGCTAAATGGCCTTTTCTTTTATATTTCCTTTTTAGACAGAAAATTCCATGTAAAAATTATGGAATGTTTGAAAATCCATGCAATCAAATAGATAAATAAAAACAATCATCCTACCAGTAAAGGCAGCTGATGATATAGTTCATGATTGGAATCAGGCTGTCATTTGCATGTGTGTACTGTACTTATCTCTTACTTACTATGGAAGTACTACTCTAGACACCATACCATGCTGCACTCATTGCCAAATGCAAGGTGCTTTGTATTTAGTCAAGATCATTAGGATTCCCATTTTCCACCAGACAAGGACCAATAGGGTTCAATCCAAAGGGAACCAGATCTCTAACATAGCAGGTGACAGAGGAAGGTCTGATCAGTCCAGGGCACATGTTTCTTTAGTGGTCACATGATGTTGCTTCTCAGGTCTAGACTGTTGTTACTTCTCTTAAAAAACAGCAGGCTTGGGCTCCAAAGGAACAAATATCTCTATCCATCTATTCATTCTCCATCATTTTTTTTTGAACACTGCTAGATCTCTTGGGACTGTACTGTGAGACCATTGCTGCTTCACCCTTGAGCAAGCTGGTTCAGTGAGAACACAGGGCCCCTCTCACAGGAATATTCTGTGGCACAAGAATATGGTCAGTGATAATCTTATTTCCCACAATGCTCAGTTTTGTCAACTTATTGGCTGAGGAAACCCCTACAGCATAAGTAATCACACATTTGAGCATGTCTTTGAGGGTGTTTCCAGAGAAGATTAATTGAGGGAGGGAGACCTGTCCTCTTGAGTGGGTGGTTCCAATCTCCTGTGCTGGAATCCCAGTCTTAATAAGGGGCAGTGACAACTGAATACCCATGTTCTCCTTCTTTGATTACTGACCCATCAAGATGTTAAGTGACCTCCTGTTACAGCGGACAAGAGCAGGTTCCACTGACATGACTTACCTTTCAGTATGGACAGTACGCCATGAGCTGTCAGATAAACTTTTCTTTCCTTTAATTGGTCACAGCATCAAGAAAAGTAACTAATATGTCTTGTTACATTTGATAGCCATAACAAAGAACCATGATAAGGCAACTGCTTATAAGCAAAACCATTTAACTTGGGGTATACAGTTCCAGAACGTTAGAGGCCTTGGCCCACCCGCATGGTAGGAGCATGGCAGCAGGCAGGCAGGCAGGCATGGTGCTAGAGTGGTAGCTGAGTGCTCACATCTTTACCTGCAGAGAGCTGACATAGGTTTTCTGAAACCTCAAAGCCCACCCACAGTGATACATATTCTCATCATTCTCAAACAGTCCCAAAAACTGATAACCATTCTCAAACAGTTCCAAAAGCAGGCATTCAAACAAGTGAGCTTTGGGGAGCATTCGCATTCAAGCCACCACATAATACTTGTTCCCTCATTAAAATATTGGGAGAAAATGTATAGAAATCTGTTGCTTCTGGTTTCTTTCCATGAATTAGTTCTAGTTCTTGATCCTTCAAAACTAGATCTTTATAGAAAGTACCATGTGTTAGTTTACAAAATGCTTGATCTCATTGCTTGTCCAGAAACAGGGCAGAAAACCAGGATCTTTTACAAGAGGGTGATATGGACAAATTCTGCAGACAGCTGTATGGATGACTAAAGTCATTGGGTCTGTCTACCTAGGTGGAAAAATGAGAGGCAGGTTTGAAATGCCAAACATTGGCTCACAGGGCATTGATGAGGACCCCAGCTTAGCTTTTTGAATAATCATCCATTTAGAAAGTGAAATGCTTCCAAATCTCAGAGCTGAGGACTGGATCTGAATAGTGATTTTGTGTATACAGTTGAGATGTTTTCCTTTCAAATACATCTTTCAGCTTATCACTTCTTGCCTCCTAGGCCCAGGGCACTAGCATCACTCATCTGGACAATTGCAGTCATCTCTCAACTGTTTTCTCTGCTTCCACACTTTCTCCTCTAGAGTCTCATCTTCACACAGCATCTAGAGCCAGTCACTTAAAGTATGTCAATGTCTTCGACAACACCCTACAACCAAGTCCACACTTCATTCTGTGGATGTGAGGCCTCTGCCCTGACCCCTGTGCAGGTCCTCAACCTCACTCTGCTCTCACTCCCAACTACACTGCAACTCTTAGCCTTCCTCAATGGCCTGCTTCTTCCTCAGGGTCCTTACACAAGCTCTTCTCTCTGTCTGGAATGTCCCTCCTCCATTTCTTCCCAAATTCATCTAAGTCTTATTCAAAAACCATTATTTTAGAAAGAATGTAAGAAATAGACACTGCTTTCTGCCCTGTCCTCTCTATCATACTCTATTCCTTAATCTTGCTAATTTTTCTACTACACTAAACACCAGTTCTCCCCCCCTCCCTCCTTCTCTCCCTTCCTCCTTCCCTCCCTCCCTCCTTCCGTCCCTCCTTCCCATGCTACCCAACTCCTCTCCCACCCCATCCTGCACAGGGAGGGCGAGGCCTTCAGGAGGGATCATCAAAATCTGTAAAGTCATTTGGAATATGGTCTAGACCTTTCCTCCTGTATCTAGGCTAAGGAAGTATCTCTCCATGGGGAATGTGCTCCCAAAGTCTTTTCCTGCACCAGGGATACATCCTGGTTCCACTGTCAGAGGTCCCTTAGATTGCCCAGGCCTTCTAACTGAGACCCATATTCAGGGGGTCTGAGTTGGTACAATGCTGCTTTCCCAGCTATCAGTCTATGAGCTCCCCCTTGCTCAGATCAGCTGTCTGTGGGTTTCTGTAGCCTGGTCTTATCACTCCTCCCTCTCTGCAACTGGATTCCAGGAGTTAGGCTCAGTGTTTAGCTGTGGGTGTCTGCTTCTGTTTCCATTAGCTACTAGATGAGGGCTCTATGATGGCATATATATATATGTATATATATATATGTGTGTGTGTGTGTGTGTGTGTGTGTGTGTATCATATATATGATGGCATGTAGTTATCAATCTCATTATCAGGGAAGGGCATTTAAGGTAGTCTCTCCACTGTTGCTCAGATTGTTAGTTGAGGTCATTCTTATAGGTCTCTGGACATTTCTCTAGAGTCAGTTTTCTCTTCAAACTTATAATGGCTCCCTGTATTATGGTATTTCTTTTTTTGCTCTAGTTTATTCAATCTTCCTGGTCTCAAATGTTCTCCTCTCGTCCCCTTCTCTTTCTCCTAACTCTCTACTCACTGTCCACTCCTCCAACTACCAATATGCTCAGGAGATCTTGTTCCTTTCCTCTTCTGTGAGGGACCTTGTATGAATCTCTTAGTCTCCTCGTTGTATCATGATTTCTCTGGAGGTGTGAATTATAGGCTGGTGATCCTTTGCTCTATGTCTAAAATCCATATATGAGTGAGTACGTATCATGTTTCTCTTTTTGTGACTGGGTTACCGCACTCAGGATAGTTTCTTCAAGATCCATACATTTGCCTGTGAATTTCAAGATTCCATTGTTTTTCTTTTTTTTTTCTGCTGAGTAGTATTCCATTGTGTAAATGTACCATGTCTTCTTCTTCTTTTTTTATTAACAATATAATTTAAAAATTGTACATGTCGATCCCATTTTCCTCTCCCTCCTTCCCTCCCTCTCTCCCTTACTCTCTCCCTCCCTCCCTTCCTTCCTCTCTTGCTTCCTCCCTCTCTTTCCCCTGTGACAAGCACCCTGGCCACCCTCCCCTCCCATCCCCCCACCCCCATTCCACTTGTAGGATTATGCTATCCAGGTTGGGGCATATAAATCTGTTAAGTCATTTGAAGTAGGGACTAGGTCTTCTCTCCTGTCTCTAGGTTAAGGGGGTATCCCTCCATGGGGGATGTGTCTGCAAGTCCTTTTGTGCACCAGGAATAGATCCTGTTTCTACTGTTTGAGGTCCGCCAGACTGCTCAGTCCTTCTAGCTGAGACCCATATTCAGGGGGTCTGAGTCAGTCCCATGCTGGATTCCCAGCTATCAGTCTGGGGGGGCATTAGCTCCTCCTTGTTCAGGTCAGCTGTATTTATGTGTTTCTACAACCTGGTCTTGTCCCCTCTCTCTGCATCTGGCTTCTAGTTCGACTCAGTGTTTGGTTATGGGTGTTTGCTTCTGTTCTCAACAGGTACTAGATGAGGGCTCCGTGATGGTGGATAATTTAGTTGATGATCTCAGTATCAGGGAAGGGCATTAATGGTAGCTTTTCCACGATTGCTCAAATTGTTAGTTGGAGTCAGTCTTGTAGTTCTCTAGACCTTTCTTTAGGTTCAGTTTTCTCTTCAAACCAATAATGGCTCCCTCTTTTATGCCCCCCCACCCTGACTCAATCTATCTAGTCACATGTGTTTTCCTCTCCTCCCCTTCTCTTTCTTCTAGTTCTCTCTCCATTCACTGCCCACCCCCATTTCCCATGTGCTCTGGGGGGACTTGTCTCTTCCCCCTTTTGTGAGGGACCATATATGAATCTCTTAGAATACACCTTGTATCCCAGTTCATCTGGTGATGTGAATTATAGGCTGGTGATCCTTTGCTCTAGGTCTAAAATCCATATATGAGTGAGTACATACCCTTTTCCTCTTTTTATGACTGGGTTACCTCATTCAGGATGGTTTCTTCAAGTTCCATCCGCTTGCCTACGAATTTCAAGATTCCGTTATTTTTTTCTGCTGAGTACTATTCTATTGTGTAGATGTGCCATATCTTCTTTATCCATTCTTCAGTTGAGGGGCATCTAGGTTGCTTCCAGGTTCTTGCTATTACAAATAATGCTGCTATGAACACAGTTGAGCATATGTCTTTGTTGCATGGATGTGGGTCATTTGGGTATATACCTAAGAGGGGAATTGCTGGGTCCTGTGGTAGACTAATTCCCATTTTCCTGACGAACTGCCATACTGATTTCCAAAATGGCTGTATGAGAGTGCACTCCCACTAGCAGTGAAGGAGTGTCCCCCTTTCTCCACATCCTCTCCAGCATAAGTTGTCATTGGTGTTTCTAATTTTAGCCATTTTGGCAGGAGTAAGATGGTATCTCAAAGTTGTTTTTATTTACATTTCCCTGATAGCTAAGGATGTTGAACACTTTAAGTGTCTTTCAACCTCTTTGATTTCCTCTATTGAGAATTCTTTCTTCAATTCTGTACCCCATTTTTTAATAGGGCTATTTGGTGTTTTGTTGACTAGTTTCTTGAGTTCTTTGTATATTTTGGAGATCAGCCCTTTGTCAGATGTTGGATTGGTAAAAAAATTTTTCCCAGTCTGTGGGCTGCCTTTTGGTCTTGTCCACTGTGTCCTTTGCCTTACAGAAGCTTCTAATTTTGAGGAGGTCCCACATATTAATTGTTGATCTCAGTGTCTGTGCTACTGGAGTTATGTTCAGGAAGTGGTCTCCTATACCAATTTGTTCAAGGGTACTTCCTACTTTCTCTTCTAAGAGGTTCAGTGGTACCACATATTCTTTATCCATTCTTCAGTTGAGGGGCATCTAGGTTGCTTCCAGGTTCTTGCTATTACAAATAATGCTGCTATGAACATAGTTGAATAGATGTCTTTGTTGCATAGATGTCGATCATTTGGGTGTATACCCAAGAGTGGGATTGCTGGTTCCTGTGGTAGACTGATTCCCATTTTCCTGACAAACTGCCATATTGATCTCCAAAATGGCTGTACAAGTTTGCACTTCCACCAGCAGTGGAGGAGTGTTCCCCCTTATCCTCATTCTCTCCAGAATAAACTGTCATTGGTGTTTCTAATTTTAGCCCTTCTGACAGGAGTAAGATGGTATCTCAGAGTTGTTTTGAGTTACATTTCCCTGATGGCTAAGGACTAAGGATATTGAACACTTTTTAAGTGTCTTTTAGCCATTTTGCATTCCTCTCTTGAGAATTCAATATTCAGTTCTGTACCCCACTTTTTAGTAGGGTTATTTGATGTTTTGGTGACTACTTTCTTGAGTTCTTTGTATATTTTGGAGATCAGCACTCTGTCAGATGTAGGGTTGGTTAAGATCTTTTCCTAGTCTGTGGGTTGCCATTTGGTCTTGTGGACTGTGTCCTTTGCCTTACAGAAGCTTCTCAATTTGAGGAGGTCCCATTTATTAGTTGTTGATCTCAGTGTCTGTGCTACTGGAGTTATGTTCAGGAAGTGGTCTCCTATACCAATTTGTTCAAGGGTACCTCCCACTTTCTCTTCTAAGAGGTTCAGTGTGGCTGGATTTATGTTGAGTCTTTGATCCATTTGGACTTGAGTTTTGTGCATGGCAATAGACATGGGTCTATCTGCAGTCTTTTACACACCATCATCCAGTTGTGCCAGCACCATTTCTTAAAGATGCTTTTGCTCCTTGCCTTTACAGTAAACATTTTATATAGTATTTTTTAAGACTCTATCCCATCATCTAGTGAGGCAGGTTTTGAAGTCTGAATACTCTTGCCCCAACTTTCTAGGGATTATAGACAAGTGTCATCACTGCTGACCCAAAATTTTATACTTTGTTGAGTTGTTTCTTTGCATGCTGTTTCTCTTTATAGCATTATCACACCAGCAGGAATGTGCCTTCCTTTTCTGTGGCAGAGTCTGCTGGACCTATAATGGTGTCTTCAAATGCAATGAGTACATTTTGTATGAATGCATGAATAGACAAATGAATACGAGGCTTTTTCCCCAATTTTATGGAGATGAAACACAGTAAAATTGCTTTTTGTGCTATAGAGTTGGATCTTTTGACTACAGGATATTTCTTGGGTACCTCCTGAAGTTTCTAGCATTGTCTGTAGAGAGGATATTAGGCATAAGTACACATACACATACACACATATATATACACACACATACATATACACATATACACACCTACACACACATACACATATACTCATATACACACACATAAGCATGCATACATACATACACACACCATATATGCATAAACATACATATACATACACAAATATTTTGACATACATACAAATATACACACATATACATCATATAAACACACACACATATCTATATCTATATATGTATATATATACACACACACACACATTCACACCACAAAAACACACATACACAATATGTACACACACACCAGCAATGGTGTGGGTTAAGAGAGGCATGGGTATATTTTTATTGTTGTTGTTGTTCTTGAAAGTCATGGTCTGGACCATTCATATCCAGAATCTTTCCTACCTTTGACTGCTCCTTCTGCCCCTCCTTCAAGGGCTAGATAACCATGGTTAATGTCAATTCTTCAGGAGTAACTTGTTGGTGAGAAAGTCATCTGGTGTTCAAATGATCCATTTCCTTAGGGGAGTTCCCCCACAAACTCTAACTTTTTAGATTTTAAAGTAGGAACAGTTGAGTTTGGCCAGATGGTTCTCTGTCCTGTGATATGAGCAAGGCTCATTTTCTTATCCTCATTCAGTGGGTACCCACAATAGGCTGAGATAGCTGAGGCTTCCCTCCCAGGCCTGGTTCCTTAGTGATTCCTGTGGAGCATTCCAAGCTCCATAGAGCTAATTGAGCTTCCTCACAGCATGGCGGCTCAAAGTAACTAGACTTTCTGTGTGGAAGACGGCTTCTGAGAGGGTCCATTAGCCCAAGCTCTGGCTTCTAATCTTGACACCCTAACTCATTATCTTTGTGACATTGGACAAATGACCAGTTCCTAAGGCTAGCCTTTGCTACCTGTAACATGGTGACAATGACATACAATCATCAATGTTGCTGTGAGGGTTTGAAGTGACTCCCATCTGAATAGACAATGCAATCCCAGATCATACAACTTAGGAGTGTGCCAGGGTCGGGGGTCAGTACTTTTTGATTCCCTCCCTTCCCATTTACAGTAGAAAGGGATACCTGGTGATCTGAGAAAGGTGCCAGAAAAAAAATAATCACCATTTCAACGTTTAAAACTCATTTTATATTGTTTACAGTAGAATCCACATTAGAAACTCAAGTTAAAGGGCCTCTAATGGTTGTGGAAGGTAAAACCAGGACAGACAATATGAGACAAATGGATCTGAAAGTGTCCTGTACAATGTGGCAAACAATGAAAAAGCGTATCTCTTAGCCCTGGAGCTTAGAGAAGATGGAGAATGAGAGAAACTGCACAGTAAGAAGGTGTGATGCTAGGTACCCTGCATCAGGGTCAGATATTCCTTGTGTGACAGTAAATGTCGGCCTGTTTCCTTTTGTGTTGTCACCAAACCTTTAGGAAGAGGTTTGATGGTGGTGGTACATGGAGACCTAATTATAAAGGGCTGGGCTTAACCTTCAGTGGAAGAGGGAAGATGGCATCTCAGGAGGAAGTTGGAGAGAGGAACCTAGATGTGCAGAACCACAGGAACTTGAAGAACATTTGAACGTACCTTAAAGCACAGCTTATTGGAGGCTGGAGAGATGGCTCGATGGTTCAAAGCATTTGTTGCTCTTGCAGCAGAGCTGAGTACAATTCCCAGCACTCACATAGTGGCTCAGAACCATCTGTGATTCAGTTCCAGAATTTCCAACACCCTTTTTGGACCTCAGCCAGCACCAAGAAGACACATGGTACATATACATCCATTCAGTCAGCACTCTTATACATGTAAATAAAATAAAAATAGGAACAAAGTCCCATTTGAATTTAGTATAATATGTAGGGGCTCCAATTAATTAATTTGGGGAAGTTGACCCCACGAGGTGGTAAATTTGGGCTTTCCTAGAGATGTGACTAAAGAATCCGCTCATTCACATTTTCCTGTAAATGTTGATGTCTATTGTTATTATCCAGAGTTCATATAACTTGTCAAGGGAAATTAAGCTTAGTGTGGCTACTAGTTTTTGGAGCTCAGATTTGCCACATTCAGACTTAAGGTCTCTACTTTCCCACTATACCATATTTTCTTTATGAAACAGGGTACTTGGTACCAAGAATTTGTTTTGAGTGTTAAAGTCAACCTGGTGGCATCTTGCAGCCAAATTAAATGATGCCACACCTTAGGTTAATCGAAGCAAAGCAGGGGTCATTTTAGGGCTGGGTAAGGATTGCTCAAATGTCCTTTTCCTTGATTATCTTGGGGTCAAGTCTCTAGGCATTAGCAGGCTGAAAAGTCTTTTTCTGTCTCAGTTCTTTAAAAAACCTGTTTATATGCTAATTGTACTCCACCCTCGGCTGAGGGTCTATCATCTCTCAAGTAAATAGTGACCATAATGAGAAAAGAAAGAAGAAATGCAAATGAGAGACATCCAGGTACGGGTGAGTAGGAGCCAACTGAGCAGAAACATAAATTCCTGCTCAGAGTCACATTGCCTCATATCTGAACTCGCACCGTTGTTTTTATTTGCTCTGGCATATAAAGCTTTCCTTGCATTAGCAATGACATTGTTAATGTTTTATCAGGTGTGGAAGTCATAGTCACTTTCAAACTTTCCTGTGGTAGATGGAAGACTTATAAGTATAGAAACAAGCTCTGAGTTAGAAATGGCTATCACCTGTCCTTGTCAAATGTGTTGAGAATCTCTTGGTGGTATTGGTGAGTTGGTAGCACCCAGTCGTCTGTGCCCTCACAGACCAGAAAACTCTCCATTCCTTTTTTCTTAAGTGAAGCCTGAGAGTCTCCCCCTCCTGTGCTGTCCTCACCAACATTGCTGATAATTCTTCTATGCTCCATGTGACACCTGCCCATGTGACACCACTTCTGGACCTTCAGCAATCCTCATGGCAAAGGTCTTTGTCCATCCAAACTATATCACCCACTTACACCATGTGCTTTCCTTCTGGTCACTGACTTATGCCCAGTTCCTGCTTGTTTCCCTCCCTTCCTTGTTGATTTTGAGATCACCAATGTCAGTCATTATCTTTTATTTCATACGAAATACTAGGATTTCCTAGCATTTGTCAGAAATACAACCCAATAACCTGGTCTTCAAATTCCTGGGCAGTGTCTTTCAATTCTGTCTTCTTTTTCAGCCCTGGACTAAACATTGCTCCAGCATCCTAGTCTCTGATCACAGTTTTCTGTCCATATGTCACATCTCTCACAACACTTGGCCTCATTTACATTTTGCCTCTTGATTACTCATTTTCTCATGCTTTCTCAGCATCTTTATGACTTTCATCTAGAGCCCAGGGGCTGTGCAGAGACCTGTCACTCTTTCATAAGTGTCTCTGAGACTCTTACCTGTCTCACCTTGTGGTAAAAGCCCCTCCCAGAACAATAGTGCTGTTCTTCATATTCTTTGTTCCTTTAACTGAATATAGGCCTGTCCTAGGAAAATAGAGTCTACAGACTGGCATGTAGAGAAGTTTATAATTCCCATCTTAGCTTGTTCCTTATGCTAGACAACTGCTTTTAAAGCCTATTCTGGCCTCAAACTTATGATCATTTTGCTTCTGCTGTCCCAAGTGCATATGCTACCATGCCCATCTCAGGACCGGTCTTAGATTTCTGAGGAACTCTTGATCATTGAATTAAGTTTCTCTTGAATAATTTTGGGAAAGTGCTTTTCCTTGACAAGCAGAACCCTAAAAATGGCTCTTCATCCTTTGTCTTTCAGCATTGTCCTTTGTAGAGCTTCTCATCATGATGGGAGTAGATGATTTGTTGAGGACATGAACCTGAATCTTAGGGTTGTGATTAAGCCATTGAATTACCCAGTCCCTACCTATAATCAGTCTACTCTTTGACTTTTTGATACATTAGATGACACAGTCTCCTTATTGTATAGCTTCTTGGTATTATATTTTATGTTGCAATGACAAACAGCTTTCTAAGTGTTGCACTAAGCTTTCCTCTAGCCCCTGGGGAACCCATCTTCTTTCAGCTATGCTGGAGGTAATGTTGCTTCCTCTCTTCTTGGAGCTTGTTGAACATTCACCCCTCTCCATCCTGTGTTTTCTACTCTTCCTCCGAATCTGTGAACTTGCTCAATTTGCCTCTAGTATTGATAGCTTCCCATGAGCTTACATTCTCTGGTTTTCAACTATTCTTCTCCATTCCTCATCTTTTCAAGCAGGCCCATTTTCTGATTGTACTTCTTCATTTCTATTTTCTTTTTAAGTCACTCAATTTAGTTTCTCTGGTCAGTAATGGCTTAACCACTACATTAACTGGAATTTTAAAATCTCATGTTACTGTACCTCTGCTGCATATGGTGCAAATCATCTAACATCTTCAGTAAGTAAACTTGCATGCAGCAACCACATTCTCCATTATCTTCATTTTTGTAATTCTTCTTTAGGTCTATTGTCTGTGGATATGCTGTGTGCTCTTCTTGTCTCTTAAATTTGGGTTAGTCAAGGTTACACCATTGGCTCAGTTTGCTTCTCATTCCAAATATTCACTTCACTGGTTTAAATTTCCCTACCTTGATGATTATGACTTCCAAGTCTCAGGCTTTTGGCCTGACTTTCAGGCTCTCTGGAGAATGACATGCTAAAACTTTATATCAGAAAGCCATTCGGTTTCCTCTGACATAGTATGACTGATGGGAGATGTCATTTTGTAAATATGTTTCTCTTATTGGTTAATGAATAAAGTACTGTTGGCAAATAGGAAGGCAAGATAGGTGGGACTAGGAGACCAGGGGGATTCTGGGAGATGTAGTAGAGAAGGGATTCAAGATGTAGGAACTTGAGAGAGAAGAGGTCCAGACCCTCTCTCCGGTAAGATAAGACCACATGGAAACACTTAGATTAATAAAAATGGGTTAATATGTAAGACAGAGTTAGCCAATAAGAAGCACTAGTAACAGGCTAACAGCTTTATATCTAATACAGTATCCTGGTGTGTTATTTGGGGCTGATGCGACTATGGGACCAGGCTGGTGGGAAAACTGCTTGTAACACAAAACTTCCTCATCTGTCCCTCACATTTTCTTCTTTATAATTCTTCAGTTAGATTTGTGGCCCCATCATCTACTAATCACTAAAGAAGTGATGGAGGACCATTCTGAATATTAACTTTTCTTCCTATCTTCTCCTTCAATTCACTACCACATGGGATAGTTTTTCCTCATACATAGTTTGCAATTCTACTCCCATTTCTTCATTCCAAAAGATTCCTGTCCAGTGCCAGACCCATTACTTGTCTCTTAATCACATGTTAACTTCGTTGTTACTTTCTCTCATTTTTAAATGTCTCCAATGCATGCTCCTCGGTGGAGTAAACAATGGAGTGTTTCTTCTTCATAACCAGGTTTGGTAATGACATTTCTTTGACTGACTTCAATGACTTTCTGGTTTCTTTACAGAGTGATAAGTGTATATTAATAATGGCACATGAGTTTTTCACTAGTAGCAACCCTTTTCTAGTTTGAATCCTTGTTTCACAGAATTCATATATTGGAAGCTTAATCTTCAAATTCACAATGCTAGTATTTTGAGGTGGAACCATTGGGAATTAGTTGTGCCAAAAGGTATTTGTGTTCCTGAATTGATTAATTAGTGGATTAATGAGTTATTGTGGGAGTGGCTCTCCATATAAATGAGTACTCTGAATTACTTTCTCTCTGTCTCACTAGGCAATGCTTTCTGCCATGCTATAATGTAGCAAGAAAGCTCTACTCTGATACTAAGTACATTCTAGCACCATATAAGAGAGATTCAGAATATTCAGAAGAGTTTTGGCAATTTAGCTGAGACCAAGTGAAGAACCATGAACTAAATAAACCTCTATTCTTTATAAATGATTGATTTTGTGGTATTTAGTACAACAGAATATAATGAAGGAAGACATGCATCCTGCTTGCTTCTCTGTGTTCATCTGCTGTAACTGTGTCTTACTGTTTATATTCTTCAGCAAAAAGTAATATCATTTGCTTCCTATACATATCATATAATTAATTTATGAGCATTTAACTACACATACACACACTACTTGATAAATGTAATTCAACAAGTTGAACACCATTTCTTAATTCTATCACAATTCCATGTCTTTCAAGTGATGTCTTATTATCATCATCTGGCTGCCAGTTATTAGGCAATAGTAGGGATGTATCTTTTTAAGTGTGTGTGTGTGTGTGTGTGTGTGTGTGTGTGTGTGTGTGTATGTGTGTGTTTGTGTGTGTGTGTGTGTGTGTGTGTGTGTGTGTGCCCATGCATGTGTCTATGTATATGCAGGTGTATGTGTCCTTGAGTGTTTGTGCCCAAGGAGGCCAGCGGAGACTATCGGTTCTTCTGGAGTTGAAGTTACAGAGGGTTCTGAGCTGTCTGAGGTGGGAACAGATCACAGGTGTTCTGCAAGAGCAATAAGTAAACAACCACTGGGCCTTCTCTAGTCTCTACTTAATATCCACTAAACGAATGAATGGACAGATAAACATGTTCTTGAGGGAATTTGGGATCCTAGAGTCATCTGTAGACTTTGCCTCCTTAAAATTTGAAGGGGTACTTGTGTCCACAAAGCCCTGATACTCTGGTACTGTATTTACCATCCTGTTATCATTAACAACTTGTTTTTGTTACTTTTCTGGTGTGGGTGAATGTTCATGGTAAGAACCATACCTTACACTAAACCTTGTTGTGGGATGTAGCCTGTAGGTTTCCGCCAGCCCGCCAGCCCACCGGTCTGGCGTGCCGGCCCCAAATAACACTCAGAGACTCTGTATTTGATATAATCCTGTTGGCCAGTTACCATTATTGTTTATGGGCTAGCTCTGTCTTAATTATTAACCCGTTTCTACTTATCTAAGTATTTCCACGTGGTCGTCTTATCGGGGAGCCGCGGCTGGCGTCCTCCTTCCTCGCTGGGCTACATGTTGACTCCACCTTTCCACTTCCTCTTCCTCCTCCTGGGCGCCTAGCCCCGCCTATCTTGTTTCCTATTGGCCACAGGGCTTTATTAACCAGTATGAGAAACATATATACAGAATAACATCTCCCATCAGTGGGATAATCTTTCTGTATGCTATGAATATATATTACTCTTATTGGTTGTTAATAAAGCTGATAATTTGGCCTATAGCAAGGCAGAGAAGGATAGGCAGGAAAGCCAAAGTGAAAATACAGAGAGGAAGAGGGCTGGAGTCAGAGAGAGAGATGCAAGCAGACATTGGCAAAGCAAGATGCTAAAGGACAGGTAAAGGCACGAGTCATATGGAAAAATATAGATGAATAGGTATGTGCTAATTTAAGTTGTAAGAGCTGGTTAGTAATAAGTCTGAGCTATAGGCTGAGCAGTATGTAATTAATACAAGCTTTTGCTTGTTTATTTGGGTTAGGGTGGTCAGGATAAAAGAAAAACTCCTCCATTTACAGGAACTTTTGCAAGGCTGGTTACCTGACTGGAACTCTGATTTGTGGAGAGTTTGGAATGTTGTATACTAAGAGACAAATTACCTTGGGTTACCTTTGGTTCTCTTAATAGCTGTTTATTGTCCATCTCTGTATGTAAGCTAACATTTTCATGACTATTGGGCAAATCCTTTGGAATGTACAAACCAACCAAAAGGCTAAGAATTAGGTCAGATAGCAGCCCAGGCTTATAGCTATGCTTTTCCTGGTCCTCGGGAACCTAGTTATCTGATGTTTCCACTAATGTATTTGAAAGGTATCTTGTTTTTTTTTTCTGTTATGTTAGAAACTTGGTAAAAATATTAATAAGTTGGAAGATGAAATTTAAGGTAACCTGAATCTATATTCCCAGGCCATGGGCATATATCTGACTTAAGAGTAAGCTATCTTTTATCCTCTTTGAGGTAAACATTGTATTTTTGTGTTGACACCACCATGGGCACCTAGACAGATTTCTTTACATATTCACATAGAGGAGATATTACAAGCATTTTGTGATTCTGAAGTTATTTGTAGAAAACCAAATGTGCACAAACAAATTTTTCTGTGCATTTTCAGGCCACCATGAATGTTGTTCTAGTTGTCCTTTGTTTCCCTATATCACTCATTCTCCCTCTCTTCTTACCTATGGCTGCTGGATGAGAAGTGATCACTCATCAAGGGAAAGAAACGTTTGTATCTGCAGGACAAAAGACTTGGCTGCTTCTTGGACTTCAAGGGTCCTTTATGAGGATAGAATCATTTTTAGTCTGGAGATGTTCCTCCCTCTGCTACCTCCCTTTACCACATTCAGTCCTAGAGCTTGCAACATTCAACTAGGACCTTCTCCATCTTTCTAAACATGTGAAAAAACAAGAGTAGGTTTAGTTCTAGGCAAAGTTGAGTACATGAATTCAGGTGCACTGTGCCATGTCCCTTCCCACCCTTCCTGTAACAAGAAAGAGGAGAAAATGGCTACCAGTAAATTAGTTGACAGAATTTCAGATAGAAAAGTGGGAGATGTATGGGAAAAAGGGGCTTTTGTTTGTTAATGACTTCAGGCTACATTAGAAAGCAGTTTTCTATTGTCTGTTTATTAGGACAGGGAGAAATTGGTCTCAGAGAAGTAAGTTTTAAGAGTTTCCTGACTTCTTGCATATTTCTTAGCTTTTTCCCCAATCACGAAAATCTCTCCAAGCAACCAGATGGAGGGAGTAGTAGTGGGAAAAAAATCAGGGCTTTTGCTCGTTTGTTTCAGCAACTTTTAAATGTATGTTGATCATGAAGTTAAAGAATAATTTTAAATTGGAAATGACACTGTGGGAGAACAGGGAAAGCAGGGACACTTGCTACCCAGGGACAGATGTTAGTTTTCGTTATTTTCTGCAGACACATGAATCATGACCATGTCTTTCCAGATCAAGGAGAGACCTTAGAGCCACCTGTCCGTGTTTCCATTCTTTGTCAGGTGGTCTGACAGAGTGTCACTGTGAGCTGGCCATCTCCTATTTGGGGACATTGAAATGGAAATGCCCAAGAGGTTATCTTAGCCATGGGGTAAAAGAATTAGAAAAAAATGCTAATAGGAAACTTTATATATAGAGACAATAGGTAGAAGAACAGCATCCAAGATATAAAGGGCCAAAGATGTGAGAATGGAGCAATTGGGCTAAGGGAGTGGGGTTGGAGGGGATCAGAAGAAGCTGTTTCTCTCTTCTTTTTTTTTTTTTAATTTATTTTTTTTCTTGTTTTACATATCGATCCCAGTTCCCTCTCTCTCCCTTTTTCCCTCCCTGTCTCCCTCCCTCCCAATCCCCCTGACCACCCTCCCATCCCCCCACTCCACATGTAGGGTGATGCCCTCCAGGAGGGGTCATCTAAATCTGTCAAGTCATTTGGAGTAGGGACTAGACCCTTCCTCCTGCCTCTAGACTAAGGGAGTATCGCTCCATGGGGAATGTGCTCTCAAAGTCCTTTTGTGCACTAGGAATACATCCCAGTCCCACTGTCAGAGGTCGCTTAGACTTCCCAGGCCTTCTAGCTGAGACCCATGTTCAGGGGGTCTGAGTCGGTTCAATGCTAGATTCCCAGCTATCAGTCTGGGGGTCCATTAGTTCCTCCTTGTTCAGGTCAGCTGTTTCTATGTGTTTCTGTAGCCTGGTCTTGTCCTCCCTCTCTGCATCTGAATTCCAGTTCAGCTCAGTGTTTAGCTGTGAGTGTCTGCTCCTGTTTCCATCAGCTACTAGATGAGGGCTCTATGATGGTGGATAAGTTAGTCATCAATCTCATTATTAGGGAAGGGCATTTATAGTAGCCGTCTCTCTCTCTCTCTCTCATCTATCTCTCCCCTGACTCAATCTTTCTAGTCCCGTGTGCTTTCCTTTCCTCCCCTTTTCTTTCTCCTAGCTTCCTCTCCACTCACTGCCCCCCCTCCCAATATACTCAGGAGATCTTGTTCTTTTCCCCTTCTGTGAGGGACCTTGTATGAATCTCTTAGGTTCCTCCTTGTATCCTAGTTTCTCTGGTAGTGTGAATTATAAGCTGGAAATCCTTTGATCTATGTCTAAAATCCATATATGAGTGAGTACATACCTTTGGTCGATGAATCTATTTCTTCTAGTTTATCTTCAGCACCTGAGATTCTCTCTTCCATCCCTTGTATTCTGTTGGTTATGCTTGCATCTGCAGTTCCTGATTGTTTGCCTAGTTTTTCTATTTCCACCATTCCCTCAGTTTGTGTTTTCTTTATTGTCTCTATTTCAGTTTTCAAGTCTTAAACTGTTTGAGTTGTTTCCTTCATCTGTTTGATTGTTTCTTTTTTCTTGGCTTTTCTTACTTTTAGAAAAGAGATTTGTTCATTTCTTCCAATTTGTTTTTGTTTTTTCTTCCATTTCTTTAAGGGATTTTTCTCATATCATCATTGAGGGCCTCTATCATTTTTATGAAGTTATTTTTTAAGTCGTTCTCTTGTGCTTCATCTGCTTTGGTGTGATCAGGTCTAGTTGATGTAGAATACCTAGATTCTGGTGGTGTCATGCTTGTCTTTCTATTGTTAGGTTTTTCTTGTATTGCCATCTTCCCATGGCTTCTTCCAGTGGGTGCAGGTGGGGTCTCTCTCTCTCTCTCTCTCTCTCTCTCTCTCTCTCTCTCTCTCTCTCTCTCTCTCTCTCTCTATGCAACTCTCCTGGTGGGCATAGTTAGGTCAGGAGTTCCATGTCTGTAGCTCTGGGTGGTCCAAGCTCTCTAGGAAGTCTCTCATCCGGCAGATGTCTAGCAATGGGGGTCAAAGATCAGGCAGGTGGGGACTCAGGGTGGTCCCGTGTGGATAGGTGGATCTAGTGTGCTTAGAGCAGATCCAGGAGGTTCCCTGGAGGTGGAGGGGTTCTTGGACCCACACTCTGGCCCAGTGTTCAACCAGAGCAGTGGAGCAGTGGGCTCAGTAGGGCACAGGGCGGGGGGGGAGAGGACAGGTTCTGGATGGGGTGGTTTGCAGATCAGAGTACTAGGACTGTTCTCTCTGGGGACTGGATATAGGGAAGAGCAAGATTTGGGGCTAACCCAGGGAGTTCCCAGGGAAGGGTGTGGTGGATTCGACTTGAACTGGTCCCAGACTCAACTCTGGCAGAGGCCTGGCGATGGGGATCCTATTTCTTTCTTCTTATACTTCTTTGCCTAATTCCTTTCAAGAAGAATTGGAAATTTTAAAGGTGAAAACGTGATGTTATTTTGCCTAAGACTTTGAATGAAGTTATGATCATATAAAAGTATTCAAAATCAGTCAAAAGATGAGTCATAAGAAATAATTTCCTATATTCCTCACTTATGAGGTCCATGCATTCTAAAATTGACTATCAAACTCCCCAACTTGTGAAGCAATTGTAATTTAAATCTCAATATTTTAGCCAAGAACTAAAGTAAGTTTAGACTATTTTCATTTCATTCACTTATTCTAAATAAAATACTAATACAAAGAGACTTATTAATAATTAGCCAAGGGCATCTTAAAAGGGAAATGGGAGAAGAAAATGAGACACTAAATACAAGCTCTACTGAATTCATTACTTGTAGGTCCTGGTGAGAAAATTTAATCAAGGCGTGAAAGGTAATAAGGCTGCAGGAAAAAAAAAAAAAAAAAAAGCTATGTTAATAGATTGAGCTGATACAGTAGAGTACACCTCTAAATCCTAGTGCTTGGGAAACCAAGACAGGGGAATCACAAGTCTAAGACCAGTCCGGGCTATGCAATGAGACCATAGTTGAAAAAAAAAATAGTTACAGTAGATGAGACAAGTGAACTTGAAAACCAAATACTGACATTCTTTGTGTTGATGTCTACCAATTTACATGGAAGTGAAAGCTTGACATAAAAATGAATGAAGAGTATTTACTTGTGCAGAATTAAGCAGTCAAGAGACCTGGGATCTAGTCCACTTTAAGTACTTATTGTAGAGAAGTTACTTCTTTCTTCTCTGTGAAATGATGCCGTATTTCTACAAAATCTACTTTCAAATTTTAAAGTGCATGTGCATCACCTTAGGGTTTTGCTGAAATATGGATTTTCATTTAGTGGATCTGTGGCTGACTTGAGAGGCACATTTCTTTTTTCTTTTAAATGTGTTTATTTCTATTTTATTGGTGTTTTGTCTGTCTGCTTGTCTGCGTGAGGCTGTTGGGTCCCAAAGTTATAGACAATAGTGAGCTGCCGCATGGATGCTAGGAATTGAACTCAGGTCCTCTGGAAGAGCAATCAGTGCTCTTAGCCACTGAGCCATATCTCCAGCTCCAAGAGGTGCATTTCTAATAGCCTTTAAGGTTATGCTAGTGTTACTATCTGCCAATTATATTGTGTTAGTTACTTTATATTGCTCTGATTCAATACACACGAAGGGCAACTAAGGAGGAGTAGAAATTTATTTTGGCTCATAGTTTCAGAGGTTTCAGCTCATGTGGCTACATTGCTTTGGAGCCAATAGGAAGCTAAACATTATGGTGGGAGTGTGTGATGGAGCAGGGCAGCTCAGCTCACAGTAGACAGGAAGCAGGGGGATAGGAAAGCACAAAAGATAAGATAAAGCCATCCAGAGCTTGGCCCCAGGGATCTCCTCCACTAGTTACCGCTTCCTAATGGCCCCTTCAGCTATAACTTTTCAGTGTGTTAATGCACAAAAGTCAGCATTTTCATGTCTCACTCACCTTTCAATAGCACCACTGGGGACAAGGCCTTTAATACATGAACATTTTTCAAGGATACTTCATATCCAAACCAAGCCACACACTTTGAGTAGTAATTTCTAGATGAATTCTGTGTCACTTCCATTTCAATTGGAATTTGTTTAATAGATAAGCAGTTAAAACATTGTGCTGTAAGAAGGAAGGTAAAACAACTGCATGAGTTTTGTAGTAATTAAGAAAAAAAATGACATTGGGCATTCAGTAAAAACAACAACAACAAAAAACAAACAAACAAACAAACAAAAAAAACAATCTAGCAGTGACACACTGAGAAAGAATGTATAGCCAAGTTGAATCAGGGAGAAAATCTTAGACCAAAGGATGTGCCCAGGAAGAAGGAGGCTCAGAGGTGGGAGAGAAGATGACCAGGGACCCTGCGAGAGTAGCAGCATTTAATGAAGCATCCCTTAGACTACAAAGGAACACAAGGGGCCAGTGCATTGTTAGTCCTCTTTAAGTTTCCTTAGCTATTCCTGGCTTCTTTTGGACAACACACTGTCACTATGTTCCCCACCCCTTCACCATTTACATTTAAAATGCAAAGATAGGCAGTGGGTTCACGTGTCTCAATTACAGAACCTTCTGAGGAGACTGATAGACATCCTAGTGTGAGTTTAGGATTAGGCACTGAGTGTAGATGGTATACAATGCAGGTAGCAGGTATATATGAAAACTGGTGACAAGAAGGAAATGATGTGGGGGGCAGCAAGAGGAGCACTCAGACAACCCTCAAAACACATAATGGTCCCATTTATTCAATGGAATGTTGGTTTTGGTTTCATGCTAATAACTACTTAGTAAGCCTTTTAATATTAAGAAGAAAACTGTGACAAGCATCACTAACCAATGTGATACGGGAGAAAACCAAAGTCAAGTGGGCTGTGACCATCTACTGAGTTAGTGTTGGAGGTGAGATAAGAATTCACTTTTTCTCCATTCTTAGTCAGTGGAGTCCCTGCTCTAGTGTTGTTTTTAACACTGCATGCATTTAATCACATTGAACTACCATGACCTTGTCCTCACACTTTTCATAGCTGATTGTATAATTATTAAATGCTATGCTTCATTATTTCATAGTAAGATGCTTAGAAAATAAATGACCTGCTGAATTGGCTGTGGTGACAGTCTCTGCTACTTCTAGCATGTTTATCCTTTCTTCTTTTGCGGTGGGTTTTATTTTCCTTCTCAGAATCCATTCTCTCTCTCTCTCTCTCTCTCTCTCTCTCTCTCTCTCTCTCTCTCCCTTCTTTCTCCTCCCTCCCTCTCTCCCTCTCTCCCTCTCTCTTTCTTTCCCTCTCTCCCTCCACCCCCCCCGAATCTTGATTTGGCTAAACAAATCAAGGCCTGCCAATAGCTGCTGAGAGTATATGGTTAACCATGGCTCAAGGACAGAAAGTAAAGTTTCCTTTACTTTTACAGCATATATATGACACAGATGATACCACTTCTCTCACTAGTCTTTGTCAACTACAGGCGAACTGAGGCTTGACCCAGAAGTAACATCTTGGAATCATGAACAGATGACATTCGACACAATGAGAGTATTAGAGAGGGAAAGGAGAAAAAAACCTCACCCTTGATGATGTCATTGAGGATAAACTGAGTTCTTCCTCTGAACCTTTATCTAGGGTTTCATTTACATACATTTCAGTAATGCAGAGTGACTGGGATTCCTTCTGTCACACCAGCATCAAATAACCAGGGTCGGAGTAAATTTCAGCTGTAGTACCAGATAGCTCTATGACATCAGGAATATTATTCATCTTTAAGAGCCTACTTGATTATAAAAGTAGATATAATAAAATATCCATTTCCCAGGTGAAGTTCTAACACAAATCATGACACTCCTGAAAATGTCACCATCCCTGCTATATTGTTAATACCATGTGCTATGTCAGTAGTGGTACCATCACCAGGCTCCATAAGCAGTGAAAATACTTTGAAATCTTCCATGCTTCCAGGAAAATCACTACATCCTGAGACATTTGTGTGCTCCCTTTTCCTTAAGAGCAGTTATGGAAAAGCAAGATAGGTATACTTTGGGATAAAGAGTCCCTTAATGGAATGTGAAAGTAACATCTCTTGATAAGCAAATGGGAGTTTGCCAAGTTGCTTCCAGTGCTAACATTCCATGAAATGATTCCTAGCATTCCAGTGCCTAAGCGGCTGCAACATGTACCAAGCCATTCCACTCTGCTTGCACTGAGCTGAGGAGCACTGTATGAATTTCAGGTGTAAGGTCATGGCTCTGATGTATCAAAGAGAAGTAAAATCTAAGAGGCGTACTTGTAGTTCCCCAAACAGAGTTCTGCAAGGAGCCTTCATCTGTTCTACAGTGCTCACCCTCCTGGTGCCTTGCCAAAGTCACTGTCTTAGTGTGAGTTTCTGTGAGAGGTATTATGGACTGGATGACTTCTACACAACAAGAATTTTTATTTGCTTGTTTGTAATTACTTTTAACGTTTTCAAGGTATAATCAATGAGGGAAGAGTGGTTGAGAGATTTTGTTTTTGTTTACAATCATCACTCATGCAAACCCAAATGTATGTTTTCCTTGGAATAATCTGGGCAATAGTTCTCCCTTCATTTCCCCTGTATTCTTCTATCCAATCTTAGCAGCTACAGCCAGAAAGAAATCATTAAGACACCCCCACTCTTTGTCACATCTATAGGAGCAACCTTAACATCAGACAGTAACTTTTTCAGGCATCAGACATTTACTATTTATCCATTTATTATGGCTAAGCTATTTTCCTCCCAAAAGATGCTCTTCACGATAACATCACATTGAGGGTTAGAGTTTCAGCCTTTACCTTTGGAGACACACAAACATTAAGTCCTTGCAACTACTTCTTTAAGTCTCCTCTAAACATCATGAGGCTTGCTTGATTTACAGTCATCACCAATTTATACACCCCCCTCACTTTTGTTGCAAGAGCAAGGGCCAGAGGAGTTTTATATTCTACATGCATTTGTGGTAGAGAATCAGAATATAAAGATGTTGTGATCCTGAAGAATATGACACCTCAAAGGGGTCTTTCCTGGCTGTTTGTTGCAGAAGGTTTGGAAAGGACAGCATTGGGCTTAGACTACATAAAGAGGAGGAGAAACCCAGGGGACTCTTCATTGGCCCAGTTCCATCCTAAAGCTCACTAATTTTATGGAAGGTCAAGAAAGGAGGAGCTGAGCCCATGGACATCTGCCTGAAGTAATGTTTTCAAATTGGTCTTTCTCCTCTAGAGGTTCATTTTCAAATTTAATTAGCTAACTAATGATGGTAAATTATCAAAATTAATTGATGAATGCTAAAGTGCTTTGACTATACAAAAAAACACTATACATAATTTCTAGGGTAGTTAATGTCTGATCTAACTTTAAATACTAATCTAGGAAAAGATTTTTATAGTAGTAATCATAATACTTTTTAAATGGCTTGAACTGAAGTTTTCTATTGGCCAGGAACATTGCCTTAGGGGAGAATCTCATATAGTCTCTAGATTCCCACTTAGTGAAAAACTTCTCCTTTTGCCAGAGGCATCCCTGGAGGAAGGAGCCCAGTGAGAAAGCAGCAAGTGTGTCTTTATCGTCCAGAAAGAAGACAGGAAAATAAACAAGCATTTATAGTTATCTAGGAAGATGGGTGCTGTGGTGGGAGATGCTGAGAGAGATGAATCTGGGCACATCTTTGCATAAGGAGAACTGCTGGTGAACATTGTTCCCCAGGCAGAGATGGGGATGGGGGAGATGAGAAGGAAAAACTGGGCAGGTGAGGAAAACAATAAACACATTATGCATGAGCATCAGCAGTAAAAGAGACAGAAACTCTAATGTATTATGGGAGAATAAATTAGCTAACATTCTTGGGTCACAAGAGATGTAATTAAAATACTAGGGTGCTGTGTTTTAAAGAAGAGAAAAATTAGCTTTCTATTAATCTACTCTTATCAAAAGGATTATAATAGGAATTTTATGAAGATATAATACATAAGAACAACCAAGCAGAATATAAAACAATAGTAAGTTTTTAGGAGTTATGCAATAGGTGGAAGAATGGAAATTGATTTAGAAGACTGAAGAAGTGTAAGTCTAGTCTTAAGATTTCTTGATTAATTTTGTTCTTTGGCAACTTCATACATATATGTAACGTACTTTCTTCCTACATACCATGTCTTCTCTTTCTCCTGTACCCCCTTCACACCCTAGAATCTCTTTACAAATTCAAGTCCTTTTGGTTTTGTTTCATGGTCATGAAATGGGTCATTTGGTCTAACCAGGGCCATGTGAAGGATATAGAATTGAAACTAATCATTGGAGCCTGGTGGGGTCACCAGGAGGTATACAACCAGTGAAAATGACTTCTCTGTTTGAACCTCTCAGTAACAAATAGTTCAGTAGTATGTGTGTGGGTAGAGCTCCCTAGGCTTCTTCCTGACAGTTGAGTGGATTTAGAGCAGGTATCTGGGGCTGCTGTGAGTTCATGGTTTTGATGGCTATGTCTTGCCCTGAAGATGGCATCTCACAACCATTCTCCCTGTCTTCTGATTCTTCCATTCTTTCTTCTGCAGTAGTCTTTGATCTGTAGAGGGGATGGTACAAATGTCTATTTAGGGCTGGGCGCTACTTTTTTCCAGCACCTTAAGCAGTCATGGGTCTCCCCTATTTATCACTCTTCAGTAGAATGAGATTTCTCTGATTGAGGCTGAGAGTAGCATTCATCTATGAATATAAACATAAAATATAAGGACGCAGTTTAATATTGTGTCAACTTTTGAAGAACAGTATTCATCCCTCCCTCAGCCTTATGATTTCCTGCAGGGTAGGTTTTTGACCAGGTATATAGTACCAGCTATGGATTCCTCTCTGTGGAGTGGACATACCTTTCCTGGCAGGTTAGTCTTACAGTTTGATTTATAGCTCTCAGCCACAAGCTATCTCATTCAAGATATGTTATTACCATTGAGCATTGAGTTTGAAAGTTTTAGGAGCTCTTATGTCCAAAGACAAAAAAAAAATGTTTTTTTTTGTTTTGTTTTTTGTTTGTTTTTTTTTATAATCCCACACTCCTGATAATAGATAGAATAAAGATCAGGGTGCATGGGTGTAGTAGCTTGAAAGGAAATTGCCCCCAAAGGTCATGGCACTATTGGAGTGCCTTGTTGAAGGAAGTGTGTTACACTGTGTGGGAGCAGGCTTTGATTTCTTTTGCTCAGACTTCCCTCGGTGTGACTTTGAGACCATTTCCTGTTACCTGCAAGGTGTAGGACTTTCAGGTACTTTGCCAGCACCATATCTACCTGCACACCATCATACTTCATGCCATGATGATAACTGACTGAACCGCTGAAACTGTTAGCAAGCCACCCCAATTAAGTATGTGTTTTCCTTTATAAGGGTGATGTAGTTGTGGTGTCTCTTCACAGCAATAGGAACTCTAGCTAAGACAATGGGTAAGGTGATACTTTTCTTGGCTGCATGCTCCAATAGTCTATCAATAGTGCATTTGTGATACAATGTCTATATTTACTCACTTGTAGACATTAAGATGAATTGGATCTACAGTAATATTCTAGACACCAACTCTTAGACCTCTCATCTTTGACAGGCAAGAGTCCCTTTGCTTTTAGGAGTTTCTCTGCTCAAACATTTCTAGGCCTTCTCACAGATTTTGTTTGCATATCTTAAATGTTCCCTTAGTCTTTGGGGATCACCCTAGGGAGGCAACAGTTTCTCACAGTTGTAATCAGTGCCTCTGCCAACAGCTCTGATAGGCGGGTCCTTAGCCAATGTGGGATGCTGTGCATTCCTCTAGCTGGCCTGTGGCCCTGAGTATGCCTTCCTCTTCTGACCATGTCTTTTGAAACTGTTTTGCAACACTGAGTTACTGAGCCTCTCCTTTGCCTTATTCCCCATGCTTTCCAGTGTGGATAACATCTAGAACGGGTTGCTGGGTAATGTCACATACTACATTCCATTCCTCTGAAACCTTTGCTTCTCTGAGTCCTAGTTTTTTTTTTTTTCTTTTGCCTAGCTTTGTTGAAGTTTAACTCTGCTGATGATCTCTAAACAGGCCAGCATTTCACTAGGCAGCTATAGGAGCTCTCCTGAGGTCAATCCCTACCACTGGAATACTCTTCTGATTGAATAAAAGACCCTCCATAAAATGTTCATAACCCTGTAATAGTTTCCTAAGTATCCTGAGCTAACTCAGAGAATACCAAGAACTTTTGGATGAAAATGTGGCAGAATATCACCAGTGTAGGCAGCATGTATTCATGCTGGTTAGAGGTTAGAATAGGGGGATATTTACTTATTGATTGATTGATTGTCTGATATAAATAGACTATTTTTAAAAGATTTGTTTATCCTAACCCACTCCATCATATGTAATCCATATCTGAGACTGCTAAGATGGTCAAGAACTTGACACTAGATAGGTCATGGGCCCTATGGGAAAACCTTGTACTAGTATTCTGCAAAAAGGACATAGCAATAAAAGGATACCTAATGACTTATTTCTATGCCATAGATCAATGCCGTACTCAACCATCATCAGAGAATTGTCTTCTATCAATGGATGGTAATTAACACAGAGACCCACAAATGGGCAATGGGAGAGACTTTGGAGCTTTTAGTTCTAAATAGGATGTCTTCATCAAACCCCTCCCTTCTAAGTCAGGGAGCTATGCAGAAGAGAAGGCAGAATGATTACAAAAGCTAGAAGTAGTGGGTGACTCCAAGGAGACAATGTATTCCAGATACAATAGGACTGACACACATATAAACTCATGGAAACTGTAACATTAAGCACAAGATCTGCATGGGTTCAAACCAGACAGATTCCCAGCTCTGAGAAGGAGAAGTAGACACAAAGTCCTGCCCCTAACCAAGAAGTTATTTGCAATTAATTCCTGCTGGAAAATGGAAAATCAGTTTTCTCCAATGAAGTGTCACTGGGTGTATACATCAACCACACTCCAGGGCAGTCCCCATGCTCAGGAGTGGTTGACCAACACAAAACATTTTCCATGCTTGTGTGTGTGTGTGTGTGTGTGTGTGTGTGTGTGTGTGTGTGTGTGTGTGTGGGGAGGTATTTGTAGGTTTTTTTTTGTCTTACTGGTTTTTTTGTTTGTTTTTTGTTTTGAGAGATGGAGTCTGAAGTTGGGTGAGTAGGGAGATGGGGAGGAGCTGGGAGGGAGGCAAGAATATGATCAAAATATAGCAAAATTTTTTGGATAAAAATCTTCAAAAAGATCTATGCTTGGCTACATGTATATTTGTCTGTGTGCATTAATCTTCACAGGAGTGTGTGGCTGCACATGCTTGTATGTGGTAGAGAGTAGGTGCTGATTATCACTCTACTTATTCCTCTGAGGCTAGATCTTATCCCTGAACCCAAGGCTTCATTTTCTTGACTAGGATAGAAGCTAGCAAGCTCCAGTGATCATCTTGTCTCTGTCCTCTTTGGAGCTGAGGGTTACTTACAGGTATTTGCAGGGGGCATTTAGCATGTTACACAGGTGCTGGGATCAGAACCCTGGCCCTCATGGTTGTGAAGCAAGCCCTCTCTACCTCTGAGCTCTCTCTCCAACCAGATAATCTTCTTTTAGAATGCAAATATGTACTGTGTTGTCCAGAAGGGTGACTTGGGCTAGAACATGCCAGAAAAGAGATACAGAGAAACATCAGAACTTTTCAATGTGAGCCATTTTCATGAGAGCTTGGATTACTAAATAACATCCTACTTCCGTTTGCTGGAGAGCATCAGCTCTGTGTGGATTTACATCTGAAATGTTTGACACTGCTACAAGATGAGTACTAGACAGAAGAGAGAGATGCATGCTATAGGGGATGAAGGGACAAATTATAATTTAGTATGAGGTAAGGAAGTTGGGAGATGAAAAACTATTTGAGAGAAGAGGAAATATGACCTTTTTGGCTTTCTACATAATTCCCTGCTTGGGACTTGAAGACTTTTCTTGTTTGGGCACAGAACAGTCTTCTCTCTGTAGAAGCTAGATACTCAGCATTCTGACCTTTCTCACAGTTGGACCACAGACACATGCTTCATGATGAGTCCTAGTCTGCCAGGGTGGATTTTTTAACTCAGAACATAACTGAGTAAAACACAGCTAAGGCTATGGAGAATCCATCTTGGTGAAGCTATAAGTATCAATGATATCTAGATCACATTTTAGCTTGATTCTGACTGTTAAGAGACTCCATGAGCTACTATAAAATACTGTCACTCATATTACACCTTAGAACCCAGACACAAAAGCAAGCAGGCAAACAATTTAGAATACAAAATGCTTGGAAAGGAAGGACTTTCTTAATATTGTTTCAACAACAGCAACAACAACAAACAGTGCCCCTAAGTTTCCTTGATGGCACAATCCTGAAGTATTTCCAATGAACTCTAGATGTCATGTGGACAAAAGGAAAAAAAAAAAACCAAAACTTTATCAGATGATTTTGGAAATTTGGGGAATAGTCTAGAAAAAGAAAATAAAATGACTACATAACTTCTGGAAAAACTTTTTTATGTCAATGCATTCAAAAAGCTTTAAGATGGAGATAAACAAATATATTTTCTCCTCTCTGGGAGTATTTCAAGGATCTCAAGGCACACATACTGATGCAAAGTGTTGCCTTATGCTCTCTATTCAAAGCTTCTACATAATGGTAACGACAGAGAACATGCTGTCATGTTCCCTGTATAGACTTTGCACAGAAGACTATCCTGTCTTTTGGGTCTTTGTGTTAACCCGAGTTATTCTGGCAAGGTAGTAGTCCCTGCCCTAGGCCAGACAGCTCCCTCTTGGTACTTAGTCTTTGCTCATGTATATTCTGATAGAAATGGAATGTCAAAGCTTAAAATTAAGGTCAAGGCCTCCAAATCCTGAAGCAAACTTAATTTATTTGGACATTTTCATCTTTCTACAAACTATATTCAACTTCCTATCCACCCTTAGCTTAAGGGTGAGACCTCTCAGCATGATTTGACACAGACTATAAAGAAAGAAAGGAAAACCCAATTTTATTCAAAGGAGAAAACTCAAACATGACCAATTGCAACAGGGATTGCCATGCAAATGAAGACCAAGTAGTCTTGTTGCTCGCAATTATGCCCAATATGGAAGGCCGGAGACTTAGAGAGACTTACCTCAAGGGAAAGAAAAATAATGTATCATCTATAGGGTACTGACTGTTAAAGGAAAAATAAAACTTTTTCACTCTATTTTTTTCCACCTGCTGAGCTGGCTCTGGGAAATATGACACTTACTGATAGCTGTGTCCCAATTGAGCTACAGACCTATGTGCTGTTTGGAACATGGTACTGAAAAGGCATTGATAACAATCTATGCACAGTATTTACATTTATATAACCAGTTTATGAATGTTCATACTCAATGAGGACAGGGACTTTTGTTCACCTCTGTATCTATAGCATGTACAATAGTTGCATTATAAATGTTTGTTGAATGAATGAATGACACCTATTTGTAGAGAAGAGCTAGTGTGGTTGAGCCCCACACAAATGCCGGGACCCACTAATCTCTACCAATCTGAAATCTGCTCTTGTATGTGCAAGCATGTAAAGGCTATTATTGTCATATTTTCTTCAGTTCCTTGGGAGAAGTCAGGCACTGATTTCTGCCACCTTCTATTGAGTGGGAATTCATTCTGACTTCTCTGCAAATTTGGGAAACAAACAGTTCTGTTCCTTGCACTGTAATGGCTAGGTATCTTGAATGATTTTCTTAACAAAACAGCAAAAAGTTAATGAATACATCTTCCTTAAAGTCTTAAGACATGGATGAATTGGTATGATACAGCAGCAAATGCTTATCGGTTCTTATCAAAAAGGGGAGAGGAGCCAGACAGTGCACTGAAGTTTGGAAATTTACTGAGTGTGGTTGCTGACATGGCTAGACTTCATTTTTTCATTGTTGATTTCTTCTTTTTCCTTCCTTCCTTCCTTCCTTCCTTCCTTCCTTCCTTCCTTCCTTCCTTCCTTTCTTTCTTCCTTCCTTTCTTTCTTCCTTTCTTTCATTTTTAGGTTAACTTTGTGTGGGAGAAAGAAAAACATGCATACTCACACATGATAACACATACAGACACACACAATACACACATGACACTGCACACATATCACACACACAGGATAATATACATTCATATACACACATACACATGACACTAAACACATATGATAACACATACATGTACACACAATAACATACAAACATATATACATGCATACTATACACATATGGTAAAACACACATACACACAGAATAGCCCACACATACATACACAATAACACACAAATATGTACATGATAACATACAATAACACATACACAAAATAACATACACACATGATAACACACAGAGACATACACATGGTAACATACATATAACACCACACATACACATAACACATACTACCACACACACAGACATACACACACATACACACATGCTACTATACATACATTATAACACTCACATTACACAATACACATGATACCACCTACACACCAAACACAATGATATCATACACATGCACATGCAACACTACACACACATGATATCAAACACACACATACACACACAACAACACACTCACATACACACAATACACACATAACAGCATACACAAATACATATGGTGTTACACACATACATGACACTACATACACATGATACCACATACACACAACACTACATGCACACAACACTTATACACATATACTACATACACAATAACAGATACACATGATACTACACACACATATAAATACATGATACTACATACATGGTACCATGCACACACACTCATGATAATATGTATGTATACACATACACACATGATATCTCACATGGCACTACACATACACACTTGACAACACACAAACATGACACTATACACATACAGACACACATAACACACACGACACTACATATACATACACATGATATTACACACACACACACACACACATAGGACACTGCATACTCTTACAAATGATAGCACACACCACACACACATACATATAATACCACACACACACACACACACACACACACACACTGATAATATACACACACTCTCACACACACTATACCTTTCCTTCACACAGATCACCCAATGCTGGTTTTAAGTGACCCAGAACTAACACTGCTCTTTATTCCTTCCACACACAAATTCTAGGGTAATGTGTTTAAGCTCAAGGCAAACCAGGGGTTAAAAACTGGGAGAACAACTCTTCTGATAATTAAAAACTTACTCTGGCCTTCATATGCACATTTAAGTCAAATTCATGTGGCCTGGGCAGTCCAAACTACTTCAAGTTTTAAAGGATTCCCAGAATAGTGCTGTTCATAAACATCTGGTGAAAATAAACTGGAAACCGCCTCAAAAACAAAACAAAACAAAACAAAACAAAACCACTCATGAAGGCCTTGGAGAGTTCTAAGACAGGCAGCAGTTAACAGACTCATTAGATCTATAGATAGAAGAAACAGATTTGCGCAGACTTTAGGTACTATAATGACCAAGTTCATAATCCAAAATAAATATGATTACCATGTTTAAAGAGGAGTTTAAAATGTCTGTAGGGAACATAAAATTATAATGAGGGACTAAGCAGATTTGAAGAAGAACCAAATGCAATTTTTAGGAATAAAATTATAATAAAAATTAAAAACCCAGAGCGTGAATGGACTTAATGTCAGTTTAGAGAGAGCTGAAGAGAGGGTGAGTGAACTATAAGATTCAAACAAGTTATCCAGAGGGCAGCACAGAGATGCATAGTGGTCTGAAAGGATCATGACATGGGACACATCTCCCTGGAGTTCAGGATAGGTGAGAAGACCACATGCAGAATGTGTGAAGAGTTAACAAGTGAGATTTTTTTTTTGATTACTGTTGAAGAATAAAATCTGCAGGTTCAAATTTCTTACCAGTCTCCAGAAAAACAAGCAGAAATGCACACACATCCAGGCACACTGCAATGAAACGTTAGGACCTGGACAACAAAGACAACATAAAAGTAATAGCAAGTGGGTGGTGGTGTAAGACTGGTTACCTTAAAGAAAAAGCATTCATATAGGAAGTAGGTTTTCAACATTTTTAAACAGAAAAGATTTATTTTTCTGAAATAGGAATTGGTACTCAAATCATTTCCTTTCCCTCTCCTCCTCCCAACGTCTCCCATCTCCCACTTCACTCCTTCTCAAACTCATGACCTCTTATTCTTTTGTTATTATTGTTAAACATATGTACATGCGTTTATTTAGTTTTGCTCATGTGTAAATGTTTAAGGTTGATCACTTGGGGTTGGATCATGAACCAGGGGGTTTGTCCCTGGAGAAGACTGATCCGTTTCTCAGCATTACCGGTAGTTGTTCATGTAAGAGTAGGATCTTGTGTGACTTTCGTCATCCATGTGGCAAACAGTATTATCATTGTTTAGGTCTTGTGCTGCCCTCTCTTCACTCGCCCCAGGTAAGTCTCACCCATGTTTTTTCAGCTTCCCTCTTCATAGTGCCTGTGCTATTTCTCTGGGCAGAGTGGCTTCTCTCTCTTCTGTCACCATGACTCTCTTTTACCTTCCTCATATCTTCAGTTACTTCAGATTACATGCTCACATCTAAAGGCTTAGAGCTGGGACACACAAATAAGAAAGAATAGTATGTGTTTGTCTTAAAGAGGTTTAAAGCCTTAAACTACTTCCAGTTCACTGTTTCTGTTTCCTGCTTCCAGCTTCCTGTTCCAGCCACCATGCCTACTACTTGATGCTATGCCTCCCTCTTATGAGGGACCCTTATCTATCAGGACCCATGAGCCAAAATAAACTCTTTTCTTCCACAAGTTTCCTCAGTCATGGTGTTTTATCAGAAGACAGTTTTAACAGAAAGGTAACTGAAAGAATAGGAAATAGTTACACTTTTCAAAGGAGTGGAAGATGAAAGGGTAGGGCTAAAACAAAAACAAATCGTCACTCAATTACAACAAGATCAAACAGTGGAAGAAAAAGGAACAGAACAAGTGGAACAAAAATAGAAAGCAAGGCATATGGCTCAGTGGTAAACAAATTGTGAAATTGTGCTGTTAATGCTGAGGACCTGAGTTCAGTTGCCAGCACTCATGTTAGGCAGTTCACAACCATACATATCTCTAGCTTCAGGGGATCTGACATCCTCTTCTGGCTTTTGTGGGTACCTGCCCTCACACACACACACACACACACACACACACACACACACACACACACACACACAGAGAGAGAGAGAGAGAGAGAGAGAGAGAGAGAGAGAGAGAGAGAGAGAGACGTGCATATATGCACATCATTAAAAATAAATGTAGAATTATGCCAGTAATTTCATTAAACTAAAAAGATTGAAGTTATTTAGAAGACTCAAAAATTACTATATCAAGTGAACTTTTGGTTTACACATTATGAATAATACTAAAAAATATGAAATGAATTAACTGAAAATGGGCAGGATATATTAGTTATTTTTCTCATTTCTATGACATTACCTTAGGGCTATTTTTTCTCATAGTTCCAAAGGACACAGCCCACAATGGTAGGGGAGGCAAGAAACACGAGGCAAGTGGCCACATTGCATGGTATCCCCAGTCAGGAAAAGGAGAAAGGAACGGGATGCAGCTGGCCAAATTGTATCGTATCTCCAGTCAGGAAGCAGAGAGCAATAGATGCTCTTGCTTAGCCAGGCTTCATTCAGGCCAATGGTTCTCAATTTATGGGGCACAACCCCTTTGGGACAGTCAAACAATAATTTCACAGGTCTCTCCTAAGACCATCAGAAAACAATAGATGCTTGCATTATGATTCATAACAGTAGCAAAATTAGCATTACAAACTAGCAATGAAAATAATTTTATGGTTTGGGGTCACCACAATGTGAGGAACTGTATTAAAGGGTCACAGTGTTAAAAAGGTTGAGAACCACTGTTCTAGGTGGTCCAGAGTCCCAGTTCACACCCTGGTGTTTCCTACACTTAGAGTGGATCTTCCATCTCAACCTTAGATAATTTCTCAGACACATCCAGAGTTTTTGTGGTTCTAGATTCTACCAAGAAAACAATCAATATTAACCTTCACAGCTATGAGCAAACACCTCACTGAAGAAAACAAGCAGGTGATATTGATGCCCAGCATCCTTTGTCACTAGAGAATTGCAAGTTAAAACAAGGTGATCCTACTAGGCTCAAACTAGCATGTCCCAAAACAAAAGAAAACTCTACCAACAAAAAACTCCTCAGTCCCCCCTCAAAACAAAACAAAAAATAAAATAAAACAAAGTAAAGCAACTCCTACAAAATATAATATAGGTAGGACTCTGAGTAACAAGAATTTTCATGCATTGATGAATTACTGATTGAACTGTAAAATGGTACAGCTCTCTAGAATAATTAGGAACTATTTGGGCTGTGTTCTTTCTAGTCACCTCTCACTGGATACAGCCAAGATGTCCTTCATTTGGCAAGTGGCTAAGCAAATTTTAGTCTATGCAATGAACTTTTAATCAGTGATAAAAAATGAAAAGAGTTATCAAGCCATGGAAAGACATGAGACACTTTATGATCATATATTGAAGCGAGAAAATCCAATCTTAAATATTCTTTGATTATATGAATTCTGTATAAAACATAAAACTAGAAACAGTAACACCAGTAGTTACCATGGAGGGATTAGTGGGGACAGAGGACACAGTGGATTTTGTAGGGTGGGTGTGAAACTATTTTGTATGATACTGGGATGGTGGGCATGTGACTTGGTGCTTTTATCAAAATTCACAGAACTTTACAGCACAGTGAATCTCAGTGCATTTAAACTAAGAGAAAAGATCATTAGGTAGGTGGGGGAATCCCAGGGAAGAATGGGAGCTGTGACAACAGGAATATCAGATTATTTCATAACTATATTTCATTTCATTTGTTTTCATTTTTATTATTCATACTTTTAGTTTTTATTAATTTATTTTTTACATTCCAATCCCCGTCCCCCTTCCTTCCTTTCTCTGCTCACTTCCCTTACCTCCCTCCTCCCATCTGCTTCACAAAGAGGGTAAGATCTCCCATAAGGAGTCTCCTGGGTGTGTCCCATCATCTCATTGAGGCAGGACCAAGGCATCACTCACCCCTATACCCCTGTGTCTAGGTCGAGCATGCTATCTCTGCATATAGAATGGGCTTCACTAGGTCAGTTTGTGCATTAGTGTTAGGTCTTGGACCCACTGCTAGTGGCCTCATATATTTTCCCAGTCTCATTATTGTCATCTATATTAAAGGAGTCTAGTCTAGCCTTACGGTTAGTTGTGGATTTCTTCATCTGTTTCCATCTGTTTCTTGAAGAGGATTCTAGCTTCTCTGGGGTTGTGGATTGTAGGCTGGGATAGCTTTGCTTTATTTCTGGTATCCACTTATGAGTGAGTACATACTATGTTTGTCTTTTTGGTTTGGGGTTACCTCACATAGGATGTTTTTTTCTAGTTCTGCTTAATTGCCTGTGAATTTTAGGGTCATTGTTTCTTACTGCTGAGTAGTACTCCGTTGTGTAAATATACCACATTTTCTTTATCCATTTTTTAATTGAGGGGCATTTAGGCTGTTTCCAAGATCTAGCTATTACAAATAATGTTGCAATGAACATAGTTGAGCAAATGCCCTTGTGATGTGAATGTGCCTCCTTTGGTATATGCCCAAAAATGGTATTGCAGGGTTTTGAGGTAGGTTGATTCCTAATCTTCTGAGAAATTGCCATACTGATTTCCACAGCAGCTGTACAAGTTAGCACTCCCACCAGAAATGGAGGAGTGTTCCTTTTATCCACATCTTCTGCAGCATAATAATAATAATAATGGTGTTTTTGATTTTAGTTATTCTAATCGGTATAAGATAGAATCTTAGAGTGGTTTTGATTTGCATTTCCTTGATGACTAAAGCTGTTAAGCATTCCCTTAATTTCTGCCATTTGAGATTGTTCTATTGAGAATTCTATATTTAGATCTGTACCCCATTTTTTAATTGGATTATTTGGTAGTTTGCTTTCTAGTTTCTTGAATTCTTTGTATGTTTTGGAGATCAGCTGCCTGTCAGATGTGGGGGTGGTGAAGTTTTTTTTTTCCCCCATTCTGTAGGGAGCCATTTTGTCTTGTTGACTGTGTTCTTTGCTTTACAGAACTTCTTAGTTTCAGATGTTGTATTTAGGAAGTGTCTCATGTGCTTATGTGTATTTCCCATTTTCTCTTCTATGAGGTTCAGTGTGGCTGGATTTATATTGATGTCTTTGATCCATTTGGACTTGAGTTTTGTGCATGGTGATAGATATGAATCTATTTGCATTCTTCTACATGTTGAGGGCCAGTTATACCAGCACTATTTGTTGAATATATTTCCTTTTTTTCCATTTTATAATTTTAGCTTCTTTGTCAGAATTTAGTTGTTTATAAATATGTGGGTTAATACTGGGTTGCTTTCATTTTTTAAAGATATAATCTCATGTATCCTAGGCTGATTTCAAATTGATGCTGAGATTGATCTTGTACCATCTCCAAATGCTGAGGTGACAGGGATGCACCACCAGACCTGGTTTTATGTGGTGCTAGGGATTTAAATATTTTAAAAATTGTTTGACAACTTCATACATTTCTAACAGGAATTTTAGCTACTTTAAATCTGCTCAGTTTCTTTCTCTCCCTCTGGAACCCTTCATCACACCACGTTACTCCTCTTTTCATATGCTCTTCTTTCTCCCTCTCCCTCTCCCTCTCCCTCCCCCTCTCCCTCCCCCTCTCCCTCTCTCTCCCCCTCCTCTCTCTCTGTGACCTCTTGAGTTTGATTAGAGTTCCTTGCTAGATCTTGGGAGGAAGGTTATTTTCTAGAGCAAGGGAAACTTCTCAGTTGCTAAGCCACAGAAGAAAGGGACACTTCCTCACTTCCTCCCCTAACAACCATTATCTGCCAGTATTCCTCGGGGAGGGTGAGGTTTCATGGGTCCCTCCTCCATCCATAATGAAGTGTTGATGGGCCCCAGAGTTTTTGTAATGAGTTCGTGAGCACATTGGCCATGCCATATTAAAAAGACATCTTTTTGGCTCTTGCTGGTGTTGGGAATTGAACACAGTGCTTTTTTCTTGGCAGGCAAATACTTTACTGAGTGATGTTCTAAACCTTCACAAATGTACTCTAAGAAGCTCCACTGAGGAAGGTGGGAGAAAAGTGGCAGGCCACAGTGCTTTTGAAATGATAATGGTTGTCAAGGCTGAAGACAAAAGTGATTGAATGTAAGCAATATATTACAGTTGAAAATGCTTCCACAAAAGAACAGAGTATCATGTCTACTGCTACTGTGCTCATATACTAGAGCAGAAGGAGCAAATGAATATTGGAGTTAACTCAGTGTTGGAGTTAAATCTTACACTTAAGCAAGGAGAGCAGGATGGGGTGATTCATTAGGAACAGATTGGACTTGGAAACATTAGAAGAAACAGACACCTGAATGAAACTAGTTAAAAATGATTACATACTAGGGCTCGAGAGTTGGCTCAGCACTGACTAGCAGGCACTGCTCTTTCACAGGACCTAAGCTCAGTTCCAAGCACCAGTGGTAGATGGTTCACAATTGTCCACAACTTCAGCTCTAAGGGATCCAATGCCTCTGGTCTTTGTGGGCACCTGAGCTTATGTACATATATCCTTTTACACACACACACACACACACACACACACACACACACACACACACACACACAGAGAGAGAGAGAGAGAGAGAGAGAGAGAGAGAGAGAGAGAGAGACATACATGTACATATAAAAAAATTTAAAAGAAGTCTTAAAAATGATTGCTTATGAGTTACTACAAATACTATTTCTTTGTTAGCTGAAAGTACCTAGAAGATGTGACAGCCTAGTCACAATGAAAAAAATCTTAGTTTGTACTACCATTATCTAGCCATCAAATGACATGGACAAATGGTTGATTGTAAACTGGGGTAGGAAATATGTAGGATGAGTATGGAACACCTCCTTATTCCAGAAAGTGTTCAGAATGTGTAGAAGAGCAAACCCACAAATGAAAACTCCTCAGCCACAAAGGCAGACCAGACTAGTGTAGAAGCAAGGAAGAACTCCCAACACCCAAAGACAGCAATTTGAGTAAAAAAAAAAGTTAAAAATAATATTGGTTTATAACCCAAATAAAAAAATAAATGCCCACAAGCCTGTAAACATATAAATAAATTATTGAATGAATAAATAGTTTGGAGATGAAGACAATTTTCTCATGCAGAAACATTTCAAATAATTTATATGGTATTTTTCCTTCAGGGAGGTGAGTTATAAATCTCTATTGCCTAAATGTAGTCTGCGCACAGTGACTTCCTTTCAAATACTGTAGTATGGATACAGAGGAAAGAAAAAACAATGGCGTAGTGGGAAAACCTGATACACAACATTTCAACCAACTGAATAAGGTCAGCATCAATGAATGAAAATAACATTTTTTGCCTCTGTGGCTTTCTGCTCCCAGACAATTGATCTAATTCTTATTATGAGAAAAACAGCTGGTAAATCCTGACTCTGAGATATCTTGAAAAATACATGACTCTTAATCCTCAAAATTGTAAAGGCACTCAGAACAGAAGAAAACCAAAGAATCACCATAGCCAGCAGGAACCAGAGAAGACATTCTGGGTAAGTGGGGAGGTGGTTCAGTAGATAAAGCACTGCTCTGAAGCATACAGACCTGAGTTCACTTCCCTGAACCCATGCTAAAAGCCAGGCAAGAACCATGTTGTGGCGCCTGTGCAGAGGAGAGAGAGAGAGAGAGAGAGACAGCTGATCCTCACAGCTCACAGGACAGATAGACTAGTCTTCTTTGGGAGTTCCAGGCAAGTGAGAGGCACTGTCTCAAAAAACAAACAACAACAAAAAGCAAGCAAGCAAACAAATAAACAAAAAACCCAAAACAAAGCATCTTTGGATCCTAAGAAAGAACACACTGGTTATCATTTGGCTCTCTTTCTCTCTCTCTCTCTCTCCCTCCCTCTCTCCCTCCCTCCCTCCCTCCCTCCCTCCCTCCCTCCCTCCTCTCTCTCTCTCTCTCTCTCTCTCTCTCTCTCTCTCTTTCTCTCTCTCTCTCTCTCTCACACACACACACCTTACACAAAAATGTGCACATGAACATGCACTAATAGCATTTTATTGTTGTTGAAAGATGTAGACATTGTTAGTAAATGTAATGAGTATCCCGACTAGTATCTTCTTGTAGAAAAGGAAGATTGGGTGAAAACTGAGAAAACTTGACTTTAATAAATAACAAGAATGCATTTGCGTTGCTTCAATAATTATAATAAATTCTTGTAAGACATTAATAATAGAGGAAACTGGGTATGGGGCATGTGGGGATTTGGGGATTTTACTGTATTTGCAACTTTTCTCTAAACCTGACACTTCTAAAATAAATTCTATTAATAAAACTTCCAAAAGAAGTAAATGTTATAAATAAGAGAAAAATTGTAGTACATTTGAATAAAGTACAAAATCCAAATATATTTTAGCTATAAGAGAAATATCTAAAATATATTAGTATATTGCAAGGATAAAATAAAGAGGGAAAAATGATATATCAGGCAAAATCTAACCAAAATGAAACTGGTACAGTCATTTTAAGATTAGAAAAGCCAAAATCCTGACTGGAGATGAAGGTAAGATGTTCATGCTCAGTAGAGAGAGGAAGGAAGACTGATCAAGCAAGAGACAGAGATGCTAAAATTTTACACATCTTAATAGCAGGATTGCTAAATGGTCAAGAAAATAGGGCTTCAAGAGGAAACAGATAACCACAAATCAAATCATAGTTAGCCATTTAACTACCTTTGCTGTAATTTACTAACAAACTAATAAAACCAGCATTGCAGTATATGATATTTGGACAACATGATGGAAACTTTTGAGTGTGTGTGTGTGTGTGTGTGTGTGTGTGTGTACGTATGTATGTACGTATGTACGTACGTATGTATGTATGTATGTATGTAAATCTTGACCAGCATAGTCTTTCAAATTATATGGAATATTTACCAGTGGTGGTTAAGTTATAAGCCGTAAGATAAGGCTTAACAAAATTATAAAGGATACTCTTCTATTTTTTTTTTTTTTTTTTTAGGTCTTGAGACAGGGTTTCACTGTGTAGACCAGGCTGGCCTAGACTCACAGAGATCACTTACCTATCCCTCCGGAGTGCTGGGATTAGCTGGTTACTGGTGGCTCATACCTTTAATCCCAGCACTTGGGAATCAGAGACAGGATGATCTCTGAGAGTTCGAGGCCAGCCTGGTCTACAGAGCGAGTTCCAGTACTGGCTCCAAAACTACAGAGAAACCCTGTCTGGACAAGCAAACAAAAACAAAACAAATAAACAATAACCAGAGTTCTGGGATTAAAGGCATGCACCACCATGCCTGAATAACCAAATTTTAAAAGTTGAAAAATACAGAACAAGTTTTCTGAGTTCTAGCCAGATAAGTTAGACCTTAACATGGAAAGTGATTACCAAAAGAGTTGCCATCTAGCTAGAATCAGAAGGTGCTTCTGCATAATCCAGGGCATTAAAGAGATTAGAAAACATCTGTCTAGATTACAACAAAAATACTACAACCCCAAATGTGTGAGGACTGTGTAGCTATACTTTTTACATAATTAAAAAAAAAAAAGGTGAATCAAACTTAGCAGTATAAATGTGCCAGCACACCATGGTGATTTTATCTCAAGAATACAGTGTTTTAATGTAGAAAAGGTAATACATTTTTGCATTAGTATATGTATGGAGGAAAATTATATATTAATCTCAATGGGTTCAAGAAATAAATATTATTTACTTCCTATAAACTTTTAGCAACCAACTAATAAGGGACTTTTAAAAATACAGTAAGGAGACTCCTCAACAAGGAAAGGAGTAGAAAAAACACTCATAATGGTCAAACTTCAAAAACTTCCTCTTTGAAGTGAACAATGACATAAGAAAATATACTGGGAAATGGCAGTAGGGATGGATAAGAAAAAGTATAATGATGCATATTTACTGACATATAATAAAATTCATTTGCTTACCCCAAAATTAATGGAAAGTAAACTAACATATAAAAGAATGCTATTTCTTAGTACTTTTTGAAGTTTACCCTAAAGCTTAAAGAGTTCAGCCAGTGAAATAAAGCCAAATATATATATATATATATATATATATATATATATATATATATATGTATGTTAGAACCAAAACCCTAACACTGAATTATTCTATAAATAATATAGTGAGTTCTGTATAATCTCAGGATAAATTATCAGAATTAGTGAGCTGAGTAATGTTCTTAAATAGAAAATTAATTAATATAAAAGGTTCTTTTAGATTTTTGTGTGGCAGCAACAGTGAGAAAATAAAAAATGTATGCATGAGATTATGTGAAGTACTGTTTTAATAATTTATAGTAATATGAAGCACTGTGTGAAAGGGAGTAATTTACAAGGCTGTGGGAAATACTGAGTCTGTCATCCAGTGGATATATCAAGAATTCAAGGCCCTGAGAAGTCTTTACAGGGGCCATATCTTCCAGTTGCATTTTTACAATGAAACCTTAGATGAGATACCTTCCTTTGGGAAAGGCTTCAGGTGTGTTTATCACTTGGAGTAGAACAGTGGTTTTGCCAAGACTGTTGTTCATTGGCTGTAAAGTAAACCCACTCTGTAAATAGCATCCACTGGCCAGACCTAGGAGAACCAATGTGCAGGCTGCTTGCTATGCATGAATAGTAGCACTTTCATCCCTGCAGGAGGCTCATGTCTCCTGCCAGCATCATAGAGCAAAAATAGCCAAACTTGTTAACTTGTAAGTAGTGTAAAATCAAATCTCAATCCCTAAAAGTACCCGGCAGTTAATCTAATAAAAGATGTGTGAAATCTCTTAGAAGAAAGCTATAATCCTTCATTGGGAGACATTAAAGAAGACAGACTAAGCTGAGAGATCCTTGTTGATTGGGGGGTTCAACATGGTGAAGAGGCCTGTGCTTTTGAGTTGATGTGTAGATTCAATGCAATTCTATTTAAAAAAATTCTAACAGGTTTTTGGTAGATTAGATAATTAATTTGGAAATGCATAGTCATAAAACAGTCAAACTTACATAAAGAAAAAGAACAAGGTGAGAGGTCCTGTCATGCAGATGTCAGTAATTATCTTAAAACCATAATAGTTACAATGATACGGTATTAAGATAAGGTTGGCAGAAAGGCTACATGAGAAAGGTGACATTGAAGATCAACAGGTAAGGATAGATTTTCAAATCAATCATAATGGGATAATGTCCTGGGCACATGAAAAGGAGTGGGGGAAAGCATACTCATAATGAAGCTGGCCATCAGATATTATATTGCACTATATAGAACTATATGCTTCTGTAGGTTAAGACAGACAAATAGAGGTGATATCACATAAGCGTCTCAATGAAAGAAATTGAGATTAAATTTAAATTTAATTTAAAAACCCCAAATGTGACAGGCAAACCCACAAAGCTGTTGGAAGTGGGAGAACAGATTCATGTCTCAGGTTTAAAGCAAGACCACAATTACTATTTGACGACACTGAAGCCAAGGATGTGTTTTTATTAAAGACACCATAAAGAAGGAAGTGAGGCAAACACAAACCACAATGAGATCTTTGTGATACACACGACTGACAAGCGCTTCCTATGTAGAAGAACAAAAATAACTCACGTCAACAAGGAAGTGACAAGCAACACAGTAGAAAATGCCTTAATGAGTTACCCAGATCTTCCTGATTTGACATATTTTATTATACAATATCAAGAAGGCACATTTCTAACACCATGCTGATCTCATCAGAAAGTTCTTAAGTATTAGGAAGCTGTCAAGCCCACTGTGGCAGATATACGTTTTTCAACATTCTAATTTCCTCCAGAGAGTCTGGAATTTTATCACTGGTGACAAAATCAAATACTGTTGATTGTTCTCCTTGAAGTGACAAGCTCAGTCAGCTCGTTTTTGAAGAAATGTCTGCCAAATACCCAATCTAATACACCATAGTTTGCCTGTCAGTCGTCCTTTCAAGTGAAAATGGCGTTTCTTTCAAAAACTATAGCTAGCACAGCTGGTGACTCAGACAATGGCCTTGAGATGGTCTTTCTGCTTGGGTAGGCTGTACAAGTGCTTTGACATTCTTCCCATTCGCTCATACCATAGGTAAGAGGTGCCCTCTGGGTCACAATGTAATAGTTTTACTTCTTTATTAAGGTCTTCGTTTGTCCAAGAGGGGCTCTGTTTTATATAGCTCTAACTGTCCTGGAACTCAGTAAGATGAGGCTGGTCTGGAACTCCCAGAGATTCGCCTGCTCCTTCCTCCTGAGTACTGGGATCAAAGGCATGTACCACTATACCAAGCTCCAGGTCATTCTTAAATAAAACCAACATTTGTATTTCCCTCAAGTAAAGAATATGATAATTTTAAGTCTGTTGCCATTGCCTTGATCTGTTCCAAGAGACCTGGTATTTGGTTCACTATAGAGCAAATGTCAAAGCAGGGAAATAATCTCTTAAATTACTGTAAATACAGTTTGTAGTTTGTAGGCTTCTGGAAGATGTGGCTATGTGGGGCTTAACAACTGTGGCCCTAGGTGGGTGATTTCTCCATCATCCACAACATGGTAGTAGGAAAAGCCCCTGAAATTCAGGTGTTTTATGGCTCAGCTTTCTGCAGTGGAATGATCCAGAACTATTCTGGCTGAGCTGGTAATGTGGGCATTTTTTTATTTTTATTTTTGGAGACAGTGTCTTCCTTCAGACTTGGTAGGTTTAGAACTTGCTTTGTAAACTAGACTGACCCGGAACTCACAGAGATCCACTTGCCCCAGACTCTAAAGAAGAGGTTCTCAGCCTGTGGGTTGTGACCTTTTTGGAGTCCAAAAACTGTTTCACAGGCATCACCTAAGACTATCAAGAAACAGATGTTTACAGGTCATAACAGTTGCAAAACTACAGTTATAAATTAACAACAAAAACAATTTTATGGTTGAGGGTCACCACAATGTGAGAAACTATATTAAAGGGTCGAAGCATTAGGAAGGTTGAGGGGATTAAAGGCATACACCACCATGCCTGTGTAATATGGGCCTTTATTGGAGCTTTCCTAACACATCTTATTTGAATACATGATAAACAGGACTTTAGGGATGAATGTAGTGAGTTCAGAAAAGGTAGAAAAATAGCCAAGTTTCAACTTTTCCTTATCCCACACCCTTTAAAATTTCCTGACCAAAATATCATTAGCCTACCTTTTTGTATTATTTTTGTATCTTGTAATATATTTTTTTTTAGGTTAGATGCTTTTAGTGTTTTAAAACTAAGTTTAGCCTGAGGAACTTAGAGTCTGTGTATAACAAATTGTGTTTTAATCCAGAATATTAATTAATTGAATGCTTTATTCAGAACATCTTCAGGAAGATGGCATAATGTTAGTCAATCCATGCAGTGGAGATTTAGTCAATCACAGAGGTTGCTTCATCAAACCATGTTCAAATACATCAGGGTCTGAGTGCTATGCAAGGCTTTGGTTTTTGTCTATAAACTCTGCTGCCCGTGTTTGCAGAATGGTTCTTTGGACCTCATCTGGTTCTGAGAGATGCCAAATTTGTGAATCGTCCTTTATTCAAACTCTGTTAAAACTTTAATGTATTTGAACTTCTTCTCTCAAAAATTCGCAGTAACAGAAAATGCCATAGACACTGGCTTTAACAAGCTAATGACAAAAAAGATAGGGATGTATTCAAAATTTAGATGAGACCTGATCCAGCCATTTAACATTGTAGTCAGAGCTTAGCTTCTATGCTGTGACGGTTTATCCTTGTGTGCTGTCAGCTTCCTTCTGAGCCTGTTTTGTTTTTGTTTTTCATTGAGAGAAAATGTATGCCCTAGGTTCTAAGAGTTTCACCCACACACTGCAAAATTCATGGATAGTTAGAATTGTATTTCTTGAGGCCAACCAAAAACATTTAGTGTAATATTCTTGGACTGAATTGGGGCATGTGGTCATTGCTGAATTGGTAACCATTGTCCAAAATGGAATCATGATGATTGGCTTAGAACTGGGCAACTGTGCTGCTAGGCTATGCTTGTAAAGGGGGTATAATATTTCCTCAAGGGGATTTCTTCATTTTAACTGGAGGAGTACATTCTATTGGCATCTATATGGTGAAATTCAGAGGTAATGTGAAATTTCACAGTTCATAGTACCACCTGTTTTGTTGTTCATGATGCACATAGCATCCACTATATGATCACAGATAACTGTTTTGTTCAGAATGTCAATAATGCCAATAATGAGAAATGCTTCCCCAAAAGAAAGATGGGGAATTCAGAACAAAAGTGGAGAATCCAGCAAAACACAAACAAACAAACAAAACAAAAGGGAAATGGACAACGGACTCGAGGACATGGAGGACACAAATATAAGTCTGCACATGCACATTTCCCCAGTTCTGAGCCACTTGGGAAAACAGAAATAATTTTTTTCCTTTTCATTAGAAATGTGTAGGGTATTGAAATGTTGTTGATTGCCTCTGACTAGTATATTATCTGAAGTAGGAGTTTACACAAATTTACCTTGGGTAGACACCAAAGAATTATGATTTGCCCAAATAAGTATGTAGTCTCTGGCCTTCTTGCCTTCCCAGCAAGGTATGTAGCATACTCACACTGCATTTTCTTATAATACTAGGTTCTGTGAGATGAAATGCCCCCCAAAATTTACAGAGGTCTGCATAGTGCCTTCTAGACAAGTAAGAAAATACCCATACTGCTGCAAATATCCTTTCAATTCATCCTATTATCTAGACATGGAAATATTTTCCATTTTGATTCAAAATCTTAGAGGAAAATTAAGACTAAGACCTTAAGATGCTTTTTTCTTTTTCTTTTTAACTTTTTTTTTATTCCTCTTGAATATAGATTCCCCCATCACCCCATAAGTATTCCACTAAGATATGCACACATTCTATTTAGATCCCTGCATAAGGGTCTCATATGTAGGCCTAGTTGGCTTGGAAGTCACTATGTAGACCAGGCTAGCCTTGGGCTTATCCACCTTCCTCTGCCCCAGCGCTGGGATTAAAGACCTCGAACTGACCTTTCCATAGCCCTCAGTGAGCACCTTGCCTCATGTCTTCCAGCAGCGTTCAGCACAGCTGATCTCTGTCTCTGCCTTCCTGTTTCCTTTCACTGGCTTTCAGGCTTCACACTCTCCAGGGTTTCCTCTCTCTTTCCTGTCCTCTTCTTTGCATGCTTTTTCCCCCTCCTCTTAAAGTTGGAGTTCTCAGACACTAATTCTAATCTCCAGGGTTGCCAGGAAGAAAATAGCCCAAAGTAAAATATCAGAAACAATGAGCCAATAAAAAATGATACATTAGAAAATAAGTGGCACCAAAGAAATTAGTAGAACTTCAAGAAATATAAAAGAAGCCAGGTGGTGCATGCCTTTAATCTCAGCACTTGTGGGGCAGAGGCAGGTGATCTCTGTGAGTTCAAGGCCAGCCAAGGGTATAAAGAGAGACTCTGTCTCAAAACAAAACAAAACAAAAAACAAAAAGAGTAATGTAAAAGATTTATAGAAATGCTCTTAGGTGATCCTTACCTTATCATTAATTTCATTAAATATAAATGGATACAACTCAAAATGAAAAAAAAACAATACACAACCTTGTTGTTTACAAAATATGTTTTAGACTCACATTCAAAGCTAGACTATGAAAAGAATAATGAAGACAGCTGGTATCATATTTAACTTTAAGATGAGAATTGATATATTAAATTTCAGGCAAAGAAAAATGCTTGATAAGACGAAAAAGGTCAATAGATCAAATAAGTAGAACAACTGTAAACATATATGCATTTAATAATGGATGCCAAAACATCTGCAAGCAAGCAAATACAACTATAATGGTAAATAAATACTTCAACAATTATAATGGTAGAGTCCAATAATGGATAGAGCAGAGCAATCAGTAAGAAGTCCAAAAGGGGAGAGCAAGCTTTTGAGCATCACAGCTGACATGTCTCTAACAGACATCTATAGAGCAGTCTACCTCAAATTAGAAAAATCCTCATTTATCTCAAGTGTCCGTGCAGCTTTCTCCAGGATAGAGCACACAACAGCCCCCAAACAAACCTTAGTGACCTGCAACATCATTTGAGTTATAAAACACTCTGTTTACAATGTAGATCAACAACTGTAAAGTTTGGAAATCTGCCAACTCAGGAGGATCAAAACACTCCTAAATAACATATACTTCAAAGAAATAAGTGGAAACACCTTGACTTCAATGAAAATAAAGGCACACCATGTCAAAACTTAAGGGGTACTGCTAAATCTGTGTTTAGAGGGAGATTTAGAGCTGCAAGAAGCAAAAAAATATGAGGCTCCTTATTTGAAAATGTTAATACAATATTGAACCAATCCCAAGTCTTACTATGCATGTGGCCCTTTTGTGATGATAAAGGTCATAAGTTCAAGCAGCTGTTCCTACAAGTGGTGTCCTGGCATATCTAGCCCAAGGCTGTCCTTTGATCTCCATTCCTACACGTGCAGCTGCCACTCTGTCTCTTCCTGGCAGTGCTGAGGATGGGACCCAGGCCCTTATACATGCCAAGCAATCACTCTACCAATGAACTCTGGTCTCAGACTCTGCCATCATCTCTCTTGCTTATGTATCTAAAGGTGTCTATAGTTGATCTTCAAAATGAGTTCCTTGATTTATCCCTCCTCCTTGGCCAGGTGATCAAAATTTACCCACAGATGCTGTTCAGAGGTTATATTCCATTCTTGTGAGATTTCATTGCCTCTCAAATTCTGTCTGCCTTCTAAATATTCATTACAACTGTGCTAAAATCACTTGAGTCCAAAATACCTTAATGTCGTTCTGAATCACTTGAGACTTCCCTGCAGAAATTTATCTCTCCACCATTTGTATATCTGAAGATAACACGTCTGTGTGTAACATGGTCATCTCACTCTCCTGCTCAGAACCCTATTGTGGCCCTCTACTCCTTTGAAAAGTGATCAAAATTCATGTGTGGATGGCAGGGTTCTAGCTGAGTAGTCTCTGGCCTCTCAGCTGCATCTTTGTACCCGTCCTCACCCATCAGTGTTCCTGCTTCACTGGCTAAAACCTCTTTTCCCACACAGTACCAGCAGACAGGGAGTGTTTCCGATGGCTTTTCTGATGAGTGAACAAACGACTACATGAAAAAAATGAGGGAAGGAATGAATTTTCCAGGCAGGAGAATTTAGCTCAGTCAAAATGCTGCATTTGCAGGACTTTGTTTTTCTTCTTCCCCTACTGGAGTTCTCTTTGGCAGATGTTCTGCATGAGGCTGCTGTACTCTCACTTTCAGTATGTAAATCTCAATAGGGAGAACTGTAGCCTCAATGCCTCTGTGCATCTGTTACAGTAGCTTGGAGACCAGCAGAGTGAAAACAAACGATACAGTAAGCCTCAAATGTATCAGTGCCCACCTGGTGCAAGCAGGAGTGAGGATGATGTGATAGGTTCTGCTCCTTTTTTACTGTTAACACTTAGCAGAGATGAGTGTCTATAGGTGCCCGTTATTACTAAGATGTATACTCTGCATTTTTTGTGGCTTGGGCCTTGGACCTCTTTATAGCACCTGACAGAATTATGAGGGCTCATGGCTGGCATCATATGTGACAATTGTCTCCTAATCCTAGTACATTAGAGCAAAGAGAAGGACAAAAGAGAGTGCCCAGTACCTAGGTCACCCACAAAGAGGTAGAAATAAAAGCAAGGTTGAGATATTAAGAGGCTATGCTTCTACCAGTGGGAAGTTTTGTATCTATTCTGGGGTGTAGGAATAAATGATTTTCCTATGTGAGATTCCGTAGCAGACTGAGGACAAGACTCTGCTGAGACATGAGAAGAATACAGAGTAACTTTGTAAATGAAGATGCTTAAACATCTGTTTCAAATTTATATAGAAGTGGGACTAAGACAATGAGCTCCTTTGGGGGATGGGCAGTGTGGTACTCTCCGCCACATAATCAATGCAGTGTTAACTCTAAACATTCCACCCAACATATCAGAAACTCATAGGTCCACAGAAACCAGCCTAAATCCCTTGCCAACAAAACAGAAGTTTTCTGTTGTGGAATATTATTTTAGCTAGGCAAAGATGTGTTACTTTTGTTTGTGCTGCATTTGTTTAAGTATGTAAAGATGTGACACATTTGTTTTACCTTGCCTGCCTAAGGCACCTGATTGGTCTAATAAACAGCTGAGTGGTCAATAGCTAGGCAGAGAAAGGATAGGTGGGGCTGGCAGGCAGAGACACTAAGGAGGAGGAGAAATCTAGGCATAAAAAGGAGAGGCATAAGAGGAGAAGAGAATAAGGGAGACACCCCCCCCCAGTCCCAACCAGGCAGCCACCAGCCAACTAGACAGGAGAAGTAGTGAAAGTAAGATACGCAGAAGTAAGGAAGGTAAAAATCCCCAAAGCAAAAGGTAAAGAGAAGCACATTAAGTTAAGAACCCAGCCTAAGATAGATTAAGTGTTCAAAACTAAATCTCCATGTCATGATTTGGGAGCTGGCTGGTGGTTTAAAATAAAAAGCCTAATACAGTTTTCAGTTGTGCTATGGAAACATACACTTTAATGGGTTCCTAATATTGGACGCTATCAGGCCTTTTATCCCGTGGAACATCCTATGAATTTTCATACATGCACAGTCACCTCTCTCAGTGGCTTACTTCTCATCTCTGTCACTTTCTCCACTCTCAGCCCTTCCTGTTCTCAAGGAACTATCAGCTAGCTACTAATAGCAAGCACTCTCCTTAAGCAGTTGAGGTGCTCACAGGAGCTATGTGGGTACAGTTTCAGGCCATCAAACTGCTGTGACAATGTGGAGGTATTTGTGATGTAAGGCTGATTTTCTCCATTCATGGTCATGTCATAATCATCATCCTGTGTGTGTGTGTGTGTGTGTGTGTGTGTGTGTGTGTGTGTGTGTGTGTGTGTGTGTATGTGAACTTTAGGAGTCACTTGGCTCTCTTGTCATTTGTGACTGGTCCACAAGCTTTTGGGAAATTCTTCTTCCCCTGCCCCCATCTTAACTAGGAATGCTGGTATTACAGATGTGCACCACTATATTTGACTTTTATTTTTTAATGTAGGTTCCTGAACACAGGTTGTCAGGTCGGTATGGCAAGCTCTTTTACTCATTGAGCCATCTCACTGGCCATGATTTGCCTTTTTGTTGTTGTTGTGTCTTTGGGGTGTTGTTGTTTCTGATTCAGGGTCTCACATGTCCAATGCTGGCTTTGAACTTACAATGTAGCCGAGGATTACTTGGAACTCCTGATCATACTGCCTTAACACTCAAGGGCTGGGACTGCAGATCTATGCCACCAAGGCTGTTTTATGTGATAATGCGGACTGAATGTAGGGCCTTGTGCATGTTAGGCAAGTACTTTACCAATTGTCTACAGCTCTGGGCCATGAGGCTGGTTTATGATATCTTTTAATTTCTACTAAACCATCACATTCCCAGTTATAATAAATGTCCTTTGCAAAGTACTTCCTATATATTATAATACTTGATATCCCTGAAAGTCTGTGTGAGTGGCTATCTTTATTCATTTTACAGAAGGATACTGCAATTCAAGGAATCAGGAAGACCCACCCTGGACATACTACCAGCAGTAGTGGTTTAGCCAGAAGCCCTTTGACCTTAAGCCCCATATCTTTTCTTCGATGCTCAGAGAATCTCAAGCTAAGAATTCCCTGAGGTCTTGCCTTTTCAGACTGGCTTGATCTTAGAAGAGAAAAACCATCTGGGAGAGCTGAGAATGGGCTTCAGCCAGACCCTGACAGGAGTAAGCTGATTTCAGTGACTATCTATCTGGGCCAAGATCCTATGGCAACTGAGTGTAGTGAGAGACAGCATACATATCTCCTGTAGCACCTAGATGTGGACCCCAATTTTCCATGCCTTGAGCTCTGTGGCTATACACATCACAGCAGGAGGGGGCACCATCATGTTCTCTTGAGGGCCAGTCTTCCTGTTGTGATTAAGAGAAACAAATGGCCATTGCCTCCATGCTGGCTGGCATATTGACCTTTGCATAAAACCTTCACAGCTAGCTCATCACTGTGGAGAATTGTCACAGCTAGGCATAATAGAGCAAACCTGTAATCCCAGCTGAGGTAGAGGCAGGAAGACTGTGAGTTCAAGGTCAGCCTTAATGCTCACAGTAAAGAAAAAAAGACATGAGGGCTGTGGTGCTGACTACTGTTTTCCAAAACACAGCACTGAGCCCAAGCAATCCTGAAGGTATGACTGTGTCAGTAGGAAAGCAAATATCTCAAGTTTCTGACAAATCTGCAAGTGGAAATGGTGCCCCTCTTTCTCAGTGTCCCACAGTACTTGCTGGGAGGCTGAGTTGGGGAAGGGGATTAGTGTGGGGAGAGTCTCTACCTGATGCTAAGGGCAGTGGATTTTTCACATGGTCAATGGCTTTATTACTCTTTTGATCCATCTCCACACTCGGGACAAAACGAATGGCTTCCCGAGGCTGGGTGCCTGCTTGGTGGGGAAATTTAAGTTTCCCCAACAGCTCTCTTCCTCCCCACCCAGCTGTAGAACTCCAGTGCTCTCAGGGTTGATCAGACAAGGTTGTTCTCAGAACTTTCTGGTGCACAGTGCCCATGCCTTGACCCCAGGTGTAGGTGGTGCATGACTTTCTCCTATGCTTGGATATCCCCTGGCTTGGATATAATAAGCCCGTTACTCTCTGTAATAAATGGCAGCAGCTTCCTCTTCACTTCTTGTGGTGGTCTGTTAAGTGTTTCAATCCCAACACCCTCCGCCAAGCTTGGTACTCAGGTTATGTGGTGTGGCACCTGATGACCCTTCACTTTCCCTCTCACCATTGAGCCCCTTCTAGGAATGTTACTGAGATGTGGATCCCTCTCTAGGCGTGTTACTGAGATGTGTACTATCTGGGGACCAAAGGCAGGGGGACACATTGGCCTTCCTGGCTCTGCTGAACAGAATCTTGGATGTAGGTCCCATTCTTAGGTAACATTTTGAGATTTTAAAATGAAAAGCAGTCCTTTCTTCTGACTTTGGAGCTGAACTTTTTCTTATAAAGAAACAGTATTTGGAGCCCTCGAACAATCTCTACAATTTATTGTTTGTTGTTCCGTCAGGTAAAAGCAATGGAGCCAAAGGTCTAATTTACAAATAACTCTTTGTTTGAAATGCAGTTGACTCCAGGAGAACCATGGCAAATTAAAGGAGTCTGAGTCAAACCCACATTCTGTGAGCACCATCTTCTAAATTCCACCCCCAAACCTGGAACCTAATACTGGAACACAAAAGTACCCAGAGTAATTCCCCCAAAAGGGAGTAAAAATAAATAAAACACAGCTCTATACTTTTCAAACATTTATAAACTATATAAAATAAACTCAATAGAAAAACTATAATAATGTTCCACTGGGGGGTGCCTTATATGTTTTGATCTGAAGTAGACTGACTACCACTTCCTACTATGTTGCTTTATAGAGCAACATAGTCTGGAATGAAGTTTTCTTTCTTCCACAAAAATGCTGTATAACAGTGTCTTTCAGTAGAGAGTGATCTGGGGACATTTGGCCATGACAGATTTTGTTGTTACTACTTAGTGGGATGGTGATAGTCTTACCAGAACTTGATGAGTAGATGCCTGGGATGTGGCTAAACTTACAATGTGGGACAATATCGTAAGACAAAGAAAGAAATGACTGAACTATCCATATCACGGTCTCAGTGAATATCAACTCTGATGAACCTGGGCATTTAAAACTGAGTTATTACTTTTTTTAAAAGGGGAAATTAGTTGCAAATACATCTTCTCAGATATTTTATATTTTAAATGGGCTGTGATGGGATCTGGGAATGGGCTAGGAGGGCAGTAGTAGCTCTATGTGGATTTCCTTAATGACTCCTCCTGACAATAGGCCCACCAAGCTCCCTTTAATTTCCACTGTTGCCAAGACTTTCAGGGTAGCAACTAGGGGGTTATTTAAGTTGTGAAAAGTGAGCATGAAGACCCCAAGTCAAGAAAGGTATTGCTTGAATCTATGTAGTATTCATACTGCCTCTCTCAGTTCTCCCCCCCACACACACACTCTTTTTTTAAATCTTAACATTTCTTGTACAGCTAGCAAATTGAATTTTTAAAATTGCTACTACATTTCTGGTCATTTCTGTTTCCCATAAACCTCTAAAGAACTGATTGTCATGAAGAGCAGATCCACAGACTTCACACAGCTGTGAAGGGACACTTGGCAGTGATCTCTGACAGCATTTTTTATTTGAAGCTTTAAAAGCCATCAACATTAACAGTGTCATCACCTTTCAGGACACCCCCTCTTTCCCATCAGGAGGATATGGGAGTAATCAGTCCTTGGAGAAGGTTCTGTTGGCTCTCAGAGACAAGGAGATCCTTAATTGCCACTTTTCTCAGTGTTTGAAATGTTTGAAATGTGTCTTGAGTTTTAAAAAAAGAAATTTCAATATTGAAATGACAACGCTTATCCTAATTAGTAGAGTTCTTTTACTGCATGTCTCTTTCTAGTTCCCCATGAACACATAAACATAAGTTTGGAAATTTTGCTCTTTTATTTGACAAGTTTTGAATGAGGGGACTTATATACATGTGAAGTATCTGGATCGGAAAGAAGGAATTTCAGGGAAAATGAGCAGGAAAGGGAAGAGGCAAAAAGAGTAAGCGTTTGACCTGCAAACCAGCCTACTAAAACTTCAGTCTGCATGATGATGTCCCCATGACAGGAACATATATGGGAAAGGAGCCATTCCTATGTGGTTTACTACCAGCCAATAATGTAACTGTTAATTCTGTGTGTCAACTTGATGATGCCATGCCCAGATAAAAAGTTATTTCCACGTGTGTGTGTGTGTGTGTGTGTGTGTGTGTGTGTGTGTGTGTGTTACTATAGGAGACAGGTATGGATTGGCAGGTTGTGTAAGTAGATGAATGAGTTCCCAGTGTGAGTGGGTACCATCTCATCAGTTGATGATAGGAATAGAACAGAAAGTCAGAGAAAGGAGGACGTGGCTCTTATTTCTTCCTGCTTGTCTGCTGATACAAGACCTTGGTATTTTCCTGACCTTGGACTGGGATTGTCGTGGGCTTTCCTGGTTCTTCAGTCTTCAGGTTTGAACTAAACTACACCATTGGCTTACTTGGATTTCCAGCTTGTAGATGACAGATCATGAGACTTCTTAACTTCCATGGTTACATAGAGCAATTCTTGTCTATGCATCTGACCTTTCTCATCATCACTATATTTTATCATGCTAGCACTGTTTCTTTTTATCCCCCTATTTTATAACACACTGGTGCCCAAAGTCCCAGTGCTTAATATGGACTCAATCAATATATAAGAAGGGGATAAATAAAGAAATCCCTTTTCACTGAAAGATCACACACACACACACACACACACACACACACACACACACACACACAGAGAGAGAGAGAGAGAGAGAGAGAGAGAGAGAGAGAGAGAGAGAGAGAGGAAGAAGGAGACACAAATCTCTTGAAGGGGTAGGGATGGAAGGCCTTTTGAACTCACCAGGAAGTCTCTACCATTTAAAAACAGGATTATTTTTAATTATGTGTGTGTGAATGTGTATGTGTGTGTATGAGTATGGGTTTGCGCACTCAAGGGTGCAGAGACCAGAAAAGGCAATGAGTTAATTGTGAGCAGCTTGATATGGGTGCTGGATAACTTAGGTAATATGCAAGTGCCTGTAACTATTGAACTGCTTCCCAGCCCATAGCCTCCATTTGTTTGAGTCAGCACTGGGTTTGCTATAAAATAGGCATTCATTGACTGAGAGAAGAGGTACAATGAGTGAAGAAGAACAAGATACACATTTATGTGTATGTTTCAAAGTGTAATGCATATTCATTTTCTTGCAAACGGAGGCAGTTGGGGACATTCTACTTCAGTGCTTCTCAACCTTCCTAATTCTGTGATGTTTTAACATGGTTCCTCGTGTTGTGGTGACCCCAGCCATACAATTTTGTTGCTACACCATAACTGTAATTTTTTTCTGTTATAAATCTCAATGTAAATATCTGATCTGTGATTCCCCCAAAGGGGTCTCACGACCTACAGGTTGAGAACTTGTTATAGGAAAGGAGAGATACATCTCATTTTGTGATGATGTCTTATTGCTGACTGGCAGGACAAGTGCAGCAGCAACAGATCCCCAGGGCCATTCAGGGCATTATGGGAGAGAAGATGATATGGGGTAATTGCACTGATTACTGATGCTGTGAAGATTTCTCTTGCTTAATAATCCACTTTTAATTTTACCCGTGGCAGCTTGCAGTTCCCACAACACAGCAATAATTAAATCTGTGTTCAGATGGTTGTAAATGTACCCAGAGGTCTTAAGCAATGGGTGAATTATACCCATTTAAGTTAGAACATAATGCTAACATTCAGCCCTCTCAAAATAAATACTAATGACTGAAGTTCCTCTAGGTTCCACTAGATCCCTTTAATTTCTACTGCTGTTTCCAGAAAGCAAGAGAGATGAGATTTGAATGGTAGGTTTCCATTTCAGTATTGTCGTAATCATGCCTCTAATACAAAAAATCTGAGGTCTGGGTATACAGGTGGTTTATTCAAAGCATGGGCAGGAAATGTAGCTGTTTAAAGGCCTTCCTTGATTGACATTCCAGAAGCTGGGGGGTGGGGGTGGGAAGTGAGTAGTGTTGAGGAAATAGGAAATGGGGCACAGGGCGAGGGTTAAGGAAGTACCCCTACACCCACATCTTCTGTTCATATAGATCTCCTCCAGTGAGCACAGAGGGTGGCCCAGATGTCCAAAGAAGCCTATTGGCACCAGAAAAAAAAGTAATGAATCCTTTTTCCTGGCTGGTTCTTGGAAACGTAATTTAGTTCCTTCTTTCAAATACTCACCATTTCTCCATTTAAAAAGGAATGTGAAGAAAGTTTGCTCTTCCATGGGGGTTTGGGGATTTCACAAGGAATGGCCTGTGGTAGCTGCCTGTGGGGAGCTAAGGCTTCATGCTCTCTCATGTGGTCCCAGGGAGTCAGCAAACATTCATACTGAACCCCTTCTGGCTTAGTGTCCATACTCTGCCTGATGCCGCTTGGCATTTCCCCACTTTGACAGTTTGCATTATCATGGGAACTGGCCGCTTTACCCTCCCTTAGCCAGGCTCCTACAAAACCCCTTTCCTCTCAGTGGGGCAGAGCCCTTCTGGTTTGCTGCATTTAGTGCGGTCTCCTGCTCAGTTTACCATGAGACTTTCTGACATTGTGACCTCAGGGAACTGCGCATGGTGAGTGTTTCTCTTGTCACCCCCTTCTTGGGACTACCCTCCAGCTAGTGTCTTACCTAGTATAAAGGGAGGTTAGAGTTAGTCTTATACTGTGCAATCATACAAAAGTAAAGGGAGAAGGCCCTCATAGGTGACCCGGGGGGGGAGAGCCACCATTGGAATGGCTGGTAGTAAACTGGCTGAACTGGAGTGATGAAGCCAGGCTAGGCCAGGGCTCTGACTAAGAAAGGCAAGAGGGCTTAGAACTTTGGGTCTGTCAAATAGTCTCAGCCAACACCCATAGGTGGCACTAGAGATTTGGAGATGTGGCTGTCACAGGGTTGAGGGTGCCAGGAGGGAACCAGGTGGAAGGTAGACTGGACCAATGTCATGGTAACTGATCCAGGACACCAAACCATAGATAAGACCAGAGTCTGCCATTTGCTAGTGACCTATTGTGATGGTAGAATACAGAGTGAGATTAAGAATTCTGAGGGGATGGAGAGAACAGGTGAGAAAGGAAGAGAGGTGCAAAGAAAGGAGGCAGGAAGCACAAGGAAGGATGGGGAGGAGAGAGATGGTAAGGCTGTTGTAACAGCAGAATAGGAACAGAGTGGGTCTGGGACACGGAAAAATGAGCAGGGACACTAGGAGCAAAGACAGCTCACTTCCAAGGGTGATGTGGAAGGAATGTGGGTAGATAAACTACTGAGGAGAGGGGACCCAGAGAAACCAGGGTTAAAAAGGCATCCCTCCACAATTCCCCAAAGAACGGAGAGGACACATACCTTTCCTTCAGGATCTTTTATTAACGTATAGAAAATGTGTTTAAAAAAGGAACTATACAGAGGCTAAAAGCAACTGGGACTAAAAATACTAGTTAACAATGGTTAACAAGCAGATTCCAGTCTTTGAGCTACAGTGCCATGAAAGAATGGGGTAAGCTGGATCTTCTCCCTCTTCCTTCCTCTCTAGCTTTTGATTTGACTTCATCAGAGTGTGCATAGTCATATACCCCCTTTCTTCCTCTTTTTCCTTCCTTTGGCCTTTCATTTTAAGCAAGAGCCTTTTCAAGTGCAGTGTAGCTACAAAGTCAGTAAATTGGTCTTTGTTATTTTTATCTGAAAAGGCTACTAAAGGTTAAAACCACAAATTCGGAGGGATTGGAGGATTTGGTGTTTGATTTCTCAGGATGACAACTGAGAAGCCATCAGCTTGAGTTTCATCTGCTTGGAGCCCTAAGTAATAATCCCTCAGAGTCACAGTGACTTGTTTAGGGTACCTGGGAATTCCTATAGGCTCGAAGGTACTTGGGGTTGGGATTGTGTGTATGTGTGAGTTAATATAGGAGGGAAGAGCTTGTATGTTAAGGAGAGGCAGGAGGGGTTAGACTCGCAGATTCTGACCCTTGTTTGTGAGCCCCCACAGTGGCCGTAGGCCTTCAAGGTGGGAGTAGTGAAGAAAGGAGCTGGCACAGGATTTCTGTGTTGGAGGATGGATTTGTAGGAACTTCGGGACTTGCTGTATCTAAGGTATGTCTGAGGTGCCACTGAGGGGCCACCATTCTGAGGGGACTTGAATTCCTTCCTGGGGAGATCAGGGAGATCTAGTCCTTAAAGGAAATGAACTTTTAAGGAGGAGTAACGGTTCAGTGTTGAAGTTTTTGCCTGATAGTTGAAACTACCAAGTTTCTGATGTCTTCCTAAGTCATCCTCTAAAGTGGCAAAGTTAGTCTGGGTCGGTCTGGGCTGTAGTCAATTGTTCTCCTAGACTTCTCTTTCACTGGGATAAGAACTGGGAGGAAGGAGTAAGAGAATAAATACACAGACCTTCTCTCCTGTCTTCTTGTAGCTCCAGGCTTCACAAATGTCCTCTGATGTGTTCCTTCATGGAACCCTGGGAGTCTGGGAGGGGTGTGTGTGAATTTTGCCTGCACCCTGATGATTTTAGCCTAGAAATTAATAGAATGTTTGCATTTTCAGCTACTTGTAGTTTGTTTGAACACTTATAACTCTTTGCAAATTCTAGGGTCAAACTGACACCCTAGGATCTTATACTGCGTTAATCCTGTGATCTCTTCTTCCTTTATCCTGAGTCTTTTGCCTTAGACTGAGAAAGAGGTCTGTGCTAGAAAAGAGGGTAGCTGCTGTGTTGTCCCAGGACTGGGTGGGAAACCACATTTGTACCCTGACCCCATCTTCATAAATTTAAACAGGCTTTTCTTACTACTTCTGACAGTGGGGTTGAGGCTCCCCTGGAGTATGTAGCATGGGGGAAAGAAGCAAGAATTCCCATCTGTTAAAAGGAAAAGGAGAGAAGGATGGGATTAGAAATGCCTCCATGAGAATGTTGCTAAGATCCAAGATGGCGGCTGCATGGTTCACTGTGTCAGCAGCTTCACAAACAGGAAAACTCAAAGACATTTGTAGTAGAGATGATGGCTCTCCTCAGAAAAACTGTGTGATGTCAGGCATGTTACTTAACAATCCTGTACTTCCACTTCCCTCATTTATAAACTCTGAGTTGTGGTGAGAATTTAGTAAAGTAACTGATATGAAGCCCTTTGCACAGAATCTGATCCATAGGTGAACAATAAGTAAATTTTCCTCAGTCTCTGTTAAAGGAGAGACAAAATAGAAACAAAAAATGTTGTACCAGGTCTGCCCCTAGTTCTATGCCTCATTGGCTGTGGGAACTAGGGCAAGCTGCCTGTCTATTTCAGCCTTGCTTTACTTGAGTATGAAGTGAGAGGGTCATGTTAGGTGACCTCAAGAATTTCTTTTGGCTTTGAAGGAGCGTTTTTTAAATATTTACCTAGGAGACAGGGTTGAGCATGTCAAGTGTTCAGTGACGGATTGTTTAAAGGCAGTAGGTTTTTCTGGGGGCTGTGAAACCATTGACATGAAGAAGCAAGTTCTTCTCATCCGTATATCTGGCCCAGAACACTAACCCCTCCCAGGCTTCCTCAGTATGGCCTGCCTACATCTCAAAGATTCTTAAACTTTTTCTCCGGAGTAAGTAGCCAGGGATTATACTTAGGAAAGTGCCCATTAGGTGACTTTGAAAGGGATAAATATTTCTTAATTGGAAATTGAATGTTAGCCCAGTCTCACAACTCAAATAATAGGGTGCTGTTCTATTAAGTTTATAGAGGGGGGTCTTAGGAACAAGGGCGGTGTTAAAAGGATACTCTGCAATATCCTTCTTAAGCTGTGGAAAGAGGGAGGATTTCCTGTTTGGAAATAACACTGTCCAAAGACTGTGAGGTTTGCCAAGGACAGTTGGACAACGAAGTGCTGCAGGTGCAATGAAGTCATGTTCCAGGCAAGGAGTGACCTTGAAAAATAAATCAGAAATGCTTGAGATGACAAACCAGGCCATGCTAGCTGGGGAAGGAAAAGAGGTGAGGCAAGATTGGCTGAGCAGCATAGAAAGCTCTGTTGCTTCTTGCTTCTGCAGGATAAGGCTTCAGGTCCTGTGAAAGGTCGAATCTGTGGGACTTTGGAGGCGTGAACTCAGAAGCCAGTGCCTTTACTGTGGCCACTCACCTGGTTTCTGTGTTTGCCCTGTGGGGCCAACTCTAAGATTTGCTTTTGTTTTATAAGACTCTATCGGCTTCTTTTATGTAACTTACATTTTTATTTTCTTCTTACTAACTATTTTCTCAGAACTTGGAGAAGACAAAACTGGCTTTATCTAAATCCAGCATGGATTTAGTTAGGATGAACCTAAGCCATTCTTTCCAAGGGGGACTGAGTATGCATCAACACATCCTCTGTAAATAGGAATGCTCCTTCATTCTGGTGATACCTCTTCCTGCTGGAGTTGGTTTCCCTATTTAATTGAAGTAGTTTTCATTTGGTCTGTGAGTCCCCATTTTGCCTGGCAGTGCCAAAATACTGCATTACTAGCAGGAGAGATACTATCACCTATGGGAGGAGAGTTGGGTTGTGGAAGAAACAAAGGCTTAGGGAAGCAGTTAGTCAAAGAACGTCAGAAGTTTGTTCTGGGAACCCAGCGGTATAATAAAGGGAAGTCACAAGTCATGGGCCAGAAGCCAACTTTGTCCCCTTTTCTCCAGAAGAGAGTACCTTGATTACTTTGCTATCTGAATGAAAGTGGGCCACCCAGGGAGGATGGACGAGAGGCTGAACCCCAGACCTTAAAGATCCCCTCCTGCCTCCGTGGCTCCCAAGCCCATTCTTGTAGCTTGGACAAGTTTGAGGTACACTAGCATTATCCCATCTCTAGCAACTGAAATTGGATTATCTGAGTCCTTTAGAGTCTTGTTATGGGCATTTCAGAGTGAACAGAAGGATGTAAATAGAGGTGGGAAATTGTCTCCATTCTCCCTCTTTGGAGGAAAAAAACACAACCAAGGAATTGGCTTGAATAGGAGCTTTGTGATAAGTGAGCAAGGGGTAGAATAGCACATATTCCTGGGAAGTGTCTCTACCCTTCTGGAAATCCTGGGTGAAGGAAAAAAAAAGTCTATGGTGCAGGAGCATTGTCAAATGTGCTCTTTTTCAAGTCCCCAGCTTGGTGCATCCACTGTTCTCCTGAGTCCCACTTTTTTTCTCCAGAGCAAAGGACAAAGGGGAACTCAAACCTTTCTCAACTGATGCTTTGAAGAAACTCTTTGAAAAGATTCTCTAATGGCCTCTTGTCCCATAATTTATAGCTCTGCTCGGACACTAGATTTTAAAGATAAAAATTTATTTAGGGTAGTTTGTTTAGGCTCCAGCTCACTGGCAAGACAACCTTGGTACTTTAAGTTCTCCTTTGAAATGAGGGTTTTCTATCTATGAGGAGCTGATTGGCTCCCCAATGGAAGGCAATGGGATATTCGGGGCGAATCTCTCCTCTTTAGAGATAGGGTGTTGGTAGCTGGGAGCAGGGGAAATTTAAATATCCATAGAAGTTTTCTTGTATTTCTCTGCTGCCATTTTGCTATTCTTCTACAAATTGATGTCCTGTATTAATGAGTTCTGGGTTCTGGTTTGGTCTAAGGTCACCAGGAACCTGAAGAACCATACTGCATCATTCCTCACTGTTCATGAACAGTTAAGTGGGCATCTGGGTGCTATGAACACCATCTCGTCTCCTTACCAAGTCCCCTTTACCCATTAAGTCTGGTATGAAGGCCAGTATTTTGTACAGGTGTGTGATCCCTGATGAGTCTGGACAGCCAATCACCTGCCAGAAGCAGCCCTGGGAAAATGTGAATTCAATATGTGGGGAACAATTGAAAACAGGGCATGCGCAGAGGAAGAGCAAAGTGGCCTGGCTCTCAACTTTTGGCAGTGAATTTGTGGCCATCACTAGTGACTGGTTGTTGTTTTCCTTGTTGTTGCTTGGGTTTTCCTATAAGTGTGGATTCTAAAGTGTCTGCCTATTTCAAGTCATTCTGAGTCCCTTATGGGAAATGTGGGCACTTGGATGGGTGCTGAGTGATGTTGCCTGCCTCATCAGGGACAAAACTAGGTGTGGGAAGGAGCAGATTAAAGGAATCTGTTAAAAAGCCCAGTGCAGAGGTTAAGTCAGTCAAGTTCAGAAGTGTTGAGTCAAGCTTGCCATGGGTCTTGGGAAGACAGTGGGATGCACAGTCTCTTCAAAACAGAGTTTGGGGTGGGGCTCTCTACTTAACAAAAGGGATCTATAAACCCTTTTCCAGAAGGTCGGCTGAGCTGATCTTTGAAGTCCCTTCCTTCCTTACTTTAAAATTCCTTTAAATGATTCTAGGTGATGCTGCCGATACTATTTATAAAAATGTTCCACAGGATGAAATAGTTCCAAAGAAAGGCAGTTTTGGATTTCCATTGATGTTTCTTGATTTTCCCTGGAACTGATGACATGCAATCTTGTTCCATTTCAGCTCCCTTGATGAGGTGGGCTGTACGGGCACACCCAGGTCCTTGGCTCTCTTGCACAGACATAATGGCTTCATCTTCTTTTGGCATTGTTTCTCTCTCTCTCTCTCTCTCTCTCTCTCTTCTCTCTCTCTCTCTCTCTCTTCCTCTGTGTGTGTGTGTATGAGAGAGAGAGAGAGAGAATTCTGAATCCACCTTTTTCCTCCCCCTTTCTCCATCTCCTTTTCTGGGATTCTGACTTTTCATTAATTGTGATGGCTCACCAAGGTCAACTTTTCCTATCACAGATTAACATTTATTAGCTGTTAAAACTGAACCGGTGTTATAAATTCTTTTGGTCTAAGCTCTGGTTCAATGGGTGAGATGTGAATAAACTCATGAAGGCCTTGTAGCTGACATGGTGGTAGAGATGGCTGTATATCACAACCCTTCCGTCTCTCATTGAATGTGCTTACCTCTGATTTTGTGTGGTTGGTCTATATCTAGTTAAATTTCATATAGCTTATAGGTGCCTCTTTATTCCTCCTTCTCTTAGCTGTTTGAAGTCCATGTTGGATTAAGAAATGAAAACTCTACTTGTAATTTTTGGCCTTGAGTGTGGCTGAGAGTCTCTATCATGGAGATGGAGAAGGTTACAGAAAATGGCAAGCTGACTCCAACTTTACAATGCTAGGCCTAAGATTATCAGCCAAGAGGCCTGTTGCTTCCAGTTCAAAGCTTGGTTACATGGTGGCTGTTTCTATTGCAAAATGTCTGCTCATCCTGTTACTAGTTGGCAAAGGTACAAGATGCCCCAGGTGGCAACTATGGTCCTATAGCAGACACACTGGGGCCCCAGGGAGGAATGAGGATAGGAAGAAATCATCTGGGAAACTTGGCACAGTTTAGCCAGAAGCTGCAGGAACGGCTGGCTGGTTTTTGATTCGAGAAGAAGCTGAAAGGTCATGGCTTCTATAGCCTCCAGTTCCCCGGGGCTTAAAAATCAAATCATGTGGGGGTGGAGAGTTCACTCCTCTCCCCTTTGGAGTTCTAAATGCAATTTCCTCTGGTACTTTTCATCTTTCTTCTCAAAGCAGAATAATAAAGGGGGATGGAAAATGTCTCCTATGACCTCACCTCATTAAGGGGTCCTTTGAAAGGACCCTATGAAAAATGAAAACAAATGAAAAATGAAAACAAATGAAAGCCCAGAACCAGCATTCCATCCCCTCCCAGGGTTATCATTAGGGGAATGGCTGATGATCATATAGCTTCCTGCCTTGATTCTTATTAAGTGACTTGCACTGAGGATATAGCCTGGCTGAGGACAGAACTAGAGACCTTCAACTTGGACAACAGGGAAGGAATCAAAGGTAAATCTGATCAGAAATGCAAAAAAAAAAAAAAAAAAAAAAAAAAAAAAAGGCAGCTCTAAGCAAGTTGGAACTTATAGTGGGACTTACAGACTCCCTGATAGGTGCCCTGATTTCTACTCCTGTCCTTTCTCAGTGCCTGATACAAATAAGCTAAAAACAAAAACCCTTCTCCAGTCTCACCATCACCAAAGAAGGGTTATTCCATGACATTGGCTTATGACATCCAGGGGCATAGCTATTTTATAACCCAGGGCCGGAGGCAGACAGCTTTTGGCAACTGGAGTTCTAAACAATGGTTGGGTTGATAGGTGTGTAGAATCAGGGGGTAGAACTAGGAAAGGGTTGGGGCTGGAAAAGAGGCTACTCCTCCTCAAGTTAAGTGTCAGAATGTGGGGATTTTTAGCCCATTTCAATGAACTTGGGCTGTTGTGTTAGGGTGTGCTGGGCGTTTTTCCTCTTAAGAGGAGCCTGGCCATGCTTCTCCTGGCTGCTGTGGTTAGCTGGCCATGGTCAGCTGTGGCCAGTTCACTATTACTTAGAAGTTGGAAGGTGTCTCAGAAGAGAGGGTATAGAAAGTAGGTGTGTGTGCCTGTTGCCATAACACTCTGTACTTCATGGCCTGGTTTTGAATTGTATTTTGAATCCCCCAGTTTTCCTCCTCTGAGAAAGGAGGGGATGATTTTGGAGGACTGATTAGCAGGGACCATGTAGCCCAAGGGTCAGGCTCCAAGGCAGCAGAAACTATGAGCAGATGGTACCTAACTGATCCCTGCTTCCTTCAGATAGTCTGAATATGTTGTGAAGCACGTTACTGATACCCCTCCCCCCCTTGTCCCATATTATAAAATACAAACAAGCGACAGAAAAGATCGTCTGGTTGGTGGCTGGCTGCCCAGTGCTCAGAATTTCAAGGCTCGCCGTTTCCTTCCGGCTGTGAGACGGTGGTTGTAGGGCCTCATCTTCATTTCTACAAAGGGGATGGAGAATTCATGCCCTTTCCAATGGTACCAGTTGATCCCCTGAGTGCGAGAAAGATGAACGTGTAAGATGCCCTTTCCCCACAGCTTGAGAGGAGGAGAATGACTGGCTCTTTTCAGTCAACAATCAGCTTATGGCAGAATTTCCAATGTGAGAAAGAGCTGGGTTTCTTCCAGCTTCCCCTTAGACAGAAAAGCGAAGTCGTGGATCATTTCTTACTGCCTGTTTTATGTTTTTGCCTTCAAGAGTTTCTTGTGCTAGGAGATTGTGGTGAGTGTCAAACTCCCAGCTGTCTGGAAACATTTAGGATAGTGTAATTATGGACAGCTCATTTGTGATGCAGAGACTTGGGTGGTTTCCACCTGGGGTGAACAGTCTCTGGGGTTTGCCAAGAACTAAGTGGCTTCCCTGACTGTGTTCTACTGTTTCTTTGTCACTTAGTCCAGATGATGGACCTGCAGTCTCTTGGGGAGGTAGCCCAGATTACTTAGGATTCTGATCTCTTTCTTTTGGGGCCCCTTCTTAGAGAACCATGAAACCTATGATGAAGTGATGAGCTCCTCTTACAAAGAGCAGTTTATAGGGTCTTTTCTCAGCCTTAGGGTACTTTTTTTTAAAATGGGTTCTTTGCTCTGGACCATTTTGACCACAGCCAGAACATGGATTACCTGACTGTGCCTGGACTCCCCGTACTTCCCATTGAGGTTGGTCCGGTGGCAGTTCTTATACCACCAAGCACCCTTGTATGACATGGCACAGTTGGTGACTGCAACATCATTGTCTCTGTCCTCTGTGGAGAAAGGGCGTCCCTGGTGATAGCTGAGGGAGTCTCCTGCAAAAGAGAAAATCCAAACAAAAGCATCAGGAGGCTGTCCCATTTGTTGTGAACATCTGGCTTCCACATGGAACCCTGGCTTACCTCTCTTGCTCCTTCTGAGCCGAAACATGCTATGCTGAACTTTCCTTCCACATTACCTCATGGGGCGGTGGGGTAGGGGGCTGTCCATGTTTCCCTGGCCAATCCACTTTTTCACTACTGAGATTTTGCTGGGAACTTAGCCCACATAGCACTACCATAACACCTTTCTCTATTTCTCCTAGGCTTTTCTGGGACACAGAACAGTCATGTTCCCTTTATGTCCTTTGGAGACAGAAAGGAACCACGACAATGACTTGGATTATTCAGGATCTTCACTGTGTAAGTTCCTCCTTGTTTTCCTTTGTGCTTGCTGGCCCTGATCAAACTGGACCCAATAGCTCACACTGAGAACTTGGTTCTGCCTATGAAGAGGAACAATGGCAGTCAGAGTTCCAATCTACAAGAAACAGGGTGATAGGAACATCAAAACCATGTCAAAGGAGAAGTTGGTAGGAAAATGGACTGTGTCCTAAGGGAGAATCAGGCTTAGATGGGGAGAAAGAGTCTATGGTACCATATATATGGCAAAATATATGATCAGCTGCTGGAAAGAAGAACACATCAGTAAACTTGGGAGGATGGATATGTAGAGAATGCAAAGAGGAAAAATTTCGGCTAAACAGGAAAAGAAAAATTACTCAATACTGCCCAATAGGATGCCTGGAAACTGTGGTAAGATTTTTCTCTCAGAGACAATTGGGGATTGGGTGTTCTCTTGTCAGAGATGTTGTGTAGTGGCTCAGATGAACTGATTATTCAAAGTGATAGACCAGAACATCATTTGCTTATCATGATTGGTGAAGCCCTTGGCAGGATTTGTGGCTGGAGATGATGAGAAGGTAACTCACATTATTTATTGAATGAAAGTTAACTTAGAGATGTAAAAGGTATCTTTCCTTTAAGTTCTGACTCTATGGCTTTCAAGTTATGTTCCTGTTGTCCACTCAGCACCTCCTTCTCCACATCTGTGGAATCTGGCCAGTCAGTCTTAAAGGGAGGCCTTCACCTCAGTGGGGAGTCCCCAGGTCAACATGCTTCAAACTATTCTCATGTATAATATTGAAGGATTCAGATGTTGCACACCGTCCAGAGCCCATCCCACCAACAGAAACACTTTTTGTGTCCTAGAGATCATTCTAAAACCCAAATCCCATTATGCCATAACAGACTCACAAGGCCTTTCTCCATGTAAAAACTAATTTATCCATCAGTGTCAAAACTCTCCAGAGTTAATCTTTCTCTTTTCCTCTCTCTGTTCCTCTTTCTTCCCCTCCCTCTCTTCCCCTTTACCCTACTCCTGCTGCTTTCTTATCCCCATTGTCTCCCTTTCCTTACTCCATCTTACTATATGGCCCAGGCTAGCCTTAATGCTCAATCTGTCCATCTCAGGCTTTCAGATGCTGTAATTATAGGTATGTGTCCCTACCCTCATTCATTTCTTGAGTCTTCTAACCATATGGCTGGCCCAAGGTAGTAACCCATCAAGCTTACCCTGCCCACAGAACCTAGTCCTTCTGTGACTTTTTGTTCACAAAATGTTTTCGGGTAGTAATTTCAGACAGATAGACAGATTTTAAAGATCCTTCCTCTACCATCCAGACATATATCCTTAACCTAAGAGTGCCATTTACTGTGCAAAGAGCTACTTCCTAGTGCTTGCTGTTTAAACCCTTACAGAGTCCCCCAAACCAGGACAGTAAGAGTTGCTCTGCCCTGACTGATGACACAGTTTGGAAATCTGTTTGAATCTTGGTGGAGTTCTACTTAGATAGTCTTGGAGGTTGAAGTTCTTTAGAAATGGGGATAGGAGAAGGGCCGCACGTGGACTGGAGGCCCTGGGGTTACCAGTGAGGCCAGAAGAAGTGGTAAGAGCCAGAGGAACCGGGAACTGTTACAAATGCCCTGGTATTCTATCCCAATATGAACTGTGTGTAGTTGCCTAGAGATGGAGTAGCCTAAATAAACCCAGGCTTTTATCTATTGAAGAAGGGCAACATATAAGGTGACAGATGAATCATTTCTATGAATGACCCTCCAAGCTCCAGGAAGCACTGGCCTCTGGCACAGAGGAGAGGTATGCAGTCTAACAGTTCTGTCCTCTGTGAGGTGCAGTGGAGAGTCTGGGCTGGGAAAGAGGTTTCCTGGGCTAGGTCCATGGTAGACATACAACATATGGGATTGCAGAGAGAAAGATGAAGAAGAGGGATGAGGGAAGACAGAGACTGAGGTAGATGGCTTGTTTCTTTTCCCATAGGAAAAACATGAAAGGCTTCTCTGTAGGCACAATTCTAATTCTAGGGAGTGAATAGTATCCATTTAGTTTTTGAAATGATTTAGCCTGACATCTTGTTTAATGTCCATTTCAATGGCTGTTTTATGCTCAAAGTGTGGCAAATTGGGCCTTTTGTTGGGGCTCTTCAGGCTTCTCTGATTGCCACTGTGAATGACTCAGCTGTGAACAATAGCAAAGGTAAGTGTGTCTTTTCTTTAGAATAACAATACCTGGCTGAGAAAAGGAAATAATGGAGCAGATGCAGTAATTGGAAGGGTAACACCTTGATGTTCATTTTAATTCCGAGAGTCATAGGAAATGCTGCTAAAATTAAACACCAGCATTTAGCTCTAAAATTAGAGAAATGAAATGTCCAATAACTCCATGTACCAAATAGTAGCATACCTGGTACAACAGGCTTCATGAAATGTACTGTAATGGAGCACATTAGGGAAAGGCTAAGGGTTAGCTTGGGTGATGTGTTCTCACGGAACTGTGAGTACATAGAGCTGAAACAGATGGTTGTTGTACTTGGTAAAAATGCCATAAAAATCAATATTGGAAACCCAACATAGTATACAGTTCACTTGGGAGAACAAAGAGTCATTTAAGCAATCTCCTTTGCTTCTTCTTGGGGTGCTATGATGATTGCTAATGTTTGGGTGAGGGGGAGTGTACTGGCTGGTTTGTGTGTCAACTTGACACAAGCTAGAGTCAGAGAGGAAGTCAGTTGAACTTCCATGAGACTCAGCTGTAAAGCATTTTCTCAACAGAGAGGGCCAAGCCCCTAATGGGTGGAGCCATTCTTGGGCTGGTAGTCCTGAGTTCTATAAGAAATCAGGCTGAGCAAGCCAGGAGAGGCAGACCAGTAAGCAGTTCACCCCCATGGCCTCTGCATTAGCCCCTGCCCTCAGGTTCTTTGCCCTGCTTGAGTTCCTGTTCTGCCTTCCTCCAGTGATGGCCCATGGTCTGAAAGTATAAGCCAAAGAAAGCCTTTCCTTCTCAACTTACTCTTTGATCATGGTGCTTCATTGCAGCAATAGAAACCCTAAAACCAGGAACATCTCAAAGGATGTGGAATCTGAATTGTTTCATTGGTTCAGAGGTATTTTCATAGCTACCAATGCAAGAATATATCTGCTAAGTTGAAAAATAGTTCTGCCCTCTTTAAATGGGAGCCTACATGGGTTAATATAGATAAGACAAGCAATCCTTTGCTCTCACATTGAGTTCTTTCAATTAAACTTCACAGACATTGTAATTTTTCTGGCTATTCTATAAAGTGGGACAGATATCACTATTTTTTTTCATTATAAAACTAAAGTCCCAAGAAACTGATTCCAGGTATATTGATGTTTAATAAGGATCAGGTGAAACAAATAGGCCAAATAAATGTTTATTCAGGGAGAAATAACTCACAACATAGACTGATGAACACCAGCAGGTTCCTTATCCCAAGGACATCTTCGGATGTCCTCCTGTCCCTGTGCTGCAAGCAAGAAAGCTCTTCGAGCCCCCTCCTCAGCCTTAGTTCCCCCAGGTCATGTCTGGCCCTGTCTCCACCCACAATGGGAATGGTTTATGCCACAGGTGTGGACAAAGTGAATATCTCACTACAATTCCCCTTTTAGTCTAAAGAAAAGATTTGGGTTAGATACAAAAACTATATACAAAACAGTGAATAATAAGTATGCTCTAAGAAAAGGAGGAATCGGACCAGCTGTCTGTCTCCTTCAGCTTTATGAGTTCTACTTCCTCTGCAACTCAGGACTGGAAAACACATGCACTGCCCGTGGGGTCAGCAAGGGGCCCATGGGTACCTGCAGTGCCATTGTAGCCTCCTATGCGGAGCTTGTATAGACTTCTGCTGTCCTCTACAGCAAATTTGTCATAGTAGGCAAAGGCTGCCTCCTGTCCATCCCGCATATCAACACGCAGCTCGTAGCGGCCCTGGGCTGTTATTCTGTGAATGTTGTCTAGCCCTGTGGAGAAGAACGGACAGTGTACTGAGTCTTGCGCCAGCAGCTTTGGCAATGGGAGGGAAACACATGCTATGGAGAAAGCATTGGTCATCCACATTGTTCTGCCCTCTGTCCTTCTCAGCCTGGTTTCAAAGAGATCCTGAAGACTCTGTCTTCTTGTGAGGAGGTCACCCCAGGTCTTCTAAGGAGTGCAACCTCAGACAACATTGGTTCCTACCATCTAGTCTTGACCCAGTAACTGTCAAGCTTCAAAGTTCAAGATTCTTGGTCCTATTCCCCAAAATCTTCTATGTCAAATTATGGTAGCAAAGGCTCAAGAAGTCTTGAATAGGTGTGATTCTTTTGGTTTGAGTTGTAGGAAGCAACCGGTAGAAGCCTGTGGTTAGAGAATCCAAGATACCCAAACACAATAAGGTTTCCCAGCAGCCTCCCTTCCCTTCTGTCCAAGGTTCCTGGGGCCCCCAGAGACAGGTTAGAGAAATGGAGAGTCCTGGGTTTATGGTAATTGAACTTAAGAATTTTCCATCTTCTGATGGTATTAAAAGCATCTGCATTTGTTAGAAATTGCACTTTGCATTTGCGTCTTTCTCTAGGCTAGTGATATACTATGCTATACTCTCTCCTTACGTTGGGCATCGGCTCTGAGCAGAGCTGCCAGTCAGTCATGTGAACACAAGGGCAAACAGCCACACTCTGCAGAAACCTTGTAGCTAGCCTGTGTTGTTTTGTAGGTTAATGTATTAAACACCCGTTCAGCTTATCAATTGTTTTCACTGAAGATGTGCTTAATAGGGTGTAATCCCCTATTGTAAGTTGGGGAGCACCTCTATTGCTATTTGCACCCTGGATCTATTTCTTTTTTGTGTCATCCATATGCTACAGGCTTATCTAAGTATGGCTGCCCCTTCACTGGTCTGTAAATTCCCACTCACTTGTCCTCTCACCATTCTTGGGCCAAGAAACTCTTAAAAGATACAAAACACTGTAAGTCAGAGTTCAGGCACAGCCTAGATGCCCTTGGTAATATTTTCTCCCATGCATTTTCTCTGGTTTTGACCTGTCTACCTAAACTTTGAACTATTGACCTTATGTTGTTGAGGGTTCTGAGCCTTCCAGATTTCTATGTGCCCAGTGAAGTTGGATCCTTTCAATTTGATGCAACATCAGCTATCTATCTTAATATACCATGATTTAGAAATAAAAAGTGGTATAGGTACAAGGAGATTTAGAGATGATTTAAACTTCTCTCTTCCTGTTGTGGGAGGGGGTTCAGAGGGTGAAGTGGGTGACCATGGGCCCAGAGCTTTGGTTGCTTTACCTGCTTCTTAAGATTTAAAGCTTTGTCTTGATTGCAAGCAGAAGACTTTCAAATGTTGTTTGTGCAGCTGCTGACCCACAGCCTGACCCTGACTTGTGTAGTTGTGCTGTTTGCAGGTGATGTGCCAGGATGCTCTTTCTCTGCTGGGGAACCCAACCCTTAGCTGCTAGACATTGGCTGCCAGTGACTCACAGCTGCCTCTTTGATAGTTATTTTTCCCTGACTAAATGAGTTACTTCTTCCTCCTCCTCATATCTTGGAGCAGACTGGTCAATGACAGAAGTAGAGGATACAGAAGGCTAGCCTCTTTGCCCAATGGGAACCAACTCAGAGGAGTAATTCATGAGCCAGAGCATCTCTTGGACTCCATCTGAAGTAAGTCTTCAATCAGTGCATCATGTTAGGATTTTCCTGCATCTCTTCTGGTTCTTTCAGCCCTCTTCTTGGGTAATTCAATTTAATAACTCACTTGAATAAGAACTCACCCCAGTAGATAACTTGAACAAAAATCCCTATTTTAGGATCTGGCCCTAGATAACTTGACTTAGAACACAAGCTGTGAGGCCTTAGGGTTACTGGCCATAGAGAATTGCTGCTTAATTACATAGCCTCAAGTCTCTGTTAGCAAACCCTCAGATGGTGGTTAATCTTCATGGTCACCTTGACTGGATTTAGCAGCATGTTTGGACATAAACCTCTGGATCTGTTTGACTACCTAGACTATGTAGATTAGAATAATTGTGGCAGGAAGACCCTCCCTGAATGCGGGCTGCATAATCAACTGGGATGGGAGCCTGGACTGAATGAAAAGGAGAAAAAGCAGTGAGTTCAAGCGTTGAGTCTCTCTCTATTCCAGATGCAATGTGACCCTCTGCCTCCTGTTTCCCCTATCAAGCCTGGTGCCATGATGGCCTGTGTCCTCCACCTAGGAGCCAAAATAAACCCTTCTTTCTTTAAGTCCCCCCCCCCAGTTATTTTGTTGCAGCAGTGGGGAAAACTAACACTCCTCATTTACCTTATATCAAGATTTCTCTTTCCAATATTTGAGTTCTGTAACATGCTTCTCAGTCAGCTTGCTTGATCACATTTTTTTACCTCTCTGGCTTGTTCCTTTTCATCTGCTTGGGGGGGGGGTTCTTCCCTGTCACAAGTTTGCATGCTTTAAGAAGATTCCTACTCTCTGTCTTCTCATTCCCTGCTCTTTCCCGTTCTCCTGTTCTTTCAGTCTCTGATACTTGGGGCTTTGTGTCAGTAGTTTATCAGTTAGTCTGGGGTGTAAAAGGGCATCTCTGGTGATATGAGACACATGTGGGAACAAGGAACTAAATAACCTTGGCCAAACAGGGATAGTTGCACATTCCAGTTCAGCTTTTCTTAAAAGATGGAATTGAAACCCAAACCTTGACCCTAATCTGAACTCCCAGTCATGGTTTTATCCTAGTATTTCATGGTTGGTTGAACATGGAGCATTCTGTGGTCATTATTCAATAGTAGCAGCAATAGGCTTGGTGTTCCTGCATGTAACTGTCATTTAATCATATTAATATTGCTTTCTTTTCACTTTTCATTTTTAAATGATACTTTTAGTTTTGAGGCATCCTTTTATTTATGGCACACAACAGCCAGCTTTTCATTTTGGCAATGGACGAAGCTTCTTTAAAACATATAAATAAAAAGTGATATATAGAACATTTAAGTGCTGAATAGTCCACATGTTTCACAGAAATGATAGAAACTGTGAACCAGGTACATGGTGGCTTAGGTTTCTGTAGCCATGAGTCTTGACTACTTATGTCTATATTGATTCATGAGTATTACTTACTCTCACCCAAGCTGTTTGAAAATGTTTTAAATCAAAGCACATTTTTCTGCTTGTTTGAATTCTCTCTTGGTGTGTTTATATGGTTCTTTTCATAAATTTTTATTTCCTATATTAGCAAATATAGATTTGGCTATCTAACAGATACTCAGTAAATTCTTACTATAGAAAGCCATAGTACCTCAAGTACATGTATCTCAGGAACTCTTAGGTAGTGATGTTTAAAGCTGAATGGTGAGAGCCTAGCCCCCAGGAAGCATCCAATATAGTCTAGACAGATAAAGTAAAATACCATGATTCAAACCACAGCAAAACATGGCCAATTATTCCATAGGCAATGGATGAAAAAAAAGCTACTATGGCTTTCTATGAAAAAGGAGGTACTTAATTGAGCCTTTAGATATAAGTAGGCAGACACCAAGGTGAGGAAGGGACAATTGATTGAAGGTGTGTTTCTTGCAGAAGAAACTTCCATGGTCGTGCAGGTTTAAAGGTGGGTGCTAGGGAAGTGAGATGGAAGACAGATGAGGTGCTCGGTGGTGGAGAGAAGGATCCAGAAGGAGAGTAGGAAGTGTTTCACCTTTACTAGTGATGGCGATGACGGGAGTCACAGTAACGTTTTACCAAGTTGTGTTACCTTTCCCTCAGATTCAGGCCATGAGGAAGCTCATTCTAGGGCCATGTAGACAACAGGGTTACGCTGAGGGCAGGGAGCCCATTCCAAGGCTCTTACTTTGCCACCCCAAGGGAAGACGGTGAAGCTTGAAGAAGAACGTGGCAGGAGTGGGAGAGTAAAGAATACAAATATCTAACATTGTCATTAACTTGTCTTTCTCTCTCTCTCTGCCTCTTCTTATCAGCCATTAGGAAAATCACAGAGAAACGTGGGCACTCACACTCTGACTGCTTTAAGAGCCAGCATCGGCACCATCAGTCTGGCTTGAGTGTGTTTATCTTCCTGTACCCACCTAAACCTCCATCTAAACTTCCTGCTGTGTCAGACCTCCAGGAAATCACCTCTAATGTCACTCTCATTTTTCTCCTTTCCCTCCCAAGTCAGATAATAACACTCTCCCAGGAACCCAGCAGAGTCTCATTTCTCTCTGGACCTACAGGCTGGCTAGCTGGTTGCCTCACTTCTGAGACAGGGCCAGCCTACCCATTGCTTCCTGTGCCCTGTTCCCTACCAGGCAGATTCCTGCCTGTATACTTTCCTCACGTCAAGATCCATCAGCATAAAAGACTATTAATGAGGATGGGAAGAGACAGAGCAAAGAGGAAAACACCACAGTCAGATAAAAACAGATCAATAGCAGAGCCAAATGGAGCAAGAGGCACAAAAGCAATTCACAAGCTGTCAACTTCTCGATGGACACAGATTTCTGACAGTCCCAGGCAGACACCGAAAGGAGAGAGGTAGACAGAAACCCAGGGCAGCCTGTGCAGGGAAAACAAAGTGGATGTTACCTAGCCAAAACTCATCCTCCAGATTCCCAAAGCCAATACGATAATCAGCCCATTTCCGAAAAAAATCAGTTTGGCCATTCTGCCGCCTCTGGAATACCTGTAAAGAGAAAGAGAGATGCTCCATATGACTGGGTCCTGTATTGGCTAGCATCAGGACCATTTTAGAAGTGAGCTTAATATTTTCATGGCAGATTTTTGCAAGGATTGCTTAGAGCCCCTTTCTTGAAGTGTGGATGCCGCTGACAAATAGGCTGGGGGTGTGATATCGACACTAATTTGTACCCCTGTGATACAGAAAAGATTCAGGATACATATCAAGCTCCAAATAGTCAGGGGAAATAGGCTTGATTCTCAAATTAATCTCTTCGCACCACAGAGAGTAGTAGAAAGTATTTCTCACCAAAAGACTGGGACCAACTTCAAATCATCTAGTCACTGTCATCATCTTATTGCAGGCAAAGCAATTGCATATCATTCACTTTCCAAGCTGTTTAAGTGCTAATTTCATTTAACCTCCAATACATCAGCCTTGGCTTCAATTTCCAATTATGCTTTAAGAAGAAGCCACAAATATGTCAGAAACATAAAAGAAAATGTCTCCCTAGAGTATTATGAGTGCAGTCAACATTTAACTCTTCAAAACCTTCCCGTTTTGGAGCACTGACACTCCAGTGCTATATCTGAGCTGTGTGAAGAAGGGTGTGTACAGGAGGGGGCAGGCGAGGCTGTTTCTAGCCTTACTGATTCAACCCCTGCTGCTGGGTTTAGGGTTTCAGGTACTTGCTCAAGTGTACAGTGGCTAGCACCTCCAGGCTGCCCTCTTTCTTCTGCTCTGTACTAGCCTATCAGGTATGAAAGAAGGGGGTGTCAGCAAGTAATGTCTCTCTCCCAGCCACTGTTGCTCCCTGAAGGCTATGACACCTCTAGGGAAGAATTTAGGATTCAGAACAGGATGAGGACACAAGCAGCTCTTGTAACTAGAAGGCCATTCACATTTTGCGCCCAAAACTAACTGCCTCACATGGGAAGCTCAAGCTTTTTTAAGGTGGCCACCTCCTATTCATTTTAGCTCCAGCTCTAGGCAAGCAGGATCCACGTGCCTCACTCCTAACTTTCCCCAGCAACCCCCTGCATTCACTGTGCTTGCAGAAAGAGCCCAAAGCAAGGCCAGGTCATTGAATCCTTCATATGTATTCTGCTTGGTTTGTATTGTCAACTTGACCTAACTCAGAGTAATCTTGGAAGAGAAAACCTCAAACTAAGAATTGTCTCTGCCAGATTAGCATGTTGCCATGTCTATAAAGAGTTGTCTTTGACTCAAGTGGGAGGACCCAGCTCACTATAGTACTGGGCTATATAAGAAATCTAGTTGAGCATAGGCCAACGAGCCAGTAAGTAGCATTTCTTCATGCCTTCTGCTTTAGTTTCTATTTGATTTCTAGCCCTGACATCCCTCAATGATAGACTATGACCTGAAAGTGTAAGCCAAACAAGCACTTTTCTCCCGTGTGTTGCTTTTGGTCATGGTGTTTATCATAGCAACAAAATGAAACTTAAAAAAAAAGGAAAAAGAAATATGATTATTTCTTTCTCTGCTTGCGAGTAGGCTACTGAATGAGGGCCTTGAAGGCAGTGAAGAGACCAAGATCCAAATGAAGTGGGAGGGGGGTAGATAAAAAGACAGTCTAAAGGATGGTGACATTGTAATCCACAGGTACTCAGTGAGGTAGACTAGAAGCCTGGGGACATGTGCCTACAGTGTGTACTTACAATCCAGCCGCCCCCATCTGTGGTCATGTCACAGTATACTTGTAACTTGTGGCTTAGCTCGCCATTGAGGAAGATGGTGTAAACTCCACTCAGAGTATCTCCATTCATCAAATGCTGAGCACAGTCTTGAGGATGAGAGAACACCCGGCCCCCTGCAGAAGAAAAGCAATTGAAAATTTTATAGTGTGTGTGTGTGTGTGTGTGCATGCGTGCATGCGTGTGTGTGTGCGTGCGTGCGTGCGTGCGTGTGTGTGTGTGTGTGTGTGTGTGTGTGAATGCATGCACACAGCATGGATGGATTCAGGCCCCAGCATCTATTTGGAGTCAGAGGACAACTTCAGCAAGCCAGTTGTTTGTTCCCACCATTGGGTTCTGGGGATGGACCTCAGTTTGCTAACCTTGAGCAGCAAATGCCTTTTACCTGCTGGCCTGCTTATCAGCCCCTAAGCAATTTTTAGAAATGATTCTTTTTTCCATTATGCGCAAGAACCTTTGGGTGAGAGGATGTGCTAAAGAGGCTTGTGGTTGGTGCTTCATCATAAGTGGAATTCATGATGTGTGGGTGTGAGATTCAATGAGTGGATGTGAAACCTAAACTCATGGTGGACTTATGGACTCTGAGGACTGAAGTCAGTGCTCTGGATTCTCTGCCTATCAGTTTGCTTGACTAAAAACTAAAGGCCTTGTAAAATGAGAGTAATAAAGACTTCCTCCTTGCAGCATGGAAATGAGTTAATGCCATTGACGCCTGTGTAGAGATGAGCCAGTGGGTCATTGTAGGGACCACCTTTCAAAAAGACAAAAGACATATGAACAAGTCTTTGTTATCCACATGGCAGCCATTAAGGAAGTCCCAAATAAGCACAGTTTCAGCATAGAGATGAATGTCTATTCCCTACACAAAGCAATTTCTTGATTGTTCCAAACAATCAAACAGCCATGTTTTACAGTTCAGTTTAAATTTAAGGAGAGGGCAGGGGAAGTAAATTGCAGCTTATCTTTCAGAGGGAACAGCCCAATCTGTAAAACAATACCTAATTAGCTGGGAGAGAAGCTGAAATCCTGAAGCACTTTTCTCTGAGATAAGTTTTGTGCATATCAGGCAAGATGAGAACAGTACTAGAGAACTCTTGTTGAGAGGGCAAGTTAAAGGCACAGGCTGCCATGGTGGGCTCTGCAAATGTAGGCTTCTGGGTCCATGAAGAATATGGTCATATGATACAACTCTGTGTCTCTTTGTGAAACTGATATAGACAGAAAGAGAGGTTGAGGCAAGACAGCAGGTGTTGGCTAACACAGAGCCTCCTGGTGGTGTTAGTCACACACCACAAGTATGACACCCCGCCACTTGGAAAGGCAGGACAGCAGACTGACTGTTTAGGCAGAGCATGTCACACAAGAAAACTGACACACTAACTTTCCTGAGAATCCCCATCACAGGTTATGTATAAAGCATTCTGTGTTAGGAAAAGGTTATTGGTCTTCATGTTAGTCCCCCAACCTCGTTCCAGCCACCTGACCCAGAGATATATTAATTCTGAGGACCATACTCCAGATTGCTACCACAGGTTTGTCAAAGGGGTTGGGTGGAACAAGACACTTCAAGAATAGTCACACTAAGGATTGGTGATGTGTTTCTATAAAAACTCATACTTTGCCAAGTGTATTTGTATTTCTATTTAATTCTTATGAGAAGCTTTAGAGGAAGGCAGGTTATCCCTGAAGGTTAGTTTCATTGCAAGGGACAGCCATGAGTGGCTTCTGTCCCCTCTCTGTATTGCTTTGGGAACACTGGCCTTATTTCCAGTTGGCTAAGCTATTCTTGACCCTGGTCTCTAGAGCAACCAGCATGTCTACTTACCCCCACCCCTCACTGCTTATGGTTCTCCTCTCTGCTCATCATATAATGTTCCTGGGCTCCAGCTCACTGCTGCTGTATGCACTATTTCTCCCACAGGAAGAGCTCCTTAGACCAGACCAGCATCTTAGGGAGACAGAGCTCTATTTCTCAGTCCTCCGTAAGTTCCCAACAAAATATCTTCCCCAGACTTTAACAGCAACTCATTCAAATACACTTTAAAACCAAACCCACCTTGAGATTAGAGAAGTAAGCAATTTTATGTTAAGTTCCTTCTCCTTCATTGATAATGAGTACAATTTGTTATACTTTTAAGGGTATCAAATCTATTCTTAGTTCTTCTAAAGTAAGACCTAATGCAGGCACACATAATAAATTAAGATGGCTTGCTCTGGGGAAGGGGAATTTTAAATATCTAAGTAGCTGTCATGAGAGAGACATTCACTTATTTTTAAAGTTGGAAGGTAAGAATAAGATCAGCTGAAAGAGTGTCTAAGACATGCCAAAGATGGATGGGATAAAGGTCTCAGATGATCCTTGGGAGAGGAAGGACCATATGCCCCTCCTTCTGAGCTCCCATAGTAAGCTGGCAGGTGGAGGGACTGTCCATGTGTGTGGGAGGCTGATGCACAGTCACTGAGTACACTTGCCTTACCCTTGACAAATTACAAGGCCATCTGGTTGTTAATAGATTCGATTTAGTGTAATTTAATGTATGGCATCGGTGGAAAGGCAATCAAGAAGCATTTTGCTTTTATAGATGATCAAAAGCAGGGACCTGGGATTTTCCTTTCCTGGGAACTTGGAGAAGATGGGACATGAAGCTTTTCTTCATCCTGCTCCAGGCTTGACAGTATCCCAAGTTTGTCAGATTCACTAGTCCTCGATCAACCTAGTCCCTTTAATCTCATAAAAGAAGGCAGAGGCTTGCTGAGCTCTCAAGTCATGGACTTCATTATTATTCAGATCCCTGTGTTCCATCCCTGCTCTACTGCATCACAGTTTCGGGCAGGCAGATAGGCTCTGAGGTCAGTGTCTTTTCAAAGGGCTTCCGATTGAGCTGTTGGTAGTTCACATGTTTCTGTTTTCAGAAACCAAGAGGTGGAAATGGCAAGTGAGACAATGCCTTGGAGGCCTATAAGCCAGCCCTCCCTGTATAGATCATATGACTGTGTGGATAACTCAGAATTAATTTTCTTTCCCTCCTCTCTCACATGCATCTCTCTGTCTCCCCTTTTCTTTCTCCCTTTTCTTCTTATGATCTTTCTTCCTCAGTAACCATGTCCTGTGCACACCAACTTTCAGTTTGGGTGGGATGGAGAGGGGATATTTCTTTCCTTTCTGGAGGGGTTTGTTACTAAGGTGGAGGGTTTTTTTTTTAAAAATATTTTTTTAATTCAAATTTGAAACAAGCTTGTTTTACATATCAATCCCAGTTCCCACACCCTCCTATCCTCCCCTGTTCCCCCTACCCCATCCCCTTTATGCTCCCCAGGGAGGGTGAATCCTTCTATGAGGAGTCTTTAAAGTCTATCATATTATTTGGAGCAGAGCCTAGGCCCTCCCCCATGTGTCTAGGCTGAGGGAGTATCCCTCTATGTGGAATGGGCTCCCAAAGACCATTCCTGTACTACGGATAAATACTGATCCATTACCAGAGGCCCCATAGACTGTCCAGTCATCCCAACTAATACCACATTCAGGGAATCTAGGTGGGTCCTATGCTGGTTTCCCAGTTAACAGAGTAGAGTCCATGAACTTCCCCTTGTTCAGGTCAGTAGTTTCTATGGGTTTCTCCAGCCTGGTCTTGACCCCTTTGCTCATCACTCCTCCCTGTTTGCAACTGGATTCCAAGAGTTTGGCTCAGTGTTTGGCTGTGAGTGTCTGATTCTGCTTTCATTAGCTACTAAATGAAGGCTCTAGGATGGCATATAAGGTAGTCATGAATCTCATTATCAGGTAAGGGCATTTAAGGTAGCCTCCCCACTATTGCTTACATTGTTAGTTGGGGTCATCCTTGTAGATCTCTTTTCTTGCTCTCCTCTATTCTTTTCTTGACTCAATCTTCCTGCTCTGTCATGCCCACCTCTCCTCTCTTCTTCCCCCTAATTCCCTCTCCCATCCCCCCATGCTCCCAATTTACTTAGGTGATCTTGTCCCTTTTTCTTTCTCCAAGGAACCATGTGTGTCTGTCTTAGGGTTCTTGTTTCCTAGCTTTTCTGTTGGTGTGGATTATAGGCTGGTGATCCTTTGCTCTGTGTCCAAACAACATATATGAGTGAGTACATGCCATGTTTGTCTTTTTGTGACCAGGTTACCTCATTCAGGATGGTTTCTTCTAGTTCCATCCATTTGCCTATGAATTTCAGGATTTCATTGGGTTTTTTTTGTTTATTTTTGTTTTGTTTTGTTTTTTTCCCCATTGTGTAACTGTACTACATTTTTTCCATCTATTCTTCAGTTGAGGGGTATTCAGGTTGCTTCCAGCATCTGGCTATTACAAATAATGCTACTATTAGCATAGTTGAACAGATGTCCTTGTTATATGAATATGCATCTTTTGGGTATATACCTAAGAGTGGATTTACTGGATCTTGATGTAGACTGATGATTCCCATTTTCCTGAGGTACCACCATACTGATTTCCAAAATGGCTGTATAAGTTTACACTCCCACCAACAGTGGAGGAGTGTACCCCTTTCTCCACATCCTCTCTAGCATAAACTGTAATTGGTGTTTTTGATTTTAGCCATTCTGACAGTAGTAAGATGGTATCTCAAAGTTGTTTTGATTTGCATTTCCCTGATGGCTAAGGACTAAGGATTTTGAGCACTTTTTAAGTGTCTTTCAGCCATTTTAGATTCCTCAATTTTGATAATTCTCTATTTCTGTAGCCCACTTTTTAATTGGATTATTTGGTGTTTTGATAGTTACTTTACTGAGTTCTTTGTATATTTTGGAAATCAGCCCTCTGTCAGATGTGGGATTGGTGAGGATCTTTTCCCATTCTGTGGGCTGCCATTTTGTCTTGTTGACTGTGTCCTTTACCTTACGGAATCTTTTCAATTTCAGGAGGTCCCTAAATTTATTAATGCCAATCTCGGTGTCTGTGCTACTGGTGTTATGTTCAGGAAGCGTTCCCCTGTACCAATTCGTTCAAGGGTACCTCCCACTTTCTTTTCTAAGATATTCAGTATGGCTGGATTTACATTGAGGTCTTTGATCCATTTGAACTTAAGTTTTATGCATGGTGATAGATATGAATCTATCTGCAGTCTTCTACATGCCAGCATCCAGTTATGCCAGCACCATTTGTTGAAGATTCTTTCCTCTTTCCATTGTATACTTTAAGCTGTTTTGTCAAAAATCAGGTGTTCATAGGTGGGTGGGTTAATATCAGGATTATCTATTCAATTCCATTGATCTATTTTTGTGCCAATACCAAGCTGTTTTCAGTACTATAGCTTTATAGTAGAGCTTGAAGGCAAGAATGGTGATGCCTCCTGAAGTTCCTTTATTATACAGGGTTGTTTTGGCTATCTTGGATCTTTTGTTTTTCCATATAAAGTTGAGTATTGTTGAGACGGGCTATTTCACCTTGAGTTTAAACCTTGTGACCTGGCCTTCATCATTTCACCCTGTTGCTTTAGAGGTACTGGACTTTGACTCAGCTAACAATTATAAAATTTCTCTCATGTTCTGATTGACCTGTTGGGTTATGTGCCCAAGCTGGACCTCATATGTTTTAGAGAATTATCAGGGCTGATCACAGGCATTCTCAGCTCTCTGGATGCCATCTCATAAGAGATCTACCTTTAATGCTGAAATTGATCACCCTAATACTTTCTCAGACCAAGCACATAACCTAAGAGGTTCTTCTTCCTTTTGGTGCAGTAACTTAAGCCAGGTTGAATAAGGTAGCAGTTTTCTTATAATCACATGGTACAATGATTACCAAGTTAGAAGGAAAGCAATGCCAGATGATCAGTACACTGAAATGTCTCTTGCTTAAGTACTTCTAGATGTGAATATGACATCTACAGGCCCAGGGCATTCACTAGAAGGATTGCTCTGAAACTGGTTTGTGCTGGGCACCAAAGGCTGCATGCAGGATCAAGAGCAGCTATCTTTACAACCCACAGGGCAATTGGATGGCTCTGAGCCAGTGGGGAACAGAAGGGCCTTCTCTGTCCTTTTCTAGCCCTCACTTGTTTTGTGTCCTTGGGCACACACAATCTTTAAAATGGTCAGATTTAATAGATCTAGAGGGCCTCTGCCTGCTCTCTTCTTTGATGGACTCAGTATAATATCTCTAAAAAGCCTCTGCCTGCTGTCCACTCTGATGGACTCAGTATAATAGCTCTAGAGAGCCTCTGCCTGCCATCAATCTGATCGATTCAGCATCAGAACCAAAGCAGTCACATCAGAGTGTTCCTCTGAGAGTAGCTACAGCAGGTTTCTTAGTAAACACAGAACAAAGTATATTTTTCCACTGAATCATCCATCATGTTAAAATTAACAACCCATATTTGCAAAGTAACTGGTAAAACTCTGGGGTTCAGCCTGAGTCTGTGGACAGAGATTAGCTGTCAATCAGCTCATAGGAGCTTAATCTGTCACTTCATCTTTCTCAGATAATCTTCAAATTTACTGCCTTGTTGTCTTGTTATTCACTTAACAAACATGTGGAAAGTGTCTCTTGATTTCTAAATACCAGGTTAAGCAATGGGTAATTTCAGGAAGAGGGAAGACATCTTTCAGTTGGCTCATGGTTTTGTGGGAAAAATAAACAAGTGTAATTTCAAGTTGTCAGTGCTCTGAGTCAGAGACAAACATAGAGGCTAGAAGGACATCATAGCAGGTATGAAGTGAAGCTGGGGGCTGGCGAACAGGGGCCAAGAAGTGACGTTCTGGAATGGAGTAGAATTTGGCAAGTGCTAATCAGACAGCTTTCTTACTTTAGGAGCTGACAGATTATCCACAAACTTGCAGAAAAGGGTATTCTAGTCATGTGGGAAAGCATGGAACATTTGGAAAACAGAAGATTTAGCTAAAAACAGACAAAATAAGCACTGGGCTGGGTGGATGTGATACTAGTAACTGATTTGTTACTAGAAGGAGAGGGATGTTCTATTGAAGGCAAGAGATGTCCTACTCTTTATCTTTGCAGATGTAACATTACTTAAATTAATACGTTTCCTTTTGGAGGTGGGAGTATATTTTTCTGGTGCCTCCACCCTTTGAGTAAAAATTTTGTAAAGTCTCAATCTCCCTACTGTGATTCACCCAATGCTGAACTACCCAGGCTATCTTAGAAGCCAATGTAACAACTCTCTAATTCCTTTTTTTTTTTTTCTTGCCTGTCCTGGAACTAGCTCTTGTAGATCAGGCTGGTCTTGAACTCACAGAGATCCACCTGCCTCTATCTACCAAGTGCTGGGGTAAAGGCGTATGCCACCATTGCCCAGCTAAATCTCCTTTTATTATTAAAAAAAATCATAAGGGTAGTCATCTGACATGTTATTCTCCACTTTGTCTTTAGCACAGAGCCTGACAATATGTGGCTACCTGGTGAGAGCTAACATCCATCCCTATGATAATGAAAAAGGACACACACAATTAGATTTTCTGAAAACATTCGCGATGATACAATTTAAAATGGTCCAAATCAAATCCTGTGACTGTGATGTACAAGCTCTCTATAGAGCACTTATGAGGTCCTCTTATAAGCTACAGTAAATGGGAGTACTTCTCAATAAGACTCTCTACCTCCCCAAAGGGTGGCCACATATCCTTGTTCTGTTCACTAGTGTAACAACTCTATGTAAATAAGTTCAGCAACTTAGATGAAAGGGACCATTCTTGAACACCACCATCTCCTAGAGGTTCCTCGAAGTGAAATACAATAATATACATAGAATATGACATCTCTTCTTCAAAGCTTATTTTGTAGTTAAAAAAAAAATCTCACATTATAAAAACTCTCCAGGCTCAGGTGGCTTCACTAGTGAGAGCAGACTGAGAATTAGAAAATGAACTCTCATCAGTTTTATACAATCCCTTTAAGGAAACAGAAGAGGTAAAATCAAATAAATTTCTCTGTTTGCTCAGCAAGGCCAGGAATATTCCTATTAAAATAAACAGCTAGACAAAACAGTACTAAAAGGGATAGCACAGGTTGAATGATAGTTTTGAAATCTATTCTCTATGTTGCCACAAGAAAACGCATTGCCTGGGCAGTTTGTTCTGCATTTGGTCTTTCTTGACCATATATATACTCTACCAGAAGGAGGGTCTGAAGGGAGTATGGGTTTTCAGGAACAAGAGTACTCTGGAAGGAAGATCACAATAGATATAACATTAATTATCTAGTCAGTTTTTTAGAACAACAGTTTAATTAGATAATTGTATTTAAAGGGGTAAGGAAAAATACTAACACCATGAAGAAAAGTTAAGAAATTAAAACCCATTAGAAATACTAAACTTGGATATTAAGGTTTACAATAACAATGCAATTGAAAGGATGAAGGATTTAACTTAGATAAAGTTAAAATATGAGCAATCAATTGAAATGTATGGCTGAAAACCTCTTTAAGAAGATAAGATGAAAGAATAAAGAGGAAGAAAATTAGAAGATTTGGAGTACAGCACACACATTCTAACATTTAATTAATAGATGCCCTGAAAAGGAAAAAATAGTAGGAAATGCTTAAATGAATAATAAAGACAAATGTGTAAGAAGTCCAGATAAAATGCTGTTGATTTAAAAGCCTCATTGAATGTCAAACTGGAGATAAAAAGATAAATGGACTCTAAGATAGAATGAACTGTAAGACTGTCAAAAAGAGAAAGAAATATGAGGTTGGGGAGATGGCTCAGTGGGGCAAGTGCTTGCCACACCAGCATGGGGACCTAGCAACCATGCTTTTCTATGTCTGCAATCTGAACACTCCAGAGGGAGCACCAGTGAGGTCCCTGGAGCTGGCCTTTCTAGCCAAACTGGCAATCTCTTTGGTGAGAGACTCTGTCTCACAACATAAGGTGGGGGAGTAATCAAAGATGATACTTGATGCTGACTTCTGGCCTCTACGTGCAGAGATGTGCATGTCCTCCCCCACACACACACACACACAAGAAAATATTCTAAAAGGTACCAGATAGAAAGCTTCAGTCATCTACAGAACAAAGTCACTTGACATTATTCTTCTTGAAGGCAATACTACACATGGACAGACAGTAGGAGCTAAGTCTGATAGTACATGCCTTTAATCCCAGCATTTGGGAGGCAGAGTCAGGTAGATCTGTGTTTGAGGTCAGCCTCATCTACATAGTGAGTTTCAGGATAGTCAGAATACATAGTGAGACCCTGTCTCAGATAACAATAGTAATACTATGAGGATGTGAGGGTTCTATCCTACCTGGTCCTGCAGCCATGGGGGACCAGGTGGGACAGAAAACAGAAAATACTGTCTACAGTACTGAATGCTGACCAGTTTTTTTTTTCATGAAGTTGGTGAAACATGGAGATTTAAACAATAAAAATAGATAGGCCAACTTTATGATTACAGATGTAAACTATCAGAGTTAACTAAATCTGAATGTATTAAAAACTCATTCAGGTGAATTTTTCAATGATAGTAAATACACATATTTTAAAAAGTCATCAATGTAAGTCACCTCATTAGTAAGCAGAAGTATAAAAACCAGGACTTATTAAACTATCATTTGATAAAATTCATTGTAAAACCTAACTTGAAGTAGAAGAAAACTCTGTATAATTTAATGAGTGTTTCATACCACCAATCTTAGTGAGTACTACTTTTGTTTATTTATGGCAAGCCCATTACATATTGGTGTTATTTTAGAAAACAGCTACAGTATTAAAGAAGTTCAGTGAATGAGGAGTTAGTGAGGATTATGCATCTGAAGTGTTAAAGGTGTTTCTTTCAAGAATGTGAACAGATCAAGGTTAACTAACCTCATTGTCATGGACAGCTTTAGAGGTTCCTGTTAATGCTCAGTACAGAAATGAAACTGGTATCCATAAAGGACACAAAATACCTAAAATATTTGCTCATGCACAGGTATGTGGAGGCCAAAGGTCAGTGTCTGCTGTCTAACTCTATAATTTCCATCTTACTTTCTCAGACAGGGTCTTTCACTGACCCTGGAACTCCTCTATTCAGATAGACTAACTAACTGGGAAAAACCCTGGCATCCTCTTTCTCTGTCTCCCTAGTGATGGGATACAGGCTTGGGTTGCCACTCTCCATTCCCCTGCCAATGCCTCAGGTACTGGGGATTGGAATTCAGGTCCTTCTAGGTGCACAACAAGCAGCACTTTACTTTTACTATCTCCCCATCTCCATACTTACCTGAAATATTAATAGAAACAGTAGATAATTACAATTAGTAAGAAAGTCAGCAGGATCGCTAGATATTAGATCAATATATAAAAATCAATAGTATTTTTCTGCATCAGCAATAATCAACTGGAAAATATTTTTTTTAATTAGGGACAAGTCACAAAGCAATAAAAATAATAAAACTTCCAGAGATTAACCAAGAACACAGGAATGCTGTGGGGGAAACTATTTAACATTGTGAGAAACGTAAGGGTCATTTAAATAAATGAAGATACAGTCTATGCATTTTAGAAGGGAAAACTTGCTATCATAAAGATGTCAGTTCTTTTCAAGTTAACTTGTAAGTACATTGCAGTTTTAATCTAAATTTAATTTGGAGGACTTCATACCTAAATTGGATAATTCAGATGACATGACACCTATGGAAAATTAAAAGCCATCAAATAGTTAAGTGAACCTTAAAAATGGGAGCCAAGGAAACTTGCCTTACTATGTATAAATGTATTAAAATTAACTCTCTATATAAACATACAGTGAAGCTTGGGGAAAAACAGATGAATAGAGCATGGAATGAAATAGGTAATTCAGAGTTCAGAGACAGATTATGTGCATGTATGAACTTAATACATAGAAAAGCATTGCAAATCAATGAACAGATGGCTTCCTTAGAGCATGATGCTGGTAAAACTGGTTCACTTTATAAAGAAAAATGAAACAGTATCCTAGCTGAATGCCACATATGAAATAGACTAAGTAAGACAATAAATCACAGAGTAAACAGAAGAATAGCTCTGGGTCTATTGGCAGGAAAAAAAAACTTTTTTACTAAAGATGTTAGAGGCTCAAGTAATATTGGATAAATACTATAAGGAACCCTGATGGAAAATGAGCAAATGACATGAACAGGTAATTTACAATAAGTGAAAAAAGTCTAGCAAACACTAATATATTTAAATTCAGACTGACTATTACTGAATGGGGTTTACCAAGAACAATGAGACATCAATCTTATTTGACTGTCAAAATTTCTGGGGCTGGAACAGGCTGGACTGTGTCACATCATTAGGAATGCTACACCCCCCCCAAAACAGGGACATTCGTGTGTACCCAGCCTGTAAGTACTTAAACTATATAATCACATACCCTCTACCTAGCAATTCTTTTTATGGGTATACAAGTTTGCCTGCATCACTGGTCCATAGATGGATGCATATACCACAGCACCATTTGGGATTTGAGAGAGTGGGGAGGCAATCAAGTAATAGTTTAAAATAATTAGAAGTAAAAGACCGATGAATCTAAAAGTGTCCAAACACACAGTTGTAGTGACTTATATAATCCAAAACACCTTATACACATTTGAATCATTCATAACCAAAATAATTCTGTAGGAATATGTTTTTCAGTGGGAGAAACGAGAGGCTTCCCATGGGGCTAAAGGGAAGACAGAAAAAGAGCTGGGGCAAAAGGAAGCAAATGAGTGAATATGAAGAGGGGCCTCGTTAGAGGCTGATATTGATCACACATAATAACGTGGGCAGTTTGATGAATACAAACCTTAGATCTGACATTGAGCTATTCATTTGGACAGGCTTAGGATGGTGAAGGCAGATTTCCCTGTGTGTGTCTCTGTCTGTCTGTCTTCCCTTCTTGCTCCCCTGCCATGCTTGCTTGCCTCAGGGAAATGAAGCATCAAACTGTTTCTAAGTGGTAGTGCAGAGGGAAATGCCCCCAGTTCCTGCATGGATGAAGGGGCCCATGATGTCCTGATGTACAGATGACTAGTCTTCCCTTTCAAACAGAAAGTCTGGTAACCATGTGTTTTTCTAGAATCCACTACTCATCACATTAGTCTAGATTTTGCCAATTTTCATTCATTTTTACAACCTAATAAAACTGAGTTTTATGGCAGAGGAGACCCCAGAGTTTTCCTGGAGAGTGTCACAAAATGGCCTGACCTGGAAGGGAGATAGCAGGGGGGCAGAGAATAAAAAAAAAAAAAAGAATAAAAATAGAAAAACAAAACATCAACCTCTTCATTACTCATCTCTAGCTACCTCTTCACTTAACCTTAAGGTCAACACAACCCTTTTATAGTGTTCACTGCCTCTGAGGATGAGCTTAGCATGAGTTTCGTTTGCCTTTTATATTATTAAAAGAGACAATGAAACCTGCCTTGCAGAAGATCATTTCACCAAGTCCCTGTGGCTCTGTGGGGAATATATTTGTTTCTTCATTTAAATTCATGTCTCTAAAAGACAAGTAGACCTTGGATGAAGTTTCAGGAGACAGCAAATTATAAATAATGTATCCATATTTTTTTCTCTCCCATACGACTTGTATATAATTCCCCCAGGAGCCTTGTGCAAACACCAGAGACAAGAGGACAGGAAGCTATTAACATGATGGAAAGATTGGAATGGGCTCATGTTGTGCAGCATGAACGTAAGAAAAGGCATCTTGATCAAAGGAAGTTGTGAGACCATATCTTTTTTAAAATAATGGTGATGGAAAGGAACTGAAAACCAAAATCAGGATATATTATGTGAGGGGAAAAAATCTGTTTTTAAATAAAAGGAAAAATTAAAAAATACCACTATTGTTTATTATTATCAGCATCTAAATTATTTCCAAGATAATTAGATAAGCACCTTTTTGAGTGACTCCTTTATGTTGGTCACCACAGGAAAAGATAAGTATTTGTTAGTGATGGAGGTTTACTTTAAAGTCAAACTTTAAACTCTGTTGTCTATCAGAGAAGGCATAGAAGACACTCACATGATCAGTCCATCCTCAGAATAGGATGCTGCTAACTGGAAAAGGCAAATACTGTCAGTTAAGTTGAAAAGGATGCTTGAGGCATAAAGGATATTAGTCTCGAACTCCTTCAGCCCTGGTGTACTGACATATAGACTTTCAGTGATCCCCAGACTTACTCAGCAGGATTAGTTCCTGCCCACTGGGGTCTAGACAGGTAGCCTTTTCAATCTTGGGTTGGGTAAAGTGATTCTGCTTTCCACTTTGGCTACTTCCCCTTTTTGGAACTTTCCCCACCCCCACCTTTAGGAAGCAAATGTACTTGTATTCTCTTATTTGATAAAGTTTCCTCTTGGCAGGGGTCAGGGACTGGGGCAGGAAGTAAGCAGTTATTAACAGGCCAATGTCAATACAGCCCAGAGTAATGTACTTGGGAAGATTTGTAGTGCGGTGGCAGACAGAACCTGACATTAGAGAGGGGACTTTGGCCTTCATCCCCTGCAAGCTGCATGTCTTTGTAGCATCCCTGCACAGGATATTAAGAATCTTAGTTCTTATCTTCAGTTTTGTTTTTTCATGAAGCCTCCACTTTGCACTCTGAAGCTGAGATTTTACTCTTCACTTCATCTATTATGTCTGTATATACCAGGCTTTGTACATGGGACTTGGACATACAGTATTTCTTGCCTAAGAAATTTTCACTCAGCATCTTGTTGTCTCAGTGGGTTCTGATAAATCTTCAAAACAAAGCCAGCAGGGTTTGGGATGCATCAGTGGCTTAAATTTCAGTTTTCCATTAAAACCACAACAAACACAGATTCTCTTTTGCTACATATTTGGGGATAGTGTGAGTCCATTGCTGGTACCCTAAGACTCTATATGGAGTGAATAGCTCTGCTGGTAGCTATATTCATTGTATAGACATTGGGATCTTCAGTTTTCTTTTTTTTTTTTCTGAGTTGACACTGGCTATGTTTAATGAGCCCATTGTCAAGTAGAATCCTATAAGAACAACAAATGAACCGAAAGAGACACCAACAGTGACCTAAACTGCCCATCAAACCAAGCCATTAGCCAGCTTCTTCTCCACATTTCCAAGTAAGTTGTCAATTACCCAATTTAATCCTCCCAAGGCCCTAGCTAGATCTCCAGTCCCACATCCAAACTATTGCATCTAAAACAAGGCAGCCATGGTCAAGGAAACGGTTGTACTTCTCAGTCCAAAGGGATCTGGAAAGTGGTTGCAGCTGTAGAGACCATAGAAACTTCTGACATTTGACACACTGCTCACGGCTGGCAGCTGTGACATTAGCAGAATGGGAAAGAAAAGCTCATCCAACACTGAGCATTTGGGTGACAAAATCATTCCTTTAACCCAATAAACATGCAAACTGGGAGCTCTGTGCATCTGTGTTCTTTTATGATGACAACATTCTTAATTCAGCAGAAAACTCCTCCCAATGGGCCTTTAAGTGGTGGCTTCATAAAGGACCCTTTAATTGTCCTATAAATGTTCAGGGCTGGGTTTGAACACCCTAGTTCTTAATAAGGTATCTTTGAAACAGCAAAATAAACTCCATCAGAACAGACATCACTTGTTCTCTATGTTCCACTTGGTAAGGATGCGTCATGGATTCATGTCTTGGTTGTGCAATCATGGTTTGTTTTTATTTTCCCATTAAAATATTTGCTTTTGACCAATGAACTCATTGAAGACACTCTGGAAAGTATTGAAATGTATTTTAAAAAAAAAGGAAAGGGACTCATTCACATTATTTCACTATCTAATAATGACTTTGAAGCACTTGATCAACTCTTGGTTTTGTCATCTAGAGTGAGTATATTTAGATAAGGCAAGTGATGGGGGGTACTGTCTGTTGCTTCTTTTGAGATGGAAAGGCAGGCTCTGGGACATGGAGGAAGACCTAGTCATTCTGACATTTAGGAATGAGGGATATGCTCATATTAGCCTACTGTTGAACACACCCTCTTCCCTAAAATGGGCTGGGTGGGCACAACTACAAAGGGATGCAATGGAGGTGCCAGAGAGAATTGTTCATATACTAACAGTTCAGATCCTGGGACTAGACTATTTGGAGTCAAATCTCAGCTATCTAACTTAAAAGCCATAGAATACTGGATCAGTTATCTCATCTTTATTGTACCCTACTTTCCTTGCCTGTAAAAATAAATAGATAGAGGTAATAGTCTGTAGGCCAGAGGCTGTTGTGGAGGTGAAATTAAATGCTGTTAAATAATGCATGTAATGTGTTTAGGAAAATGCTTGTCAGAAAGCCATGTAAGTCTTTGATTTCTAAAAGCCTCTCTTTTTCTTCTTTCTGTGGAGTCAAGAATCAAACCTAGGACCTTGAACATATTAAGTGAAAGTATTCTATTAAGCCACACTCCTGGGCTTTTTATTTATTATTTATCTTATGGAGCTTGGGGTTGAACCTGGGACCTCATACATGCTAAGCAAATGCTCTTCCACTGAGCTATGTGCTAGCTCATATTCCTGCCCTTTAAAATGGTTCAATCAATGGTTTTAAAGATTGACTGAGATACTGAATGTGCAAAAATACTTGTGCTTGGGAAGGTATGAAGGTTTGTGAGGGTTCAGTACTGAAGATTTCTTTAACATTTACTAGAAGTGTTGCTGACGGCAGGCATCAAGGGAAGGAGAGAGAGAGAGAGAGAGAGAGAGAGAGAGGGGAGAGGGAGGGAGAGGGAGGGAGAGGGAGGAGGAGGAGGAGGAGGAGGAGGAGGAGGAGGAGGAGAAGGAGGAGGAGAAGGAGGAGGAGGAGGAGGAGGAGGAGAAGGAGGAGGAGAAGGAGGAGGAGGAGAAGGAGGAGGAGGAGAAGGAGGAGGAGGAGAAGGAGGAGAAGGAGGAGGAGGAGGAGGAGGAGGAGGAGAAGAAGGAGAAGAAGGAGAAGAAGGAGAAGGAGGAGAAGGAGGAGAAGGAGAAGGAGGAGAAGGAGGAGAAGGAGGAGAAGGAGAAGGAGGAGAAGGAGGAGGAGGAGGAGGAGGAGGAGGAGGAGGAGGAGAAGGAGGAGGAGGAGAAGGAGGAGGAGAAGGAGGAGGAGAAGGAGGAGGAGAAGGAGGAGGAGAAGGAGGAGGAGAAGGAGGAGGAGGAGGAGGAGGAGGAGGAGGAGGAGGAGGAGGAGGAGGAGGAGGAGGAGGAGGAGGAGGAGGAGGAGGAGGAGAAGGAGGAGGAGGAGGAGGAGGAGGAGGAGGAGAAGAATTTTTCTAGAGAAACAGGAAGGAATTAGAACAAGAAGCAAGCTGATGTCTTGTCTACTTGGTTATTTGGTGTCCTTTGTTGGTTCACATGGACTACAGATTTAGGCTGATGTTTCTGTGATAACCTCAGTGGTAAGGATTTTCTGCCAGAGCCTTGGGAAAGGGGGAGGAAGAAAGAGGAAACTGAATGTTTTTAATAGGCTCTTTTAGGCCAAGGCTCAGCAGAGCTGCTGAGGAGACATGTAGGGAGAAGAAGGCATCAAAGTGACTCCAAGTCCCTCACCTGTGGTAAAGACAGTGGAGGTAAGGCTACTCCGTGTGGCATCCTGAGCTGCCTGCAGAAGCACTGTGTAGTCTGTGTTCTCTGAAAGGCCCTCCAGTCGGATCCAGGTGTCCTCAGCATCCACAATCAGCTCCTGCGGGGAGTCAGAATATAGGATGCTAAGTCGCGGGAGACAGCTAACTTGCAATATTGGACAGTATGGGAGCTGGGTCAGCACTGCTGTCTTCTCCATCCTACGGTAGGGAAAAAACTGCCAATAGGTAGGGAGGGCAGCTCCCATGTGAGGTTTAGGCTAGCTGCTATCTCAAAAATGCACATGGGATAAATTTAGGTACCTAGGTTATTGAACCAGTGACTTCTGCATGCACTGGGCTTGCTGTGGAATAGAAGCAGCTGAGGAAGCAGAACCCCAGGTCTCCCCACCACCATCAAACAAACCTGCTTTACTGATACTTGTTCTCTAGATTTGACTTCTATATATGACTTTCACTTTTTAAGGATCCTACCGCAAATTTTGGAAAATTTGCCAAATATTGCTCTGATGGACTATTTAGAGTGATGATATAAAAGCAAAATGCATTGTCTCCTTTCTGTAGCCTACATAGATGGTACTTTTGTAATGCTTATCAAGCTATAAAGGCCTCTTGGGTTTATTATCTGGCCCATGTTTGCTTGGCCCTGTGAGTAAGAAGTCATTGAGGTAACACAGGATTAGGAGTTTGTCATGTTTTACACCATAATGCCCAGGGCACCATCACACCTAGTGATGATCCAGAGAGGATACTGACACTGAGAGAGATAGAGTTAATGCTTTAACAGTGTGGGTAGAGGGCAATAGCAAAGTCACAACTTGGTATGTCCTGGCTTGTAAACCTGGTCTCTCAATAGTGGGCTGTGTATCAAGGATCTGGAACCTCATTGGTTGCCTGTGAATTGGTTCCTTCTTCACCCATGCAATTTCCATGGGTCATTCCAGTGGTCATTTTCCATATGACCTCACATGGAAACTGCTAATACTTGCCTTGCGGCTACCATCGGTGGACTTGTATGTCAAGACATAATTTTCAATCTCTGCTCTGGGTGGCTGCCAGGAGATGAGTGCGCTTTGCCTGGTGACTTCACTGGCTGTCAGGTTGGCAGGAGGATCCAGGACTGCAAAGAAGAGAAAATGCTAGGGTGACCCTATCTCTCCAGCTCTTCCTTGTTTGATTTCAGGCATGGTAAGCTTGCTCACAGGGCTGCTCCCATGCTGACTCTAGCTCTGGCTTGGATGGAGCATGAAGCATGCTATCATCCTTTGAAGCTACTCCCGCCCCCCAAGCAGGACTCTGAGCCTAGCCACAGCATCCTCCAATACAACTCTTTATGCTTAGGCCCCTGAACCCATTAACCACTGTCTGTTTGAATTTGTAGCCATCTTGTGTCTTCTCTTGTCCTAATGTTCTACTGATCATGATTTTACCGAGCAGCTCACAGCCACTACCATACCAAACTTTCTAATATTCAACATTTTCTATACCAGATACAGTCTTAGGACCAGCTTTCTTGTGTGGTTCTGCTATTGTCACATAGATCCTGGGTGTAGAAACAGAAGTGCTAATTGAATACAATACAGTACTTGGGCCACATTTGGTCAAAACATGTTTGGATCACCAAAATCTACAGCTTATTATCTACTCTTTTATAAGAAAGCATCACTTCTCAGTTCCACATAATCCTCCAGGGATTATACCATCCATGCAGGAGCCTGTACTCACGGGTAGAGAAGTTGGTGGCGATGGTACCACTCATGAGTGGCCCACTGGTGGCATACATAGTGACAGTATAGTGGGTGCTAGGAAGCAGATCCACAAGCTGGAATTCTTCACTGACTCCGTCAACCAGGATGGTCTCTCCAGCAACTGCAATCAGATCCATACAGATAAGGAAAGACCTACCACATCTAAAGGCATTTCACATGGACTCAGTACACAAGAATTCTGAGAAAACTACAGGTGACAGAGCATATTGCCCCATACAAGGATCCACTTTCATCTTTTTGTTTTTATTTTTTTATTCTTCAGAAAGAGTATTCTGTTCATGGAATTTGAATTTTATCTCTCTCTTCTACTGTGGCCTCTGCAATTGAAGAGTACGAAGAGGTCTTATTTATCTGTTTCCTTCCACCTACTTTTCACCACCTTTATACTGAGAAAATTTAGCTCCCACCTCTCATTACTTTTACACTACAGTTCTAAAGTTCCCACAGTCCTGATTGCTTCTCTCTGGACAAGAAAGTTTATCAAGTCTTTGCTGAAATGCAAATATTGAGAGAGAACTGAGAACAAGAATTGGTGCCAGTGATCAGTGCTGTAAACAGGATCAGCCTGCTTCTGTGCCTGTCACTTGTATTACCCCAGGCCTTAGGGACAGACATGCATCATTGCCATTACACGCTGAATTTATTAACAATCAATGGCTTTGTTTATTACCACTTGCCTTGGTTGATCATTTTGACCTGTGGGCAGAGTTTTGCTTTTATTTCTATCATCTTTCACCTTGTCTGAGTTTTGCTTTTAGTTCTACCATCTTTAACCTTGTCTGAGTTTTGGATCAGTTTCACTCTATTAAAACATCTTTCATGTGGGTCAGCCACAGTTTTGTTTTATATACAAATTTTGTAAGCATGTCTTCTAGGGGCTCATTCAAGATGTTAATAAAACTGTTCCTTAGATCAGAGCCAAGCCCTCTGTTAGACAATTAGAATATTTCTGAATCATTCAGCATTTAACAAAGTTTACCAGTCACATCTCCAAACTAGGTCAGACCTGATATTTGAAGTTTCTTGTGATCTAAAGGCAAATAAAACAAAGTATTTTTTGGAAGAATGTACTACTTTGTGATATCCTGGAATCACTCAATGCTCTCCTGTCCTAAACTGTGTCAGATACTTAAATGCTCATCTGTCTCCAAATACAGGAAGGCTATACATTTCTTTAGAATTCCCTTGTCATTTTCACCTTCTCTGAGATCTTGTTTCTTTTTTCCCCTCAGTACCTAAATTATAAATTATGGTGTTTCACAGTTTAGTTCAGGACACAGCTCAGGCCAGGCTGTTTTTACTTCCCTGCATCATCAATAGAAGTGGGTTCCATAAAGATAAGAACTCAAGCATTGCTTCTGAACTTTGCTAGGCTCTGTAAGTACTTACCCCTTGGGACATTATCAAAAGCATTTGCTGAATGAATGGATGTGAATGGAGGGGATGGAGCTGTGCACCTTGTCACTATGATCAGGTATGCTGACTGCATTACAGGAATGGGGGATACTTTGTCAGAAAATATAGTGTTGCAGCTAAGACTTGAAAGACAGGCTTCCTAGGTTGACTCTTGGGGAGAGAAGTCCCTGGCAGAGAAATAGCACATGGGCAAACGCATAGAGACTTGAAAAGGCTTAAAAAGGCATGCTGATCTAAGAAATGCTGTATCATGATACACACCAGGGGACAGTAAAAGTTGGGAGGGGCTGTGCAAGAACATAGAGGGGTTGGGATGTATCCATGGTATCTTCTTTTGAGAAGGTTTATACAATCAGCTATAGTTCCTATCAACTCAAAATTCATGGTTTATCATGTATTTTTCCATCTTAAAGGCTAAATGATACCCAGTTTCCTTATGCCTTGCTGAAATGCAAATGTGCTAATAGAGTTGCAAAGCCAAAACAAACTGGAAACAAGAAAGCTTTGAAAACCTACAATGGTACATAGTAATGTCGACTAATGCCTTTTCCATTTTGTTTAATAGTTGTGTGTTAGTTTTCATTTTTCCCAACTTTGATGACAAATTATTCTTTGCAGCTTGCAGATCTGCCTTGTCTTCCATTTCTGAAAGTCATGTTGTCTGCCTGCCTTCTGTTTCCTGGCATCTCTGTTCCCTAGATTCTTGAATATAACCCACCAATATTCTGTGATGAAATGCTTAATTTTGGCCAAACAATAATCCTCTAAGCCTCTGTTTTGAAAATGCCTCTGTTTTGCTTTGAGCTTGTCTATTCGACCTCAGATAGTGTAAGGGGAATGAGCATGGTGATAGCAGCACTGATACTCAAATTTTGGTGTTGCTACAAACTTTTGGGCCAGATGTAGGTAAGGAATACCAGTACAACAGAAACGTTGCTTAGCAGTTCTAAATCAATTGCCACCTGTTGTGGTGGTTTGAAAGAAAATGGCTTCGAAAGGGAAGTGTGTCACTATGGAGGCAGGCTTCCTGGTCTCAGACCACTTCCTGTTCCCTGTGAGTCAAAATGTAAGAACTTCCAGCTCCTTCTCCAGCACCTGGCTCTGCCTGTATGGTGCCTTGCTTCCCACCATGACAATAATGAACTAAAAGCCTGAAAATGTAAACCATTCCAATGAAATGTTTTCCTGTTATAAGAGTTGTCATGCTCATGGTGTCTCTTCACAGCAATAGAACCCTAACTAAGATGCCTGTTAACACGTTAATCTGTGCCAAATTTGATCCTATAACTTAATTATTTCAGAATAGTGATTCTCAATCTCCCTAATGCTGTGACTCTTTAATATCTGTGCCAAGTTTGATCCTATAACTTAATTATTTCAGAATAGTGATTCTCAATCTCCCTAATGCTGTGAATCTTTAATATAATTCTTCATGTTGCAGTGACTCCCAACTATAAAATTATTTCCATTGCTACTTCATAACTGTAATTTTCTACTGTTATGAATCATAAATGACAATATCTGTTTTAGGATGCTCTTAGGTGACCCTTGTGAAGGGGTTATTCCATCTCCTAAAGGTTGAGAACTGCTGATCTAGAAAATTCTTCTTTCTTATCTGCAGCCCTTTGGTGAAAATCTTATCTGAGTTTTGTCTTCCTAGTGTTAGCTCTGATTTTGTGTTTGTTCATGGTTGCTCACCTTTCTTGAGCCTTTCAGACTGACTGTGTGATTCTCAGGAGTTTGGGGGTATCCTGAGGACTTTACCAAGCTTGTGGGTTACATACTTTCCCCCAATGTAAGGTAATTTCTGATGTGGCTTTCAGATGGGTAAATGAATTCCTTCTTCACTCCCATACTGGTTTGAAGCTCCAGTCCCCACCACCCTCACCTGCAGACACTCACTTGCAAAGTGTGTGAGGACAATGACATAGTTCTCCACTTCCCCCATGGGTGCTTTCCATCGAAGCAGGGCTTCTGTGGGGGTGATGTTGGTAGCAATCAGATTCACAGGGCTATCCATGGCTGAAACAGAACAAGAGAATATTGGGTTAAAGAAAGAGCAACTGCAGGATAGAAGTTCCACAAACCACTGGGTTTTTCCCACGTGGTGCACATCTGTCACTCTTCTGGATAGAACAATAGAGTGCAGATTCATTATCTATCTGGCTCCATTTCTTTCTTTCTTTGTCCCCTTTCTTTTACCTTTCAAATAGCCACTTCTCTCCCAATTGCCCTAAGTCCTTCTTTAGAATTAATTTATTAACTTATTTTGTGCAGAGTTCTTTGATGAGTCCAATGGGAAGTGGAAAATTCAAAATACTCTGTTGTGCTTTAGATATTTCAGTCTAGATGGTGTAAAGAACCCATTGAAGATGTTGTGATTCTTTAGTTTCTGGGATAATTTCAGCTTTCTGGCCCATGTGTTTTCTCACACACACAAGGGTGACCTTTGTGGAAAGTCTGTGAACCTCAGGAAGTGTGGTGCAAGTTCAGGGCACCTGTATCCACAACTCTGTCACAGAGTCATATGCACTTCCCTGAATTCTTACACCACTATTCACAAGCTTTACTGTGGACTGTGTTCAGGCTATCCTTTTTGTTGCAGGAGAACCTATGGGATTCACACAAGCTTAGGGAAGCCAAGGTTATCTATCAGGAGAAGAAAATTTGCTTGTGAATGCATTATGGTTTTACTAACCCATGCTGTAACTCTTGGATTTACTTATGTGCATCCTTTTCATGAAGTTGGAATTTATTTATAAAGTGGGCGTTGTTATAACAATTTAAGTGTTACTTCAACCTGAGTTACACAGTTTGTTTGTGAACAAAAATCCACTATTAGTCTACCCCTGTTCTTAATTGAGTTGTGTTTCGTGTTTTTTCCTTTTTGTTTGTTTCTCATCATAAAGTAATAATAAAAATCCTCACAATTTAATATTTTGAATTTTATCTATAATCTGTGCTTTTAAAAACTTTGTCAAATGCTGCTCTTACTAGAGTATAGTTGGGAGGTTTCTGAGATGTGGATGATCTCCTGAAGGGGGTTCTTATTTCTAAAAATTTTAATATCCTTATGACTCCCTTAAGACTTCTGAGTACAGCACAGGTGTGAAAAGTTACCTACACAGCTCTTGCTAACTCGAAGCAGGGCAGTTTAGCTTTGTGAGCCACCGAGTTTCTGCTTTTGAGGTGTCTGCTGCTTGTGGCCAAGATTCCCAGGAGTTAGCCTTTGGCCCTAGTCACAGCCTTCTTGGGAACAAGATGTTCTAGAAACCCATTATATGATTTTCAATGAGAATTTTCAGGAGGGCAGGAAAGGGCCTTTCTTGGCTCAGTGGACATTACTTTTGGTCAACATTTATTAACCAGATGCTTTAACAGTCACAGATAATTAGAATATTAGGGACAGACTGAAGGACAAAACATAGCTAATTCATCTACAGTCACAGACCTGGAAGTAGAGAGACTAGGGAAGGATAGAATACCCCATGCTATCCTGAGATGGCTACTTTATGTTTCTGAAAGATGTTTTTGCCACTGTGTAAGGAGATGTTATTATGGTGTTTGTGAGAGTATCTCCAAAGCAGTGAGGAATTCTTAGGCACATTTCCCTCCTTCAGGAAACGCCATCTCCAGGGAAATTAAGCAGTTCCAGGAAATCCAGGTGTTCACTTAATGAGGCAGGCTGAATGTTTTCCTACATGTAGTGGAAATTATTCTTTAACCAGAAGGTCTGTTTTTGATGTTGATCATAGAAACTGATGGTTGTGCCTTCTAGTGAGATCTATGGCAAATCTTTGCTGATTCTACCAATATACTTCTTAAGGACCAGAGAAGAAAGGCTAGGAGGATTAGCCAAAATGGGGGCCCTGTCCTTGGTTTTATCCAAAGAGCTAGTTTTCTGAAGAAGGTATGGAAAGAGGAAACGTCTCTGCCCTACTATCCAATATTACAAGCTGTTGTGTCTCCCCGTGAAGGGGCTTGAGGACACAGAGGATGCTTGGATCTGGTTATACAGCCTATAGGAGGGCAAAGGAGTGAGGTCAGCCTCACATTCACTGCCTTCATACAGCTGAAGTACTTAGAACCTTTTTCCTGGAACATGAAGCAAAGGCAAGTAGCTGTAGGGTAAGATGAACAATCTCACCCCCAATTTCCTGTGACTGGATAAAAACTCTTCCCTGAGGTTCTTCTGCCACCCCACCCCCATCTTAACGAGATCCCACAATTCAAATGTCTGCTGCGGAATGTGCCCCCACCAGGGCATTCTTCATAGTGGAAATTCCAAGAAAATTCCTAACCTAAATCAGTGAGACTCCTCGAGTGTGACTCACTAAACTCCTATAATTAGATAATACAGTCTGGGGAGAGAGATTACGAGTTGTCCTGCAGGACACAATGAGTCAGAGGAGGCCAAGGAATGGCACCTCAAGCCCTGGGGCCTGCATGAACTGGAATAATTTCACCCTGCTTCCTGTGTTTGTTTTGTTTTAAGCCTGCTGCTCGTGTCCTGACCTGACACTCAACTCTGAAGCCATGTTTACCTGTGTGCACCAGGGTGCAGATGCGCTCACTCTCCTCCCTGCCCCGAACACTGTTGAGGCTTATTTCATATTCAGTAGCTGGATAGAGCCTGGTGATGGTGAACTCTGTCACAGTGTTGGGCACCACGGAGCTGTCCAGCCGTCCCACTAAAGAACAAAACCCATCATTAAAAGTTCAATGGCGCTCTCTCAGTGGGTCTGTGGCTCAGTGTGCATTGGGACAATGGGTCATGAGGCACAGATGGATGTGGGCTCAGCATGCACTAGGGAAGGCAGATCAATAATTCATAAGATGGTAATGGTGGAGTTTAAATAAATCTTATATGCTGATCTCACTCTTTCATTTTATAGGCTTCTTAGAACAAAAATAAATGAATTATTTACTATGTTGGTTTCTATCAGACTGGTCTTCTCTGGCATGAGTGTATCAAAACAGTGTTTTGGGTAGAGCTGAAAAAAAGTATTCCATGTAGTCCTGGCTAGAAGTAGGCATGCCTTCCACACTTTAACAATGCCTGGCAGTATGCGGGCAGGGCCTCAGCCAGCATCTCTGACTCACACACTGGCTGCAATGGCAGAATTAGGATCACAGCACTGTGGTTCCCTCCAGGCCTCCATCTGGCTCTGCTGGGTCTTCATCCATATCCTGGATTGTAGCCTTAGACTTTATGCTCAGGAGAGTACATGTAGTGCCAGCTTCAGGCAAAGTCTTTTAGGGTTCATTCTCATTGCACAGCCTAGCTAACGGTGTCCGATTGCTTCCACTGGAGAAGTGTCTGGCTTTCTTGGTAATGTAATCAAGCCTATTTTGAGAAGAGTTGGTGAACCCATGGTTCCCCAGTTCTTCGTTGACACTCTCATTTTGAGGGAGTATGCTACAGAAAGGGGCTGACATCCTGTGGATGTGATAGTACCCCCATATTATTCTCCACCAAGCTTTAAACCTCCTTTATGTTTGAGAAATAAAACCATTTTTTTTTTTACCTTGTGTGGGTCGATAAGACACTCGGTAGTAATCAAAAGGTGCAACAGGAGAGCTCCAGGAAACCACCACGGAATCCTTAGTCACATTGCTAATTGTGATGTTTCTGGGGGGATCAATACCTACAAAGATCGAGGAGTTGTGGGGAAAAGACAGAAGCAAAGTTTGAAAGTGAAATTTCTACTCCCAGTTTTGCATTGATCCAATAGTGTCCCATAGGCAGGCAAGACCCTACATAACTAACATCACATCCCTAACAAGATGATCAGTGTGATGTCACACCTGAAACATTGTAGCTATGGCCAAAGGCAGTTATGAACATACTAACAACAGGAAGCTAAGTTGGCAAGATCTGTGCTTCTGTGAAACCATTACTACCTATTTAGACCAACTAGGAACTTTCTTTTTAAGTTCCTGTATTCTTTTTCAAAAAGGAAATTACATAGTTATCTTCTTTGAGGGAAACTGTTCTTGGAAAGACCCAATGCTGCTACTATCTCTTTTTTTAGCAGCCACCTTTGGTTCAATTTGAGGAAACTGCCTATCAACTGTAGAGCAATTTCAGAGCACAAATCCCAAACAAATATACGTTCCCAAGTTGCATTTTATTTATGGTACATACTGAAATTGTGGGGTTAAATCAGCTGATGGTTTAATATATTTTTCAATGTGTGAGTTTGTATCAGTACATAGGGAGCTACCTAAATACAGGTGTTCTTATGTACACACATATCATATTTGGGATTACATTTGCAAATGATCAAATGGAAATGACCCAGTTCATCTCAGAGTTCTGTGTTTTTCAAACAATGTGTAAATCAACCCCAGGCTTGGAGTGCCAGATCGCTACATGGTTGCATACTAGCTCTGTGTTGATTCTGGGGACGTTAGGTAGTCAAGAGAGAGCTCTCCACAACAGAAACATTATCTTTTCACTTAGAAGGATTCCTCTGGAGACCAGCTTTTCCCAGGGCTTTTTCCTAGACTGCTAGAAACAGGACCAATATATTTAAGACTTGAGCCCTTCAAGCATTGGGTCTATCCTGCTTTCCAAATGGGAGTTTCTCATTGTATGTCTCTTATGCAGCCCTTGAAGAAGTATCTTCTTTAGGATAACTCACAGAGGCCTGTTAGCCATAGACTCCGTCTGCTATTCCTTGAATGTTTCCCTTGTTAAATTGCATTGGCTCATCAAAGGCTACTGTGAGCACCCTCTTCACCATCCTTTCCAGCCTTACCTGTAGTGATGGAACCCACAATGGGCTCAGAGGTTACTGTCCCATGCACAGCTACAAGGTTCACTATATATTCAGTGGCTGGCTGCAGCCCCATCAGGACAGCATGCCTCTTGGTGGCATCCAAGAGAACCTCCATCATCTCTTCCTCATCATCTCTGGGGCTGTAGTTCAGAATGAGTCTGTCTGCTGGGGGAGATGGGTCACTCCAGGTGATGTTGACACTGGAGGAGGTCACATGAGAAAAGTGCAAATGGGAGATAGGGCGGAAGCCTGCAAAGTAGAGAAACACATCCTGAAACACACGCGTGGTAGTAGGTTATTGGGCAGAAGAGATTCTTGACTTCCTTCTTTGCTAATGAGGGCTCTACTTCTCACCTGCTGGCTCAGAGGTCCTACCCACCATGCTCCAGTTCACCCTAGTTAATTCTTCCTATCCCATATATTGATCTATCAGTTCTAAGAAAACAAAGTATTTCTCTGAAATCTTCATAATACTGGCCCAGGATTTAAAAACCTCTAACTTGGAAAAATATGACATAGAGCTTTAGCATTCCCACCTATTTGATGAAAGAAGGGCAAGATGGATAAATCAGCTACTGTGTCTAGACCATAAAAAAAAAATCAGACATAAAATTTCAGATGTGTAGCATCCTCGCTCACCCTTTCCCTTTACTACCAAATATTTCCTTTTCATGTATATATTAGTTTTTCCTCTCTTCCCCCCACCCATCTCTTTTAGTTTTCTCCTTCAGAAGACTAGGGCATCTGAATGACCTTCTCACATTAAAATCTATTTATTCCTGAACCTCAATGAGATGTCTATTCCCTGGTACCTGTGAAGGCATCCACAGTGGATTCCAGGCTCTGCTGCCGACCCCTCTCCGCAGTGATGGAAATGATGTATTCTGCTCCAGGCTCTAGATCTGTCAGCGTATAGGAAGTCCTGTCCCTAGGCACAGTGACTTCTGAGGAGATCCCAGAAGATGGGGTAAAAGTAATTCGGTAGTGATCAATAGGACCACTGGCCTTGGTCCAGATGAGAGAGATAGACGTCTCTGAGGAAGCTGTTACCATAAGGTCTCGGGGACTATCAAGTTCTGTGGATTAAGATAAGTTTTTATTTGTTTGTTGGTTCATTCATTTGTTCAGGATCTTATGTAGAAAAGATAGGTCTTGAACTCATTATATGTCAGAGGATGACCCTGAACTTTTCATCCTCTTGCCTCAGCCTCTCAAGTGTAAGATTGCAGGCATGTACCACCTCATTTGGCAATTAGCCTATTTCACACTGGCTCTATAGGACAGCCACTGGTTATTGGACTGCCCTGTTTATCGCCAAGGCTGTCGGTAGACCTGTTGACCATGAGCCCTAGAGTGTCACATTTTGTTAAGCACCAAGATGGCAATCCATCTCTGGGATAGATCTAGTTGATGATTTCCAAGTGTTCTATACTTGTTTTCACTCACCCTCCATTAGTAAGCCAAAAAGGGATGAAGAGGAGCCAGCAACACATAGGATAATTACATAGGTAATTACATTTTCTGTCTTTCCTTTCCTGACTTGGGGGTTATTTTGGGTAGTCCTAACCACAGGTGTACAGGCCTGCAGGCTTCTAGAGACTCTTATCAGTGTGCCCCTCTAGCAAGGTTATTTATGCTAGACTGAACCTTGGGGATAGGGATTGGTCCAAATCCCTGGCTCTGCCCAGACTAAAATACTTACATTTAAGCTTACTGGAATGACTTTGAAATTTCCCAAAGTTTTGTAAGGGAAACTGTTAGATCCACAGCAATAGGAATCTTCACTATTCTCCTACTTACCAGTCCTGGCATTCATGGTAGCGGGAATGCTTTGTTTTGAGTTCATGACCGCAGATATTCCTACTCCATATTCTGTGCCTGGTACCAGATCTGTGTATAGATGCAGAAACAGACATTAGTCTGCTCTCTCCTCTCTCTCTCTCTCTCTCTCTCTCTCTCTGTGTGTGTGTGTGTGTGTGTGTGTGTGTGTGTGCACAAACATGCACATAATCATAGATCCCTGTTTAGATTTCATGTTGAGTCCACCTTCAGTTTGCTCCTAATTTTACCCATTAAGAAATCCCAGTTTTGCTACTTGGTAAATCCATATGAAGCCAGTAGGATGAACTTGCCAGTGTCAAGTGGCTGCTTGTTATGGGTCTCAGAATGGCAGTGAGGCTGCCCTGTTAGTGTCCTTGGGAAAAGTGGTCAAATCTAAAACATTTTCCTGTGTACACGGGTCTCACATGGTGGCTAAAACAGTGAAGTGGCCTCTTGTTTAAACTGTGAGGTGTGAAGAAAATGTAACCAATATGGACACTGTAGACATGAGTCTTGGATGTGTTTCTTCACTGTGTTTATATTATTATATTACATCATTATATTACACATTTTACAAATAGGTCCTGAGACCATCTAGGGATATTGGGGTCATTTCTAGCAAGGTCAGTCAGTCAGTCCAGGATATGTAAGCTATGGATCAGTTACACATTACAGTGGCTTCTGGTGGACTATGAGAATTTGAAGGGAATTCAAAATTAAAGGGTGTAAGCCTCATGGGAAATCCTTTGGGAGTTCATTTCAAAGGATCGCTGACAGATTCCTGGAACATCTGGAATTCTCTGGAGCCTTTCTCTCCCTGTTCTACATTCATTTTCAGATCAACTGATTTGATTGATGTAATAGTTTTCTATTACTACTGTGACAAATTACCACGATTTAGTAGCTCACAATAATACAAATTAATGATCCTTTAACAAAGGAGGCCTGGAGTCTGAGATGGCTCAGCAAGGTTGCATTCCCTCTGATGGTCCCAAGGGAGGACCCATTGCTTTGTTTTTTCAGCTTCTAGGAGCTGCATGAATTTCTTGTCTCTTGTTTCTTAATTTACCTGCAAATCCCAAAGCTTAACATTATCAAACCCTTTTCTCTCTCTTTGATTTTACATTCCATTATCATACCTACTTTGACTCTGACTTCCCTGAATCTAACTTACAGAGGCTGAGGTCAGTTAGTTGGACCTGTCTGAATAGTGCAGGACAGTCTCCCCATCGAAAGATCTTTAATTGCACAAGTAAAGTCTCTTTACCACAGAAGGTGACATAGTCACAGATGCTAGGGATTAGGTTGTAGATATCTTTGGGAATCCTTATAAGGCTTAGGTTATAAAAAATGCAGCAATCTAATTACCATCCTGGGGGCCTCCAGTGGTTGGGCTAAGTCTTTCTAGCAGGCTTATTATGGGCTCCCAAGCACTGTGGATTGTCAGACTCTCTTGTGTTTGTGCAACACTGGTTTTTTCAAGCATGAATATGCTTGGAGCTTCATCACAATCCCATGAAGGTGGATGGGAAGTCTGCTATCTATCCTTATTGATTACCTGTGGTATCTGCCATAAACTACTACAAACTGTTGGCTTAAAGCAACAGAAACATATGCTCTCACAGTTTTGGAGTTTAGATGTCAGAGAACAAGAGACCATGCTCTCTCCAAAGGCTTTAAGAAATCCTGTCTTGCCTCTTCCTGACTTCTACTGGCAATGCTTAGCTTTCTTTCCCTGGCTTGCAACCACACCATTACAATCTATACTTCTTTAGTCTTGTAACATTTTTATGTTTGCTAATTTTAAAAGGACACCAGTGACACTGGATTTAAGATGAACCTATTTTAAACTGATTACATAGCCACAGACCCTTCCTCAAATACTGTCATTTCTGTATGTTCTGAGTGGGCATGGATATTAAGGACAACACAAAAACTAGAAATTGAGGCAATGGAAATAAATCTGTGAACAGTTTGGGAAGCTGCCCAGACTTCTAGTCTCAGAGTTCAAGGCCAGGGCTGTTTCTCCTGCCCTAGCTGTATCTGATCCTTTGGGTATTGTGAATGTCCTAAGGTAACACAAATGATTTCTATAGGGAATGTATTGAGTAGCCTTCCTTTAACCAATGGCTTGTTTTAACAAAAGGAAAGGCTGCATGGAAGTCAGAATGTTCCATTCTGCTTCTAGCTTTAGTTCATTTTGCACTCTGTGTGATTACAGCAGGCTCTTACCATGTCTTACCCATCTGTTTCCCTTGAAAGAATTCAGTTGAGCCCTTTCTGGACAGAATTAGAATTAGGTACCACTTTCCCACCTCAAATCAGCTTGTCCCTTCTGTAACCCTTACTTGGTTCTTTCCTGAGACTGTTAACCTAAGAAGATGTAAAGTTTTGAAGTATAGCAGACTTTGGAGTCTGGTGTGCATTTATATATTCAGGCCTGGCCACTTTCCACATCTGTAACTTTGAATACTTAGCATTTTAGGCCCCCGTTTCTGAAGAATGGGAATAAGCTTGGATGTCAGAGGGTCATTATAAGGAGCTAGTGAATTTTCTGTGTATAATGATTGTTAACAATATTATCAGTACTCAACACAGAGAAGTATGCTAGGATTTTTTAAAAAGCCTTTTCAAGTCAGTAGTTTTATAATTATCAAAAAGTGCCCATATATGCACAGATTGGTTTTAGGTACACTGTTTGTTGGTTGCCTAAACTTGGCCCCTGATTCTGATGCAAATGAACAAATAAACAAAGATAAATAAATAATAAATACATGGCTCATGGAGTAAGAGTATTAGTGATGAGTGCTCCCTGGCTGGTCTCAGTACTTGTCTCTAGACAGAGTGGGTGATTGCAATGCGTACAGACCTATTTAAAACACCTTCATTGCCATCAGTACAATCCACTATCCTCAGAACACTCCTAGTTGGAGAAGTAAGGTTATCTTTGGGGCACAAACTGCTTTTCTCGGGCAACTGATCAAGACCTTCAATTGTCTATGATGAAGTAGAAATTTTTTAACGTAGGCAAAGGGTGACAGATCAAGAGAGTAAGACAGAAATTATATGTTGTCAAACAGATCTAGCATGTAATGTTTTCATCCCAGTTTCTTATTTATGAAGCTTAAATGAAATGTTCAATAATTTACAGCAAAATTGCCTTCTCCCAGAAAACAGCAGATGTTAAAGCACTCTTCCCAGGCTTTCTATCTAGGGGACAGGAAAGTAGGACTCTCTTCCAGGTCTAAGCCTGCTGCTTCCCTTTGATTTTAAGCAGCTTTCTTCCTGCACTGCAAGTGAAATGTTGCTCTTTGCCAGCAGGTAAAGAACAGTTCTGCTGGAGAAGAAAATGTGTATCCGAGGCATAATCTGGTGCACTTCCCTCTCAGCACACAGAGCACTCACTCTGAGGAGTTTTTTTTTCACCTTAAAGACCCCATTGCTCTCCATTAGGCTCCCTTTATTTTTCCATCCAACTCTTACAAGTGAGTGCATATAAATGGCTCTGTTCTCTTTCTTAACAAAAGCTCAGACAATTCTTCCCATAGGACATTACAATTCTCCATCCCTTATAGAACTTCCTTTGTTCAGCTTGAGGGTTGACACTTCCCTAAACTCTTTTTGCTACATGCCCATTCTTCTAAGAATCCCTAAAGCACACAGCTCATCCAGCCTGCAAGTATTATGGAGGATCCCCTTTGTGTCAACGTGGGGCTGTGGATATGAAGTGAGCTGATAAGACATCACTTTGTCCTTTTGAGGGTCAAAAAGCATCTGTCCTGGAAAAGTAAATTAATTACTTATTGAGTACCTATGCTATGCCAAACACTGAGCTGCAATTAATAGGTGATCTGGAAGAAGAAGAAAGGATAAGAAGAAAGACGAGGTTAAAACAAGGCTTTTGAGTGTCTGATGGTAAAGAAGACAGTCCAACTGTACCTTTTACAGAGACCCATGTATGCCCTTGTTAACTCCCATGCAACTTGGCTCATGAACAAATATGGGCTCAGAGATGTTCATCTTGTGACCACCTAGCCTAGTACAGGACAATGCAAGATTTAAAACCCTAATTGTCATGCAAGTTGCCTTTGGGGACTGGTGTGAACAAACTGGAATCTGAGAGTCCTTGATGACAATTCTGTGTGCTGCTAACTAAATATGGCTTCAGAGAAGGGACTCAGCTTGGCTGTAGCAGCCAGAGAAGGGTCTTGGGAAGGGCCTTAGAATCCAGCTAAGATGAAGAAAGATAGTGGCAAAGGCAAAGGAAGTAGAGTCTTCCTGTGGTCAAGCGCCAGTGGGCTAGTGAGGCCTGGAAGGCAATGGGCATGAGCCACTCTTCCAAGCTGCACTGCAAGGAGGGCTGTAATAAAGGCAGAATAACTCACTTTCCCCTGCTGAGGAAACCTATGCTTGTGGTGACTAGTAGAGAACAATGGGGGTGGGGAAGGAGGCCTAAGGAGCTGTCTCTTTCCAGCAAAAAAATAAGTCACCTGGCATCTGTAGGCTTGATTTGCTTCAAGTGGGCATATGTTACTAAGGACCTTATTCATCTCTAAGTCCCCAAGTCTCTCTCTCACAAACCTATGATATTCAAGGCCATTCAAGGATTTAGTTGGTCCTAGTTCACTGGTTGTTTTTACGGAGAAGAACAAACCATGACCCCTTTCCTTAAGGAGCTTGCAGTCATTTTCCAAATTTTGACAGCATCTGTCAAGTCATATCTGACAAGATTACTTCTGAAAAGAAGACTAGATATTATGGCCCAGCACAGCAAAAGTCCTTAGCAGTGGGATTTTGAGGCAGAGTTGTCATAGATGGAGAGGGGCCTGGAGATGGAGGGCCTTCTAAGACAGCCTGAACTCATACCTCATGTTCAGCAGTCTGCTTTTCAGCTAGATCAACTAGGTAGAAAGCCAAGTTCCCTGGCCCTGCCCTCCCATCTTGGATAAGAAGGCACTTCTTCGGGGCTTCTCCAATGAGTCGGCCATTCAAGGGTATGGCTCTACTGATGAGGGTATAGATGAGGTTATAGCTCTAAAAGAGGCAGTAACTCCATCTTGCCTTTAAAACCACATTTAAAAAGAAAGTAATATTAAACAACATTCTCTCAGATGGAACTTTCTTGTTTCCAGTAAGATTAATGGGGAGCATGGCTCATCACCCCAGTGAACTTCTAGTAGTGCCCTTTTTCTGGTTCTTTGCTGTAAAGAAGTGTCCCCTGTTGAAGGCACCCAAGAAGCGTGCAGTCTGATCTCTTGTCCCCTGGATCTCTTGCCCTGAACTTCTCGCACATGTAAGAGACCTGGTTCTTCAGTTGTATGAGGGGACATGTGCTCCTGTCTCTGCAGCTTATTCCATACCTTCTTGTTCCCTGACAGGCCACATTTTTAAAAGGGTGCCTTACCAAAGTGGCCACTTGGGGTCACTATGACCTTGTCCAAAGGAGTCTGAACTTTGTCTTGTCCAGGCCCCCTAGACCCTTAGCCCATACCTCTCCCAGTCAGAAGAGGCCAAGAACTAGCTCTGATGATAGTGTTTGCACTAACATGGCAGGGGAGTACAGACAGGGTAGAGCGGACATAAATGCTGTGGTCATTGTTGATTTGACAGCTGTCCTCCCTTTGATGTCTCAAACTCCTTCATTGGAAAGCTCCCTGTGAATAGTATATCTGCACATATATCCTGTAGAGCTAGCTTTTCCATCTATAGACCCACATCTGGGCCCCCAGGAAAAAGTGATTGGTTTAGTAGATGGGCCCTATTCAATGTTCTCCACCAATAAGAAGCAGTGAAGAAGGCTACTCATACTGATGGGGCATGCTTACAGATACTAGCTGTATGTGTGTGTGCTTGCATGTGTATGAATGTAAATGTGTGAGCATTTGTGAAGATATGTGCATATGCAGTATGAGTGTGTATATGGGCCTACATATTTGTGTATATGAAAATATGTGAGTGCATATAGTATGACAATGGTATGTATGTATAAACATGTTAGTGTGTAATTTAGTGTATTTGTGTAAAAGAATGTGAGTCTGTATGTGTGTTTATGAGTGAATGTTACTTCATGTGAAAGTATGAAAATATGATTGTTGTGTGTATATGTATGTATTAGTGCTGCTGAATGTGAGTATGAATGCATGGTTATGTGCATTTTCTTGTACATGTGTAGGTATTTAAGTATATGTGAGTAGATATGGTTGTATGTGGTGTGGTGGCTTTAAATTTTCTACAACTTATGGTCCTAGGTTTCCTTCACTGATTGATGTTCTGATTATCATTGCTGATAAAAGATGGAAATACTAGTATGGTATAGCAGCAGGCTGGCTAGGAAGTGCTCATGAGGAACCATGGAGATGAGCTCCTTTCACTTTGTCTCCTAGTCACAGTGTCCAGGGGAAAAGAGAGGGTTGGGATGATGCACAGGTGCCAAGCGCCTACTCCTTTGTACTGAACATGCTTTTCTGCCCTTTCTCGGAACAGAGCAGAGTAGTTTCCTCAGACACAATGATCAGAGAACATGGTGATGATGATCACGACTTATTTCCCATTGGTCTCTGGCAGGAAGATCATTTTTTTTTTTTAGCTCATTCCAGCCAAGAACCAGAATCTTCTTCCCTTCCTCCACCAGGAGTCTACTACACATGGCTCGGTGTCAGATAGCAGACTTGTGCTGTCAGTCTTTACATAGTGTCAGGTTCTAACTTGGAGGAGCCTTGATGAGCCTGTAAATCTGTGAGACTTTGGGACTCTGTGGAGACGTTAGGCATAAAACATTGACCAAGCAGATACCATAGAGACTCAGGCACTAAGCCTAAAAGAAATGACTTAGCATTTAAGATTCAGAAGCCACCCAAGCAAGGGAAAGCAAATAGTCATTACAGATATATAGCCTACTGTTCAGAAACAAATTTGTGCCCCAGAGGGAATTCTCCAGGCATCACCTTACAGAGAATAATGAGGGAATGCCTGGGATTCTAGACCTGAGCCTAGGTTCTATATTGTAATGAACAAAGCTTGTGGAAGAAGACATAGGTGTGTACTTGCTGTAGGCCCTTTAAATGACTCAGAACCCTTAAAGCCAAGAAGGTCCTGAGTTTTACAGCAAAAGGGTCAATGGTAGCCGCAGACACAAAGGCTTCTGACAAGAAAAGCAAACATAGGTACTACTGCCTCCTATGGCAGCAATCACCTTTGAGAATAGAGGAGGTCTAAAGGTGTACTGTGGAAAGACCAGGCTGCAATAGGGTCTAGGGCTGCACTTTATAGAGAGGCAAACAGTGAAAATCCAATGGCTAATGTGCAGTCAGTGTGTTCCAGGTTCCAGATTCAGCACTTACACAATAGCACATGTGGTTTTACTTAATCCCTGTGACAGCTCTATGATAGACGTCAGAAAACCGAAGCACAGGATATATACAGAATCTAGCCAAAGATGCATGGTTGTGAAGCTGTATAACTCTAATTTGAGTAGGGTAATGTCAAAAGTCATGCCCTAAAAGAGTGCTTTATTTCTTCTACTGTGTGTGTGTTCGTGCATCAACAATCTTCTTGAGGCTCTGACATACAGACCATGACTCAATGGGTTGGGCAGTACAGGCCTCTAACACCTCCTCGGTGGTGAATCCTCTGTTGTGGGTGCCCATATCCATTTAGGGCACAATGCTGATGAAAAGAGGTCATCCTAAATCAGCTAATGGATCTTGGAAACCCCTTTCTCTCCCACTACCATCTACTTATAGTCCCACTGTTAGCAGAAATACCTCAAACTCATTAAATGTATGATTCTCTGTAAGAGCCAGAGGAGATGGAAAACAAGGCCTTCTTAACCAACATGATCAAAGCTCATATGAACTCACAGAGAATGAAGCAGCATGTGCTGGGCCTGCACTTGTCTGCACCAGGTCTCTGTGTATGTATTACAGCTTTCAGTTTAGTGGTTTTTTTTTTTTTTTTTTTTTTTTTTTGTGGGATTCCTGAATATGCAAATGAGTGGGTCTCTTATACCTTCTCTTGGGCTCTTTTCCTTCTGTTTGTCTTGTTCAACTCTAGTATGATAGTTTTATCTTATTTATTTTGTTATATTTAATTATTTTTACTCTTTTCAAATAACAAAATATATGATTCTTATGATGGCTCTGTGAGGTAAGTGGTGTCACTCACAAATGAAGAAGGTAGTGGCTTGGAAAGGGTCAGCTGACCCCAGCACATGGAAAGTGATGAGTCTGGGTCCCAGTCAAATAAGAGGTTTCTGGAGGCCCACACAGGGCGTAGAAGCTGAGAAATTCCTATTCAGGGTCCAAGTAGGGCAGTGAGTGAGAAAATAGTTGGTTAGAGCTGGGACCAATCATTTCCCCTCCCTCCTTCTCTCCTTCTGGGTCTTTCTCCCCCTCCCCCCATACTTCAGTAAGAGAACAGCAATCTATAGAACTAGTCTCAGCACAGGCACATATCATATTTGGTTTTCTTCTATGCCAATAATCCCTCCTTAAATCATGCAGTGGTTTGCACTTATAAATCTCCCAGCAGTGAACTACCCAGGACAATTACAGAATATGCATGTTATATATACATACATACATGTTCAATATATATAAGCACTACTCAAACACAAAATATCAACCTAATTGAGCCCATTACTCAGTAATAAATCTCCCATGGCCCTATGGGTCTACAGCACTTAAATTTGGACCCCTCCTGCACATTTTACTTCTGCAGTGGCGGCGGCAGTCAGGGAAGGGAAGTCTCCACACCGGGATTTAGAAGCTGCTCTGAGTCACCATGTCCCTTGCTCAAGTGAACTTGTACAAGCTTCCAGAGTCGCTGAGCCTCGGTTTTTGCATCCATATACTGGGAATGCTCATAGTTGCAAATATATGGTATAAGACTGGTATCAATGAACACAGAATCTTCTCTCTTCTTTTTTTCCTTTCAATAGTGGGGAATATCAACTAGGCTGTGGTTGGTTCCTATGATTTTACAGGGTAGCTTCTACCCAAACAACTAGCCATCATTTTTGCAAAGCTATTACTTGCCAAACCAGCCTGTATCAGTAGGCAGAGATGTGCTGCTTCCTCCCTATCATTAAATTTTTTGCCTAAGGGATAATAAATACATAAATAAATAAATAAATAAATAAATAAATAAATAAATAAATAAATAAATAAATGTCACTGGGTCTCAGCCAGGCCCTCGAATGAGCTTGTAGTCTCTTTCATGCCTAATTCCTTCCTGTTAACCTGCTTTATCAGCATATTTCTCATCTCCTTGTTGTGTTTCCAGCTGTGTATTTGTTTGGAAAAGGTGTTCTTTAATATCTACTTTAACTAGCTTCATTTGGCAAGCAAGTCTGGGATTTCAGCTCAGGAAGAAAACAGCTTTGTTCTCACTCTTGCTGAGTATCCCTGGACTAGGAAGACAAATGATTTTGCAAGCAAAGATGTAAGTTAATAAAATCTGTGGGCTCACAGGCAGCCCCTGGCCCAGAAGCATTTTTTACAGTTCATCTGTCATGAGAAAGCCACATAGTATACTTTAAGCACTGACCTTTTGGTGAGGTCCTGGAGTTATATTTTCTTGGATGGGTATGCTGTTGGATCAGGAGGAGCCATGACTGAGTCCCATTTCCTCCAAAGTCTGTTCCCAGCTTCCCAACCTTAGCCATGCATTGTGTTGACCTAGGGTACTGCGTCACTCCATACACCACCTTTTCTTCTCCGACATCCCCAACAGATTCCTCCTAGTCTGTCTCAGCCACGAACCCTGTCTGTACATCCTTCTCATTGAACTGCCTTGCTTAATATCCCTTACCCAGCATGATGCTGCCCAAGGCAAGATTATGAGTTGGAAGCCAGAGTAGACTACACAGTAGCATCCTGTCTCAGAAAGCAAGTAAGTAAATGCATAAATACATAAAATCTCTCAATGGTTTCTTACTCTCCTCTACCATAGCTCAAACTCTTTATAGAACATAAAATCACTTTTAAGTTTTTGCAGTTTCATTCATTCACTTAGTCATTCATTTATCAAAAAAGTACTGATATAGGATCCAGTATATGGTAGACACTGTGATAAACCATGGATTCAACAATGAACAAAACAAATGCAGACTGACTTTTATGGAGCTTTAGTGTAGGGTCAGAGTCAAATAATGCTGCCAACATGTATCAGAATGGTGCAGCGTGACTGAGTGTTGGAAACTTTAATCTTGCCCCTCATCAAGTAACATGTGAATTCTGGTGCTGAAAGACATTCTGGCATGAGCTAAGCAATGAGAATGCTCTAGAGTAGGAGACCCAATGTGTTTGAGGAAATGAAGGAAGCAGACCTATGGGTTAGGAGCACAGAGACCACCAGGGTATCAAGAGCAGGTGGCCGGGGGTAAGTAGAGAAAAGCATACCAGCCTCATGGACTGTCCATCCTGAAGGCAATGCTAGATGCTCCGAATGTATACATAATATAATGGTATAATAAAAATGTACTTTGAAAAATTATTCAATGTTGCTGGGATAAAGAATAGCTTAGATTGAGATAAAACTGTGGGGTATTATTGTCATGGTTAAAACAGGAGATGACCAAAGTTAGAATGATTGATAGCAGTGTACTCTAAAGTTGGGGATGTATTTGGTAGATACTTAACATGTTAAATCAGAAGAATTTGTTGGTGAAGTAGATGTGAGATAAGTAAGTTGAGGAGAGAGCTGTGAGGATACAGTTCCAACAGCATTCTAAGAGACAGGTCCTACTCACCTGTGAGGGTAGTCCTGGTAGTTGGACCAATGTTCTTGGGGACCATTACTTCATGGTACTGCTCACCCGCTAGGGTGCTGTACACAACTTTGTACTCCTGGGCCTCTGCTTCACTATTATCCCACTCAAGGTCAAGGCTAGTTGCTGTGCGGGAACCCACTCGCAAATTCTTGGGAGCATCAATCTCTAAAAATAAACAAATAGCATCACCATCACATGTAATTCCATTCATTTATGGCATATCTTGAGCTCTAACAATCTTTGAGGTGAGAGTCCACACCTCTGACCCTCTGCCTCACATGTGAATGAAGTCTGAGATGTTGCTTCTCCATTTTGTTCTGCCTTGACAAGTCTTTGGGTAGGTCACATGATTTGGAGTTAGACTTCAATGAATTCTATGTTTACTCCATATCATCTGAGAATTCAAGTAGCATTCTAGAAACTTGAAAAGGAGCTGGTTAAATTCACAAGTTTAAAAGTATGGCAAAAGATAATCCACTACAAGGAAACAAGAGATGATCCCAAATGGTTAAAATGGAATAGAGGAAAGCCAGATGTGATCCCTAAATAAAAGAGAGATGGCTAATTTTGAGGTACCTTCCAATGGGTTTACCTGCATAGAACTGCAGGGAATGCAAGTTAAGAATCTACAATGTGCATAATGAGTATGACAAAGTGGGAAGAGTGTGGACCTTGAAGTCAGCTCTCAGTGTGAACAAGTTCTGACACCTACAGTAATAGGACCACAGACAAATCTTTCAAGCTCTTAGGATGAAATGGCCATCTCCTAGAAAAGGGAAAAAACCAAGTTATACAGATTAGATGATGCATGTGAAGTGCATAACATGGCATGGAGTACAAAAGTAGGTGTCCAAGCTTGGATTGATGGCGTATATCTCTGGCAAGCTTACTAGATCCAACAGTATGGCACCTGAATGCGTCTTTTAGGTTTCCAAGTGTTCCCCACGACTATTGGCATTTCCTCACATAATCTGTAGGAGCTGCTTCTGTCCCCCAGGCCTGACCACATCTACAGACTCACTACAACTTGTAGTGTAACATAGGTTTGTCTTAAAAATCTGTCACTTAAAAAATACAAGACAGTTCCAGTCCTGGGGACTTGAATTTAACATTGGAGTGGTTGTTGCTTGTACTAAGTAGACTATGTCAATCTTCCACCATCAGGCAAGTAGCCTACCCCATTTGTCCCCGTGGAAGTACTGAATCCATCTGAAAATGGAGGTTTCTGTTTTCTGTTGTAAACTGGGGATGGGGGTGGGGTCTTGAGCAGATTGATGTCTTTGCAGGTTATTTTTCTGAGACATTGATCTTCATTCAATGTGTGTTATCATACTGGATACTGTTGTTCTTGATGTGTTGTATGTTATTTCTCTGGAAGTTGGATATACTGAGGAGCATGGGGGTAGACACATGTGAGGTAGATCTCATGCAGGAATAAAGAACTGGCAAAGAGTTTGTGTCCTGAACTGACCAGATTTAACTTTTCTCTTTGTTGGAGCTGATGAAAGCAACTTAAGGAAGGAAGGATTGCTGTGGCTCACAGTTCCAGGGCACAGAGCATGAGACTGCTGGTCACTTGTATCCAACTACAACCAGGAAGTAGAAAAGGTGAAGGCTGGACTGAGATGCTAAGCTTGCTTTCTCCTCCTGTTGCATCCAGAACACCAGCCCATGGAATGTATCCTACCCCAGTTTGCCCAGTCTAGAAGCTCCTTTATACACATGCCCAGAAGTGTGTCTTCTAGGTGGTTCTCAACCCTGTCAAGTTGATGGGTATTAACCATTGCAGAAGTGGAGACAGTTAATCAGGGTTAAGATGGGGATCTATGTCTATACTTAGAAAATGTCATTAAAAAAAAAAAAAGAGGAGATCTCTAAAATAAGTACAGAGAGTGCAGTTTAATGGCCATCGGCTCTGTACTCTGTAGGAAGGAGACAGTGTTTGATCACTTTATTGGTGTTTCCAATCTCAGTAATTATAAAAGAGTTCATTGCTAGAATGAGGGCTTGGCCAGAGAGTCTCAGAACTGCATTGAGATGAAAGCAATGCTCCTTGGGTCTAGAAGGAATAGCTGGAGGACATCCATGTAGCAGGGGATTGAGCAGGTCGCAGGTCTCTGAAACATGTCAGCTGAGACAGATGGCTGATGAAGCCTTTATGGAGGGCCTTGGGTCTGTGAACTGTAGCACGAGCCTGTACAGTCTCAATAATACTAGTTAGACCAGATTTTTTTTTTCTGTTTAAAATGTTCCATTGCTCCATGCAATTAGCTCCTTAATTTCAACAGTAGGGGTCTAACTGGGCACTGAGTGAGCAGACCTTTTTAAACATTTCTACTCTTTTTTATTCTTGGGACACATCAATTTGTACTCCAGGACCTTTGAACCAGCTGCCATATTTGCCTGGAATGTTCTCTATCTCTTGTGTGACTAAAGTCATACAGCTCTTAGTTAGAATGCCATTTCCTCAGCGGGGTGGACCTAGTCCATTGGAGTTCTCCTACTGTCTTAACCATTTTACTCCCTGTCTCAGAACTCGTCATTGAAATAATCTTTCATGTTTCTTTTCCCATTGTCACCACTTCTCCCCACTAGCATGTCATTGATGTCTAATCGGTTCTTATCTGTTTACAGCCTCTGCCTAGAGCAGTGTTTGTGGCCCCAGAAGATGTTCGATCAGTACATGGTAAGTCACCAAACATGCATCATCCACTTCTCCACCTTGTTTGTTCCCTCCAAGCCTTCAGAAATGACTTGTTAAATATTTTAACTGTGGGCTTGGAGATTGCCTGGAGTGAGGTGGTACATGAAACAGAACAGCTGTGACAAGGCAGCCAGCCTTGCAAAAGCAGGAAGTCTCTCTGTTGTCCACAACCAGTGTCTTTGCTGAGACACTAAAAGCTTCCAGGTTGCATTTTGAAATAACTTGTTGGAGAATCCCAGAATGAAGTCACAAGTGAGGAGGGAGAGGAATGAAACTCTGGCTCGGGTGTGTGTATGTGTTATCTGAAGTTGCCACACATAGCAGCCCAAGCTGGGGGCTGAATAGGAAAGCAATGTCTAGAATCTTGAGATGCAGGTGCTGGCAGGGTGGTTTTCATCTGAGAGCTGGGAGTGGGGAGTTTGTGACATGCCTCTTAGCATCTTGTGATTTTCTCACTATCTTGGATATCCTCTGACCCTTTTCTGCCTTCATTTTGATAGGGCATTCTCTTGTGTGCGTGTTTCTCTCTGTCTTGGCTTCCCATTTGATAAGGACACAGTTGTTGAATTAGAGCCAATCCCAATGACCTCCCAATTGGCCCATCAGCAAGGACCCTATTTCCAAATGAGGTCACATTCAAACATACAGAGGGGTCAGCGCTTTAGCATCTTTCAACCTGTAGAAACACTAAGCATAGGTGTGGGTCATTCAGATAAAAGGCACTGGTAGCTCTAGTTCTTTGAGGACTCTGCCCAGCATGAAGTCCTCCATGGTAAGGGAAACTGTCCCCAGAGTCTCCACGAGGCTGCTGAAGTGGGAAGGGACTCTAAGTTTCTGAGTCTGGCTTTCTTCTAATTACTGGCCTCTGTGTGCTTCCACCAGGGTTTTTGTTTTCAGGGCAGCTCTAAGACCCAGACTAACATCCTACTCACCATGCAGGAAGCAAATCTCAGTTTTAATTGCCTGTGCAATTAGTGCGCTCCTAGTGTCGAAGCCATCACCTGGAAAAACACTTTGCTTAATTTGAATTTAAGCGGAATTCTGAAATGGCTGAGGGCCCTACCGTGAGGGTCTGCATACACTTTCATCATTCAACTGGCATCTGCCAAGTCTGGACTTGGAGAATCTGCCTGCAAAGCTGTTTGTCACTTCCCACCCCTATTTCTCCCTTCCATCTAGGAGCCAAGAAAGCAGGCATGGGCCTGAGGCATGGGCTGAAGGCTGCATGGAGAAGCAGCCAATCCACCATTGCAGCTGAGATCCCTGCTGCAATGAACTGAAACACAGGGGTAGCTCTCTCCGAGAAGGCGGGTTGTAATTGTCTTGATTGGAATTTTCCTGGGCTACCAGCCAACATTGCTCCATCTTGCCGACCTGAACATCAAGAATTCACTTTTCATCATGCTGTTTGAGAGGCCCCTTCTCTTCTCTTGCCTCTTCAGACTCCTTATCGGAGCAGAGCACAAAGAAACCACGTTCAAATACAACTATTTTGAAATTAAAAGAATGCAGAACATAGCTGGCCCAGCACAAACATCACCAGTCTGAGCAAGTCAAATTGACTGTGAGATGTGTGTGTGCTTGTGTGTGCATGTGTGTATCAATGTTCACTGGAAGTTGACCATGAATTTTCATATCATTAGTGGATATTGCAGGATCATCCTTCCTCATGCTCTTATATGAATATTTTTACCTACATATTTTCTTTCTTCTTTTTCTTCCCCATGAGAATTGCCATTTATTCCTGAAGTTAGCAAAATTGTTGCCAAGGGAACTAGGAGGCTCAAACACTAATTAGGGGTTATCAATAGTTTGGAGGAAGGTAGGATGGGTGGGGGAGTCCCAGCTGTCCCTTCTTATCTAATGTCACAGAAAATGTCCTTCTCTGGCTGACTCCCCTCCCCATCCCATATGTCAGGTTTTTCTCAGGAGCAGATGGGTTGGGGACTTGGGAACAGGGTATTGATTGTATTTTCTAAGAAGCACATTCAGACTCTGGGGAATCTCAAGATGAGTTTACTGAAACAGCCCATTGGTTTACCCCAGGCAAAAAAAAAAAAAAAAAAAAGTAGAGTATCCATCAGACTCTAGTCTTCTTCCTGAAGCTTATCAGAGTCCATATTTGTTTCTAAAGGAAAGTTCACCAGAGTCTATGCTTGCTTACTTCTATGGAGGAACCCATCATTTAAGACTCTAGGATGTACTCTTTGGCTGGGGAAAATGTGCTTACTTAAGTGGTGAGATGTACAGCAAAGCATGGGCACTGATAATTCACTCCCCTCTTTTATGTAACAATCTGCCATAGGGGTTCAATCTCTCCCCATTCCTCCACAGTCTGAATCCTAACCTAAGTAGTCTACAACTTCTCCATGGGCAGTCTAGTTCACATCTTCCCCTATCACTCTATTCTCGTATCTGTCTACCTGTAACACTATGCCATCTGCTATAATTGAGGTCATATATTGGGGGTGCATATATCTTGTTCATTGATAATTCAACATCTAGGGAGGGAAGGTGTGATATAGTTACTGCATGTTGTTAAAGTCCTCGACTCACTCCATCTTATAGCAGACTCTCAAGCTATAAATCCAAGATAGGGCAAGTAGTTAGTGCTTTTTTCTTTTCTTTTGCCCAGGAGTCAATGATACTGAGGTCTCCTAGGTGTTAACAGTTAGTTTCCTTTGATCCTTGGGACAACTTGGAGTTGGCAGAAACGTTCCTTGACATGTAACCTCCCCAAGGAAGAGAGGTCGACTGACATTCTTGATTTATGTCAGGACACAGGAACTCGGTATCTCTAACCTGATCACAGGCCCTTGCTAACCCAGTCAGGAAACCTGACCTTTGAGTGGGGCCTATTGGTGTTACCCACTGGCTGGTCAGGCTGCTGGGCTCTGAGTCAGGAAGTAAGTCACCCTGAGACCTGGCTTTTCTGTTTATTGCTAAGTGCCAGGAAGCTCTCTTGTGGGCATCACTACAAGGCAAAAAAAAAAAAAAAAAAAAAAAAAAAGAATGATGGGCTTAACTCAGCTTCCCATCCGTGGCTGTGTCTATGGCCTGTCTCCTACCAATTAGCCTCATTGCTAGAGGTTACAAATGGCAGATTGACTCAGAAACTTCAGTTGGAAAGTTTGCTGATGACTATGCAGGTTGTGCTTTTCACAAGGTGTCTTCGTGGTAATGAAGTCACTTCAGGCTAAGAGAACTGCTACAGTTTCCAGTAAATTTGGCAATAATATGCCTTAAGAAACAGACACCTTCTCTGAACTTTCACAGATTCTCCATTTAGGACAACAATATGGATATTCAAATGCCTTTGCAATAAGCTTAACAATTCTGATTCCCAGTTTCTGAAGACAAGTGGATGTGCGCCCAGCTTGGGGCTATTCTTTTTTTTTTTAATGCTGAACTAGCAATAGCAGCTGCCACCTGAATCCTAACTTGCTTCTTGTAGCCTCTGTATGGACAGGGATGGTTAGCATGTGCTATTTCATTTTTCTTTAATGTCTGCTGGCATGATAACATCATCATGTTGTCTCCCACCCCAGTCTCACCTGTTGTAAATTGGGTGGTTGTGGAGTCACTTTCATTGGTTCCCCGGACTGCGCTGACAGAGACCTCGTAGTGGGAGCCAGGTCTAAGTGCTTGCACTGAGTACTGGCTTAGGGGAGGCTGCAGCCGGAAGGTAGTCTTCCCGCCTTCCCCACCCACCAAGCCATATTTCAAAAGAATGAAGTCAACTTTGGCTCGAGGTGGGGTCCACTCCACAAAGGCCACAGTATCAGAGACATCTCGAACCAGAATCTGTGTAGGCCCATCAATGACTGCAGGAGAAATAGAATATGTTTCAGAATTAAGAATGCTTTGGCATCTGTTTCCTTTTTCTTTTTTACACTCACTTGCTTGGTGGGATGGGTTTCCTCTCCCCATTGTGCTGATATAGAGAATATGGGCTATGGAAAGAGGAATTCTCCCCCTTGAGCAAACATGTGCTGACAGCGTGGACAATGACATTCAGTTCTCCTGGGACTTGGTCTCTTTCTCTATCTGTTGACTGTAGGTTTCAGGTACTAGCGTTTTCCAGTCTGAGCAGGGCAAGGACACTTACTAGCTTGGATGACTGACCTATTTTTTTTCAGAGGTATTGACACAGGAAGAGAGAAGAAGCTTCTGCCAGGTGCCCAGCTCTTACCTTCACTGAGCTCAGAGGAAACATGATGAGCTAATAGGGCGAATGAGACCCAGCTTTGGTTGCCAAAGATCTCATGATGAGTATTCAGAAGTTATTCCTATCTTGCTTCATTCAGCCTGGCCAACCAGACTGGCATTTGCATATGTGGACATGAAACATGGCATGCAGGAAAATATGCTCATCCGAATACAAAAGGAGTTGTTTTTGCGAGCCATACCTCGCCCACCCAACATGTTGCTGAGCCACTGGATACAAAGGATTCCCCAGGTTCTCTGGCACTGGATTATCTCTCAAATTAGTCTGTGTAGAGCCAGAGCTGATGTGGTGAGTCTCCACCACACTCATGGAGAAACAGGGAGCATTTGAGGTGGCGGGTGTGGAGTGGAGAGCTGACAAGGGGAGAAAGGCATAGGTCTATAAGCTGAAATGGGTGACCATGTGAGCTTATGAAAAGACATAAAGAGTAACTCAATTTCTGATGTTTCATTTTATGGTTAAAATCTTTTATGTGGCTCAAGTATATTTCTGGTCCTGTGCTTCTAGGAAACATTTTATGTCCCTTCCAAAAATTTTCTTTTGCTTCAGTTAGTTTTAAGTAACTTTCCATAGATTCTTCTGGAATCTGGCTAAGATTTTGTTTTTAAATCTGTACACACTGGACACTTTTCATTCTGTCTCCAGCACAGGCTCAACTTTTCAAAATTGGGCCATTTGCCAGGTACCCCACTCTCAGCCCACTGCTATTTCCTGTTAATCAGCTTAGAACTTTAGTGATTTTCATTTTAGCTGATACTAGACCAGACTATTTTGGTACTACCTGGTTTGGAATTAAAATGAATTTCAATTTGTCATACTTGAGGTAGTCAGGTGCTTAAACAGAAAGCAGCCATATGGCTTCTTTGTAACATGCTGCAAACTTTAGGTAACTCAGACCTTTGTTATTTACTTAATTTAATTACAGGGAGGCCAAATGCCCTTCTAGCTATGGCTTAAGTTCACTCAATGAGTGAATGAGATGGATGGATAAGCCTCTTCATCCATAAGAACAGGGGTGGGAGACCATTTCACTGAACTGGAGATTTTTGAGAAAAAAAAATGGCACCAGGGGAAATCAGATAACCACATAAAGCTTTTGTCCTTCAACTCTTTAGATCCAAAAACCCTAATCAGAATGGATTGGCCATATTAGAATGTGATTATGTAGCACAGAGGGCGTTAGCTGCAGGAGGTCTTGTATTTGCATTCATAAAATGGCCTGCCTGGAAAAAGCCAGTCTGAGTGCAGATGAGGACTTAGAGCTTCCCAGGAAGAGGGTCGGTGTAGGTCAGAGCTTAGCAGAAGGAAATAATCAAATGATTGTTTCCTAAAAGAGGCAGACAAGGATGGGAGCCAGCCATCTTTCCTGATGCACCTTGGATTCTGCCCTTCCTTAAGTCAATTGGTCTTAATGTCCTGTTCCAATCAAGGCTGTAGCAGCTTGCTTTCAATCTCAGAACTAATTTCTAAATGAATACAGTCCTTTCTAAAAGTGGAATACATGAGTTTTTAACTTTGTTCACAACACAACTCCATTGAGTAGGAGTTTTTTTAATTGAAAGCTGCCTAGCTTTCCCATGGTTTCCTAAATCTGGAACTTTTAATTTTAATTTTAAGGAACTCTCAAAAAGTACTTCAAATTTTATTTTAAAAATTGGTTTGGATATAAAACCAAAGCTGGGCTGGATTGCTTCTTTAAGTGCCCTCAATACTCTGGGAAGTAAATTACTCAACTAGAATGATCTCTCTGCTCTTCTGAATCACCGCTTTCTTATGTCAGTCATAGGAATGGCTGGAGATAGTGCACATCAGAAGTGAATAATCAGTCCCTGTTAACAAAAGTCCAGTCTTCAGAGTCCAGCATAACCCCGAGCAACAGATTTGTGCCTTTGGCCTTCTGGAGAGTTCTCCAGAGCATCATGGCTATGCCTCCATGGCATACAAAACAGGTCAAAGCAGGACTTTCCCAGCTGGCAGTATGGGAGAGAAGTAATTAGAGGTGTGGATTACACACACCCAATCCTGACCTTGAGGCATGATGTACCAACGCAACAGAAGCTAATGCCATTATAATGCATACACACATATGTACACACACATACATATGTCCTCAACTTTTCTAGACTGAGCCTGTCTCAGAACCTGATGCTATTAGTTTGGATATGAATATCCAAGTTTGAACCATTAACCCATAAGCATTGCTGTATTGCATAGTGCTATGGTTCCCTTTACTACCTAAGTTAACCTTTTGTACTGGACTTAAGACTGGCTTTCTAGTGTATTGATTTCTGTTTATAAAAAGGAAAACTGTTTTAATGTTCATCTAGCTCAGTTTTTGTTGGTAACAGGAAAACTTGCTTAAACTCTATATCTCAGCTTCCCCATCAATAAACGAGAGCTGAAAATGAATACCAGATGCTACTTATCACTTTGGAACAACTCTGAGGGGTCACACACATGCATATCACAGTGAATAAATTACAGCACTCAAGCCGAATAACATTTGCCAGCTAAGAGGACAATAAAGAAAAATATGACATGATTAATGAATTTATCTTGAAAATATAATGATTCTAAATGAGATCAAGTGTAGGCATAAAATATTAACTTGAGCCATCACTTTGATCAGTGATCTAACTCTGCTTACTGGTTTCAAGTAGTCTGCCCCTTACTGCATTTACTTCTAGCATGTTTGTGTATATGAACGTATACCAAGTACTAAGCATCATCAGTATAACAATAATTGTGTTGTATACTGTATTTAATTTAATCTTCAACTTAATAGAGAAGGTGTTGAGGTTTAGAAAGGTTTAGTTAACTTCAAGTCTGAAGTAGGTAAGAATGACTTGGCTCTTGCTGGTTTCAAAGTTTATGACAATAGGAGGTTGATGAATGAGGCTTCTTAATGAGTGACATTAGTGAAGCATACTGGAGCCATTCATGGAGAATTTCCTCAGTGGAACACTTCCCCAGTTCCATGCTTGCAAAGATGAGCACTAAGGAATAGGATCTGCTAAGCACCTGGCAGAGAGCATGACCATTTTCAAGTTACAACATCATTTCAGATCTGTGATGAATCCTAGCATCTTCCTTACCTGTCCATTCCTTGTAGTTCTTTGGGCAGCCATGGAAAGTGTTGGCACTTACCAGTGGAGACGCTGGCAGAGGTAGGAGGACTCCGAGCTTGTTCCTTCAGGGCCACAACATTTACAATGTACTCCTCTCCAGGTTTCAGTCCTGTCTGGTTAAAGGAGGTAACATCGCTAGGGAGCTGAGCAATCACCCCTCCTTCGTTGTTCTGGAGTGTAGGGAAAAAGAGAGAAATCACAAGGGTCACTGGGAAAGAAATACAATGAGAGAAATGTAAAAGAGCAGGATGCTAACTGTGCACACTGGAAATTAAAGAGCAGACTACATCTACATCTATTCCTACACATTAGCAGCTGAGTACTTGGGGACAGGAACACGTCAAACAGGCTCAATAACCAGTTTTCAAGAACATATGTTTGGCCTGTCCTTATTTTTCTGAGTTTACCCCCTGCTCCTAAACACACACATACACACAAGACAGAGAGTGATTTAGATTGACTCTTGTCAAAGATGTAATGTTTGATGGTCATGATCAATGTCTATAAGAATTTTGGCACCTATTGTAATGACTATGTCCTTTGCTGTTTATAATAATGAACTTACATACACGTGTGTGTGTGTGTGTGTGTAATACAATTAAAGATAGTATACATTTTTTTAAGACCCAGAGCTACTGTCCCACTGTTTTCTTTCTTATAGTGCCATCCTCGTTGCCAATCTGTCACTGTCAGGTTTTCCCTTCACTCACACCATGAAGTACAAAGAAAGAAATAGAAATAGGAAGGAGAGAGAAAGGAGACATATACGTGGAAAAGGAAATGTGAAAAAGCAATTTGATGATGTTGGGCCCAGGCTTTATTATCAACCTTAATCTATCCATGTATGTATCTATCTACTTACCTATCTCCATCTTTCTAGCTACCATTTTCTGTCACCTACTCTTTTTTTTCAATGTGTGCTTTGGAAATAGTGAAGGCAGAGATGCTTTTTGTAACCCTGCCATTCTTATGTGTTCTTTGCTCTCTATTTATGTCACCTGAGTGCTCCATATATAATTTATAGCCACACTCTTATAAATCAATGTGATAAATGTTCCCTTCCTGTGGCTTCAACCTATATATTATAGCATATAGTCCATACAGCCATGTATTTGATCTTGGCTTGACCTGACTAGCTCATCTCTCATTCCACATTTTATATATGTAGAGCAGGAAATCTTGACAGTTTTTTTTCTTCCTGTCTGAGCAGCAGGATGACATGATTCTTCCTGCCTTGTTATAAACCCAGTTGCCTGCAATTCTTTATTGGCCATTTAATTCAGGTAATACATATTCTAACAGATTTGTATAGAACATCTGTTTAGGTGTACTAAGCTTGCTGTAACATGACTATATCCACAGAAGAGCATGAGAGTGCTGGAATAGAGCCTGAGATTAAGGTTCTGCTTAGATCTTAAGTGACATCATTTGTCAGGTCTGAGTCTTGGTCTCCTTAGACTAAACAAAACTAAATGTAAAATGAAGGCTCATACTCCATTTGCTTGAAGGTCTTTTGTAGCTAAAACAGTCATGGCTGTAGGAATTTTGGAGTCAAAGAAGAGAAAAAAACCCCACATAGTCTTGTTAGCCAAAAATGTGTCAGCTGTCATTAGGTCTGATGAATGACTCAAAAAATGCTTTTTGATGGTGAGGGATGGAGACAGAGGAAAGGAGTGTGCTGAGCTCCATATCCATGAGTGATGCTTAGGGAGAATATGAGCAGAGCCAACAAATGCTGGAAACTGGAACAGTGATGGTGACTTGTAGACAGTTCCGGGACCCATAAAATAAAACACTGTTTTAAAGACCAGAGAGGACTCTCAGGACACTTTTAACTCATGAGTTAAAATAATGAATTTGTTTAAGGAAAATTTTGCTTAATGGATTATAAATTGATTTTGACTAATTCTGGAAAACCAAGACGCGTTTTACATCTCTAACCTTCAGAGGTTGAAAGCCACAGCTAACATTTTATTTTTATTTTTTCACCACACTCATCTGTAGGCTATGTGACTGCTTCCATTTGTCTGTTCTTTTGTGCAAAGGAGAGGACTCAACTCTTTGAACACTTGGTTTTCAGGCTCACTACAAACACAGCTCTCCAAACCCTAGCATTTCCTCAGCAGACACCTGGATCTTGGCCCTACTTTTACATGCCCCATCATCCAAGGTCTGGAGCTGAGCTCAGGTTACACTTGTTTAGCAGTCCTCTGACCTTTGTGAGGACAGTGTCCAAAGCCCAGACACTCACAGCATGTCTTTCTGTGTCTTCAGTGACTTTGGGAATTACATCAGATAGATTTAGGGGCATCAAGGAAGGTACTAATTTGAGGAGAGGGATATACCAAATCAGATTTGTTTAAGTGAGCTTTGAGTTGAGTGTTACCTTTGGAATGAAGCTGATCTCCCACCCATCGAAGGGGAATGAGAAGGGCTCCCACTGCACCTCCACGGTGGTCTCTGTGATCGTCTTGAACTGTAGCCCTTGAGGTGTGGAGACATCTGGAACACAGCAATGTGGGTGGCAATGTCATGGCCATCCCTGGCAGGGGCAGTGATCGCTTCCTGGTGCTTTGTCTTGTGACCTCCCTTGATGTCCTGAGTGAGGAGAGGTGTGGTGGGCAATCCCAATCCTGCTGCAGACAGAGTCTCAGTGGCAGGGTCAGCACACTGTCATATGGCCCTGGTACTCAGTGTGCATGAATACATGAGCAAGCTTAACAAATGTAATAATTAGTTCTGTGATTTCAATTACATAATAGAAAACATTAACTTTAAAGTTTTAAAAATCATGTTTTCTTTTCCTTACTCATGTGGTAGATCCTGGCATTGAATAAAAAAACTTTCTCAGAGGATTCATGTAGATGTCATGCAGGATTCCTGGGAGGCAAGATAGTGGTCAGCATCAATGTTCTTATTTTATACCCAGGAAAAGGGAAGCACAGTGGAGGCTGGCTGGAGATATGGGACAAAGCCAGCTTCAGAATAAAACTGTATGCTTCCCATGAGTATCTGAGGTGCATTTGAATGTATTGGGACTCAAATCACTACACCTCAAATGGTCTGAACTTGCCATTTCACTTTAGATTTATAAAGAAAGCATAGGCATATATAGAGTGTTGCTCCTATTTCATCTTCTCTAATTTCCTCCTGTTCTTTCCTGTCTTGCTCACATTTGCCTCACCTATCAAGCTTTCCTCTGCTCTTAATCTGTCTCGTTTTCTCACCATCCCACCCCCAAACACACACACATACACAGGTTTAGTGAGGTGGAAATGTGTCACCATCCCTGAGATACAACAGTGTGACTTTTCACAGTTCTCTAGGAAGCCTGCTCCCATGTTAGTGTTGCTTCTCAGGCTATTCCCACTGAAAAAGGGCAGAGTTATTTTATTTTTTTTTCTTGTGGAGAAATGTCTTTTGCTTCTTGATGGAAAGGTGGGGCTAATTCTGAAATAACTTGAAGGAATGGCAGGTGAGTTTACATGACTTGTCTTTGTCACCTAGGAGGGAGCCTGATGGATGCCCTGAATTGGCACAATAAATGCCATCAGAGACATGGGTATGGATCGGAGAGGAGTGGCTTCTGGATGGGCCAGGCACTCCAGGGGGTGACTCATCCCTAGCACAGTGGGAAAACCTGTCGCAACACAGTCACTGAAGATATTTGAAACTGGTGCTCAGGCACCAGATTTTATTTAAAGGGTCAAATATAAACAGAGATAATTATAGGCAGATTAACACACTCAGCATTTGTGGAGGAGTCCAATAGCATTGTAAGACGTTGGTCACCAACAAGTGAGACAAGGTGACTTTCTTAAGCCTTTGTCTCTGTCTGTGCATCTTTCAAATTTCAGTCTTTGACCTCTTTGAGGTCCTCACAACCAACTTTTTTACCTTGACATTTCCTTTTTTCTGAAATTTTCTGGCATTTGTTATGCAATTGCCATTTGTCATTTGAGACCTACATAAAATGAGCTCAAATCTCTTATTCTCTATTTTCCATAAGTTCTCTTTACAGACCCAAGGGGTTTTCTGAAGTCTAAGGGTCCCTGTTTCCATGGCCACACATCTTGTCCCAGTCTTTTGTTTCAGCCCTCATCCTTCCTTCAGATGTTCTCTGTGTAGAATCTAGTTAGGCACAGCCCCTTTTCATTGATGTCTCTAGGAGATTGACAGATATCTGTTCATGCAGATTATAGACTAGATTCTTCAGGCAGCATGAATATAGCCTGCTGCCCAACTACTAGGAATTTCTTTCAGGAGAGTTGCTCATTTTAGTTTTGGAAACTTGAAAGTGATACAGATTCTTTGTATACTTCTCAATCCTTAAAGTGTTACAAAGAAAATAAACAGCATTTCCTTTCTCTATGTTTGGGCAGATTCAATGTGAACACTTGTAAGCTATCACTTATATTTTTCTATGCATATACCAAACATAGATAAGGATCTAAAGGAGGTCTTCCTTCTTATAAAGAAACAATAAAAGCGTTCTAGAAATTCTGCATCATGGATTCAGCTCAGCTTGCTTTCTGCCTACATCTTCACTATCACTTGTCATTGTAGCTTTCTAAATTATCTTCTAGAAACTCAACTTGTATTATTATTAAAGTGAATAGCAAGAGATTTTGCTAAAATAAAAGGTCATAAAGAAATAATGCCACTTATAGAAATAGGTGTTGTCACCCGTGACTTAAAATACTGTTATCATTGTTTTTTCCCCTCCCTCTGCTTAACACTCAACACCTGTAACATTTAGCCTTTGTTTGTTATATTTCATAGCTCCTAGTTTTGAATCCCTAACTAGATTCAAAATCTGTATAAATCTCACACATTTCCTCAACTTCTATCAGAATCCAGTTTATAACAAATCAAGTGCTCAATAATTAAAATATTGTTCGTTCTAGAATTCATGGATGTTGCCTGAATTTGGAAGCTCTCCTAATCACAAGTGTCTGTTTAATGGTGAACCCTTTTTTGAAAATGGGTCACATCCAAAATCCTTACCCCCAAGAGCAAACTATTGCAGGCATCCCTAAAGAATTAAGAAAAGACACTACTATCATGAATGCCCATGATCTCATGTAGGAGAAAATAAAAATGAAGCAGGACGGGGAAATGGTACGTACGAGTGGCCACCTTGGCAGTGATGGGAAGGCTGAGGATGTTGCTAATGACAGCATAGACGCTGATGTTGTAGGTGAGACCTGGCTCCAGCTCCGTGATGGTGACACCACTCCAATCTCCAGGCACCCGCTGCTGGAGCTGGAGGCCCCCCAGGGCCATCGGCTGGTAAGAGATCACATATTCCGTCACTGCCATCGGCCCGTCCCATTCCAGCTCAATGGACCTGTCGCTGATACCAGCCACTCGCAAGTCCTCTGGAGGGGCAACTACCAGGAGGCAATACACAGACAGTATGAGCTCAGAGGATTGCCTTTCCCAGCCTGAACTCAACTTTCTTACTCATATCTCACCCCCTAGTTAAAACTCTGGAGTTCTGTTGGGTTCCACAGCTTGGTTCTCTACTGGAAGATGCCAAGCTCTACAAGGCCTTAGATTAATGTGGTGCTAGAGCTGGCCTCTTCTTAACTTGGGAAGGCTGACTGTTAAATTATCAGGAGTTCTGCCTGACCATTCACAGGTACTGTCATTGTTAAAGATAAAGTGCTATGAAATGGTAATTAAGCAAATTGCATCTAAAAGGTAACTATTTAAGATCTGCCACTTTCAAACCATTCCACTGCATTTTACAATTAACTATGCCTTTAAGGTGATTTTTGTGTGTTGCATCTGTGGTAGAAATGCTACATAGTTGTGTTCAACTGCATATCTGTTCCCCATGCTTATTCATGCCACATAATCATCTTGAAACCCACCATGGAGGTGTTTACACTATGGAAATGTGCAAAAGCTACAAATAAGAGCTGAGTAGTTTGTTTTCCTTCAGAGAGCCATTTGTTAGATTTTTCACAGCACACTGTGTCCAGCTAAACAGTTTAGTAGTTTAATAAATTACTGCCATCAAACTGTCCTAATTCCTGTTTTTCCTACAAATTATAAGAAGCCAAAACAACATGTCCTGCATCTCATGGCCTACTGAAGATGCTCAGAAGTCCTTTATTATAGCATCCCCCCCCGCCACCTTATAAGAACAATATTTAGGTTCTGAAGCAAATGGAACTTGTTTCAAACTAATTTTCATTAGCCTTGACCTTACAGATGACGATCAAGGAGCATTCTTGAGAGCTTTGCTTTTCTCACTTATCCAGCTTTGCAAATGCTATACAAATCTGCCAAAGGTTAAACCATATTGAGATAGCCTTTCCTGTATAGCTCCTTTGGGAAGCCAAGCTTCACTGTAGGATGGGCATCAAATCATTGAACCTTTAAGGCTAATTAGAAGGCTAACACTAGTGTCTATAATTGGACCTGCTCATAGATTACAGCAAAAATCAGGCCAAGATTTAAGTGATTATAATTAACTTTCATGTTTGTAGGTAGTAGAAGTTCCCATTGGTTTTAGACTTGTCATTAGTTTTGAATGTTTCTTCCGGGTAACCTCACCCTTTACAAACAAGCAGAGCCAGGCCAGGTGCTTTTCACAGGAACATGAGAGTGTGAGAGGAGCATGCCTGCCTCCTTGAGTTCACACCAGAAACCTCAATTTCTTGGCTAACAGAGCTGAGGGACCCTTGTCTGATTCATGATTCATGGGTAAGAATATCACAGTTCTACGATATTGGCTATTCGCTTTTGCCCCCAACCATTCTCTGCATCAAACAGCTGAGAAAATAAATTTTCTTCTGAGTGAAGAGGGAAAACATTATCTGAAGCAGGAAGTTTATACTTTCTTATTTAACCAAGTGGTTTGTCTTTGTTCTCACAATGTAGCCCAAGCTGTACTAGAACTTACAATCTTCCTGGCTCACCCCATCTCCTGATTGCTGGAATTATAGCTCTGTGCCATTATTCCCATACATATCTCAAAATTTACTCCAAACAAACTTTCAAAGCTAAAATAAGTATAAATAAAACTTAATTAAACCCTTAGATGTCTAGTTTATAGCTCTGACATTATAAACACTGAAGTGCATTAATAGAAAGCCTGCCGTTATTTGTTATGGTGGTTTTTGTGGGAATTTGTTACATACCAGGCAAAACATTAGCAACTTTACCCTGGGTTATCATCCCAAGTCAACCTCCTACTAGCACAGAAGAATTGGTTTTATTATTACCCCTAATTTATACTCAAGGAAACTGAGGCACACAGAAAACTAAAGACAAAAACGAGGATTTGAACCTGGGCACAATTACTAGAGAAGCTGTCAGCAAACACATAATTCTAGATTACAGTTATAAAACATTTCAATGATAAAGCATGTCAGACATGCCATCCAACTAGTTTAAAAAATCCTTTTATAGCAGTCCTGGGAGGTAGTTCAGTAAGGTTGGGTAATCTTAACATTATAAAAGGGGACTGAGTGGAGTGTCAAACTCCAGGGAACTGAGTCAGAGCAGAACTGACTCTCAAACTCAGATCTTTTGTGGAGTGGGGTACCATTGTACCTGATAGCTTCTTTCACGTGCATGCAGCCCTTCAAGAAGTGTGTAGAAGCCCTACGAGAAATAGTTCAGAAAACCTACACTTGTGTTCAACAGAATGTTTTTCTTTTGTCACCTTTTGTGAATCAATACCTTTACTCTGAGATTCATGGGCGGGACTGTTCCTGTCAGTGGCAGAAGTGGTCACTCTGAATTTTGCATCACTGGCAACTCTTGGGGCCAGTGGAACTAGTCAGTGTATTCCTTTTTTGATTCCTCTCTTCCAGAAAAAAGTGGAGCTAATGATAACATCAGTGGGTTATCAAAGCTCAGTATTTGGGATCTTAAAGCAAATAAGATGCAGAGACATTTTCATCTTGCCGTCTTAGACTTGTTAATACTGCCTTTACATCTGCCTGAGAGAATGGCATCTGCTGTTTCCAGTGCTAGAAATATCTGGTGAGTGATAGGCCAATACTGAACTATAAAGCATACTGCAAAAGAGATGCATGCAGTGAGTATGGGGTGGGTGTGAAAATTTGCAGTCTCACTCTCTTTGCCTATTTCATCTTGAGTTTTGTGGAAAAGCAAGGGTCCAGAAAGGAAGAGGCTGGCTGGAGGATCCAGGACTGTTTATTTCCAAAACAGCCTTGCCATTTACTTTTCAGATCTTGCATCACCTTTGAACTTAGTGTGCACACAGGGAGGTAGTTCAAGGCTGTGTTTTGCTCCATAGAGCAAGTGGTTCCAGGAGCCAGATGTGGGGCAGGTTGTCTTCACAGAGCTGAACAATGATGTTGATGAATCTGCACACATCTTGCTGAATTCTAGGGAACCTTGTCCTGCTCACACTGAAGGGGCTTCCAACAGCTCATTCACTAGATCCTGCCCTAACCACCATCAGGGGAAGAATATGCACGAATGACTCTAGGTGCTTCTCATTAGAAACAAAACACATTCGGCAGCCTCAGTATTTACATCAAAAAGACTGCTCCTTGTGTATTTGATGTCAAAGATTTTATTCTTTTTTTTTTCCTGCTTGGCTTAGCATCTCAAAGAGGTTTAGAGAATGCAAGAAGTTGGTGGCTGACCAGAGTTCCCATTCTTACTCCCTTCTTAATGAGCTGTTGGTTCTGGGAAGAACTCATCTCTGAGTGCTGCTTTTCAAATCTGTAGGAGAAGCCCAAAGTAGCTTTTTTTCTAAGGCTTGACTGAAGTGCTCAGCTTCAACAGGCTTTGTTATATTATCTTTACACAGCCAGAGCACGAGGCAGAAAGATGAGCAAAGGTCAAGGCAAGGAGTCAACTGTATGATTGTGCTGATGCTAGGATATAGGGGGCTTCGCGATGAAATTCATATGGTGGGCAGCTATTCTCCATTCCTACCAAGGAAAAAATGGTGTCCTACAAGGAAGACTACTTTGTGGTTGTCCATGTTTTCCCCTTTCTGACTCTTCTGTCCTCTCTCGCTGCACTCCTGGGATCTGTCTTGTGTGTACCTGGCCAAAACGTCAAACAGTGAGTAAAACAAGCCCCACTCCTGCATCTTCTTCTCAAAAAGCTAGTCAAATAGCATTTTAGATAATGACACATATCCTTTTCTGGAAGAGACCTGTGGCATTTGGTTTTAAAGGCAGGCATCAAGAGGAGTACCTCCTGCAAAGAGAGGTGGCTCTAGGGTTGCTATAGAAACAGATGGAGATTATGCAACTGTCCTTGGGCTTTGAACCGGTAAAGAAAATTTATCTGGGTTTGCAGAAGTCTTCCTCAAGCTTCACAGAGCTGGCATGTCAGAAGTAGTATGTATGCTAGGCTTGGACTTGACTCAGTTGTTGCTATGTTAACAGCTGGTGAATCTTCACTGATATGATCAAGGCATCTTACCTCGAGTTCAGTTGGAACACTAGATCAAATTAAGTTGGTTTACTGTTTTTATTTTGGTTTTCAAATAGACCTGACCCTGAGGAAAAGCATGTCTTGATCATATATGCAGGTTCACAAACACTGATTGTATTAAGAAGCATGTGTGCTATAGAATAACATTAAAACAGCAATGACTCAAGCTGACCCTTGGCATCCTCTGGATGGAACATTCAGGAACCTCATATTCTTGGTGCAAAACTCAGATTTGCAGAAATTGTACTAGTGCTTCAGATTCATAAGTGCTGAGGGCTAATATCTGCTTCGATTTTACTTTGGAATAATTGGTATAATGATCAGACTTTTAGAAAGAAATTTCAATTCAGTAAACAGAATTGAAAGGCTAGATGAAATAATTGAATATATAAGAAATTTAACAAAGAAGAAAAAATGTAAGCAGTGAGTTATTGTCCCCACTTTGTTGCCATTAATCCTTTAGAAGGGTTCAGTTTGAAGCCATATATGCAGATGCTGAATAACAGAAAGCTGTGGAAGCTGGCTTCCCACCATTTGTGCTTTAGAAATTACTAGAATTGCTCAATTAGAAAGTTTTAAAATGATGTTTGTTTTAGGTTATTTAAAAATTTCCCAGGAGGCATTCTAAGCTCAAACAGAAAGGATCAATTACTCAATCTATACTTATAAGAACAAAAATGTATCAGCAATAGTTCCTGATTTAGTCAGAGGAAGATGAACAATAGAGAAACGATGAAAACAATATCATCTATGAAAAACATCAACAATCCTGTGAAATACTGCCATTTCCCTCACAGGTGGATTTATATTTTAGAGCACCATGGTAGGACATGACTGTCCTATCATTTCTTCCGATGTAGGCTACATATGGAGTAGGCTACATTGGTTCCTGTCTGTGCTATAGTCATCTGGAACAAAATGAGTCATATCTGTTTAATGTTTTATACTAATTGCTAAAATGTCAGCTCCTTGGTAATTTCATAAATGCAATCTCATCCTGCAATCGGTAATTTAACCAGATAGAGAACTAGAGCCACCCTTCCTCAAACAGTGATCTAAGATGTTGAGATACAGTAATGGATCAGAGGGTACAACTCATGAACTCCCATGAGTTCAAGACCAGCCTTACCTAGCATGGTTTCCTGACCTTTTGGGGCTTGCTGTAATTTGAATATGGTTTGTGTGTGTCCCCCTAGGGTTCAGGAGTTGAAATTTAATCCTCATCCTGAGTTATTAAAAAGAGTGCAAACTTAATTGGACAATGGTGCATAGAGATAGGGTCATTGGGAAGTGATTCAGACTAGCAGGATCATTACAGGGGATCCCTGTGGCCAAATCCTAGCAGCTTAATAAGGACAGAGACAGGAAGATACACACTCATGTTCCATATCTCTTGTCATGTGACTCCTTGTGCTATTTTGCTACTCCACCAGCAAGAAGGCTATCACTAGATGTAGCTGCTTAATCTTGAACTTCTAGAACTGAGATCCCAAATAAACCTCTTTATAATGCACCCACATTATTCTTTTCATGTTATTTGGCAACAGAGAATGAACTAATAAACCAGCCACTCCTACCTTAGGGATGGTAAGGTATTGTCCTCTCTGCTATCGTTGTCTTTGTTCTAGTCTCAGTGGAGACCCAGATCTCATCCTGAATGTTACCTCACCCAATTGTTATGGGCTCAAAAACAGTTGCCACAGAAAGCAAATGAGTACAACAAAACTGGAGATTGTTTTGTCCCCGCCCCTCCATTCTTCTTCCCCAACCAACTGGAGCTAGCTCCAGAGTGTCCTCCTTCCTACCTGCTGAGCAATCCAGGCCCTGGTAGCCTTCCTCGCAGATGCAGAGGCCCTCCTGGCAGTGTCCTTGCCCACTGCAGGCATTCAGACACCGTCGCTGGCTGCAGTCCTCGCCAGCATAGCCTTCTTGGCACAGGCAGGTACCGTTGGCACATTTCCCCTTCCCTGAACAGTCATCAGGGCACCGCAGCTCCCTGCAGTCCTCGCCTGTGTAGGGCTCTTCACAGACACATTCCCCATCCACACAGAGCCCTCGGGAGCTGCAGTCTGTTGGACACCGAAGCTCAGAGCAGTCATCACCACTGTATTCACTGTCGCAAATGCACTGGCCATCAACACACACACCCCGACTGGAGCAGCCCAGTGGGCAGTAGGGCTCTGAGCAATTCTTGCCAAACCAGCCTTCATTGCAGATGCAGCCACAGGACTCAAAGCTAAAGTTGCCATGGCCACTGCAGTGAGGAACATAGTCCAGTTGTCCTAGAATGACCAAGGAGAAGGTCAAAGAGCAACAGTGGCCTCTCATAAATCTCATTGGGGAGGGCTGAGCAGAGACGTATACTCATCTCTTGATCACACTGGTGTTGCTGAGAGTTAACTACAACGTAATTTGGTACAAATTCAACTTAATACATGTTTTCACTGAAGGTGAAGATGGGTAAGATCTGGGCCATTGTCCTCTTTCAGATAACCTTCTGACCATCTTAGGTTAGATTCCCTAGAAGCTAATAAGAACTTATTAAAAAGTGTTCCCAGAAGCTTGCTGTAATGGATTGGATAGGGGGATCAGGAAGGAATGTGGTTGAGCCAGAGTGTGATTATACAAAGTTCTGGGAAGAGTAAGTCAGATTCCTATAGTGTTCTAGAAACAGTGCAAGCCACACTTTCTCATGAGCTGAGCTACTTCTCTGGACACATGCAAGTTCTAGGGCCCTCTTTGAGCACATCGAGTGTTGTGATAGGCTAAGGACATTCCTCTGACAAAGAAGTCCAGATTCCAGGTGTAGGTGTGAAAGGATGTAGGCAGAACCCTAGAACCACTATGCAGATGGAAGTCATATGTTATAAACCCGACCCATCTCCTTTCCTGTCACTGGCACATGTGTTAACACCAAGGTTTCTTCAAAGGCTTCCTAATACACACTTTCAGTGTGCTATGATACCTTCATGATTTCATGCATATATGTGTCCCAGCCTTTTGGAATAAAGTTTTATGGCTATAAATAATAAAGTCCAAGTTCAGTCTAGTGGTCCACATTGCCTGAAAAATATACTACACTGACATTGCTTAACATAGCTCATCCTAATAGATTTTTCCTAATCAGCCAATGATCTAAGCAGCAGGCTAGTGGACTCTGGAGCAGGACAGACCATACCCATGGGAACCTATGGTTTTCTCTTGTTTTTGAACTCCACCAAAAAGATGGACCAACCTGTCAGGATCGCTGAAGAACTGGAATGTGGACATCTTGACTTCATTGTCTAGTTATCACATTGCTTGTCTATAACCTAAGGAAATTCTACAAAATATTCCATTAGTCAGATTGGCCCTCATCTTACTATGACCTGGAGAGAATGGGTTTTATTTCTGAAGCTGTAGGCTCCAGAGTGTGATAAAACTTCCTTCCACTTCCATCTTGAGCTATCAGATCTTACAGAGGTGAACACTTGGACCCAAGATTAATATGATGCTTGTTCCTTGTCATCCAAGGCCAGAGCTACATGAGTCTGGGGGATCCTTTGGGTGGAGAAAGCTGGGCATAAGGCTAACTGGGGGCAGCTAATGGTAGCCATTGCTTATATGATGGCTTACGAGGAGCCACACTCTCCTCCAACTAGGTGAGTTAATAGTTAACAGATCCTTATTGCTCTAGACTGTCACAATTGGCAGACAAGGAAAGAAAGGTATAGGCTACGTGACTTCCTTAGATAATAAGCCACAGGTGGCAGAGCAGATCTGAAGTCAAAGTCTGACTTTGAAGTCTTGATCACATCTTATAGTAAGAAACAGATGGACAAAGACAAAAGAAAATCTACTGAACATTCAGGCTTTTGGAGTACAGAATAAGGTGTGTGTAGATGTGTGCGTGCACAGGTGTGTGTGTGTGTAAGCACATTTCTATATTTATGGATCATGATAAAACTCCCATCTTGCTGGAGGAGAAGGGAACAGGCCCTCTGTGACCTTAATGACTTGCATTTGCTCAGAGGGGAGCAAGCTGCGGGTGAATGGACAGAGCACCACAGGCTCTAGTCAGTCAGGTTAACATGAACGGATATCAACTCAACAGCCTGTGAAAACCAAAGATGAATGAAGACAGACATCAAATTCCCTACCTGCCATCAAAGTTGCCATGCCGAGCCGATGTACCATTACCTGACTCATCCCTCCAAAATCAGGTTAATATATTTCAGACTGGGTAAGCAGTGTTGAGAATCCCTGAACCGAATCCCCAGGGAACAGCTGCATTTAGATCTTACAGATGACACATTAACCGAGAGCTGTATACTAGGCACTTTTTTCTTTGACCCTGTGAAGAGATGCTGGGTTTCTCTTCCTCTCAACCCACCTCCCTCTCTACTCAGCTCTCTCCTTTCCCGGCAGGGACCAGGCTGCAAGCGCTTTAGACTCTACCTGTGGCCGCACTTTCTTGACAGCAGTTTGTGTTACACTGGTCTCGCAGCAAAGATACCTCCCTCTCCAGCATTTCGATTCGGCTTAGCAGCTCCTGCAACACCTGGGCAGAGCTGGCACACGGGCAGGCTTTTTTGGGGAGGTTGATCCTGTGGGTGAAGGTGACCTGGCTTTCGTGATCTGAGGTTTGACCTATGTATTCTGCCAGAGTATCATCTTCAGTGCTTGCTTCCTGTTCTGCCGAGGTCTCCAGCCCTGAGGAGCAGAGGCTCTCCAGTGGGACGTTGATGTTATACACATGGTTAAAGACCATAGGGTGTTCCTTGCCAGATGTGTTGTAGCTGGAAGTCCCTCCTTCCTCTTCCACAGTTTGTCTCTGGCCCCGTTCTGTGGTTACCTCCAGTAGACACTCAGATGGCTTGATCATGGATCCCAGCAGGATCAGGTTTACACCAATGAGCATATTCTTCAAGACCACTGTTTCCCCGTCCATCCCCATCCTCCCAGCCAGAGCTCGGTTCAAGAGCTCCCTGTAGTAGCTAGCATGGAGTTACAGGAATCTGCAAGAGAACAAAGGGACAAGGGACAAAGGTTCAGATGGTCTCTGAAACCTTTACCTGAGCACCACAGCTCTCACTCTGTAAAGCTGGAACATATGTGGATAGAACTTCTCTGGGGCTGTGGGGGAAATGGGTTCTAAGTCAGAAAGCTGGGCCTTTGTTCTCTCAAAGACTGGATTAAAAAAAAAAAAAAGACTGGATTCTTGATCATGGATAGCACTTCTATATAAGGATACTGTTATGGCTTTGATTTCAAATGACTCCCTCTTAAAGCTTGTTGACAGATAAGATGAGAAGTGTTTGGATTATGAGGGTTTTGATTTCACCAGTAGATTAATCCATTGATGGATTCATATATTCACACCATTGCGCATTGAAAGGAGCAGGTCACTATGGGCATACGTTTGAAGCATTGTTGTGATTTAAATCAGAATGTTCCCTTATATATTATGTATTTGAATGCTTAGTCACCATGGAATGGGGCTATTTGAAAGGATTAGGAAGTGTGGCCTTGTTTGAGGAAGTGTCCTTGGGAGTCTTTGAGGTTTCAAAGCCTATGTTAGGCCCAGGATCTCTTCTCTGTCTCTGCCTATGGATCAGGATGTAGTTCTCAGCTACTGCTCACAGCACCTGCCTGTATGCCCACCGTGCTCCCCACCATGGTGATAATAAACTAAACCTCTGAAACTGCAAGCAAGCCCCAACTAAATGCTTTCTTTTATAAGAGTTTCCTTAGATATGGTGTCTCTTCACAGCACCAGAACAGTGACTAAGACAGGGGTACATCTTGTCCCTAGCCATTTGTCTTCTCTCTGCTTCCCAGCCACCATGAGGCAAGCAGCTTTTCCTCTACTGCCACAATGGACTTTCGTTATAGCACTGAAATGTCAGACAAATGTTGCTATTTAGGCACAGAATTCAATAGTCAGTCATCGCAGTGCACAAGGAAGTTCAAGAACATATGCCAATAATGGAGGCTTTATGGACAGCTTCTTCCAGTGAGGAGAGCTCGAAGCTTCTCTTCACGTCTAAATGAAAGTTAGGATGAAGCAGACCACAGAAACTTAGGGCCACTCCCATGTTGCCTCGGATATTTATTATGAAGGGGCCTCACTGGGCATGTCAAATAACTTATTCATCAGCTCTTTAAGCTCCCCTATTCAATAGAGGTTGACTTTACAATAACCAACCAGCCAAATAATGTAGTTCCAGACAGTTTGTGATTGTTAATTATCATTGGGTACATTTGTGATTTATCTGGGATGATGTGAGCCGAGCTTTGTTTTAATCTTCTCATTAATATAGTCCCTGTGCTCTGTGACCACAGGGTGCCTTTCTTCTGAGGTCCTGTTTAAATAGCTAAAATAATGAATTAGATCCTCTGTTGGTTACCTAGTCACCAAGAACCATGCAGTATAATAAATTCACAGTAATAAAAATCAGTTTTACAGTTTTACAAAAATTATAGTTCCTTTCTATTCCCCGTGTAAAGAAAATAAGGAGACTTAGACCCTTTGGTTCTCAAATAAAGTCAGAGCCACTAAGAAGATTAAGGACTAAGGAACCAAGTAGCTGTAACTCTGCGCCTGAGAAGAAGGTGACAAAAGTCAGTTAATACTCACTGGCTGTGCACAGGGCACAGATGGTGCTGAGCAGTCACACATGATCTTATCCCACCCCTAGGAGAGTCTTAGATAACACTCATCTTAACAACAGAATGATTTCTGTGTAGAGAGTTGAGATAGGAAAGCTGGCCAGAATGACCTCAAACCTGTGTTCTTAACAACTATGCTTAAAGGCCTTTTAAAGAAAGAGTGTTCAAATTTGGGCATGGCAGCACACATTTTTAATGCTAGTATATAAGAAGTAAAGACTGGAAGATTAGGAGTTCACGGCCAGACTCCCCCACATAGCAAGCTGGAAATCAGCCTGGTATATATGAGGTTTTGTTTTATTGCTTGATTTTTGTTTTTAAGAAAATGTTCAATTTTTTTTTCTTGTCATTGATGGAAACTATACTAGAACTTTCTCTGGATTTTTTTGGGAGTGGTTGAATTCTTTTCCTTACATGAACCATTCTCTCATATTTCCTTCCTTTCCCCACATACATTCCCCATACAGGTTGAACTGCCTGGACCCACATTCTTCTAAGAGCACTCCTCTTAAAGTGCTGACCATGTTAGACCATGGGCTCCCTATGCCTGATTTTTTCCACTTGGCTTCCTAAGTTGTTTTGAGACAGACCATGTCTTATCTGCAGCATATGGCTGTGTGTTTAGGACATTAAAGCACTCAGTATTTGGTTGTTGAATGAATGGATGGGCAGATGCATGAAAGAATGAATAAACTGATGATTTAATAAATAAATGCTCAGTGAGCAAAAGGTTGAATCATTCTCCAATTCATTTAATCTCTCTCCATTAATCCTAAGTTGTTTACTGTTCTCTTCAATTTCAGCTCTGGACAATGTCTAAGATTTTATTGAATTAGGAATAACTGCTATTAGTGACCAGCATAAAAATCATATATTTATACTCAGCTCTTATATTATATATTGTATTATTTTTCAGTCCCTGCTTCTAATATTGAGAGGAAGCAGGGCAGACCAGAGCTGCTGAGAGTGCCAGACTGTCTGGGATCAAACTTGGTCCCCATAAGTGTTTATCTGTTGGGAAGACCAGTTAACTTCTCTGTCAGCTTTGCTACCTGTAGACGGGAGATAAATAATGGTACCACCTTTATATGGTTGGAGTGATGATTCTACCATTATCCATATAATACTTATTAAGGACCTATCATTGAGTGAAATAGATAGATAAATGAATGAATGAATGCTGTCTTCAGAGCATTTGGTTCTTCTATTTAAAGACTACCCTGAATTTGCAAAGGCATGTAAAATGTCTTCCTAGTTGGCATCAGGAAATTTTATCCTTGAACAACGATGATGGGGTTCCAGAAACACCATGGGAGATGGCAACTCATTGGCCACATATAGATAAGGTAAATCAACCTTGGGAACAAATGTACTGAAAATCAGTCTAAATTAAATTGACCCCATAGCTGTAAGCTCTTCCGGCATTCTCACTTTTAACTGCTCCAATCATAACACCCTTGGATTTCACTTTTGCATTTCGATCACAACAACCTCACAATGACTCTGTCAACAATGTACACACACACACACACGCCTTCTTTCTTAAACTAAACGTCATTTACCTGGTCATATTGATATTGCTGAATAATATTTTCTCATAGAAAGTGTGAAATTGTTACATATTAATCTAAGGCACTTAATATAGTTTTTTGACCAATTGTAGATAGGAAATAAATAAAAAATAAATGATAAACAAAAAGTAAGATGAATGACAGAGAAATTATGAGGGAGAAAGATGTTAGATTCTATGAGCAGGTCCAAAACAACCACCAAAAAAATGTATAGAAAGGGAAAGTTGGAGTTTTATATGAGAAGCATGGTCAATATTTTAGTCAATAACTAATAACAACTAAACTTATATAACTAACTCAACCATGTAAGCCCAAATTCTTTTTTAAACTTAGACTTTATTAATTGAACTACAGAGTGAAAAATCAACAAGGGGCTCATCTGCCCTTACAGCACCAATAATTGATCATTTCTTGGTGACCAGCATGTTGAATGAATGCAAATCTTGTCATGAGGAAGAGAAATTTAGCATTTTGTTCAGAGAGGTGAGAACATGGGAGGTTCATGTTATTTTATCACTCATTCATCTGACAGATATTTATTGAGTAACTATTAGATCCCCAACCTGTGTTTATCGAAATTACATCCATAGGCATGAATTTGGAAGCATGGAATATAAGGAGAGTAAATTAGTATAAAATTTAATATTATGTGTTACATAATATTATGTTAATATTATGTATACAAATAAATTACTTGATATTTGTGATTTCATGTGATGATATCATATGATATACAGGTCTGTGTTATTTTAAGTCAGGGATAGATAGCTGTAGAGAAGAAAATCAATGAACAGAGTTTTTTGAGTTAAGAAGGTTAGGGTTCATGGCCGTATTTATGGAGTAACATCCTGAAAGGCTTGTCTGATCAGATCACAGCTGAGATCTTGACAAAAGTATGTTAAAGGGGGGAATGTACCCCGTAACCCCTGAGAACAGCAAATGCAGGGATCCTGGGAAATCTGAGTAACAGGGTGTCTGGGATAGGATGAGAGAGTAGATGTGGGAAGGCCCTGCCAAACATGGATATGACTTGGTGTTTCACTGCAGAAACATGGCCACTGTTCTCAAATGCTTCCTATCTCACCTGCCCCCACTGCTTGAGAAACTCTGAATCTCTGAGAGGAGAAAAACAGAAGTCTGCCAATGCATGGTAATGACCATGAGTAAGGAACGTGCCAGCTGTCCAGAGAAGAACGTTACAGTACAGTTCTGAGGCAGGGAAAGTGGCCCAGCCTCTTGGGTTATGAAACAATCTCTCTAGTTCAGTTGATGACATGCTGAGTGTCTCCTTCAGGCTGAGGCAACCAGTTGTTCAATAAATTTTCCCTTCCATGGTGGCTGGTTGTGTGCAAGGTGATGGCCACTTGTCACTCTGGGTCCACAAGTGACTGCACAAAACAGAGACCCTTGCTTCATTCTAGTCTAATTGCAGCACATCCTCTGGCTTTTGAAGCACGGCTTTTGAGACTGAATTTTTTCACATATAACTTGGTTTAGCCAGAGATATCATGGTCCTGGATTTTAACAGATTATGCTCTAGGTCAGAAGGAAAAGGAGGAGGTGGGGGAGGAGATAAGTTTTTTCATTCTAGAACTTCATTTGCTGAAACTGATATTCAGAACATGGTTTGTTCAATGAGTGTGTTTAAAGGGCTGCCTGGTGCTAGCTGATCAGACCTTTACATGGCACAAGGGCCTGGAGAGGCAGTTTCCATATGTAGGTGATAACTTTCCTAGTGGGGTACACTAGTGCCTCTGATGGCAAGTAGTGAATTTCTGGCCACTGGAGGTACCCAGTTACAAGCCGAAACACTCCTTTGTGAGAATGCTGAAGAAGGGTTTCATTCATCAGGGGAGACAAAACAGGAGTGAAATCAATGCTAAACATCTCCCTGGTATTTTCCAAGTTCATGGTCTTAGTGGGTTTTTACGAATATACCCACTATTCATGTTGTGCTGGTTTCTAAATTGTCTCTTCCCCTGGGTTCTGTGGGACTCTATTCATTCCTCTACCTGAGCTTTAGCTGATGACCTGCATGCCTTGGCATTTTTTGCCTAGTAGATGTATTGACACTTACTTGCCTGCATATTCTGATCTGAATCTAAACATGGACACCTTCTAAGACCCATGCTGCTGTGCTAGATTACCCTCCAGCTTGACCTCATCTTAACATAACTAACCTGATCTGTAATGGGCTCACTTCCAAGTAGGGCCACATTTTGACGTGCTGAGGTGACTAACAGGTTTCAACCTAGACAAAACGAGAGGACAAGACTCAATCTACAACTAATAATTGGAATAAGCTATGCATTTACCTTGTGCTACTTTATTTTTGCAGTAACACATATAAGCTAGAAAGGAGTGATATTTAGGATATTCAAGACATTTATGGCAATTGTATGACTTGGGAAGTAACCAATCAGAATGGGGTATCTACATGTGTAGATATGAGACATTAATCACTTTAGTTCATTATGGACAGGTGAACTCCTATGGTGGTTTTCTATGATGTTAATTCCTCTGTTCATTCCTATTTTTTAAGATGGACAAAATGAGCATCAGAAAAGGCCAAGTAACTTGACCAGGACTGAATGGCTAATGAATAAAAGAGCTGGTGCTGGACCCAGATCCTGCTGACTAGAGCCTGGGTCTTCACTGCTGTTCTACAACCAGCTTAATTAGTGGCCACATACTGTTCTCATGAAAAGAAAAGACTAGGGACTCTTACCTTATCAACACTCTCCTCTCCTGGGTTCAGATTTAGGGCTTCTTGACAGCTGTGACTTTTAGTTTAATGTTTTCTCCACAAATCTAGGTTGTTTCCCTAGAAATTGCTTCAGTCTCTCCTCCTTGGGGGAAAGCTTTTCTGTTGGCTTTTGATTTATAAGTGCCCAGCCTCCACTTTGTCCCAAGCATCAGGGAAAATATCTCTACCAGTAAACTTTGCTACTAGGGGAAGGATAGTAGGGAGGCAGCTTTGAAACCTGCCCCTTCTCAGGGAAAGCCTGGCTCAGACATCCATCACAGAGACCCAGACCCTGGTTGCTTGGCTCCTTCTGGCTTCCTTCTGTACTCTGAACTTCCTCTGAAGCTCACAAGTCACAAGCCACCATGGACCAAACCACTTGTGGGGACTGATTTCTGTTTTTCTGGAATGAGGCAGAAGGTGGGGTGATAAAGGTTTCTAGGCAAAGTCTAATAGCAGAAGAGGACAGAAACTAAGGTGTATGAAGTGCCTGCTCACTAAATATGCCCTTAGCTTTTGCCAAACTCATATCAGTAAATATTTCAAAGTGGCTTTTCTTCCTGTGTCCCCCCAAAGCTCCCCTTCCCTGCACTTCTGTTTCCTACCCCTCATCGTTACCAAGAATGCTGGCCATTATGCAGGAAGTTGCTTTTATCCACATTTTTAAATAATGGCGGTGGGCAAAGTTTTGCTAATTTTCCCAAGAAGCCCCAGCCTACTGCAGCACACCTGAGAATGGTGCATGGGCCACTTTGTCTTCTTTTGAGGCATCTCACCTGCTTGGAAAACCATGTCCTGTCTTTGGTGTAAAGTGGTGGCATCCACGGAAGCCAGATGCACCTCTCTAAAGGTGACTTGGTAGCTCCTGTCTTCATTATTTCTTTCTGAATATCAGACAAACTAGCAAGAGTAAAATCCCAGAACCCAGAGGGTCTGTTAATGATATGGACTAGTGGTGGGAGTCAGGGACACTGTGGTCTGAATGTTTGCATACCCCTCCCTGTGGCACAAATTTCATTTTGAAATCCTTACTTCCAAAGTGATGGCATTCATAGTCATGAGGCATAGCCCCCATAATTAGGATCAGTGATCTTATGGAAGCTCCTCTAGGGAGACCCCTCAGCCCTTCTACTATGTAAAAACATGGCTGGAAGATGCCCCAGAAGAGCCAGAGACCAGGCCCTTAGATGCAGGATTTGCCAATACCTTGATCTCTGCTCCCTAGCCCCAAGAATGGTAAGAAATAAATTTGTTATTTCTAAACTACTCAGTCTGTGCTTTTATTTCACTTCAGATGCCTAGTAGCCTCAAGCAATGGAAAAGGAAGGAAAAATAAGAGGGGGAAGGCACAGCAGGGAAGACAGAGAAGGAATTAGGAGGGCAACTTGTTAGAGAGAGAAAGGCAGGAATTCTACAGGTAGGGTGAGAAAACATAAACCTGAGGGGTAGATCATACACCCCAGGTTCAATGACATGCTCACAGTTGTGAACAAAATAGATAGCCAGTGACCCTACAAATGAGAGTGCAAAGGAGCTGTGGTAAGTCGATAGATTGATACTCAAGAAATCCTGTGCTTCTATTGATTTCATCTTCTCTGCTCCAGCTTCCTTATCAATATAATTATCATGGCCAGTACCAGAGGTGTCTGTGGGCAATTTGTAAGAGGTGGATAACAGGATCTTCCTTAAGGCTGATTTAGTGCAGAGTTAATGAGGTGCTCACTTGTCTCCAGGGAGGTCTGTGGGGAAGCCAGGTTGCCCTAGCTGGGTTGAAGCCTCTTCAGCTACTTAAAGCCCTTCTGATATGGCTCACCTTTTGCAACCCCTCCCCCAACACCCTCTCCTGACTTTATTTCTTCACACTGAAGAGATCTTTGAAGGTTACAGACAAATAGTCTATGGGTCATCAGCTTTCACAGACACCGTGAAGGAAGGGAAGAACTGGTCACAGAAGCTGGGACAGGAATGGAGGAAAGATGGGGAGGGAGGCAAAGGGGAAGGGTGACAGCCATAGGGCAGGTGGCCTCCCTCTGATCTTTCCCCTTCTTTTTCCTTGCTCAAGGGTGATGGTGATGGTGAGGCTGAGCAACCTCAGGGTAGAAACAAGAGAGAATGAGTGTATAGGTTGTTGGGTGGGCTAGGCTAGAACATTGCCCTAGGATGGGTAGCCATGGCTCTGCTTAGATTATCTAGCTTCAGTCAACCTTAGTATCCACTCAGTCCCTAGGGGTGATTTATAAATCAGAAGTGTATCTATGGGAAAAATGACACCTTCTGTTCTTTTTTTCCCCTGTAAGTTAGAATTAGTTTAAAAATAGTCCCCTCTCTGCCATTGGGATGCTCTGCCACTCAGAGAAAGAGGGTAATTATGAAAGACGAGGGTGTAATGTGATTACAGCCGGCCCCAATGTGTCAGTGGAGGCAGTGCTGGGCTGCTGGGAAAAGGCAGAACTGGCTGTCTCCATCAGCACTGGGCCTTTATTGGCCCTGTCAGATTTCTGAAAAGAACCTGAGGGCAGAAAACTCCCAGCAGACAAGACTCCTGGCTGGCCAGGAGTTTATAGAAGGACTCGTGGTGGGGTAAGACAATATACTGACCTGGCGGACCACCCACCAGACCTGGCTGCCCAATGCCCCTAATAATGTGCACTTTGATGTGTTCCCATGGGGGAATCTGTAAAAAGAGTCTTTGGTTCAGCACCTAATGGATCCACCTTTGTTCGTTGTCATATGTCTAGAGCCCAGCAGGTACCATGTTTTGTGTCACCATGGATTACAGGTCCTATGGTGACTGGAGGGGAATCTGGCTGCTGCTCTTGTCCTCTGGTCCCATCTTGTACTACTATAATTGCCCCGACCTCTCAGAGTAGCTGCTTATTCATCTGAAAAATGGGGTCTTGAATAGTATTCAAGAAAATGATAAAGAGAGGGATCAAAATCTCTAGACTGGAAGTACAAGTGAGGGGAAGGTCATCCAGGTTTGCTTTAAAACACAAATGACAGAGCTGGGCAAAAGCTATTTCTGGAGACACATTTCTTTTTGGCTACTGTGGCAGACAGAAAATCTTGCCTGGTAATTTCAGCTTCAAAATTTTATGATGTATGATCTTGGGGTTTTTGTGATTTTTGCTACATAGATATCCTATTTAGGTGAGAATTTATCCAATTTTGTAGACTCTGGAGAATTCTCAGTATCTGTCAAGCAACTTACAATTCTATATTATATATGGCTCAATTTGATGCTCACAGTACCTGATAGGATTGCTCTTGCTTTATTCATGAAGCTGAAGTCTGGGGGTGCTTAGCATAGTTACCCACAGTAAGTTAGGGCCAACTGAAGTGCTGGGCCATATTTCTGGTTCTCAATTCAGTAAGGGAGGTACAGCCTCCCCCCTGTATTAGTTACCCCATCCCTTAGAAATAGGTAGGGCATAAATAATGGATTGCTAATTAATCTTAACCATTTTGGTAAAAAGTTCTCTCAGGAGCCTGACCTTTCTCTATCATTAATGACTAGTTTTCATCTGTACTTCTTCAGCTTGGAGAACAGCATGTCACCATTTGCTGTTCAATTATTCTTCTTGAAGACTTATATTACCTTTCATCTTTTTCTTCTCTCCATTTAATAAACTGTAAAGGAAGTTCTTTTGCAAGAAACATTGCCAGCCAGCTTGGAGTCCAAACGTATGGGTTTCCTGTCCAAGACGTCTCTTAAAACAGATTGAGCAGTTGATTTAAAATATAAGAAGTGGTCTCTGCCCACATGGAACTTATAATCTAGTTGGGGTGACAAAATACATACATATGAGCCTAAAGAACAAGATTAGGTATTCTATTTTAGCGTATTAAACTGAAGATCACTTATTTTAAGTTTAGTAAGCATACCATAGCAAATAGAGATCGGCGTTGGACAAGGCTTTCAGAAACAGTGGTATATCAATCAGATAGATGTAAGGGCTGTGGGTAGGAGAGGTAACATGTGTGGGACAAAATGATAGTTTAGCAGAAATAATTACAGCCCTAAGATGCAATGCAAGGAAGTTCAGCCTTTAAAGGGACCAGCTCTGTCTTCATGAAGGCTTAAAATCCAGGACATGAATATCTGTGTGCCACCTATCAGGTATTTCCAGAGCCGCTTGTGCATGGACTAGGTGTCTTGGGGGCCAAACTGGGACCATAACTTTTAATACTTATAACTATAGGAACTAATTGCTTGATTTTTTTTAAGACCACAAAAACTCTTCAGAAAAATAAACCCCAGAAGAAGTTACTTTTAAAAATGTTATCTACCCATATCCAGACTACCACAGGGATTTGTCTGCTCCAAAACTACCTAATGACAAGCTCACATATCAAGTTCATGCTGTTTCCAATTATATAGCATAGTTATATTGGAGTTGATCTTTCTGGCAGGAACCAAATAATTATACTCACTTTGGCTAGCCATTAATTTCTTCAGATGACTTGAATGTTGGTGGCAATTTATTAAAGTTTGGCTGTGGTGGTCTATGGATGTTATTGACTTCATTGTGTAAATTATGCCTTTTAGAGCATGAAATAGCACCATCCTGACCCAAAGACTGCAAGCAGGTAAAGTATGTCTTCTAGAGCATGAAATACGTAATCATTTTCTACTTGAAATTTGAAGAAGCTCTGAGAGTAGTGGTATATAGAGCACAACTTGCTTAATTAAATTTAGTTAGATGCTGGTTGCATGCCAGGAACTGGGCTAGGATCCATCTGAGGTGCCAAGGGCCAGCTAGAGAAACATCAGGCAGCTCCTTGTGTATCTGGAAGAAAAGTATTTACACAAGGATAAAGGGCAGACAAGGGTGTGTACCATGTCAGAGACATGGGAATTCTAGGAGTTCAGCAGAAAACAGCTTCTCACTCACTATAATACTAGCTATAGAAAAGTCAATGGGAAAGGTGACCTTTGAACTGGGGCTTGAATACTAAAGATTTTGAGAGGAGAGGGCAATGAAAGATAGGTGAAATGAGAGGCACAGAGAATGAGGAACACAATAGTCATGATTGCTGGGCTGGTGGGGTATCTGGGGAGTCTGTTTTCAGAGGTGAAAGGTACTAAGAAGTCTGATCACCTTGGGTGGTATCTTCAGAAAGTTGCCTGGAGGCTTACTCAGCCATAAAAAGAAGGAAATTAGGCCATTTGTAGGAAAATGGATGGAATCAGAGATCGTCATGTTTAGTGAAATAAGTCAGTCTCAAAAACAACTATTGGACTCTCTCCTTGCAGAAGATGGGAGAACAGAGCATGGCACTAATGGGGGCACTACTGGGAACATGGAAGGGGAAGGAAAAGGGGGTGATGGAGATAAGCAAGTGTAACTCGGGATGGACATAATAAAGTTATATGTATGAATGAGATGAAGCATTTTTTGTAACTTATGTATGCTAATAAAAATAAACTAAATTTAAAATAGGTAATAAATAAATAAATTCTCTCTGTGTCTGTGGGCCTGATGAATCACTAGCTTTTTTTTTTAGAGCCTGACATGGTTAACAAATCATGTGACATTTTTACTTATAATTGGCCCCAAAGATAAATCCCAACTTGAACAAGAATTTTTAACATTGCAGTTATTCAATTTGTAAGGTTCAGATTAGGCTTCCTCATTATTTTAGGGAGTGGTTTTTCAGGGTACATAATTCTTTTAATTCCTTTCTCCCACTCTTTTTCTGATAAAAAGCATTTTGGTCTCCATTAAGGGACAACACATCATTTTTGTTCATTACTGTTAAAAGGGGGCCCCTGAGGAATTCAAATGCCATTTTTATTAACTGTTAAATCCAGGGTACATGTTGTACGATATTGGGCTTTTAAATGTGTTCGATCCAAACAAAGACAAGAATTCACCATTAACTATGAGGAAGTGCCTTGCTGACAAATTAAAAACAGATGCCATGGAGTGAGTTCTGTCTGAGTGTAGCTGGGCCACTGAGGCCTTGGTAAGTGAGGTATGTTCAGAGGGTTCAGAGTTTGTGTGTGATGGGGTAGGGTCCAAAATCTGATCACTACAAAAATGCAGAGTACTTCAAGTAGACTCAGGCTTTTACCTGAAATAACTCAATATCCAATTAGATATCCAATTATCTTCACCCAGCATTCTCCATCCTTCCCAGCCTCTGCTGTACTCTGCTATACCCAACTCCTTTATATAGTCCTGGAAATCTGCCATTACCCATCCATGGCTTCTCTTCACCTTTATCCTGTCTCCTTTCTTTCCCCAGAGCTTCCTATCCTGCCCAGCAGGAACTCAGTGAGGAGCATGGTAAAGTCCCTGTCCTTTCTGAAGAAAGGCCACCTAGTGCTGGTTGTGCCTCTAAGATGAGGAGTACAGCACTTGCTTTTCTTTATGTGACTGTCCCTCTCATTTCTTGCTTAGTCCCCTTGTCCCTTTGTGGGCTTACAGGTGGTAACAGCTTAGCTTCTGTCTGCCATAGACCTGTGTACAATGCCCTCAGTGACCCAGGGCTGTCCAGAACTCATCTCTGCACATCCATGCAGGGACATGGCTTGCTGGGAAGGACTTTTAAATCCAGATGTTTCTTCTTACTAGCTAGGCTCTGCTAAAAACTCATTTCCTCCTTGTTTCCCCCTTTCTCTGTTAGTCAAATGCCAAAGTAATACCAGACATAGCACTGGCAATAAATTAATGCCTTCTGAAAACCTATTTGGAAACAGGTAAGCCTTAAACCATAAATAACCATGACATTTTCATTTTAACAACAGCCTTCAACTAACCTAACAGTGGACATGGTTCAGTGTGGCTTCATATTGTAACAGAGAGCAAGATTCACGGGCTGTAAAAGGTCCCAACATTTCTCTCACATTGATCTTTCCACCCCCCCCCTTTGAAAACCATTAAAATGAGTCAGAGTAGGAGAGCACCTGCCATTTGTGGAGCTCATTAGGGTTCTCAAGATGTTTCCATACACATCAAGGCAATTGGTCCTTCTACCAATTCTGTATAGGATGCTGCATGTTGCACTGTTCCTTATCAGAGAGTAAGAGAGGCTCATTCCTGTGAATGATAAGCCTTGGAATTACTGCTGAGGAAATCTAGTTTTCTGAGGACAATCTCCACTATTTCTGAAAAGAAACCGAGTCCCTGTTTTTATAAACTTGTTTACCTGCCAGGGAGACTAGAAAAATATAGTGACATTAAACTAAATAAACAAAAACACAATCTTACTTGTTTTTGTCTCTGCAAGAAAGTGTACACACACACACACACACACACACACCAACAACTTCAGACCTGGCTTTCCCCACCTTCAAGGACACTTAGGAGCTTGAACAGCTGGCTCATGTAGAAGTGGGAAGGAGGCTTATTAACATGGACTCTAAATGCCAGAACTGATAGTGCAGTAGTGGCTGCACAGTGAGAGAGACATAAGTGGCTAGGTCCACGCACATCTGTCAGAGCAAAGGGCAGCCTTGCCCCCTCCCTTACTCTCTCCCTGGAATGTATTCAACACCACTCCTGTCCTGGACTGGGATTGGAGAGCTGTGTCTTTCACATTTCCCTAGCAACAACTCAAAGCATGGCTCCTTCTTGGGAGTTTGCAATGGGGAAAGCTATCTTTTCATCCTTGTTTGCATTGTCAAACAGGATTCCTGCTGGGAAATCATTAGAGTACTATTCCCTCTGCTGAGCAAGGCATCCACTTCATTCACTAAATGGAAAGCTCGGAGTAGGTGAGCTATTTTCCAATATGGCTCTGACAATTTTCTATGCCTTATTTATCAGGGATCTTTTTGAAGATAATTATGAAATAGGCAATGATACGTCCTTAGATTATTCTATAATATTATACCACCATTTGCTTATATCTACAAATGTACCTAGAATAATCCAAACTTTTTATTTGCAAGATACATCTACAGTATTAAGTTAGCAATAAATATTTATTACTTTTTCTCTAAAATAATAAAGTCACTGGGCTTCTCCTAGAAGACCGAAGCCCTCGGAATAGTAGCTGGCTTTGCATTTGATTTAGGAAGGGAAAATCCTTCTCACCTTCCAGGAAAACCTATCAGACAGAATTGCTGAATTCAAAGCCTGCTGAATTTGGCCTTCCTGTAATACCCACCAGAACTATGCTATGAGGGGCAGGGATGGCTTTCTTTGATTGACACACTTTTAGTCTAGGCATATAACAAGGGTTTGTGTATTTGCTCATTTAATTCTCACAGTAATTGTACAAACCATTTTACTGTCCTAATTTAACTAACAGCTGGAAAAAACTGAGGCACTGGAGGTTAAATGATTTGTCTACAAAAATCACAAAGCGCTCAGATGTAGGTGCCAAGATTTTGACACGTTACTCCAAAATCTTTGAATCTCGAGTGATGACTTGAGTGGACTAGGATATGGTCTTTTAAGAAAAAAGTAATTGTGACAATCATTCCCTTTTCTGGACTTGGGAGGAACTTGTTACCACACTTATCATCACAGCTATCTGCGGTTGTTTGTTTCCCCTGAAGAAAAGCTCCCTAGAGGGCAGGTTATAAATAAGGTATCTTTTATCCAGCATCTGGCACAGAGCCTGAAGTCCAATGTATAGTACTCCCCTCTCCCATACACAATGCACATGATATATTTTCAGTCAACTTACCTAATGGGGTATCCCACCTGATCTCACCAGTTTGGCTTTCCTATTTCTAAACTTTTTAACATGCTCCTCTCTGCACAGATGTAGGTATGGGTGGGGGATGCTCCCAGGTGTAGGTAACCTGGAAAGACCAGGACACACTGTCCTGATAGCCATTGGCACTGTTGCCTCTTAGGGTAAGACAAGTCCTACAGACCTTGACCCAGACTCTCTCACTGACAGCTCTGGGATTACAGGTGTTCCTCCTTTACTTTTGTTTTGATTGCTGCTGCCAGCCACATTGTGGCTTATTATTGACCTTGGTAACCACCAGACTGTCCACATCTTGTAATTGTCTTTACCCATCAGATGTCCATCTTCACAGAAAGGCTCTTTTCTCTGATTACCCAACCCTGTCAGTCTTCCATAGATTGACTTGCTGTTTCTCAGAAATTAAGGAGTGTGAGCTGTCGTCTTTGTTCTTGGGTTTGATGGAGGCTGTTGTCTGTTGTCTGCTGGCTGCTGGTTGTGGATGGTTCCCTCCAAGGGGAGGTTTTGGAGACACATTGTCTAGTGGGGAGGACACTCTGGTTTTGGAGACCCAGTGTCTGTGTCTTGTGACATGCCCGTTCATTGGCTTCATGAGCTTGGACAGTCAGTCGTATAACTACTTTGAATATCAATTTCCATACCTGTAAAGTAGGAATTACTTCTACAGGGAGTCAAATGCATATGAAAGTACTTTATTACATGAACTATGGTGTGGCGTGTCATTGATTGGAAGGTGTTAACAGATAAAAATAAAAAAGTACGTGTTCTCCATTGAGCTGCACATCAGAGGTTCATTCTGGGACATCCAGCTGTGGAGTCATCTTTCCTCCTCCTCCTCTCAGCACCAGCATTGGAGACTGTGTAAGGGGACGAGTGAGTCATCACTGTCTGCTAAATTAATCATAGCACTGAGTAGAACTGAGGATACTTGGGTAACTTTATGTGACAAATCCCTTGGTGGTGCTTGTGGCGATGCTTCCTGACCCACATGTGAAGGAACACTGTTTCGCTCAGATGATCGACAACCCTCGGGGGACAGTCAACTCTCCTTTCCAAGTGGGACTGATGAGAGTGTAGATCAAGACCACAATCCCTTAGGAGTTCCAAGGATCTTTAAATTGTGTACTGGTTCTTGGGCTCTGTGATCCCTGAAGAGGGAAGCGATGAAGTAGCAGGAGTTCCAGCTACTCACTCAGCTCTAGCAATTGCATGTAAGGCCTTAGAGAGAAGCATCATTGTTCAGTGTTGTGAATTTGCCCCGAGCTGGATGAGAGCTTGATCACCTCCAGTTCACACTATGAAAACTCAATCCCCACATTAGCATTAAAGTAGGGCTTTTGGAGGTTTAATATCAGATGGGCTCATGGGGATGGGGTTCCCATGATGGTAGTGGTGACTTTTAAGACTAGAAAGAGAGATAGCACTAACTTATTTCCTGAGATACCTGTGTGATGATGCAGTAAGAGGCTTGCAGCAAAGGCCAGCAGATGCCTGATCCCTGCCCTTGGACTTCCTAGCCACCATCACTATAAGCCAAGTAAACTTTTATGCTATATAAATTTCTTATCTTGAATGTTTTTATGTCAACAGAAAATGGCATGAGACAACAAGGCAACAAATCAAAGGTGAAGCCAGGATAAATTAATATTCAGGGGGGCTGGATTAGATCCTGGAGGACCAGAACTAAAAGAAGAGGCAGTACATCAAGAGAACCAGTGTGGGAACCCCACAAGTCAAGGGGTTCAAGGCACATGCATACCAGGCAAACACTGTAGGCCCTGGGAGTCTGATCAAGGCTCTAATGGCATAAAGTAGAATCAGTTTACATATAGTGTTAAAGGGAAAAAAATCTGGTTAGAACAACAATACCCACCCTTCCCACCAGCATCTGAGAAAGGTGAGAAAGCTGGCCCTGAGGTTGTAGGAGTAGAAGTGCCCCCCCTCCATCCCTCACCAATCCGTTGCACACCCAGGAAAGCAGATCCTGCACCTCACTTGGACAGCATAATAGAGTGAACCCTGTTGGCAGAGGTGTGGGTGAGCTAGCCCTGAAGTTGTGGGCATGAGAGAGCTGACCATATTAATCTTCTGTCATACGGTAGCTTGGGTGACAGAGGGATGTTCCCCACCCCCAGTCAGTAGCCTGAAGCAGGAGGTCAGAAGAGCAGGAGAGTTGTCCCTGACCCTCATCAAGACAGCACTTGGGAGAGTGGCCCCTGACCCACACCTGGGCAACACAGTAGAGCTGGTCTTGAAGGGGTAGATGTGGGAAAATCGAGTTTGAGGATGTGCTCATTGCTGCAAAGGTGAACTGGCCAGGGCAATGCCGGAGAACTCCCCCTGGTGGTAAAGACAGGGAGAGCTAGTGGGCTGACCAACCTGCAACTACCCAGATCCAGGCCCACCCCATCCATGAGCTTCTGGAGCACATAAAGGGGCAGTCATGCAGACCCAAAGCTGTAGGATCTCCTTCACACAGGACAACAACAGGATATTCAAGAGGAGGCTCAGTGAGGGCCCAGCATGGATAGTGTAGCCGAAACCAGAAGCCTCAAACCAGACCAATAACACCTTGCAACGAATACTTTCAAATAAAGATATATGGACAAAACGGTTTACTGCATGACTCACTGTGTCACACTACAGCTTCCATGATGAGATTGATATTTTTCCTACAAAATTTTATTTGGGCAGGAGGGTTTGCAAGGGCAGAGGGCAAGGGATGAGGAAATGATTGGGGTTGGAGATGCATTATACAAAACACACAAAGAATTAATAAAAAGGAAGAGAACCAAAACAAAAATACACATTCATTGTAGAATAATAGTAGCATATAGACACGATAGTATTTTTAGTACCTTGGCACAGTCAAAGTAATTTATTTTGGTGTACTTCCTTTTGTTTTTTTACTGTGTTTATTTCCATAATTGAAATTGTGCCCTCTTGGCAGTTGATACTTTAAAGTAGCAAGTTTTGGGGGCTTGTAATCTTTAGGGAAGCTTTGCCCAGTGACTCTAGGATTAGGCAGGCTTGGGTTTACATCAGTAGCCAAGCTGAGCCAAGATCTCAGCAAACAAGACAGAAGGCCTAGGCAGAGCAGAGAGCTGTACAGATCTCCAAAAGTAAATGGTTTTTCCATTCTCCCTGTTTGGTAGCACATGCACATCTGTGCCAGTTGTAAAGCTTGGCATATATTGGTAGAGTAATAAGCTGTTTTACATTTCTCCTCATTGAGATAAATACATATATGAAATATATGTCAAACCCATAAGTGTGCTATATAACCATATATATACATATACACACATACACACATATATATGAATGTATATGCATACATATACACATATAAATGTATATATATGTATATTATATATACATAATACATTATATGTATGTTCTAATTGAAATGACACACCAGGTATGTTCAAGAAAGCCCTATAGAAGATAAGGTATGTTTCCACTTAGGATTCTGTCCTTTTTGACCAATCTCAGTAGCTGTGAGCTCAGGTCGGTTGACCTCAGGGTCTACAGAAGAGACATTCAGCAGCAATGGAAACAACTGCAGCCAGAGACCAGCAGGAACAAAGGAAGAAAGTCCTTGGGCTCCCATTCTCTAGCCTGGGCCATTGGTTTTCACAGAGAAGATATGGCTTGAAAGGAGTTAAGAAAGAAATGTGGCTATGTCTAAGGGAGACATGAACTGCTCACTAGTATGCAAGGTGTGCTCAGAAACAAATTCAAGAACTTAGAGACCAAGTGACAAATGCCATTTCATAGACCCCTAGAGGGGGAGTCAAACCCAAGAGCTCTCTGGGAGTGATGCATCCATCCTCCAGCCTCCCTGTGTCCAGAACAGGATGGACTCTGATCTAGAAAAATTCTGAGAGCCTTCTCACCCTATGTGCTACAATCACACCCTGGGCTTGTTTTGGGCATAACAGAGCATTTTCTAAGGCCTGATTTAAAGAATATTCATCCCACTTAGGCTGATAATGTTCCCCAATAACACTAATAAAACTCACAACACCAGGCATGAGAATCCCCCCTTTGAGTTATTGTTCATGAGAGTCCAAGAGATTCACTAACAATATGGACTATTGCTGTTGCCCTTAATTGTCTCACAGAGATTGAAGGTAAGCTTCTATTGCTGAAGAAACAATTTCCTTTGGACATAGGCCCCTGAGGGTCTGAGCTAGAATCTGAACATCTCCTCTCTGAGGATTAGCTTCCAAAGTGCCAGAAGGTGCTGTGCAAACTGCCAAGGAAGGGAAGCAACCAATAGTCTTACCTAGCTATGATACCTATGGACCACAATAACAACCAGAATGTCACAATAACTCTATAGGTGCAATAGTGCCAATAGCTATCTAACTATTCTTAAGGCCTGCTCAACAGATGGGGAATCATGCCTGGTTCTGGGAATCCAGACAATTACCTGGAGCTAGTATGGCCCATGGATCTTAGAGGAGAACATAGATACATATTTATCCTTATACCCACAGACAATTTTAGTTCTCACCCTTCATCATGAAAGATCATTACTGAAAACCACCACTGGTCAAAATGCAGAGAACAAGTGATTAATGGAAGCCTATCCACAAACATGTCTACAAACAACTCCTGCTAACATGGAAGAGAGATCTCTTACAGGGCCCTAGCTCCAGACAAAGAACTACAAACAAGTAATGACTACAGAGAGAGGGAGAAATGGTTTTCCCAGAGATGAACTCCCTAACTGGTTATTCAACACCAAACAATCAGCCCAGAAGTCATATATATACAAAAACACTAAACAGACTGAGAAGGTTGTATTTGTATATTTAGACACACACACACACACACACACACACACAAATGCATATATGTAATACAAACAATCAAAGAAAAAAGTAGTCATGAATTTGAGAGGGGGAGTGACTGGGGGGAAATGGGAGGAGTTGGAGAGGAAAGAGAAGGGAGGAAATGTAATTATATTTTAATTTAAAATGAAAATATTTGAAAATTTTTATAAAAAATACTTGAAGTGAGGGACAGGATACTGCTGTAGTTGAGAGGCTTGGGGATTGTACAGGCCTCAAGTCTACTCCAGTCACGGTGGCAGCATAGTTGTGTGCAAATGATGTATTATTTTGTTTTTTAAAAAATATTTTTAATTTACTTTTTATTACAAATGATGTATTTTTGCATCTTCAGTTTCCTCATCTCCAACATGGAAGTAATCATAGCATTCATCTCATGTGGTTATTTGAAGCATTTAATATATGGTGGGAATTAAGCATTTAACAAAGGGTCTATCATAAAATACGCTTTCTTAAAACCATTGGAGCCCATCCAGTACTGTCCTTTCATGTACTGTGTGAGATTCAAGGTAAATGAGTTTTTGCTACCAGGCATGCTCAATATAAACATCTTAGGTCATGGGAACAAAGTTGGCTTTGAACAAAACCCATAATGTCAGTTCCTGGAGAAGAGTTCTTACTAACTATGAAAACGTCCCCCAGTGGCAATGATGGCAGATAGAGCAATCAATGTATTGCATTTGCCTTCCTTTTCTCCATGCATTGCCTACTGCCTCTGTACTTAAATTTGAAAAGTATGGCATTTATTCAGTATCATTATAGAGTTACACCTAGAAAAGAGAGCTCCACTATTAAATGTTCCAAGGCAATGTTGAGGGCAAGGAGGTATCACGATGCAGGCAGCCACAACTTCTGGTCTTGCATCAACAGGGGAAGGTTAGGACCACTATCTTAGATGGCCTTAGTCCCTGCCTCTTTAAGACAGGGGTTATTTAATCATGAATCAGCACAGTGCTGCTCAGTCTTGCAGGAACAGGGCCTTTGACACTCCAAAGGAAGCTACTCTGAGAGCCTGTTGTGATCAGTGAGAAAGAGACAGCCCCCAGAAAGGTGCAGCCATCTCATTTTTCTAATATAATTACCTCAAGGGACTGTAAAATCATGAGTAATCTGGAGAGGAATGTTTCCTGCCATGCAGGGATGAGCTGAGGGAAGAACAACATACCAGTGGATAAAATCAGCAACCCGCTGTCTAATTTGCTTGTGAGATGCTCGCTGAGCAACTTGATGCTGGGCTGTGGTGTTGGCTCGCTGAATCAACCAGGGCTCCAGTAGGTGCTTGGCTAGGTTGAACACTGGTGCTGTAGCTGCTTCCTGAGCCGGCCTCTGTACTTTTGTGACTCATAGAGGGATTAAAAGCTAAAAAAGAGCAGCTCTGCTGCTATTTAGTGCATCCCTGGGAGAAGCTGCATATTTTCTGTGGGCTGAACTTGAAAGCCTACAACATTAACCTGGCTTTTCTTTCCATCTCCCTAGGTAGACACAAATCACAGCCTTTTGGTTTCTGTGGGAACATACTGATGTAAGGAAGCCTTGCCCTATCACGAATAATTTAGAAAAAGGACGTTCAAACACCTTCACTCTACTGGTTGTAAAATATACACTACCTTTGTAATATACTAACACATCTGTACTTTCTGGCATATAAATATTATATATGTGTAAATACATATATATTATTAATTGAAACCAAAGTTTCATAGAGCAAGTCTTACCTTAACTAAATGTCATAATTCAATTCCTATCTATTTATCCTGTCCTTCTTTAAAAATACATATTGTAATCTTCTAAATCAACTTTATGATTCTTGGACTAATCATACAATCTTAAATTTATTTTAGAGGAATGTTGCTAAAATATTTTCTCCAGTTAGACTGTCTTTATGAATAGAGTACACATAAAAATGACCAGTGTGATATTTTTCTTCTGTTGCCATCCTAAGTCTTTGGAACCTGGTATGTATCTTACTGCACTTAGAGCAAGGACTTGTCATAACTTAAGTGTCCACTAATCCTGCAGGGCTTGTGACTTCGTTGTGAAGCAGGGTGGCTCTAGCAGACATTTCTGGAAGAGGAGTCAATTGTGCTGTTCACAGGGGATGAGGTATTGGCAACATGGGTTTTTTCTTTCTTTTTATGTTGTTGAAGCTACATTTCCCAGGCACCTGTGCCCCAGCACTGAGAAATGCATTACAGCAGAAGAGACTTTGGACTGGACTCTGTATTTATTAGTAGATGCCCTATCTGTGTGTGAGTCTTTTGAGAACAGTGTAGGGGAAGATAAGGAGAAGGACATTCTTCCTCTACAAGTAAACCTCAATATGTAGAAGGGAGCAAAAACTTTTAGGCAGCAACCGTGTACTAATAGTGAATCAGTGAGGTGGTAAAAATTTGTGTGTGTGTGTGTGTGTGTGTGTGTGTGTTCATGCCACAGTATGCATGTGGATGTTAGAGGGCAAGCTGCAGAAGTCAGTTCTCTCCTTCTACTATGTTGATCCCAGGGATCAAACTCAGGCCTTCAGACTTGGTGTCAATTGCCTTTACTCAATGGTCCATCTCACTGGCTTTTGAGGCTATTTTTTTCTCACCTCCAGAAGCTTAATTTGGTCAGGGTTGCCTCTCTTTTATTAGCATTTCTTTGATCTCTTTCTGTATTGTGGAGTAGCTCATGTATTCCTGCAGGCCAATGCTGGCCAACACCCCCTATTCTCTGTATAAGTACTAGAGACATGACTAAGAATTGATGGGACTAGTGTGGCTGTGTTTCAAATGCTGTTAAGATTATTATTGTTGATGATGACAAGACTAGCAGCTGATATTTACACCAGCCTTTAAAATTAAAACTTGCTTACAAATACATCATCTGGTTTAATTTTCTGAGCATCCTTGGAAGTTGATGTTGTTACTATCATGTTCATTTTATATTGAGGAAACTAAGGCTCCAGGTGGTTAAGTAAATTGCTCAAGATCCTACATTGGTTTAAATCAGCAAATAGTTTTTGAAGACTTATTAGTTACCATATCTCATGGTGGTCATATAACAGGAGATAAATTCAACACTGTTGTTTAAAGTTTAATTTAAATGCAAGTCTCTTGTCAGGATTTCAAGCCTTTTTTTTTTTTTAATCATTTCATGCATATGAAAATGCTCACTGCATTCTTAGTTTATTCTTAATTTGACTCTTCTATTATTCGTCATTAGTTATTTAGGCAACTAATTGGATATCCAAAGACAGAATGCATTGTTTTTCATATTGTATTTCATATTTCAACTTACTTTAAAGCCATTTTAGTACCTGGAAATGAGAAACTTTCTTCTAGATTTTGAGTGATCACTATTTATACTGGTAGGAATAAAACAGAAAACTGAAACTGGGCTTTATGAGTCCCATGCTTCAGTTTTCAAAGTTGAGTCCGCACAAGTTATTTTTTCTGATGCTCTAGAACCTTAGTTCTTAACCAAAGCTATGAAAACAAAGTAAAAGAAGTACCTAAAGGATGTTCCTTGGATGCAATAAATTTAGGAATCTAATAATTCAGCAGAGTTTGATAGATTTCTTTATAGAAGTTTTCAGAATCCCTAATACACAAATGTGATCTGTGAATCAGCAAGATTAAGATGTGAAGCATATTGTAGATACAGATACACATTATAAATATAGGTAGAGAAATGGGAGGTGGACATCACATAATGGTTTAGTGAGCAAATTCAAGATTAGGATTACCAGGATCCCTAACCACAGCAGGTGCTGTTTGGGTTACTTCTCTTAGTTTCATCTATGAAATGGATGTAAGGATGGGTTGTACAGTAGACATAGACTTCAAATCATGGAATTAGAGAGCAGTATGAGGTGAGGAAACTCTATTGAAGAGCTGAGAGTAATGCATGTTTGCTCTCTTGCAGAACATAACCATCTTCCTATGCTGGATGGTGGTACTTTCCCTTTGTGTCTGAAGAATGTTGTGTTTCTTATCCCTCAAATCCCTTAAGTATCTTCTCTGCATTCTTTTCATTGTCTTTGGATAAAGTTTATTTGTAGCTATCCTAGTGAAGATAGCTCACTGAAATGATGTTAGAGAATAATAAATACCAGAATAAAGGTTTCTTTCATATTTTGTCACAAAAGAATACCATTTTATAAGAGAAGAGGAATTTCTTTTTAATTTTACTTAGCATTTTGAAGTCTCTCTGGGGTCTAATTTGAGAATCCTTATTTTGCAGATATATATTCTGGGCTGGGGGAGGTGCTTGATCTCACCATCTACCCTTTTTTTGTCAGAGTATCTATTCCAAAAGTGAAGCCCCCATAAGGCCTGCATCCTATATATTCATTTTCATGGCATTTAGCACGGGAATTCTTCAAACTGATTTTCATTTGGAGACTGTAGCAAATGGACCTTTAGGGAGGAGTAAGACAACCGAGAGAAACATCAGAATTTCAGAGTCTTCCTTGGATGCTTTTTGCACAAATATGTTGTTTTAAATGATTCTTAGGTTTGTATATCAACTGTGTGGTTCTGAGAAATAATAGTCATTTTCTTCCATATTTAGCAAGAATTATCAATTGCCTACCATGTGTACAGAGCAACGCATATGGTGTTGATGATAATGTAAAACAGATTTGAAAACACAGTCTGCTCTATATGAACTTAAATTCCATGCTGCTATTGTGGACAGCACAATCTTTT